>JAVGWX010000004.1:38932292-39642292 GCA_036924085.1 Ariolimax columbianus | reverse complement strand
TCTGTGTTGTGTTTGTTACAGAACCGTCGGTGTATGCTTGGGTCCAGTCCATGCTTGGGTAGTTTTCCGTTATGTAACTCAGGGTAGTTTTCCGTTATGTAACTCAGGGTAGTATCTCTTCTTTCTTTTTCAGTCTGGCAATTTGTGTTTCCAATACCTGGTATATTTTCTACCACCTCTGGAAATATGTGCTGGCTCCAGGTAGGTTTTCGAACAGTAGGGATGGGCTTTGGAGTTGTTAGTGCGTTCATGAGGTCTTCGAGCATCTTTGCTTTGGCTATTTCTGCAAAGTTTCTCTGCTTTAGTTTCCCATTTCCAAAATTGTTTAGTCTCTGGTGCATTGGATGGTTAGTCTTCTGAGTTTCTCTGAAATGCTGCTGGGCTCTGCAGTCTCTTCTGTCGGTCATGGATTGCAGTTTTGTAATCTTTTCAAGTTCTACAATTGGCGTTGACTTCATGCCTCTTGTTATAACTCTCATGGCTTGGTTTTGGAGTTTGCTAATTTTATCGAAGTTCGCCTTTGCTGCTGTTGTCCATGCCGCAATGCCATACTTGAGAACTGGTCTCACTCTTCCAGTGTACAGTTTCTTTAGTATACTTTCGTCTGCTCCCCAGCTTGTGCCAGCAAGTTTCCTCATGATTGCCATTCTTTCTCTGGCTCTCATTCGGTTTCTCTCGATCTGACTTTTTCATGTCATGCGCCGATCAAATGTGACTCCCAGGTAGTTTGGGTTGTCGTTTGGCTGTAGGCATTTGCCGTTAAGACTTAATTTGGTGTTTTGGTGTTTGTTTGATAGCGAGAATATTGTACATGTCGTTTTTTCCTCGTTTATTTTGACAAGCCATGAGTTCGCCCACTCTCCCAGCGATGTTAGGGCCTGCTGCATTCAATTTCTTGCTATGGTGAGATTCATTTCAGAGGTCCACATAGCCAGATCGTCTGTAAACATTGAGCTATGGACTCTTCTTGGTATATTCTCTGAAATGTCATTTATATACACCAGGAAGAGTGTGGGTGACAGTACTCCCTCTTGGGGTACTCCCTGCTCAAGTGTCACCTTTTTTGCTCATCTGCCCTTGTACTTGAACTCTGGCCGTTCTGTTTTTGAGGTAGTGACTGATCCATTTGTACATTTTCCCACAAACTTCACTTCTTCTTAGCTTGACTAGTCCCTCTTTCCAGACTTTGTCAAATGCCTTTTCTAGATCTACCCAAACCGCTACTGTGTGTTTTTGCTCCTGGTAGGCATCTTCTATTTCCTGGGCTATAAGGATGACCTGATCCTCAGTGGATCTGTGCTGTCTAAAGCCTGCTTGCTGTGGAATTAGTATGTGTTTTTCTTCCAGATGCCACATTAGTCTGGTGTTTATCATGCGTTCCATCAGTTTGCCTACGCAGCTCAGTAGGCTGATAGGCCTGTATCCATTTGGATCTGTGGAAAACAGAGCATATGAATTGCTGAAATGTTCAAAAGGCAGATGGCTGTTGAAGGAATTGATTGTCAATGCCATCCTGCACAACACTTGATGATAATGCCTACTGAAATGTTGCAAATTGAACATTTATGATACAAATAATTTCAAATTGAGAAACTCAAATATTGTTCCTGTTCAATATGAAGGTATAGAGTGCAAAAACCAAGGTCACCGATGAATATTGAGAGGGCATGATCAAAAGTTGACTAGATAATGTCATAAACACTACCAGAAGAGGTGAGAACAAGTTGTATATAATATGATTCCACATCATATAGCTTTTAAATAAAATGGTTTCCTACTGACAATAAAGATGAAAGATATCATGGAATTAAACTGTGCTTTTATTCAGATGCTCTGTCATTGCCTGGAGAAGGTATGATTGGAGGAAAGGGAATGTCAGCTGAGATGCAGAATGGATGTCATCAAGAGAGCTGTCACATGTCACAGGAAATATTGACCAAAGAGGAAGCAAAGGCTGGTTGTATTTATGTTTAGCACAATTTTTTTTTAAATTATAAAATTTTCATAATTTGAGTTTGATCCAAGAAAATGCGGCTGCTCCTGAGCTTTTCCAAGCATTTCTTGCTATTGTTCATGTCTATTCAAATCTTGGTGTTACAATGAGCACATTTCAGGCCAAATTGTTAAGGTTGTTTCTTGTAAATACGTAATATTCATCGGCAGTGGTCAGCGACTCATAGCTGACTGTTAAGGTCAGGGCCAGCGAACCAAAGCTGCCAAGACCCTTCTACACCTCCACGCGGTGATCCTGGATAACAAGCTGCAGCAGAGCAGACTGGCTAAGGAGAAGGGATTGAAGAGGGAATGCTAACTCGGTACTAAAAAAATACTTGCTGAAGTAGGATGTGTTGGACCGAAAGGTGCAAATATCGCAGTCAAGCTGTAAACTATGATACAACACATTCCATTCTCTGGACTACATTCTGCTACTTAAGCCCTTTCAGTGATTGGTAGTGGGAGATTGTGAATGAAGGAAGCCAAGCCATATTCATCTGAACTCTGTCTCCTTAATCTCCAGGTATATTGTCTCTCTGTTAGCATACATATTTTTGATGTTTTCTAACTATATGAGACTGCTTATCCTATGATGCTCAGTTAGGGAGGTACAGTATACATGGTACAGTTTTATGATTAATGTAGGATAAAAGTAGCCCCTTAGTAGACACTGTCATGAGGGATGACCAAGGCACACGACACAGCAGAGAATGAGCTGACAGCAGCCAGTGACTCATAGCTGGCTGCTTGCATCAGGATTAATGACCCATACTAAGACCCTATTTTGCCTCAAAGTGGTGGCCGTGGAAACAGACTGCATCCATACAGTCTAGCTAAGAATTTTTTAATTGAAGAGAGAAGGCAACCTGGGGGGAGGAGCTTACCTCCTACCAGGCATTTCAGCATGGTTGCAGATTGATTAAAGGCCTCCTAATTTGGAGATTATCTGCGAATATGAAATAAGCATCCATGGACAAAAACGGGTCGGCAGGTATGGAGACTGTAAGAAGGCAGCCTCTCCACCATGCAAAGACACAACAAGCCAATCACCTGTTTGTCTTAACAAATGATTACAAGTTAAACCATATAGAAAATTGGACTGATCTTAACAGCTACCAACAGGCGAGAAATAAAGACCACAATTTACGGAAAATGGAATGTAAGAAGTATAGATGGGAAAGAAAATGAACTAATAGAGGAGATGAAGAGAGCAAAATTGACAGTCCTGGCACTTACAGAAACAAAGAAAAAGGGACAGGACATTCTGGACCATGATGGCAACATATTACTCTACAGCGGAGTTTCAATGACTGAAATAGCAATGGCAGGGTTGGGCTGTATAGTGGACAGTAATAAAAAAGTAAACTTTAAAGGATGGAAGTTTATTTCAGAACGACTGATGGTGCTAAGTCTACACAAGAGGAGGATAATAAAACGAATATTGTCACTTTGTATGCACCAAACGAAGATGAGACCAATGACATAAAAGATGAATTTTATGAGCTCCTTCAAAGGACCATTGACAATTGCCAAAATGAAATACTTCTCCTTGGAGACTTCAACGCAAGAGTTGGAAATGACTATTCTAGATGGAGTGATCGGTAGGTATAGAGAAGATGTCTTAAAGGACAATGGAAAATGACTGCTGAGATTCTGCAGGGAACAAAACCTTTTTATTACAAATACAAGGTTCCCACACAAGCGTATCCATGCCTACACAAGATGTGAGCCGGCAAGAAATGAAAAAAACCATAATTGACTATGCAATAGTGAGGAAAAGTTATTTCAAGTATGTAAAGTATGCTAGAGTGTTCAGAGGACCAGTCATATCTGCTTCTTCTTCGTGCGCTGTCAGACGTCAACTTGTATTTGTTCGAAGAAAGCAGCTGTCATCCTGAGGCTGTTGACACTGCCATAGAGCTTGTCTAGTGTTGCCACTGGTGATGGCCACATGTGCTTTCTCTGGACCAGACATATGAAGCGACCACTACCTAGTTAAAATTTAAGAAAGAAATTTTTAAAAAGTTATCCAGCCAGGCAACACCCATCAACAAGCAAGAAACATAATAACACACAAGAAGAAAATCAAATTAAGGCTTACAAAAAAGAGAACCAGATGTTAAGAGGAGATACCAAGAGCTCATAACAACAGCAATAGAAAGGATAGAGGAATCTGAAGAAGATATGGAATTGCTCTGGGTAAAATTAAAAGACATCCTCAAAGAGGCTACAGTTAAGGTGTGCAGTCAAACCAGAGAAAGGTGGAACAAGAGTACACCATGGTGGACAGAAGAAGTGAAAAGAATAATACGAGAAAATAAAAAGGTATAGAAGGAATACATAGAGGCTAGAAATACAGAAGAACAAGCTAAGAAATATAAAGAAATGTAAATTTAAGAACAGAAACAAAGAAGACTGTGCTCAAGGCCAAACAGAAATCTTGGGAAGAATTTAGAGAGAAACTGGAAAATAAAGCTGGATAAAATAAAGAAGCTATTCTATAGGACCCTAAATAACATAAGGAAAGAAAAGGAATGCCTCCCTAAAATTTGTTAAAGATAAACAAGGTGCGCTGTTGACCGCCCCAGAAGAGGTAATGAACAGATGGAAAGAATGTTTCTCAGATCTACTTGGAGTGGTGCAAAATCAAGCTCTGGAAGTAACTCCCAATCTCAGAAGACGTAGCCAAGGAGGGGAACGATATCACAATGGAAGAACTAAAGGTAGCATTGGAGAAAATTAAGATTGGTAAAGCAGCAGAACATGACGGTATAACACCAGAAACGGTTAAATACATGGGAACGGCAGGAGAGATACTATTCATGAAGATTCTAAATGCAGCTTGGCGCCACAAGCAGATACCAAGAGATTAGGAGGTTGCCATAATAATACCAATATTTTAAAAGGGTGACAATCGACAATGTGAAAATCACAGAAGTATTTCCCTTCTCAGTGTCCATGAGAAAGTTTAATATAGGATTCTAGAACGGCGGTTAAGAGGTCTAGCAGAGTCAAATATGGATGTGACTCAATGTGGGTTTTGGGAAAACAGAAATACTCAAGACCTTATCTTTACACTCAGACAGCTGAGCAAAATGTCTCTTGATTATGATGAGGAGATGCATCTCTGCTTTTTAGATTTTGAGAAGACATTTGGTAAAGTCCCTTGGGACAAACTCTGGGAGTGGCTGACAAGGAAGAATATCTCAGGACCCCTGATCTCTGCCACATAGTTTCTATAAAACATGTAGAGATTATGTACGGACATCAAATCAAAAGTCAGGAGAGTTCAGGACCACTAGCGAAGTAAGACAGGGTGACATTCTATCACTGTACCTTTTCATACTCCTCATGGATGAAGTGATCAAAGCCTGCAAGGAACAGACAAAACAGTATGAAGTGGATTACTGGAAGATGAGACCAAGTTGCAGATGCCGTGGCCTGATCATGAAATCCGAGGAACATCTCAAGATCAACTTGCAGGTCTGGAAAAAAGAGTTGAAGAGAGGATTGCACATCAGCATCTCCATAGAAAAAAAACCATTGTTACTGCCAGATATGAGAAGAGACATCAGATAGCACTGGGGACACGAGCACTGGAGCAGGTCAACAACTTCAAATGTATAGGAGTGGTAATAGACAGCTGGGGAGGAATCAAAGTACAGTTAATTGCATATAGGCAGCAGCTGGTAGACTTTTGCGTGCAATAAACAGAGGTTTCCTCAGCAAAAGAAGAATAAGCAGGAAAACAAAGATGGATGTATACCGCTCGATCTATGTGCCTGTCCTGACATATGGATGTGAGTCATGGGCAATGACCACAACGCAAGAAAGGCAACTACAAACTTCAGAAGTGAGGTACCTAAGAAAGGTTGTTCAGGTGACGAAAAGGGATCAAGAACCGTAACCAGACAATACGTAGCAATCTCGAAGCCCAACCCCTGCAGACACAAGTGGAGCAGTCCCAACTACAGTGGTTTGGTCATGTCTGTAGAATGGAAGAAGATCGGATACCAAGGCAGTCAAATGAGGCAAAAAGTCAAGGACTCAGACCCCTAAGACGTCCCAAAGTATGTTGGGAAGACAACATACGACAGTCCCTAAGTGACTGAGGGCTAGATTGGAAAGAGGCCAGGAGAAAGACGGCGGATTGAACAGTATGGCGTTCTCTCTGGCAAACCTCTACACCTCACATTAGAAGAGGAGCGACTAAGTAAGTAAGAGAGAAGGCAAACAGGGTTAAAAAAATGCTGTGCTGAAATTGGATGTGTTGAGCCAAAAAACACAGATATAGCAGCCTTGCTGTAAACTGTGACACAACATTACAAATGTCTATTTCAGGACGAACGTCGAAGAAGAAGAAATGATAGACCAACGGTCTTCAACCTTTTTTTTAAACCTCATGCACCCTTTTCAATATATGTCAACATATCATCCCTCCCTTTATTATTGTCTGACTCAAAATGTGCATTCCAAATAAAAGGCATGTAATATTTAAAATTAATATACATAAACTTGGATTATTTCTAAAGTGCTTTACCAATTTAATAGCTATAAAAAATGTTGATCGACTTTGAAAAGTAGTTTTTGTTTTTGTTTGGTATATTTATAACTAATGACATAACAGACTGAAGCATAATTCCCACCTTGAAACCGTGCAATTTTTGGGGTTTGGGTCCTTGTAAGTTGAAAATTAGTAAGATTAGGCTGTTAGCCACTGTTCGGGCAAAATTGTAAAGGTAATGAAAATTCTAACACAATAGTGTCTTGTTTTAAAGTCAATAAGAGCACCCACCATCACGTAAAGACACAACAGGCCAATCACCAGTTTGTCTGCACATCCGATTGCAAGTATAACCAAAAATATCTACACCCCAACAGGAGAAGAAGAGGAGTGAGTAAGTGAAGTAAAGTATCTTCAAATATAAAAATTTGAATAAGTACAATTTGTTTTCCTAAAAAAATGAATATATTATCTAAGCAGCTCTCAATCATCATAGACAGCTACGCATAAGGGAAAGATAGGAGACAATCTATTCAAATTGAGAAATTTATTTATGCAACTCTTCATATAAATAATACCCATAAAAATAATACAATAGAACATTTGTTCAAATAAAATGGTCTATCAATTAAATTCTTTTCCTCAAAATTGAATAATTTAATTATTCAACTCTTTTTCCTTCAAAGGTAGAACAATATATCTATGCAAGTCTATTGCTGCAGACTAAGTAATTTCAAATCTATACTGTCATAGAGAATCTTTCAATTCAACTCTCTTACTTTTCAGATTAAACAATTTATATTTGCAAATCTCTATCCTGTGCAGATTTTAAAATGTAAAATATATTTTTTTATAGATTGTATACTCCATCTATTAAACTTTCTTACAATTTAGATTGATCAATGTGTCTTTGCAAATCTCTATTCTATACAGACAGCTACACATGAGAAAAGTTTGGAAGAAGTTCTGCTAAGATTGAGCAATCTTGAGACAAACAAAGAAACCTTGGAACAAGAGTTAGTTCATTCAATAGATCAGTCTATATCCAAGTTATTTGAAGGCCTGAATCAAGAAAATCAAACTCTTGCATCAAAAGTGGAAACTCTTAGCTCAGACACAACTAATATGGCCAAAAGAATTCATAATTGGCAGTCCCAGCTGGATCTTGTTCGCAAAAAAGTTTCAACTATTAACAGCAAATTAATGTTCAACTATGTTGGTCACACAAGTTCTGATATTAAGGCGCTGAAGGAGAAGCTCGAAGAAACAGATAGCAGGGTAAGAGTATATAAAAACTTAGGACATAAGTCATCATTTTCATCCCAGGACCCAATATTGATAAGACAAATTTGGGCAACTGCACAATCTATTAATTGACACTCTCACCTTTACTCTCCAAGTGAAACATAGGGCCACCACTTCAACCTTCCTTGTTACAGAAAGTTTGTATCCAAGCATTTGCATGTGCGATTTCATTAGCAATGTTTTACACGATGAAGTTGTAAGTTTCATAAAACAACCCTTGTCGGTCATTATAAAAAATATTTTTTAAATGTTACAATGGATCTTTATTTTAACCTGGGTGCTACTCATGTGAATTACGCCCTGTTATGCATATTATAAAAGACAGATTCAAAGTATTGTACATAGAGATGATAATCACATAATGTTAATTACATTGAAGAAACTTGCACAGTAAAAGCTTATAAATGCTTCCGTACAGGCTTGCTACAAGTACATAAACGAGGCGAGGGATCGACATGATCCCCGTAGTAGTGAGTGACACGCAGATGAAGCCAAGCATAGCAGCACAAGTGCCTGGAGGACTCTGGTTCACCTTCATCAACACACTCTGGATGTGAGGAGAGCTACTGCAAGCCGCCACTTAACGTCCTTTTCAGGATGCACAAAAGTGGGCATTGTGGGCATTCGCAGAAAACAAGCTAGGGGTGAACTGTTTTGTTCTGCAGTCCACACACAGCTTTGTCCAACCTGCATCTGGCAAAATCATTAAAAGAATGTTAATTTTGCTGAATAATTTGACTCTTTGCATGAAAGATAATACAATTACAACAATTGTATACAATATATACATTTTTTAAATAAAATAAAATAATGATTTTACAAAAATATATTATGAAAGTATGACAGTAATATTTGTGTTTTATCTGAAACAAAAGTATACAGTATTTTAAATGAATTTTTTGCATTGATCGTGGGTCACATCTAGTACCATAGGTAAAATGTGATCCATGGGCACACAAGGTTGCCATTACTTGGTTTTAATCTTTCATGATAATGTACATTCTTTGTGCACGTGCATTAATGTAAGAATGTAGACATTTCTAGTGACTAATTAAATAACTCCAAACTCTTAATTCACTTTGGTCCCCAGTATGAGCAATTGTGTCTGATGTTGACAACCAAAGTGGTACATTTGGAGAAAGTGAGGAATGCATTGAATGCTGCACATGCCAATGTAGAAAAAAGAAGTCAACTTGAAAAATGTGTAAGTTTTGTTTAACACATTTGAATTTTTTCTTATCTTTTGAGGCTTATTCATCCAGAGTATAGGAATGGTGAGTCCAGAACAAGAAGGTCTTCTCTGTGAGGCACTGGGCACATAGCAGAAGAAATATTTGGATAAGTCAAATGCTGCTTTTACTTCATCGGAAATACCTTGTCCAGTTGGATGAATCATTCAAAGTAACAATCATTAAGATGGTTTGTTGGTTGCCTCCACACAATTAGAACTGTAAAGTGCACCAAACTTCATTTTCTAGTCAACTGATAGTACAGATTCATTGCACAGGATTGAAATCATATGTGAGGGAGCCAATATCTGTCCTGGTCACTGATTTCACAACTAAAGCAGAGACTGTAAACTTTTTATATCATCTTTGTAATAGCTCACCTTTAGGATAGCAAAGTAATTTCTCCTCAAATATAGCAAAAACAATCTGCGCTGTTCACACATTCGCATGACATCTTGATTTCACATGTCTGCTGTGTTCACACATTTGCACAACATCTTGATTTGACATATCTGCACTCATAGAATCCACAATGCAAATGATGAGGTCTGTATGAGGATAACAAACCATTAAATGACATGCAGGTTGACGTTTGACAGCTTAAGAAGAAGAAGAAGAAGAAATGACATGCCTTTGATAGAAGAGAGATTACTTGCAACTAGAGAAGAATTTAATATGGAATTTTTCACAATCCCATAAAATAAAGTACCAGAGATTGATGAGATACCTATCTTGTTCCTCAAAACAGCAGGAAAATCTTTAAAAAATTTACTTTTAAAGCATGTTAATAGAATTTACAGCAATGGAATATAGCCAAAAGACCATACAACTTTCATAACAGTTCCTTTGTCAACAAAATCGAATGCAATAGAATTTACAGCAATGGAATATAGCCAAAAGACCATACAACTTTCATAACAGTTCCTTTGTCAACAAAATCGAATGCAATAGAATTTACAGCAATGGAATATAGCCAAAAGACCATACAACTTTCATAACAGTTCCTTTGTCAACAAAATCGAATGCAATAGAATTTACAGCAATGGAATATTGCCAAAAGACCATACAACTTTCATAACAGTTCCTTTGTCAACAAAATCGAATGCAATAGAATTTACAGCAATGGAATATAGCCAAAAGACCATACAACTTTCATAACAGTTCCTTTGTCAACAAAATCGAATGCAATAGAATTTACAGCAATGGAATATAGCCAAAAGACCATACAACTTTCATAACAGTTCCTTTGTCAACAAAATCGAATGCAATAGAATTTACAGCAATGGAATATGGCCCAAAGATCATACAACTTCCAAAATAATTCCTTTACAAAAAAAAATTGAATGCAATAGAAAGTGGTTAACTCCAAGCCTAAATTCCATATTCTGAAATAACGATGGAAAGGATATATGGAACATATTGTATGAAACTTAACAACAATTAACAAACACCTGCAGATACTACTATATGTATTGTATCAAAGGACAAGAGCCAAAGTGTCACTGGACCTAGAGAAGCAACAAGAAAAAGTATGCAAATATGAACTAATTTTGAAGATATTAAAGTTAGAGATCAGTTCAGTTTTCATTCTTTCCAGAATTATCTTAAAATGTTATGCCCCCAAAAAATAATTACATAACAGAATTGTTTATTTTGGTCTGCCATCTAGTGTTTTCTGTTTTGCAGGACACCAAGAATGAAGCATTTAAAAAAATAAACATTTGTTAGTGATATTAAAGTTCCCCCTCAGGATGCCATCACCTTGTTGAGGTGGAGGGCTGGGGTGGGGGTTGCGGGCCTCAGTGAACTATGCTGGCAGAAACGTATGTTACTGGTAGGGTCAATGCCGGATAGGTCACTGGAGAGGGGCCAGACTAAGAATGGTAGCAGCTGGGTGGTGTTCAAGATTCCAAAAAGACAGACCACCTAGGAGAGGAAACTCGATCAGATGGAGCTCGCGTAGCAAACCCCACTTTTTGCCCTGGCCGTTATTCTAACTTAGAACATTCTCACACTCATCCACATCATCATGACCATACTCAGTAAATGACATATCACACAGCAGGTGGCATATTTATTATATCATACTCATATCATAGAATGAGTAGAGAAATTACAAACACAATAAAATACATATCTTAACTAAACATTCTACTATAACGGGAATTGTAAGCATTAGCTATTGATGGAATTCCCAACATTCCTTAACCCAACTCTGTTCTCCTTTGCTGAGACGGTGAGTGACCTTGACATGCATTCAGGTAGCTTTAAGCTTTTACATGTTCATGCATCCTAAACTCCCCTTGCTCCGGCGGGAACTGTTACATTACCTCCCTAAACTACAGACCGAAACATGGATGGTCATTTTTTTTCATCTGGCAAATGACCACAATTTTCGTCTCCACTATCTAAAATGTAAACACTACTCCTGTTTACAACTCCACTCCAATTGTACCTGCCTTGAAAAGAAAACACTGTCACATCATTTTCGTCTCCACTATCCATAATGTAAACACCACTCCTGTTTACAACTTCACTCACATCGTACATGCATAAAAGATGTCATTTGATACATATAAACTTTTTGTAATACATACACAATCAATACAAGCAGAAGAAAAACACTGTGGCTGGTCGTTTTTACAACACAAGCCACCACTTTTACATCGTTTTACATTCAAATTCACCCCAGTCTGTCCCTGCGGGACCTTTAACTCATCAAAACAGAAACACCTTAAGGAATTCTCCTTACTCATTGAGGTCAACATACCTCGCCCTGTTCCCGTGCCTTCCTCTAAGGACACGAATCTTCATTGTTACACTCGACCAGTTCAGGTCAATTTTCTCAGGCGGTCTCATTACACGCCTGGCCGACGATTCATTTCATACTAACTCCTGTGAGGCCACGAATTTACGTGGGTTATCCTCGGGCTAGTTATCATTGTCGCTCGTGACAGCTATTCCCTCTCAAAGAAAACAGCAAAATTCTTTATGTTTCTCACAAAAACGATATTTGACAACATATGTCATAGTCAATATTAAAAACTTCTGATCAATATAGTCTTCTCTGCAAAGACTCCACATACATGTGATAAAATATACACCATAACAAGTCAGTAACATCTACTGTTACCACACTAAGTCCCATTAAGTCAGCCAGCTCAGTGTTCCAACATGCTATTTCTTGTTCTGGAACTCGTGGTGACCTCTGTTTGCGGAGGCCTACAGTCTGGATGAGGTATACTGCTCTGTAGATCCACCTATATAACCTGTTTCAAATACCTGTAAACATGATGATTCAACAACAACAACAAAAACCAACAAAACACAAGACAAATGCATTGCATACAATGTCGAAACCCAAAACCAAAATATTTGCACGCATACTTATGATATCAATATTTCAGTCAGCAAGTATCACACTTTGATACTGTCAGGATATGTAATCATGTTTAAACAACAAAACAACAACAAAAATAAAGAAAAATTCAATGCATACTATATCGACCATACAACCCACTAATAATGCAAGTAATACCATTAGTCAAAACCCAAACACCAAATACAAATGTCAAAATATTTGCACGCATACTCATGATATCAGTATTTCAGTCCGTAAGTATCACACCTTGATACTTATGTCAGGACACATAATCATGTTTAAACAAACAACAACAATCAATTAAAGTGCAAGTAATATGATTGTCAAAATACAAATGTCAAAATATTTGCACACAAAAACATGATCAAGTGCCATTAACCTTCACTCCTGCTCGTGCCCCACAGATGAGCACCTGTTAATGCCCCCTTCAAAAGATACTAAACTATGACTAAGTTGTAACTTAATCAGATACTAAACTATGTCACTAAACTATGACTAAGTTCTAAAGTCAAAAACCGAATCGTCCACCTGTCGAATTACGTCATGCTGTAACCCTACTAGTCACGATGCAGTCTTTGTTATTAAAGTTGGATAGCCCCTTTAACTTCTGGCCGTCTTTGTCACGAGGAATCAAAACCGAGTGTTGTGATCTAACTAATTCACCGCTGTTTCCCCAAATTCTTCGCATCAAAGCTACCTGGTCAGATTTTGACCGAAACATCGCGTCCACGTGTTACCCTGCGTCGCGTAATCATTACCTGGCACATCCAACTATCCTGCGTCTCTTGTCCGTTCTGTCCGTTTCTCTGGTCGGAAATGTCCCTGTGATCTCGGTCAGTCTAGTTTCAGACTGATCGTCGCGCTCATTGTCTGGCGTGTACTTCAGACAACGAATTCAAAGGAATTTTTAACATCTGGTCATTCCTCCATCTCTATACCCTACCCCCTAATTATTCAAATCTCCGTTTCCCAAGGATAACGGTAGATGAAACAAATTTTATGCAAATGCATACATTAACTGGAGTTTCACATGATAGCCCCACATCTGTACTACCATGTGTGTAAGTACTCCACACGACTTTACCTAATTCCATTTCTGAATTATATGTTTTTGGCTAGCGTCAGTAAACATTGTATCAACCGTTCCTTGTCAGTACTGCTTATTTCAACCAGACTATGCGCTGCCCCATCAGCTGTCTCTGATTGCTGCGCGATTTCCTCCTGTAAAACGCCCATCGTCTAGTCTGTTTGTTTCACGGTTGTTTGGTTCGTACCCACCGGTTCTCTGGTAGTGTTACGTACACTTACATCGTCCGCTACTTCAGCCTTCTGTATTCACTATTTGTGGGAAAGACCTTTCACACTGTTCGTTTGACTGTTGGCTTATCTCGAACTGAGATCTTCTCTTCTTTACTTCGATGACTGGTTCGCCGTCCTGGCTGTGGTTAACCTGTCTTTCCCTTTTCTTCGTTTTCCTTAGAAACTCTGTTCCTCCTTTGTTGGCTGCACGAGTATTCTTACCCGGTGCGTCCGTTTCATATTCCAACTGTGCGTCATTCCCACTTCCTTCCTCGGTGGCCGAAGGGTTGTCCCTTCTTTATGTCTGTTCAACAACTTCTCCCGCATGGCTAGGCCCTGCCACCATTCCTCCTCCTCTCCTTTCCTCTTTATCTGACGAATCTCCGACTATTTCCTTGTTCGATTATTCGTCAACTTTAACTAATGTTCTACCAGGCTTGACCACAAGTTCCTGATAAACTTGGCCCCTTTCAGCATGCCAGACCATGTTAATCGACGTAATACCCTCTTCCTGAATTCTCGGCCTACGCTGTCAAATGCTGTAACATTTCATCTGGACCTCTAAGCGAACGTTTGTCTCGTTTGCATTGCGTAACCTGCCCTCCGTCCCTAACTTTTCTGGATACACAAAACCTGTATCTCTTTCTTTCTGTCCATCCGCCTCGTGCTCAAAGTCTCTTTGATAGCTCCTGGCCTGCCTCTCCATCTGTAACCGTGCAAAAGGCCTCTTGTGGGCTAAGAATCTGCCCGATTCAAACTTCTGCCCAACCATTCCTCCTCCTCTCACTTGACTTGGCCTCTCCACCTGGGTCACACTCCTACACTTTTCGCCACCTCTTTCCAGTCGTCCACACACGTCCGTTCTGAGATTTCCACCTCTGTCGTGGTCCGTCCGTGGTGATTTATCTAAGGGTTATAGCAGAGCTCGACATCACGTCTCGCTGGTGGTCCGACTCTCGCAAAGAGCTTGTGACCGGCAAATGGAAAGCAGGAATCGTTGCCTCGAGGCCCTGCGTTCTCCTACGGAGAAGGGCAGGCCGGCAGGCCAAATTGTCTCCTAGTCCCAGTGAAATGCATCGCCGAGGTCGTTGGGATCCGTTCTGCACAGAGCGCTGCCATCCCTCCTCGAGCGAGCCCGGTCAGTCGGTCGTCTGGTGCGTGTGGGAGGCCCCTGTCAGGCGGTCCTAGGTCGACGGAGTGAGGGATGGGTGGAACAAACCGTCCGTCCGTCCCGTCAGTCGGTCCCTGCGGCCGTCCCAGTGAGGCTTTTTACACACCCTTCCTCCGCCGACCGGTGTGTGCTGTACGTACGTCTCCGACAGATATCTGGTTGATCCTGCCAGTAGTCATATGCTTGTCTCAAAGATTAAGCCATGCATGTCTAAGTTCACACTGTCTCACGGTGAAACCGCGAATGGCTCATTAAATCAGTCGAGGTTCCTTAGATGACACGATCCTACTTGGATAACTGTGGCGATTCTAGAGCTAATACATGCTTACCAAGCTCCGACCCTCGCGGAAAGAGCGCTTTTATTAGTTCAAAACCAATCGTCGTTTCCCCTCGCGGGGTTGCGGCGTCCCCACTGGTGACTCTGGATAACTTTGTGCTGATCGCATGGCCTCATGTGCCGGCGACGCATCTTTCAAATGTCTGCCCTATCAAATGTCGATGGTACGTGACATGCCTACCATGTTTGTAACGGGTAATGGGGAATCAGGGTTCGATTCCGGAGAGGGAGCATGAGAAACGGCTACCACATCCAAGGAAGGCAGCAGGCGCGCAACTTACCCACTCCCGGCACGGGGAGGTAGTGACGAAAAATAATAATACGGGACTCTTTCGAGGCCCCGTAATTGGAATGAGTACACTTTAAACCCTTTAACAAGGATCTATTGGAGGGCAAGTCTGGTGCCAGCAGCCGCGGTAATTCCAGCTCCAATAGCGTATATTAAAGTTGTTGCAGTTAAAAAGCTCGTAGTTGGATCTCAGGCGCAGGCGGGCGGTCCGGCTCGCGCCGGTTCACTGCCTGTTGTCTCCTGCCCTACCGTCTGCCGGCTCTCTCCCACGGGTGCTCTTCGCTGAGCGTCCTGGGTGGCCGGCGCGTTTACTTTGAAAAAATTAGAGTGTTTTAAGCAGGCCTCGGCTGCCTGAATAATGGTGCATGGAATAATGGAATAGGACCTCGGTTCTATTTTGTTGGTTTTCGGAACTGGAGGTAATGATTAACAGGGACAAACGGGGGCATTCGTATTGCGGCGTTAGAGGTGAAATTCTTGGATCGCCGCAAGACGAGCTACTGCGAAAGCATTTGTCAAGAATGTTTTCATTAATCAAGAACGAAAGTCAGAGGCGCGAAGACGATCAGATACCGTCGTAGTTCTGACCATAAACGATGCCGACTAGCGATCCGCAGGAGTTTCTTCGATGACTCTGCGGGCAGCTTCCGGGAAACCAAAGTGTTTGGGTTCCGGGGGAAGTATGGTTGCAAAGCTGAAACTTAAAGGAATTGACGGAAGGGCACCACCAGGAGTGGAGCCTGCGGCTTAATTTGACTCAACACGGCCAACACTGAAATGATTGACATGCCGAGACCACTCTTCTGGGGTCTAATATGGAACTGGTGCTGGATTTAGACCCTCAGAAATCTGGGGCTATGCCCCCTGTGGCCCGGTTTGGTCTGCATCCAGTGTTCTGAAAAAGGAATTGACGGAAGAGCACTATCAGGAGTGGAGCCTGAGGCTTAAATTAACTTAACACGCCAATACTGCAGAATGACTATCAAAAAGTACACCTTCGTGGGGTCTAATAGAGAACATGTGCTGGAATTAGACCCTCGAAAATCTGGGGCTACCCCCTAAGAAACTTGATTGTCTCGCTAAGGGAATTGACGGAAGGGCACCACCAGGTGTGGAACCTGCGGCTTAATTTGACTGAACACGCCAATACTGTAGAACAACTGACAAATCGAGAGCACTGCCGTTTGGGTCTAATAATGAACGTACGCTGGTATTAGACTCACGGATGACAAGTCAGCTCTCAAACACTCAAATGAAAGAACGCTACGGAAATCGTGTTTAACTCCGCAGAAACCGCAGATTTCAAATGCCTGGTCATTGACAAACAAAAGCCCTCAATAAATTCGTCTGACCAAATAGTGAACAGCTGCTGGAAATAGATCATCTGAAGACAGGTCAGTTTTACCCTACAAATGACAGGGCGTTGCTACGGAAAACCAGCTCAAATCGAGAGGAGCCGCAGACACTTTGGTTCACGTACCAGGCTGATAAGCCAAGGGCGCGAGGCTACCATGTGGGGGATTACGGCCGAACCCTTGTAAGCCGCAATCCCGCCCAAAATCTCAGCACCACTGCAATGGGAGGCTCCTACATGCTCGGGACCTGGGGCTTGCGCCCCAGCCCTATCAGGTAGAGCCACAGTAAGAGGTCCTTGCCGTCCGCCAATCAAAGCGGGCGGACAACTGCTTGATACTCACCTTATACGGCGATTGGGTGCGAAACCACCAACCAAAGACTTAGTACCTGGTCGGGGTGTCGAAAACAGTAGAGCAGCCACCTCACTGTGAACTGTCAAGACTCAACCACTGACCATGAGAGTTGTCCGCACACCAGGCGAACAACATCTCTGTGACATTACCAGGCTTGTCCTCTGGCTAAATGCACTCCGGCTACGATATCTACCTCTGTACGTTATCAGCCATATAACTATCATGCTGGACGCAGAAGAGATGCAGACCAGCGGACATTGCACACCTGCCCCACTGTGTCAACACCCCAGGTGGCGAGGAATGATAGGCGTACCATCCCTGCATAGAAGCCAAGAAAATAAAAGGAAAAAGAGATACCCCACTCACATGCAAATGCT
Organism: Ariolimax columbianus; assembly: GCA_036924085.1. Taxonomy (NCBI): domain Eukaryota; kingdom Metazoa; phylum Mollusca; class Gastropoda; order Stylommatophora; family Arionidae; genus Ariolimax; species Ariolimax columbianus. The sequence continues at coordinate 39,624,695 of JAVGWX010000004.1, read as the reverse complement.
ACGTTTCTGGCAGGACGTGACGATCCTGGGATACAGACACACTGGACTGCCTCTCTTCCGGGTAAACCAGTCCATCTCATATATCATCTCACATATCATCATTGCACCCTATAGACACGAGTAGTGAAGACTCGATAGTCTAGTAAGACAACTTCCATAAGAGAGACAACTCTGATCATAAACAACTGCTGCCTTGCAGATAGGCTGGGGACAGCCAAAGGCTAAGGAGGGCATCCCTACAGAAATGCCTGTTGAAATCGGATGCACGGGGCCGCAAGCCTAACAAAACAGTGCAACGTAAATCGCAGTATGATGGCAGTACAACCTATCAGAAAAACGCATGGCGCTCATCCTGCGGAGTCCCGCCAGGCAGCGATAGTGCCGGGCCTCACGCCTCGAAGGGGCCCACCCTTGACTACTGGTGGTCACCCACCCATGTGTCGTGGAGTCAAGGCACATGGCTATGGGGCAACTTCTATTGGCCAAAACCTCAAGACCCTCAAAATACTACAGTGGAATGCGGAGGGAGTCATTAACAAAAAACTTTCCCTAACACACCACCTGCATGAAGGTAAGATTGACGTGGCATGTATCCAGGAAACGCACCTCAACAATAACCATAAATTCTCAATCAGAGGATACCAGACCTTCCGTCTAGATAGAGAAGGCCACAAAGGAGGGGTCCTGATACTGACCAGAAACTGCATACCGAGTAGCGCGGTATCTGTCAATCACACCGAACAAGCAGAAATTGTAGGAGTTGACATAATGGCCCAAGAGACGAAGCTCCGCATTTTCAATCTGTACGGACCACCAAATAGAGACCTATCACTCTCGAGTATGGAGGTCAGAGACTCCAACTGCATAGTAGTTGGAGATTTCAACAGCCACTCGGAGAGATGGGGATACTCTGACACAGACAGCAGAGGTGACGAAGTGGAAGATTGGGAGATAGATGCAAATCTCTCCCTAATCAATAGGCCGGAGGATAGCCCTAGCTTCTATTCAAGAACATGGCATACCACCTCGACTCCAGATTTGGCCTTCTCCACACAGGACATGCACCATAAAATAGACCGCCAGGTGCTAAACCAACTGGCAGGTAGCGACCACAGGCCGATCAGACTAACCATTGACATGGAAGTAGGCCCACAGGAAACAAAACCGCTCCTACGTTGGAATTACAAACGAGCCGACTGGGACAGATTTGCAATCCTGACAGATGGGCTGTGTGAAACCATCAACACACGACACTCAAAAATGAAGCCCATGGTAGAGAGCCTAAGCAAGGCAATAATGCAAGCCGCCACTGAAACCATCCCAAGAGGAGCTAGGAAAAACTATAAGCCCTACTGGAATGATGAGTTGCAGAAAGTGGAAGATGCAGTAACAAATGCTAGGAACATGGCAGAGCGAGAAAAATCCATGGAGGCAAACATCGCCCTCAAAGCCGCCGCAGCGAAGTACAAACACACTCTCAGGCAAACAGCAAGAGAAAGCTGGAAAAATAAAACGGAAAGTCTAAACCTGGACAAAGACGGGAACAAGCTATGGAAGCTAGTCAGAGCCAAGAACGACGAAACCCTGTCAAATAAACAAATTACTATCAAGCAGGGCGAGAACTTGATCACAGGTAAGAAAGCCGCTAACGCCTTTGTCGATCACTATGCCAGAGCAAACCACATCGAGGTCCCTGCAGATAAGCATACAGACATTAGCGAAGAGCTAAAGGGACACGAAAACATAAATACGGCTCCTGAAGAGCACATGATGGCCAAACTAACAATGCGCGAAATGGAAGAGGCTATGAGAACACTAAAGAAAAGGAAATCTCCCGGAAAAGACGGGATCACAAACGAAATGCTGATGGGGCTGGGCCAAACAGCGAAGAGGAATTTACTATCAGTCCTGAACCAAAGCTGGAAAAGGGGTATTGTACCCCAGGTATGGAAAGACGCAATACTGGTACCAGTACCAAAAACAGGAAAGGATAAAACAGATCCAAATGGATACAGGCCCATCAGCCTACTGAGCTGTGTCGGCAAGCTGATGGAACGGATGATAAACACCAGACTTATGTGGCATCTGGAAGAAAAACGAATACTAATTCCACAGCAAGCCGGCTTCAGACAGCACAGATCCACTGAGAACCAGGTCATCCTCATAGCCCAGGAGATAGAAGATGCCTACCAGGCACAGAAACACACAGTAGCTGTTTGGGTGGATCTGGAAAAGGCATTTGACAAAGTCTGGAAGGATGGACTTAGAGTCAAGCTTAGAAGAAGTGATGTCGGTGGGAAGATGTACAAGTGGATCAACCACTACCTCAAACAAAGAAAGGCCAGAGTCCAAGTACAAGGGCAGATGAGCAAAAAGGTGACACTCGAGCAGGGAGTACCCCAAGGGGGAGTATTGTCACCCACACTCTTCCTGGTATATATAAACGATATTACAGAGAATATATCAAGAAGAGTCCATAGCTCAATGTTTGCAGACGATCTGGCTATGTGGACCTCTGAAAAGAATCTCACCATAGCAAGAAATCGGATGCAGACGGTCCTAACATCGCTGGAAGAGTGGGCGAACTCATGGCTGGTCAAAATAAACGAGGAGAAAACCACATGCACAATATTCTCGCTTTCATTAAAACCCCAAAGTACCAAATTAAGTCTAAATGGCAAATTCCTGCAGCCAAACGACAACCCAACCTATCTGGGAGTCACATTTGATCGGCGCATGACATGGAAAAGTCAGATTGAGAGAAACCGAATGAAAGCCAGAGAAAGAATGGCAATCATGAGGAAACTTGCTGGCACAAGCTGGGGAGCAGACGAAGGCATACTAAAGAAACTGTATACTGGAAGAGTGAGACCAGTTCTCGAGTATGGCATTGCGGCATGGACAACAGCAGCGAAGGCGAACTTCGATAAAGTTAACAAACTTCAAAACGAAGCCATGAGAATTATAACAGGTGGCATGAAGTCAACGCCAATTGTAGAACTTGTAAAGATTACAAAACTGCAATCCATGATCGATAGAAGAGACTGCAGAGCCCAGCTGCAGTCAGAGAAACTCCGAAGACTGACTGACCATCCAATGCACCAGAGACTAAACAATTTGGGAAATGGGAAACTAAAGCGGAGAAACTTTGCAGAAATAGCCAAAGCAAAGATGCACGAAGATCCCATAAACGCACTAACAACACCAAAACCCATCACTACTGTACGAAAACCTACCTGGAGGCAGGATATATTTCCAGAGGTGGTAGAAAATATACCAGGTATTGCAAACAAAAACTGCCAGACTGAAAAAGAAAGGAGAGATACTACCCTAAGCTTCATAACGAAAAGCTACCCAAGCATGGACTGGACCCATGCATACACCGACGGTTCTGTAACAAACACTACACAGAACGGAGGGGCAGGAGCATTCCTGAACCTACCAAATGGCAGACAAATAACACTGTCACTCGCTACTGGTAAGTACACAAGCAATTTCAGAGCGGAGGCAGAGGCACTGAGGGCGGCAGTGGAAGAAATGGTGACACACAGTGAAAATGAGAGCCATATAGTCCTGCTGACAGATGCTCTCGCCGTAGTCACAGCGCTAAAAAGCCAGAAAAACACTGAGCTTAATGACTTAAGAGCAGCACTCTGCAAACTGTGCCAGCAGTCCGCACCAAAAAGGGTAGTGGTACAGTGGGTTCCGTCATACTGCAACATCCAAGGCAACGAGGAGGCAGACAGACTGGCAAAAGAAGGTGCAAGACTACCACAAACAGATACCAGTATGACGTACGAAGAGTCAAAACGGCTTATCAAAGCCAGATACATGAACAAATGGGAAACCGAACATACTGGTTACACCAAAAACGATGCCTATTACCAGTTGAACCGAAGAGAGCAGGTCGTTGTCTTCAGACTTCGCACTGGCCACAACAGACTGAGGTACCACCTATTCAACAAATTGAAGATAGGGTGTACCGACGAATGCCCGTGCGGTACTGGTAAAATGACCTCTGAACATCTGCTGCAGAACTGCCCGACATACGAGGATCAGAGAGAGCAGATGTGGCAATTACCAGTGGACCTGCAAGACAAGCTCTATGGCAGTGGCGAGAGCCTCAGGATGACCGCCGCTTTTTTCGAAAAAATAATGGTTACTGTCTGACTGCGTACGCAGAAGAAGAAGAAGAAGGACGGGCTTCCTACTCACTTTCCTACCACTCTGTCCCCTTCCAAAATACTCCTGTGATTTCTTGATTTCTTCTCTCCTTCCTAGCTGGTTTGAAAGCTCCGTTTTCAAATTGTTGCAACAGCTGTCGCAGCTTCCATTGGAGGTCGTTTTCCTGTCTTTCCAGCCGAATAACTCTGCTTGTTAGTTCTCTTAGCTGGTTTTGTAGTTGACTTTTGTCCTTCAACTTATCGCTGACTGTAGCTCGTGCCATGAAAGACTTGTTTTTGACAAACAGTCCTCTTCTCCAAACAACGTTCGTATTCCGAAATATATTTGGGCATCCTATAGACAAATGTCCAAAAGCTAGACAATGATAACATTGTTTAACATTGTCCAACCTCGACATACTGAATAAACCCGTCTGGCCCCCCCAAACAAATTTACAAGACTGTCAAGTACGCACAAAGTCTTGTCAATAATACAACAATGGGTGGAAGAAAAATGTCACACTTACCAGTCAGATGGTTGGAAAAACTGTCTATGGTACTAACACTCTAACCACTAGCTACTCCTCTATTCCTAACTACACACACACTAGTTATATATAACTGCAACACTTGGGTTACACAGGCAAATAAAGATCTGTAGCTACACACACACTATATTTATAAAACTATATCGTGGTCAACAGGCACCAAAATAATAATGATGTGTAGCATACCCCACTTTTTGCCCTGGCCGTTATTCTAACTTAGAACATTCTCACACTCATCCACATCATCATGACCATACTCAGTAAATGACATATCACACAGCAGGTGGCATATTTATTATATCATACTCATATCATAGAATGAGTAGAGAAATTACAAACACAATATAATACATATCTTAACTAAACATTCTACTATAACGGGAATTGCAAGCATTAGCTATTGATGGAATTCCCAACTATCTAAAAACCCAGTTCTATTGCCTTGCAATTACATCACACACACATCGCCTTAACTGCGTCTTCAACACACCTTATCAAATACTCTTCCTCACTGAAATCCCCTCAGGCGGGCAATCTCGACATAACTCGTTCACAATGTGTCCTTGCTTACAAACACACTTTCACATTATCTATTAATGCAAAACTCATTCACCTATTTGAGCGATCCTGTTCTATCACTAAACATTCGTCCAACCGTCTATCAATCGCTCCTCTAAGTCGGTGAGTTAAGCATACTATCCACATTCAGTCTCTCTCTCTCTCTCACTCTCCTCCATACAGCCTCTCTCTCTCCAGCCTCTCTCTCTCCAGCCTCTCGAGCTAAACTTTGTCTCGAGTTATATATCCTCAAGCAAGGCCAGAGCTTGACCAATCGATCTCAGGTGATGGTCATCTTCAATCCAATTGGACCGAAACACTTTGCACACCTGTCACTCCATTTCTCTCGCAGCAAGCCCCGCTGCCAATTTCGTCTGTCAATCAATCTCCCCCTACCAAAATCGGAAGGCCAGTGGTCAGTTTCTATCTGTCCACATTCCTTAACCCAACTCTGTTCTCCTTTGCTGAGACGGTAAGTCACCTTGACATGCATTCAGGTAGCTTTAGGCTTTAACATGTTCATGCATCCTACACTCCCCTTGCTCCGGCGGGAACTGTTACACTCTCAACCCAGGAGGGCAGAACAACCAAGGACTATCATCTAGCGAGTCCAAACAAGAAAAGTACAAAGGAAAAACCATTCTTAGATCTTAATATCTGACCAAAAATGGCCCCAGTCAATGGGAAAAATGACCTCGTTATAATTCATAGTTTTGAATGAATAGTCAGAAAACAGTTTGTATTATTTCTGAGATGTTATTTTTGTTGTAGGTAGCAGTAATTGCAAAAATGAAATTTATTGCCAAGTGCTGTCATACTTTTTGTTTTTCAGGTCAACAAAAATCAGGAATTGATCAAGGCAATGGCTATTTATATTGATAATTTAGGTAAGTGAATAGTGATGTGATTCTACTATTAGAACCTCTGTTACTACATATTTTGATTTTATTATCACTAAGGAAATGGAAAAACCATTTCTTTCCATTCTTGTCTTTCTTTTTTTTCATCGCTTTTTTAAAAATTTCATACAGCGGTGTGCGTTTTTATTTTGCGCCTGTCGGCCCAGTGCATCCGACTCCAGCATGCATTTATATAAGGGTCTGCTTCCTCCTGCATTTTCTAAGAAGCGAACCCAGTACCTTTGGGTTGTGAGTCGAGTCACTTGACCACTAGCCGGCACAATCCCCATTCTTTTCTTTTGATGATAGAAACACAGCTTCTGAAAGGAAAAACTGTTGTTAAAATTGAATTTGAGGACAGAGGTTATGTTTTATGGTAGCAGTTACATTTGATGATAGGGTTTGATTTTGATGACAGAATATGTTGATGAAATGTGGTTACTCTGACCATTAGTGATTTTTGCTAAATGTCAGTGAGTACAGTGAAGATGGCTCCTGTATAGTTGTAAATATAAATAAATAAATATAATCAATTACTTGGAGATATTTTTGGTGTGGTAAGAGTACGTGTGATCATTATGGGAAAGGGACCTCTCAGAGTCTGTCAATTACATTATTTAATTTGCCAGTATGTTAGCAGGGACCAAAATAGGAGAACAGAATATCAACACTAAACCTGGCATGTCATGAGAGACAACTAAAGAAAGTTCAGCAGGGAGCTTAGCTACCCCATCCTGTAAAAACTTTCAGCCACATAAACTTCAACAGATATGGACAGGTCAACATTTGATGACTACATATATTTGTTGAAGACATGTGCTCCACAGCGGGGCTGAAAAAGTTGTGATTGATTGATTGAGATCACATTTACCATCATCACTAAAACGTAATCTACTTGTATCATTACCTGTAAGAAAAGAACTGCAGGCAAACTTGGCGCCTATAGGTGAAGGTAGTCTCACATAGCTGTCAGGGATAAAGTGCTAGGGGCCTCATTTGTACTAGACATAAACGTTTCTGTGAAATGGGGTGGCCAGTTCTATTTTTTGCTACCTTACTTTTCCTTAGAGTAAACAGGTACACATTTACAAGTGGGTTGACTAGAGCATGAGGATCAAAACCCATACTTGGTATCCCTGCAGGAGAAGTAAGTAGTTTACCACTGTACTTCTCAGGTGCTTTGAAGATTATAGTGACTGTGAAACCTGTAGTGACTGAAACCTATAGTGACCGTGAAGCCTGTAGTGACTGTGAAACATGTAGTGACTGTGAAACCTGTAGTGATTGAAACCTATTGTGACTGAAATCTATTGTGACTCTGAAACCTATTGTGACTCTGAAGCATATAGTGACTGAACATCAAAACCAGAAGGGATCAAACTCTATCTAACAGAAGAATAGTTACAGATGATAAGTGTTTAAATTCTGAACCACTATACCCTTCATGTAATTTGATTAATTAATCGATTGATATGTATTAACATGACATGGTTGGTATCCCTGTTCACAACTCTCTTTGGTTAGATTTTACAAAACATGCTTGAAATTTTACAGTAGGTTAATTCTTTTCAGTCTATGTTCAACTCTGGGTTTATCATTTCTAAATCACTATTCCTTTTATGTATTTTAACAATGTTTATTTTATCAGACTTGCAATCAAACAGCCTTGCCAGACATCCAATTGGCTTTACTGCCCAACTGCCGAACACTCGTCTTGTTAGGAAAAGAATTAATCTCAACAATTTTGACTATGTTCTCTGCAACGAGGGAGGTAACTTCAATGGAGCACATGGAACATTTACATCTTTTGCCAGTGGCCTTTACTGCTTTGGGCTGTCAATCCATCGAGCAAACAACACACCTTGCACCATCAGTATTGTCAGACAGACAAGTCAGTGCAAAATTGACATACTAGAAGTTCACATCCAGAATGAAACTGCGTATTCAGGACAGACTGTTGCCCTACTTGAAAAGTCAGATACTGTATTTGTTCGAGTAAAAAAAGCTGAACCCTGGGTAATTCTGCTGCATACAACAACTTTCAGTGGGTGGTTGATTAGATGATTATTTGTGCGTTTTTCTTTCTATGATCATCTTGTTGAGGCTTCATTTAAATCATGAAACAGTCTAAAGTTTGTCACAATTTCAGATGAAAATACAGGCCTAGCATTGATTAAAAAACAGAATAGGTAGAATGGCATGTTTCACATCCACTCTCTGGGGGACGGCGTGGCTTAGTGGTTAAGTGGCACGGCTCACAACCAGAAGGTGCTGGGTTCGATCCCCATCACAGCACCGGCCGTTACCCCGGGAAAGTAAACCCTTAGAAAATGCAGGAGGAAGCAGACCCTTACATAAAATGCATGCTGAAGTCGGATGCACTGGGCCGACAGGCGCAAAATAAAAACCACAGTGTAACGCACACACGCCTTGGGGAATAGATAAATAAGGCGAACGCAAAAAAAAAAAAAAAAAAAAAACATCCACTCTCTTTTTTTAAATTTGCATATAGCATGGGCCTACAAATATATTTGCAAACATAACAAGATATCACTCTTTTTACCTCACTCTGTTTAATTTTACTTTTGTCTAACAATCACAATCTTACAAAACATTCATAATCACTCTTAGGGTGGGACCCTTCCATTACACTTTGGTTAGGTTGATCTCTGAGATTGCCCTAACTACCATATGTAAATACAGACGCACACAAGCATCTAAGCGCTAGTTAATACGTCCTGATTTCACCTATTTGATTGCGATCTAGGGTGGAAAGAAGCATACCTCCACCAGTAGAATACAGACAGACAAACCTTTTATACACACAAAAAATATTTGGTCTAGACATGGCATTTTTCACCACGGAATTTCAACACACTAAATAAAGCATATGAACAAGTCTACCTTAACATTTCTCACAGTAAACCCATTTCTGAAAACTCTATCACATTAATTCAAACATAAATTCAGATGTACGTGACTTTATTTAGGAAGCTATTTCCAAGACAAACAATTCCAAAACAACACATTGCACACAATGGATTAGATAGAATGTATGTGTTTGGATTGGGTACGCATGGAGATTAAGGAGATGAACTTGTGCATTCAACAGTAGCCAGGGAATAACAGGCATGGGGCATTAAGTGCAACTTGTAACGATTAAAATTTGTAATGGAGACTCTTTTGTTACAAATATCAAAATGTTTTTGTTTTTTTTGTGTGCGTTTGTCTTATTTATCTAATCCCCAAGGCGGTGTGCATTGCACTGTGGTTTTTATGTTTGTTCCTGTTGGTCCAGTGCATCTGGCTTCAGCATGCATTGTATGCTTGCTCATGCATTTTCTAAGGGTTTGCTTCCACGGGGTAAAGGCCGCTGCTGTGATGGGGATTGAACTCAGCACCTTCGAGTGGTGAGCTGTGTCACTTAACCACTAGCCCACACCATCCTATCACTAGTCGTAAATGCACAAATTCATAGTGGGAGAAAGAGAAAGCATGAATGATACAGTGTGTCTGAGAACAGAAGGAACTAATGAAGTGTAGATCTCTAAGAACATATTCTAAAATACAGTGCACAATATACATTAACAACTACAATTATGTGTTATTATGCAAATAGATGTATGTAATAATATTTTAAAAAATTAAATATGTGGAATTTTATATCCTATTTGATGTAGATCTAATTGTTTGTTTGGCAACCAGGTTTAGGTGTAAAATTCCAGTAATCTCATTTGACATCTTTTATAATTTAACAATGGAGAAATATAGAGAATTCACATTTTCTTTTATTGTCTGATGTACTTTTATTATATGCAAAAAATGTAAATGTTTGATTCAGTTCTTTTAAAATTATTTTTAAAAAGTCATAATGAAATATTAAAAATACTCACTTTTTACCTAACCAATTCACGACTGCATAACTTGTGTTTTAATTATAGTAGAATGCTTGTGTTTTCACAATAATTTAGAGCAATATCTAGTCTATTAAGCTAGATCATCAATTACTTCAGAGGTTTTTAAACTGTGCGTCGTGGCCCCCAAGGATGTCGCGGCCCTCTACTAAGGGCATCGTGGTGGCTTGGGAGAAGTGTTGGGCTGGATACTATGAGCTAAGTTCCATCAATAAATAGAGATCTTCGTAGGACAACATGTTTGCACAGAGGTATTATTACATGTAACATTAGGTGTCATTAGGTACTAGAAGTTATTGACAAATGCACCATAAAACTCCAGCGCAGGTCTATGTTGCGAACAGCTGATCACTAACTCTGATGTCATCATGGCAGATGCTAGTGTTAAGAGATGAGATAACCCAACCAGCAATCGTCAAGCCGACTCTGTTTATGAGCTGTGGGCTAGTGACCTCTAGCAGGCTGGCTTGCTATTACTATTATTTTGGTAGTTTGGCAGTCGAGTCATACCACGTGTCACAATAATTAAAATCAGTCTGGTCTTGCTGTTTTGTAGATTGGATGTAGTTTTGTCCAATGCAGTTTGTTTGAAATTGTGTTGTGTGATGTCTCTGTTTTTCAGACAGTATGGATACATGTTTATTTAAGTCTGCAAACCAAAATATTTCTGAGGCATCGTGCAGTTCTAAGTACCAACTGAGATGAAATCAGCGAAGTATGATGACAGTTACCTGCACTACGGGTTTACGTGCACTACTGTTGGAAATGAAGAACGCCCACAGTATGTCATTTGTTTTAAAGTTGAGGCCAGTGAAAGTATACTTCCCAATAAAATGAGACAACATTTGCAATCAGTTCATGGCAGTTTGGTGAACCGACTACTTGAGTACTTTTCTCGCAAGTTAAAAGAAATAACAGAACAAAAAAGAAACGTTCACTAAACAAAATACGATTCCTTCAAAGGATCTTCTTTCATCTTACAAAGTTTCTTACCATGCAGCAAAGAGCAAGAAAACCCACACTATTATGGATGACTCTATTATACCTGCTGCTGTGAATATTTTGTCTACTGTGATAGGTGAGTCTGGTGCCAAGCAATTGCGGAGTGTGCCTTTGGCAGATGGCATTTTTAGTCATCGAATAATTGAGATGGCTGCCGAAGTTAATGACCAGTTGATTGAAAAACTCAAATATGTTTTTGCTATCCAGCTAGATGAAGCTACAGATATGCACAATGATGCATATCTAATCTGTTATGTGAGATTTATAGATAACAATAAGGTGCTTGACTTACAACTACCTAACGTAAAACATCTAGGAAAATACCTGGTCAACTCACCTCAGAAAAAACAGACACCTAGTACAACAAACTCTCCAACACTTAATTTTTTGTGCCGGTTTCAGACTACCTGTACCTTACTTTTTATCACCATCAATCACTGTCATCATTGCTTCTTTCGGGGCATAGGCCATTGACAACTCCCGCTCCGAAAAGTTCGGTTTTTGAGCTGCATCTCTCCAGTTGAAGTCCAGGGACCGAAGATCATTTTTACAGTCTCTTCTCCAGGTGTTTCTTGATCTACCTCTCTTCCTCTTTCACTGTGAATTCCATGTCAGGACCTGTCTGGCCATGATTGATAGTGATTTTCATAGCGTGTGTCCTATTTAACCATATTGCCTACTTTTTAACCTGTGGCTCTACTAGTTGCTGTTGACTTCTTTCCCATAAATCTTCATTCCTCACCATGTCTTGGCAGCCTATACCCATTATCCTCCATATATATTTATTGGTAAATGGCCAGAATTTCCTCTGTATTGCCTATGTCATTCTCTAAGTCAGTGCTCTGTACAGGAGTACTGAACTGACATTGGAATTAAACAATCTTACCTTGGCATTAGTCTTTATTTAGGGGTCTCAGTGGCAAAGTGGTCAAGCCATTTGCCTCATGTTCAGACGGTCGTGGTTGGAATTCGAGTGAATCGGTCGGTTCATGATGGGTTCATGCTGGAGCTACGGAGTTTGTGCTTTGTCCGATGCTCTCGGCAGGTGGCATACTGTTCTGTGGAGAGAGACTGAGTCATGTGGAGAGACCCACGACGATGAAGTCGAGCCTTTAACCTTAAACGTAGTCTTTATTTCCCTGGATTTTCATATATTATTCAGAATGCAAGGACGGCAGGACGGCATTCCTGTTTTGACAGCCATATTAGCTGAGGATTCAGAACTGTGCGAACCATGTCTCCCAAATCATCTTCTTTAAATAAAATGTATATTAGTCTACATCATTGTTGTTGTTCATAGCTGCTCGTGCTAAGCTGGTGAAACTTGTTGGTTTTTCTTTTTGCAATGCTAGACCTCTTAGCATGCTCTCCACTACAAGGATCACAGTATTGATCACCGCCTTGTTGACCAGGCTGCTGTAATACTTTCCTAGTGCATGGTGCAAACGTGACGTGAATTCTTGGTCATTATGTATCACCTAACTAAACACACAAACAAAAATCAAAAGAATGATGTTTAACTGCCTCGTAGAGCCGACATTTTGGCTTGTGAACTTTCTTATGAGGTTACGGAGCCGATATATTGACTTGAACTATTGCCATGGTAACAGATCTTAGCTGTATAAATTTATTAGGGATAGGATTTTAGAAATGTTTTATTAAAGTTAGAAAGGGTGGGAGTAGAGGATGAATAGTCAGTAGCAATTCATTGTTTCTTATAGAATGAAACTAACAAAGCTAGCCAGTACAGATGTATTCAAATCTGGACATCGGAATGCTTGGAATGCAAAGCGTTGGTTTCCAAGCCATGCAATGTTAAACCCACGTAACCTTGCATAACACTTAGACGCCTGTTAAAGCATGATCAGTAGGGACTTGCTATTAAATGGTTTTTCTGAATTCTCGAGGAGGAAAAAACCTAGGTACGAGATTTGGAAAAAAGTCGCGGATATAGCTAGCAAGTAGAGCCCAAGTCGACATCATTCGGGTGCGAAATATCGGAGAGACAAGAGGGACAAATCTTTCGGGTGTGAGATAGCGGAGAGAACAGGTCGACATCAGTCGTAAGCAAGCAACTAGAAGAACAGGGACTGTATTGATAACGGTAAAGAGAAAGCAGATAGATTTTTGGAGCACAGAGAGAAAGAGAGAGAGAGAGAGAGAGGTTTTGACAGACAATCTTTCACCACGAGAGTCCAGATTTTCAGCAGCATATCAAGGAAAGGTAAATAGAAATGAAATTGATGTTTCGCATAACAAATGGTAGAAACGGACATAGTATTGCATCACGAGGAACACGCACGAGGTAGACAACTTACAATCTATTATTCGCATCGCTGCTGAGAATCCAGCGTCTAACAGAAGTATCTTAAGAATCAGCATTTAACAGAAGTATTTTTTTAAAAACGAGCGTCTAACTAGAGAGATGTTTGACTAGGACAGCGATCCAGCACTGAAACGATCACTACAAGCCACCGTCGACAAGGAGAATAGGACCACGGACGAATCCCCTGAGTTGCAGAACAGACACGAATCTTCCATTCTGTGGCAATCCATATAACGGTTCGTCTATCAAGTTAAAGTTCGACTATCAAGTAACGGTTCATCTTTTAGTTTAGTTGAATTCATAATTTCTTACAGCCAGACAGGTTTTTGTTTTGAGTGAAGATTGGGGAGTCAGTTGTGAACGTGTAGAAATAAAGTTTCATTTTTGTGTTTTATTTTCAATTAGTGTCGTAGTTAATTTGTTTGAAGTGAGAGTATAGTTAGTGCAGACTCCTTGCACCATTTGCTACGGTAGGTCAGCCAGCCATAGCTACTACACCTTACCTATTTTTTAAAGTTCTGAATAACAACTTTCGCCAAATTTATAAATGTACTTATACTTCCTTCCAGTTAGGGAGTTTCACACTTTAAAAAAAATAATGTTTCTAGAAGTCCAAAATGCTCGGGAGTTAGAAAGTTGAGTGTAAAAACTGTGCAGTGGTTTGCTAAGAAAGTATGTTATTCATCAATTAAGAAATGTGTCCTAACTTATAAACAGCAAATGTCACACATGATATTTTTTTATTTTTTTTGCGTTCGCCTTATTTTTCTAATCCTCAAGACGGTGTGCGTTGCACTATGGTTTTTATTTTGCGCATGTCGGCCCAGTGTATCCGACTTCAGCATGCATTTTATGTAAGGGTCTGCTTCCTCCTTCATTTTCTAAGGGTTTGCTTCCCCGGGGTAACGGCCGGTGCTGTGATGTCACGCATGATATGATAAGAAACATTCACATAAAGGTAAGGGTAAATAATGTTTGATGCAGTCATTACTTTGTTCAAATTATCTTTAAGTATTTCGTTTACTGATACCTACTATGATTGGCACTTCACACCTACTTTAGCATTCACAAATATCAAACCATTTCAAATCCCCTTTACATCAATATGTATTTAGTTGAATTATGAACATTATTACTTAGCTTATTCTTTACTCTAAGACGTCCATAATGCTGCTTGCATCAGTATTTCTTGTGGTGAATTACTTTTTTTCCTATTATATCCATTTGTTTTATACATCTCCAAATCCGCAATCATCAGTCACATCTTTGTTGTTGTTGTTGTTTAGAATGCCCACAATGAGTAGGTTTACTCTTTTGTGCCCCCTGAAAATGACGTTAAGTGGCGGGTTGCAGCAGCTATCTTCACATCCCGAGCGTGCAGATGAAGGTGGACCAAAGTCCTACAGACCGTTGCGATATGCTTGGCTTCATTTGTGTTTCGCTTACTACTACGCGGATCACGTCAAACCCTCGTCTCATTAGCCAGGCTGCCGTGAGGACTACTAGGAAGCCGGGGTGAGGGTCTTGACCAGTATATTTTGCCTGACCCTGACTAACATGTCAGATCAGTATATTTTGCCTGACCCTGACTAACATGTCAGATCAGTATATTTTGCCTGACCCTGACTAACATGTCAGATCAGTATATTTTGTCTGACCCTGACTAACATGTCAGATCAGTATATTTTGTCTGACCCTGACTAACATGTCAGATCAGTATATTTTGTCTGACCCTGACTAACATGTCAGATCAGTATATTTTGCCTGACCCTGACTAACATGTCAGATCAGTATATTTTGCCTGACCCTGACTAACATGTCAGATGAGTATATTTTGCCTGACCCTGACTAACATGTCAGATCAGTATATTTTGCCTGACCCTGACTAACATGTCAGATCAGTATATTTTGTCTGACCCTGACTAACATGTCAGATCAGTATATTTTGCCTGACCCTGACTAACATGTCAGATCAGTATATTTTGCCTGACCCTGACTAACATGTCAGATCAGTATATTTTGCCTGACCCTGACTAACATGTCAGATCAGTATGTTTTGTCTGACCCTGACTAACATGTCAGATCAGTATATTTTGCCTGACCCTGACTAAGATGTCAGATCAGTATATTTTGCCTGACCCTGACTAACATGTCAGATCAGTATATTTTGTCTGACCCTGACTAACATGTCAGATCAGTATATTTTGTCTGACCCTGACTAACATGTCAGATCAGTATATTTTGCCTGACCCTGACTAACATGTCAGATCAGTATATTTTGTCTGACCCTGACTAACATGTCAGATCAGTATATTTTGTCTGACCCTGACTAACATGTCAGATCAGTATATTTTGTCTGACCCTGACTAACATGTCAGATCAGTATATTTTGTCTGACCATGCGTTAGTCTTCCTCCCCAGCCACATCTTTAACTTGCTGATCATGATTTATTTGATTGAAGTTCTCAAGCTCAGCAACAATCTCATGACATTGACATTTCAAGTTGACTGCAGACCAAGGATCTCAAATCTCGTTCCTGCAAGCTGCACGCCAAATGAACCTCAAATCTCGTTCTTGTAAGGCATATGAACCTCAAATCTTTCTCTTGCAATCCAGATGAACCTCAAATCTTTCTCTTGCAAGCCAAATGAACCTCAAATCTTTCTCTTGCAAGCCAAATGAACCTCAAATCTTTCTCTTGCAAGCCAAATGAACCTCAAATCTTTCTCTTGCAAGCCAAATGAACCTCAAATCTTTCTCTTGCAATCCAAATGAACCTCAAATCTCAGCCCTGCAAGCTGCACGCCAAAATGAACCTCAAATCTTTCTCTTGCAATCCAGATGAACCTCAAATCTCAGCCCTGCACGCTGCACGCCAGATGAACCTCAAATCTCGTTCCTGCAAGCCAGATGAACCTCAAATCTAATTCTTGCAAGCTGCAGGTTAGGTGAACCTCATACAACCGTATCTTGTGGCACATAAACATGAATGGTGTACATATGCGGTAGGTGAGATATTAAAGGTCCAACGAGAATTTTAAAAACGATGTCAAAAGAAGCACTTTCATTATGGCGTTTATTATCATTGTGGGTTGACTGAGTGGATTAAAGGACTATTGAATAAAGACCGATTGTCCCTGTAGTCACAAAGAAGTGAACAACATCATTTATATGTCTTCGTTTCCCTCGGAACATTGGGCCGAAACATATGCTCACTATCTATATGTTCCTACGGTATGCCGTCTTCTTGAGTTTGCCCGCAAGACCCCGACCTAATTGACCTCCTCTTGAGCCGTTCACCTCCATGTGTACCTTGGCCTTCACATTCGTTTCTTACCCTATGGGTTCCAATCCAGTGCATGTACGCAGTGTAAATTAGGTTTATTCTCTTACCTTCGATATAAAAATAACCGATGCCTTTACCAGGGCTTGGAATCCCGACTCCTTGGTCAAGATACATGTGTCAAAACTGCGTGACCACACGCTCTTCTTGAAAAAGATAATATAAAGGGATTTGCAAACAATAGCATTGGCGATATTAACACAAACGACTGTTACAAGTAAGATTGAAATAGCAAGAATGGTATCAAATCAAATAATAAATTACATATACATTGGAACCCACATCAGAGATGACGAAAGAAGTATTGTTCTCTCTTTTCCTGCGTGAACGTGCAGCTTTGCAGGATGTGTTCCACGGTCATGATATGGTCCCCACATGGGCACCTGTCATCTGTCCCAATCCTCATTTTGTTGTAAAGATGACCATTGAGTCTGTTATGCCTAGTTCTAGGTCTGAAGATGATGACTTGCTCTTCTCTAGTTACGTTATAGTAGCTGTCCTCTTTTCGGATCAGCCCAGTTTACCCTGAAGTTGGCTTGAATTATAGAATATAATTAAGGAAAGCTATTTTCTGCGTGGTGAGTTGCTGTCTGGAGGATGCGTAGTATTGGTTTATGTTGTCCTAAGGGCATCATGATTTCGGGGAGGGGGGAGGGGAGGTATGGACGCATCTTTCAAGTATTCATGAAGCGAGGCAGTCCAGTACATCGTGGTCCCATGATTGCCAGGGACGTAGCATTTACGTCTGGATCGACTATCTCATCCCTAAGTCAACTTTGCCTGTCCTCTGTACTAACAGCACGTCTGGCATTTGCCGCCACCAGGGAGATCGCTACAAATGGGCCAAGGTGCAATGTCCGCTGGCCAACATCTTTTTCTCATCCGTGGGGATAATTAATAAAAGACACTCAGTGAAGAACGAGACAAGATTGCATTTGACACATGATATGTGAATGGATTGGTGCAGCCCAGAGCGTATATCACACGCTGGTGGGTTCTATAGCTACACATATAGGGATCCATCTGATCCTCGACCTTTTTGTCTGATTCCTCTCCCAGAACATGTTAAATATGAGAATAATATCTTTGAATCTGTTGATCATTTTAACCGATATTGTCCAGAATCCAGGCAAGTCGTCAGCACTTCACCCTTGCGTGCTTTTCCAACAGAGGAAATTATTTTCTAGTTCACAAATTGCATTTGTGCTGTGTCAGTCCACCTCAGTTTTACACAATCCTAGAATGTTTTCAGTCATTCTTACCAATTTCTCCTCTAATTTCTATTCTAACGTTCCGTGTTCCATTAACGTCTATTCCTAACGATCACTTGATCTCTTGAAAAGCTATATTGTTTGGCACTCGATTTAGGAAGCAATATTCAAACTGAAGACAAGGCAACACGTATAAAAATAAATATAGTGATTAAAAAAAACTTCATTGACTTAACTTAACTTAACTTAACTTCATTATACTGGTTTAGAAGGCTCTATAGAGTCTGTATACAACCAGTTTATTCCACCAATACTAAAAACACATGTAAGCATCCAATTTATTTTTGAATGCATTAACTGACCCTGCTCCCACCACATCCCGTGACAATGCATTCCAAGCATTCACCACTCTCTGACCAAACAAATATTTTATAATATTTAATATGGACCTGTCTTTAAACAATTTGAAGCTGTGCCCTCTTACTCTTATAGCTGGTTGTACTTTTAAAAACATGGTATAGTCTAATTTATCCTTTCCGTTAATTAATTTTCTATGTAACTCTGCGGAACAAAGACAGCAGATGGCGAAAACCAAAACAACGGCATGGCACAAGGAAGTGTCCTAGCACCCATGCTATATAACATATATACTAATGACCTACCCATGGATACAGACACAAGGAAATTAATCTATGCTGATGACACAGCAGTTGCTGCCCAAGAAAAAGGGTTTGAGGAAGTGGAAAGAAAACTGTCAAGTTCTTTCAATGCCCTTGCAGAATACTACCACAAGAATCACCTTAAACCAAATCCAAGTAAAACCCAGGTATGTGCCTGAATAATGGTGCATGGAATAATGGAATAGGACCTCGGTTCTATTTTGTTGGTTTTCGGAACTGGAGGTAATGATTAACAGGGACAAACGGGGGCATTCGTATTGCGGCGTTAGAGGTGAAATTCTTGGATCGCCGCAAGACGAGCTACTGCGAAAGCATTTGTCAAGAATGTTTTCATTAATCAAGAACGAAAGTCAGAGGCGCGAAGACGATCAGATACCGTCGTAGTTCTGACCATAAACGATGCCGACTAGCGATCCGCAGGAGTTGCTTCGATGACTCTGCGGGCAGCTTCCGGGAAACCAAAGTGTTTGGGTTCCGGGGGAAGTATGGTTGCAAAGCTGAAACTTAAAGGAATTGACGGAAGGGCACCACCAGGAGTGGAGCCTGCGGCTTAATTTGACTCAACACGGCCAACACTTAAATGATTGGCATGACGAGACTAATATGGGGGTCTAATATGGAACTGGTGCTGGACTTAGACCCCCAGAAATCTGGGGTTATGCCCCCTGTGGCTCGGTTTTTGTCTGCATCCAGTGCTTGATAAAGGAATTGACGGAAGAGCACTATCAGGAGTGGAGCCTGAGACCTAAGTTAACTTACCACGCCAATACTGCAGAATGACTATCAAAAAGTACACCTTCGTGGGGTCTAATAGAGAACATGTGCTGGAATTAGACCCTCGAAAATTTTGGGGCTACCCTCTAAGAAACTTGATTGTCTCGCTAAGGGAATTGACGGAAGGGCACCACCAGGTGTGGAACCTGCGGCTTAATTTGACTGAACACGCCAATACTGTAGAACAACTGAGAAATCGAGAGCACTGCCGTTTGGATCTAATAATGAACGTACGCTGGTATTAGACTCACGGATGACAAGTCAGCTCTCAAACACTCAAATGAAAGAACGCTACGGAAATCGTGTTTAACTCCGCAGAAACCGCAGATTTCAAATACCTGGCCATTGACAAACAAAAGCCCTCAATAAATTCGTCTGACCAAATAGTGAACGGGTGCTGGAAATAGATCATCTGAAGACAGGTCAGTTTTACCCTACAAATGACAGGGCGTTGCTACGGAAAACCAGCTCAAATCGAGAGGAGCCGCAGACACTTTGGTTCACGTACCAGGCTGATAAGCCAAGGGCGCGAGGCTACCATGTGGGAGATTACGGCCGAACCCTTGTAAGCCGCAATCCCGCCCAAAATCTCAGCACCACTGCAATGGGAGGCTCCTACATGCTCGGGACCTGGGGCTTGCGCCCCAGCCCTATCAGGTAGAGCCACAGCAAGAGGTCCTTGCCGCCCGCCAATCAAAGCGGGCGGACAACTGCTTGATACTCACCCTATACGGCGATGGGGTGCGAAAAACACCAACCAAAGACTTAGAACCTGGTCGGGGTGTCGAAAACAGTAGAGCAGCCACCTCACTGTGAACTGTCAAGACTCAACCACTGACCATGAGAGTTGTCCGCACACCAGGCGATCAACACCTCTGTGACATTACCAGGCTTGTCCTCTGGCTGAATGCACTCCGGCTACGATATCTACCTCTGTACGTTATCAGCCATAACTATCATGCTGGACGCAGAAGAGATGCAGACCAGCGGACATTGCACACCTGCCCCGCTGTGTCAACACCCCAGGTGGCGGGGAATGCTAGGCGTACCATCCCTGCATAGAAGCCAAGAAAATAAAGGGAGAAAGAGATACCCCACTCACATGCAAATGCTACGTTTCTGGCAGGACGTGACGATCCTGGGATACAGACACACTGGACTGCCTCTCTTCCGGGTAAACCAGTCCATCTCATATGTCATCACATATCATCATTGCACCCTATAGACACGAGTAGTGAAGACTCGATAGTCTGGTAAGACAACTTCCATAAGAGAGAAAACTCTGATCGTAAACAACTGCTGCCTTGCAGATAGGCTGGGGACAGCCAAAGGCTAAGGAGGGCATCCCTACAGAAACGCCTGTTGAAATCGGATGCACGGGGCCGCAAGCCTAACAAAACAGTGCAACGTAAATCACAGTATGATGGCAGTACAACCTATTAGAAAAACGCATGGCGCTCATCCTGAGGAGTCCCGCCAGGCAGCGATAGCGCCGGGCCCCACGCCTCGAAGGGGCCCACCCTTGACTACTGGTGGTCACCCACCCATGTGTCGTGGAGTCAAGGCACATGGCTATGGGGCAACGTCTATTGGCCAAAACCTCAAGACCCTCAAAATACTACAGTGGAATGCGGAGGGAGTCATTAACAAAAAACTTTCCCTAACACACCACCTGCATGAAGGTAAGATTGACGTGGCATGTATCCAGGAAACGCACCTCAACAATAACCATAAATTCTCAATCAGAGGATACCAGACCTTCCGTCCAGATAGAGAAGGCCACAAAGGAGGGGTCCTGATACTGACCAGAAACAGCATACCGAGTAGCGCGGTACCTGTCAATCACACCGGACAAGCAGAAATTGTAGGAGTTGACATAATGGCTCAAGAGACGAAGCTCCGCATTTTCAATCTGTACGGACCACCAAACAGAGACCTATCGCTCTCGAGTATGGAGGTCAGAGACTCCAACTGCATAGTAGTTGGAGATTTCAACAGCCACTCGGAGAGATGGGGATACTCTGACACAGACAGCAGAGGTAACGAAGTGGAAGATTGGGAGATAGATGCAAATCTCTCCCTAATCAATAGGCCGGAGGATAGCCCTAGCTTCTATTCAAGAACATGGCATACCACCTCGACTCCAGATTTGGCCTTCTCCACACAGGACATACACTATAAAATAGAGCGCCAGGGGCTAAACCAACTGGCAGGTAGCGACCACAGGCCGATCAGGCTAACCATTGACATGGAAGTAGGCCCACAGGAAACAAAACCGCTCCCACGTTGGAATTACAAACGAGCCGACTGGGACAGATTTGCAATCCTGACAGATGGGCTGTGTGAAACCATCAACACACGAAACACCAAAATGAAGTCCATGGTAGAGAGCCTAATCAAGGCAATAATGCAAGCCGCCACTGAAACCATCCCAAGAGGAGCTAGGAAAAACTATAAGCTCTACTGGAATGATGAGTTACAGAAAGTGGAAGATGCAGTAACAAATGCTAGGAACATGGCAGAACGAGAAAAATCCATGGAGGCAAATATCGCCCTCAAAGCCGCCGCGGCGAAGTACAAACACACTCTCAAGCAAACAGCAAGAGAAAGTTGGAAAAATAAAACGGAAAGTCTAAACCTGGACAAAGAAGGGAACAAGCTATGGAAGCTAGTCAGAGCCATGAATGACGAAACCCCGTCAAATAAACAAATTACTATCAAGCAGGGCGAGAACTTGATCACAGGTAAGAAAGCCGCAAACGCCTTTGTCGATCACTATGCCAGAGCAAACCACATCGAGGTCCCTGCAGATAAGCATACAGACATTAGCGAAGAGCTAAAGGGACACGAAAACATAAATACGGCTCCTGAAGAGCACATGATGGCCAAACTAACAATGCGCGAAATGGAAGAGGCTATGATAACACTAAAGAAAAGGAAATCTACCGGAAAAGACGGGATAACAAACGAAATGCTGATGGGGCTGGGCCAAACAGCGAAGAGGAATTTACTATCAGTCCTGAACCAAAGCTGGAAAAGGGGTATTGTACCCCAGGCATGGAAAGATGCAATACTGGTACCAGTACCAAAAACAGGAAAGGACAAAACAGATCCAAATGGATACAGGCCCATAAGCCTACTGAGCTGTGTCGGCAAGCTGATGGAACGGATGATAAACACCAGACTGATGTGGCATCTGGAAGAAAAACGAATACTAATTCCACAGCAAGCCGGCTTTAGACAGCACAGATCCACTGAGGACCAGGTCATCCTCATAGCCCAGGAGATAGAAGATGCCTACCAGGCACAGCAACACACAGTAGCTGTTTGGGTGGATCTGGAAAAGGCATTTGACAAAGTCTGGAAGGATGGACTTAGAGTCAAGCTAAGAAGAAGTGATGTCTGTGGGAAGATGTACAAGTGGATCAACCACTACCTCAAACAAAGAACGGCCAGAGTCCAAGTACAAGGGCAGATGAGCAAAAAGGTGACACTCGAGCAGGGAGTACCCCAAGGGGGAGTATTGTCACCCACACTCTTCCTGGTATATATAAACGATATTACAGAGAATATACCAAGAAGAGTCCATAGCTCAATGTTTGCAGACGATCTGGCTATGTGGACCTCTGAAAAGAATCTCACCATAGCAAGAAATCGGATGCAGACGGCCCTAACATCGCTGGAAGAGTGGGCGAACTCATGGCTGGTCAAAATAAACGAGGAGAAAACCACGTGCACAATATTCTCGCTCTCATTAAAACCCCAAAGTACCAAATTAAGCCTAAATGGCAAAATCCTGCAGCCAAACGACAACCCAACCTATCTGGGAGTCACATTTGATCGGCGCATGACATGGAAAAGTCAGATTGAGAGAAACCGAATGAAAGCCAGAGAAAGAATGGCGATCATGAGGAAACTTGCTGGCACAAGCTGGGGAGCAGACGAAGGCATACTAAAGAAACTGTACACTGGAAGAGTGAGACCAGTTCTCGAGTATGGCATTGCGGCATGGACAACAGCAGCGAAGGCGAACTTCGATAAAGTTAACAAACTTCAAAACCAAGCCATGAGAATTATAACAGGTGGCATGAAGTCAACGCCAATTGTAGAACTTGAAAAGATTACAAAACTGCAATCCATGACCGACAGAAGAGACTGCAGAGCCCAGCTGCAGTCAGAGAAACTCCGAAGACTGACGGACCACCCAATGTACCAGAGACTAAACAATTTGGGAAATGGGAAACTAAAGCGTAGAAACTTTGCAGAAATAGCCAAAGCAAAGATGCACGAAGATCCCATAAACGCACTAACAACACCAAAACCCATCACTACTGTACGAAAACCTACTTGGAGGCAGGATATATTTCCAGAGGTGGTAGAAAATATACCAGGTATTGCAAACAAAAACTGCCAGACTGAAAAAGAAAGGAGAGACACTACCCTAAGCTTCATAACGAAAAGCTACCCAAGCATGGACTGGACCCATGCATACACCGACGGTTCTGTAACAAACACTACACAGAACGGAGGGGCAGGAGCATTCCTGAACCTACCCAATGGCAGAAAAATAACACTGTCATTCGCTACTGGTAAGTACACAAGCAATTTCAGAGCGGAGGCAGAGGCACTGAGGGCGGCAGTGGAAGAAATGGTAACACACAGTGAAAATGAGAGCCATATAGTCCTGCTAACAGATGCTCTCGCCGTAGTCACAGCGCTAAAAAGCCAGAAAAACACTGAGCTTAATGACTTAAGAGCAGCACTCTGCAAACTGTGCCAGCAGTCCGCACCAAAAAGGGTAGTGGTACAGTGGGTTCCGTCACACTGCAACATCCAAGGCAACGAGGAGGCAGACAGACTGGCAAAAGAAGGTGCAAGGCTACCACAAACAGATACCAGTATGACGTACGAAGAGTCAAAACGGCTTATCAAAGCCAGGTACATGACCAAATGGGAAACCGAACATACTGGTTACACCAAAAACGATGCCTATTACCAGTTGAACCGAAGAGAGCAGGTCGTTGTCTTCAGACTTCGCACTGGCCACAACAAACTGAGGTACCACCTATTCAACAAATTGAAGATAGGGTGTACCGACGAATGCCCGTGCGGTACTGGTAAAATGACCACTGAACATCTGCTGCAGAACTGCCCGACATACGAGGATCAGAGAGAGAGCAGATGTGGCCATTGCCAGTGGAACTGCAAGACAAGCTCTATGGTAGTGGCGAGAGTCTCAGGATGACCGCCGCTTTTTTCGAAAAAATAATGGTTACTGTCTGACTGTGTACGCAGAAGAAGAAGAAGAAGAAGAAATCAAATAATAAATTACATATACATTGGAACCCACATCAGAGATGACGAAAGAAGTATTGTTCTCTCTTTTCCTGCGTGAACGTGCAGCTTTGCAGGATGTGTTCCACGGTCATGATATGGTCCCCACATGGACACCTGTCATCTGTCCCAATCCTCATTTTGTTGTAAAGATGACCATTGAGTCTGTTATGCCTAGTTCTAGGTCTGAAGATGATGACTTGCTCTTCTCTAGTTACGTTATAGTAGCTGTCCTCTTTTCGGATCAGCCCAGTTTACCCTGAAGTTGGCTTGAATTATAGAATATAATTAAGGAAAGCTATTTTCTGCGTGGTGAGTTGCTGTCTGGAGGATGCGTAGTATTGGTTTATGTTGTCCTAAGGGCATCATGATTTCGGGGAGGGGGGGGGGGAGGTATGGACGCATCTTTCAAGTATTCATGAAGCGAGGCAGTCCAGTACATCGTGGTCCCATGATTGCCAGGGACGTAGCATTTACGTCTGGATCGACTATCTCATCCCTAAGTCAACTTTGCCTGTCCTCTGTACTAACAGCACGTCTGGCATTTGCCGCCACCAGGGAGATCGCTACAAATGGGCCAAGGTGCAATGTCCGCTGGCCAACATCTTTTTCTCATCCGTGGGGATAATTAATAAAAGACACTCAGTGAAGAACGAGACAAGATTGCATTTGACACATGATATGTGAATGGATTGGTGCAGCCCAGAGCGTATATCACACGCTGGTGGGTTCTATAGCTACACATATAGGGATCCATCTGATCCTCGACCTTTTTGTCTGATTCCTCTCCCAGAACATGTTAAATATGAGAATAATATCTTTGAATCTGTTGATCATTTTAACCGATATTGTCCAGAATCCAGGCAAGTCGTCAGCACTTCACCCTTGCGTGCTTTTCCAACAGAGGAAATTATTTTCTAGTTCACAAATTGCATTTGTGCTGTGTCAGTCCACCTCAGTTTTACACAATCCTAGAATGTTTTCAGTCATTCTTACCAATTTCTCCTCTAATTTCTATTCTAACGTTCCGTGTTCCAGTAACGTCTATTCCTAACGATCACTTGATCTCTTGAAAAGCTATATTGTTTGGCACTCGATTTAGGAAGCAATATTCAAACTGAAGACAAGGCAACACGTATAAAAATAAATATAGTGATTAAAAAAAACTTCATTGACTTAACTTAACTTAACTTAACTTCATTATACTGGTTTAGAAGGCTCTATAGAGTCTGTATACAACCAGATTATTCCACCAATACTAAAAACACATGTAAGCATCCAATTTATTTTTGAATGCATTAACTGACCCTGCTCCCACCACATCCCGTGACAATGCATTCCAAGCATTCACCACTCTCTGACCAAACAAATATTTTATAATATTTAATATGGACCTGTCTTTAAACAATTTGAAGCTGTGCCCTCTTACTCTTATAGCTGGTTGTACTTTTAAAAACTTGGTATAGTCTAATTTATCCTTTCCGTTAATTAATTTTTTATGTAACTCTGCGGAACAAAGACAGCAGATGGCGAAAACCAAAACAACGGCATGGCACAAGGAAGTGTCCTAGCACCCATGCTATATAACATATATACTAATGACCTACCCATGGATACAGACACAAGGAAATTAATCTATGCTGATGACACAGCAGTTGCTGCCCAAGAAAAAGGGTTTGAGGAAGTGGAAAGAAAACTGTCAAGTTCTTTCAATGCCCTTGCAGAATACTACCACTAGAATCACCTTAAACCAAATCCAAGTAAAACCCAGGTATGTGCCTACCAACTCAGAAACAGACAGGCAACAAGAAAACTTCAGATTAGGTGGCAGGAGCTTGAACATTGACTGCATGGCTCCCAAATATCTAGGCGTGAAATCAGACCGCACATTGTCTTACATAACGCACTGCTAAGACATAAAGATACACTCAAGAAATAATATCATCAGAAAACTGACCGGCACAACATGAGGGGCACAGCCATCAGTCCTTCGGACATCTACACTTGCCTTGTGTTTCTCCGTAGCTGAATACACTGCGTCGGTCTGGAGAAACTGCTCATGCGAAACTAGTTGATACCGCAATAAATGAGGCTGGTCGGATAGGATCATGGTTCCTCAAACCCACCCCCATTGATACAATATACCCCATAATTGGCATATCACCCCCCCCCCCCTCCCCCTCCCCCCGAGATCCAAAGAAGCGTCGCAGCAGAAATTGAACGAGGAAAACAGGAGCACGACCCAAGGCACCCAAAGTTCGGACATCAGATACAAAACACAAGACTCAAATCCAGACATAGCTTTCTGAAAACAACAAACCCCATACATACAAACCATGGAAGTCGCCGTATCGAGATGTGGCACGAATTGATGCAAGCCCCAGAGATGGAACTTCGGTTTGACTATCACTTCCTTGCACATATGTGTAATGTTTCTTTCATTCATACCCAACATTGCATTTGCCTTTTTCACTGCCAGCTGAACTTGTTATCACACCTTACCTGTATGATGTATTATAACACCTAGGTCCATTTCCTTTTTTCTTGTCTTAATATTGTTCTATCTCATTATGTAATTATAATCCTAATTGAATCTTTCCATTTGGCTGACTGTACCTTTTTCATACGTCAAACTCCCTCTACTAAAGAAACTGTACACTGGAAGAGTGAGACCAGTGCTCGAGTATGGCATTACGGCATGGACAACAGCAGCAAATGCGAACTTCGATAAAGTTAGCAAACTTCAAAACCAAGCCATGAGAATTATAAAAGGAGGCATGAAGTCAACGCCAATTGTAGAACTTGAAAAGATTACAAAACTGCAATCCATGACCGATAGAAGAGACTGCAGAGCCCAGCTGCAGTCAGAGAAACTCCGAAGACTGACTGACCATCCAATGCACCAGAGACTAAACAATTTGGGAAATGGGAAACTAAAGCGGAGAAACTTTGCAGAAATAGCCAAAGCAAAGATGCACGAAGATCCCATAAACGCACTAACAACACCAAAACCCATCACTACTGTACGAAAACCTACCTGGAGGCAGGATATATTTCCAGAGGTGGTAGAAAATATACCAGGTATTGGAAACAAAAACTGCCAGACTGAAAAAGAAAGGAGAGATACTACCCTAAGCTTCATATCGAAAAGCGACATAAGCATGGACTGGACCCATGCATACACCGACGGTTCTGTAACAAACACTACACCGAACGGAGGGACAGGAGCATTCCTGAACCTACCAAATGGCAGAAAAATAACACTGTCATTCGCTACTGGTAAATACACAAGCAATTTCAGAGCGGAGGCAGAGGCACTGAGGGCGGCAATGGAAGAAATGCTGACACACAATGAAAAGGAAAGCCATATAGTCCTGCTTACAGATGCTCTCGCCGTAGTCACAGCGCTAAAAAGCCAGAAAAACATTGAGCTTAATGACTTAAGAGCAGCACTCTTCAAACTGTGCCAGCAGTCCGCACCAAAAAGGGTAGTGGTACAGTGGGTCCCACCACACTGCAACATCCAAGGCAACGAGGAGGCAGACAGACTGGCAAAAGAAGGTGCAAGACTACCACAAACAGATACCAGTATGACGTACGAAGAGTCAAAACGGCTTATCAAAGCCAGATACATGACCAAATGGGAAACCGAACATACTGGTTACACCAAAAACGATGCCTATTACCAGTTGAACCGAAGAGAGCAGGTCGTTGTCTTCAGACTTCGCACTGGCCACAATAGACTGAGGTACCACCTATTCAACAAATTGAAGATAGGTGGTACCGACGAATGCCCGTGCGGTACTGGTAAAATGACCGCTGAACATCTGCTGCAGAACTGCCCGACTTACGAGGATCAGAGAGAGCAGATGTGGCCATCACCAGTGGAACTGCAAGACAAGCTCTATGGCAGTGGCGACAGCCTCAGGATGACCGCCGCTTTTTTCGAAAAAATAATGGTTACTGTCTGACTGCGTACGAAGAAGAAGAAGAAGAAGACGAAACTCCCTCTTCCGGCTCTTAGACCAATCTTTAATCATATCTAAATCCGATCTCAATAGAATCACCTCTGCCGGAGAAGATAGACTGCCTCATTATTGTGTGTCATCCGCGAATTTTGTTGTGGACCCGATGTCATTGTCCAAATCATTTGTCGAAAAGCATAAAGATCAGGCAGACAGACCATGCTATTACTGAAGTACACTACTCCATTACTAGAACTGAATATTTAACATTAATTAGAATGTGAAAGGAGCATTGCAAATTGGAAATCACCTGTTCTATAGTTTGAAAATCGGATACCCAGACGTGTCTATATTTAACTTAACTTAACTTAACGTCTTTATACTGGTTTAGAAGACCCTGCAGAGTCTGTATACAACCAGTTACATTTACATCGCTTTGCTCTAAAAGCTATGCGCATCCAGTTTATTCTTAAATGCATTAACTGTCCCTGCCTCCACTACCTCCCCTGGCAATGCATTCCAAGCAGACACCACTCTCTGACTAAAAAAATATTTCCTAATATCTAACCTGGACCTCTCTTTAGTCAGCTTGTAGCTATGCCCTCGTGTTATTGTAGGTGGCTGTATTTAAAAAAAACTTGTTATAGTCTAATTTATCGATTCATCTGATCGTCTTATAAACCTGTATTAAGTCACCACGAATTCTTCTCTCTTCGAGACACTGTAGGCCGGTTTTTCTGAGTCGTTCCTCATAACTGTAATTCTGGAATCCCACTATCATCTTTGTCGCTCTTTTTTGTATTCTTTCTAGCATGTTTATGTCCCCTCTATGATAAGGACTCCACACCTGTACACAGTACTCCAATCTAGGTCTAACTAAAACTTTATACAGTTTGACGATCACTTC
This sequence comes from Ariolimax columbianus, assembly GCA_036924085.1. Taxonomy (NCBI): domain Eukaryota; kingdom Metazoa; phylum Mollusca; class Gastropoda; order Stylommatophora; family Arionidae; genus Ariolimax; species Ariolimax columbianus. The sequence continues at coordinate 39,595,070 of JAVGWX010000004.1, read as the reverse complement.
CTTGCTCCTATGTTTAATATTTCTTTTTATCATACCTAACATTGCATTTGCCTTTTTCACTGCTTCCTTAACTTGCTCACTCACCTTACCTGTATGATCTATTATAACCCCTAGGTATTTTTCCTTATCTATCTTTCTAATATTGTTTTCTCCCATTCTGTAATTATGTTCCATATTGGATCTTCCCATGTGGATGACTGTACATTTATCTACATTAAACTCCATTTGCCAGATTACAGACCATTCTCGAATTTTATCTAAATCCGACATCAATATATCCACTTCCGCTTTAGATGAGACACTACTGCATAGTTTTGTGTCATCAGCAAATTTTGCAATCATGGATCCCATTTCAATGTCCAAATCATTTATATATATCAAGAACAAAATTGGTCCAAAACCGTGCCCTGTGGCACACCACTTTTCACTTCACACCACTCAGAGTACTCCTTGTTTATGCCCACCCTCTGCCTTCTTCCCGTTAACCAATTTTCAATCCATTTGGCAACTTCCTCACCTATTCCATGTGATTTTAACTTTCGAAATAATCTTTGATGAGGTACTCTATCAAAGGCCTTTGCAAAGTCTAGATAAATAACATCCACTGGCTCCCCTTTATCTATGATTTTAGTAACCTCCTCCATGAATTCTAATAGATATGTTAAGCATGATCTCCCTCTAGTAAACCCATGCTGACTATTTCTAATTAGATTAAATTTGTCTAAATGCATTACAATGTTTTCTTTGATTATTGACTCTAACAATTTACAGACTGTGCTCGTTAAACTCACCGGTCTATAATTTGCTGGATCTGATTTTTTTGCCTTTTTTGAATAAGCGGATCACTCCTGCATCTTTCCAATCCCGTGGAACAATCCCTTTTGTAAGTGATTGAGAACATAATATAGCCAATGGTTTTGCTAGTTGGTCCCTAATTTCATACAGCAATTTTGGATGAATACCATCTTGACCTGGACATTTATTCACTTTCAACCCCTCCAATTTTTTAAAAACCATTTCCTTTGTAATACAGATTGATCTTAATCCCGCTGTATCCATGTCTCTTTGAAAAATATCTATAGGCTCTGGGATCTCGGAGCAGTCCTCCTTTGTGAAGACTGTGCCAAAGTACTGATTGAGCAGATTAGCAGCCTCCCTATTCTCACTTATTATTTTCCCTGTACTGTCTATGAGAGGGCCTACTTTGTCTTTCGTTCTTTGTTTATTTCTAACATAAGAGAAGAAGCTTTTACTGTCAGTCTTGATCCTCTGAGCAAGTTTTTTTTCAAAGTCTATTTTTGCTGTTTAATTCGCTTTCTGACATATGTTCTGCTTGTCCAAATATTTTACATATGTTTCTTTTGATTTATTTGCCTCTATTTATTTTTTCCATGCTTTATTTTTTGCTCTTCTTGGGTGGACAAATGAAACAGTAGATTACGATCTTCAAGTTCGTGGACTCCACAAAATCAGGTTCACAGTATTAACTTGTTCAATCGATCTGAAACAATAAACTGTACGAGAGAAGCTTATGATTTATGAAATAAATAGATTTGATTATTTAAGATGGCGACCATGACGAAGACGCGACGGTTGTTGCCAAAACTACTTAAATTCTTTCTATCAGATTCTATTTTTGAAAGAAAAAGTTGAGCGTCTGTTTAGTTTAGTGGCAGAGCATTCGTTTTTCACGGTAAAAGAACGTAATTCAACTCCCGCTACCGTCACGCTCCAATCGACCAAGCTGAAAATAGGTACCTAACTTACAGTTAGCGAAGGAAAAACAGTGGCCACCCCACATCACACAAGCTGTGGCTTACTATACTGAAGTGCACTTCAACAGTTCAGCATTATTGTTCCTGATGAAGGCCTATTGGTCGTAATTAGGAGGTTTCGTTTTATTTTCGTCTCGGTGCAGTATCTGACCATACCCATTAAAAAAATTTAATTACATTTTATTTTAATCAACTTTACACATTTTTTTTCATTTATTTTTTTTAAAATTGTCGGACATCGGGTAAGTCTACTGATGGACAAAATGTGCAACACTTGTAGCAGTATCTTTTTCTTAACATCCCAATAATTTCATTCCTAGCTTGCTAATTTGATTTTTCTTGTATTTTTCAACCATGACCAGGCCTTTGTGTTTCAGTGACACACTTGCCTATGTAGACAATACTTCTGCCGAAGACGGATGTGTCGGACCTAGAGGTGTAAATATCACAGCCAAGCTGTAAACTACCGACACAACGCATTCCGTTCTCCGGACTACATCTTGCTACTCGCAAAAGCCTGTTCAGGGCTTGGTAGCGAGAGTTTGAGAACTAACCCAGAAGAAAAAGACAATACTCAGTTCAAGTACTTCAACTAAAATTCCAGTGGAACATTAATTTAAAAATTGTATGTACGCAAACATTGTTTATATGCTTTTTTCTGTAAATCAACTAAATATATTCTTTTGATTGGACAAAATTCTAATGTTAGGTAAAATGGTTGCTTCAAAAACCAATTTCGATCGATAAATGTAGTAAATAACCCACTAGTGTATATTTCACACACTCAAGACAGACAATCAATAGACGGGGCTATGAGTTTATTGCTCATAATGTTACATTTAAAACATGTCATATTAGACACAGAAAATCGATATGACGATGTTGCATCTGCGTACAGCTCTCACGTGTAAACGTTGAACTGAGTTTAGTAAAGTTGGCTTACAGAATGTACATTGCAGGCTAAGGATAATACAGGCCAGGTTAATGATTATCATAACAATTATGATGACCCAAAAAAACGGAAGGGCAAACGAAGAATATAGGCGATGAGTGACAGCGAAGGAGAAATGATCAAACGTTTTAGTTAAAGATTAAGATGTCGGTAAGGAAGAATTTAATACAAATTCAAACAAGTTAACAGATTAACAGGATGCACAGAATAATGATGTCGAGAAGTTATAAGTGTGCAAGGAGCGAAGGCAAACAACCAATAGACAAGACAATCAAAGTAAAATGGGAAGAAGTAGAATGAAGATTTACCAAAAAAATATGCATCTACAACAGTAGTAGTAACACTAGTTGCTACAGCACTTGTAGTTAAATGTAGTGTCGATGGCAATGGTCGTAGTATTAGTAGCAATCACAGAATCAGAAAATAATAGTTGTCCATCACAAGTGATGAAGACCACTCTCTTTGTTCAGCCGTGTGGACAGTCGTATCTCTTCCTGTGTCCGCTGAAATGGGTGACTTGCGCGGTTATTTGGATTAAAGTGAGGAAGAAACTGCGCCTTTTGTCAACCTCACTCACAGAGCCTAAGCTACATTTTGCCAGTGGCAAGACATTCATCGAGACGACTGGAGATAGCATAGGATGCAGATTTTGCCTTAGGGTTACCACCGAAGCCTTTCCGTAAACATGTAACCTGCAGGGTAGAAAGGTGGGATGGCATCTAACGCAGTTTGTCGTGCCTTTTCGATAACCACAAGAGGTTGTATGGACAACACTCAGCGAGTGAGTGAGTCTGGCATCTCTCCCCAGCTGTATTCAGCTCATCATAGTAGCAACTAAAATTCCCACACGCCAAATTCGTGAAGGTGAACCGGCAGAACTAACCCGTGAAATACGTCACAGGTATAAGCGTAGTGCCATTCAGCCGGCGTCCAGACCAGGATAAACGGATGGAAGAAATCACAAAAAAGAACGAAATAACAAGTCCAGACGGAAAACAACACCACGTTTCCGTGAACACAAGTGTAAGTCGTCGACTAGTGTGAATTCCGGGAAAATCCGTGGTCTAGCGGCATCCATAATGATCCAAAACAGTAGAGAAATGTAGACTCGCAGCCAGTTATGGCGCCATCTTTGCCAGATATCAGAAAATAGACCTATAGTAATAATAGCAGCAGAGAACGAAGATAAATTAGAACATAGTAATGGTCGTGTTTTGGGGAGTTTTAGCAGCAACAACAGTCGCAAAAGGAGAGAGAAGCAGCAGTAAATTTGTGTTATCAGAAACCCCAGGCAAAATTGATTGTATCAGTAGTAGAAGGTAATAAATATGACAGGGTAACAATGATGATTGAATTTGAAGTAATAGCAGTAATATTAGGGGCAGGGAAAGATAGATGAAGTGGGAGAGTCATATCACCTTTAACATTGGGTAAACTAAAAATTATGTACACGTACAGAAAGTCCATACCATTGAAATTGGTGCTGAATGAGGTCAAGTTTTGTTTATCAACTAACCTTAATTAATACTAGAGACATGGGACTTGAGCACTCTACAATGAATCTTTTACACAATTGTTTATCAACTAACCTTAATTAATACTAGAGACATGGGACTTGAGCACTCTACAGTGAATCTCTTACACAATTAGCACGCGTAAGTCAAGATTATTCGGATTTTGCCTTCCAAAGAAAAAATAAATAGAAACTTCTTTGGTTTATTTACGCAAACCTACAGATAACAGTCTAGCCCAGGTCTTTAGGGGTTACGGGAGAGGTCTCTATGGGTTGCTGAGAGGTCTCTAGGGGTTGCTGTGAGGTCTCTATGCGTTGCTGAGAGGTCTTTAGGGGTTGCTGAGAGGTCTCTATGGGTTGCTGGGAGATCTTTAGGGGTTGCTGAGAGGTCTCTGGGGACTACTGAGAAGTCTCTAGGGGTTACTGAGAGGTTTTTAGGGGCAACGAGAGGTTTCTGGGAGTTGCTGAGAGGTCTCTAGGGGTTACTGAGAGGTCTCCGGGGGTTGCTGAGAGGTCTTTAGGGATTACTGAGAGGTCTCTGGGGGTTACTGAAAGGTCTCTGGGGGTTACTGAGAGGTCTCTGTGGGTTGCTGAGAGGTCTCTATGGGTTACTAATAGCTCTTGGGGTTGCTGGGAGGTCTCTGAGAGTTACTGAGAAGTCTCTAGGGGTTACTGAGAGGTCTCTGTGGGTTGCTGAGAGGTCTAGGAGTTGCTGAGAGGTTTCTAGGGGTTGCGAAGATGTCTCTGGGGGCTGCTGGCAGGTCTCTAGGGTCTCCATGAGATATCTCTAGATGTTGCTGAGAGTTCTCTAGGGGTTACTGAGAAGTCTCTATGGTCTCCATGAGATATCCCAAGGGGTTACTGAGAGGTCTCAAGGGTCTCCATGAGATATCTCTAGAGGTTACTGAGAGGTCTCTAGGATCTCCATGAGATATCTCTAGGGCTTACGTATGAGGTCTCTGGGGTCTCCATGAGATTTCTCTAGGGGTTACGTGAGAGGTCTCTATGGGTTACTGAGAGGTCTATGGTCTCCATGAGATATCTTGAGAGGTCTCTAAGGTTTCCATGAGATATCTCTAGGGCTTACGTGTGATGTCTCTAGGGTCTCCATGAGATATCTCTAGGGCTTACGTGTGAGGTCTCTGGGGTCTCCATGTGATATCTTTATTTGTTTCACAAGAAAACATGATTGAATCAAATAAAATTCGTTTAAAATAATGCAAACTTGGCTTGCAGCTGTGGACAGAGACTAAGCAGTCCTGGGTGCCAACAAGCGATGAAAACATATATAAGTATTAGCTCAGTGGCCGCACCAGACCAGAAACAGAACAACACCCACGTTACGGCACCCAGGTCATCGTCATGGCCATAAACAAACGAAAACAACTAATACATCACAATAAAATAACAAGGTACGATGCAAGACTACAACACAAGACAGTTTGAGTTTGCAGCTCTTACTAGTAAGTGTGTGGCTAGTAAGTAATTATTATCTTTTGTTTTCTGTTCAAATCGGTATGATCAATGATGTTTAGTAGCTTTACAATACATCATTGTAAAAGATGTTAACAATGTATATAGAATTGAATTAAACACAGCGTAAAAGATCATTATTATTATATTTACAACTTACTGATCACTATAACGCACTTTCAGTTATAGGTATAATAATTGTTTTGCACAGGGATCTCGATACCAGAATATTAAGCGGGTTCTTCCAGGATAAAAAAGGCTGAGAAGGATTGTTTTAGACGGTTCAGTGGAAGAATAATCTTCTTATAGTTTTTTTGCCAGATCGAACTGTTCACAAGATCACAAGTACTTTAATACAAGATCAGTTGAGATTTCCAGCTCAATTGTCGGCTATAGTGGATTTCAATACTCTCTATCACTTGGCTTTGTGGTGAATATTGTTCTGTGGGGTTTGATTAACAAAAAGGTTTGCCTTTCCGAATTCTACTGGCGAAGACACGCTCCTTTGAACCCCAGGTCATAGTCATTTTAGCGATATCAGGACGTATTGGTCAATGTATGGATGCGTGGATGTTTCTGTTTGTACTGTGGAGGTATTAGCCAGTGTATGGGATGCGTGTTTGTATCTGTTTGTAATGTGGACGTATTGACCAGTGTATGGAGGCGTGTGTGTGTATCTGTTTATAATGTGTTTCACTATGACAATTTTTCAGTACATCAGTTTTTCCAATCCTTTCTGTACTTTCAGAAGTGGTCATGCCGAGAAATATCCCAGACATTCTCACTCAATCTGGACACGAAGTGGAATCTAACCTATTGCAAGTTTGCGCTCTGCGTTTCCTTTCAATATCGTTTTTAGTAAGTTGTTATGGCCTAAATCTTTATTACACATTAAACCCTATATAATGATCGTTCCAGTAAAGATAGAGCTACAATATTTGCAAAATTATCACATGCCATTATCTGCAATGTACAGTTTTTCCAACTGCTAAAGTGTAAGGATACTTTATAACTGATTTGTTAAACACAAAAACATATTATGTTCAATAACGTTTACATTTTTTTCGCGTTCCAAAACGAAAAAAATAAAAATAAAGTTCTTATTCAAAAAATTACATGTAGCTCTGAATATCTGACAGCACCTTGTAACTGTCCATTCTAAGCGCTATTTCTGGGTGTGTTTTCTGTGCGACTTGGATTAAGTATTCAATGTTTTTGTTGATCCTTCGTCTGTCGTCGTTATAGATTCCAGTTATTTGACTGATGTCATCAATCACTCTTGGCGGATACAGAGCAATCATCATGGCGCATTTGTAACTCATCTTTATCTCCGGGCTAGACAAGAACGCACTGAGCTATTTTGTGAAGAAGAAAAATAAACATACTAGTAGAATTACAAGTCATTTTTTAATTTGACTTAAAAGAATATGCTGCTACTAATATTATTAAATTAAATGATGTTTCACCTTGGGGATGCAACATTAACAATTGGGGAAGAGCGGGCCTAGATGCTAGCAATAGACTTAACAAATACGACTGCTGCCATCTTCTTCTTTGGCCTTCGCCTGAAAAAGACGTTGTATCGTAGTTTACAGGCTGCGATATCTGCGTCCTTCGACCCGATGTATCCAGTTTCAGCTGGTTATTTGTCTTCGGGGGAGGGGTGAGTGGGGGGTTTGGAAGTACCAGGTTTGCCTTTTCACTGTGGTCCTATTCTCTTAGCCAGACTACACTAGTCCAGTATATTTCATAGGCCGCGGCTTGTTGGTTTAAAAGGGTCATCTGCTATTAATTCTGTTGGCCCAATATGGAACTCGACAGCATTCTAACACGGAAATGAGATTAAAATGTCGTCACTAATGTAAATTTAGTTTCTGCTGCATAATTCGCAATAGACGATAAGATGCAATTGCAAACATAGATCGTGTGGTGTATGTGTGAGGGGTGCGTGTGTGCGAGGTGTTGTGCGTGTGTGTACGTGTTAAAGACCAAGACATCAATCAAAACAGATGGAGATTTGAGGCACAAAGAATATAGCAGAGATGGGTAAAACATACTATCGAGAAAAAGAACAATATACCACACATGCATTAGACTTGGACGTACAGAGATTGACTAAAGTGGGGTAGTCAGATAACACTTTGATAATAACAGTAGAATAGGAGGTCAGTATGTGCAAAGTCTATAATCGGAGCTTAAGAAGATGGCAGAAAATAATACAAGTGAGGTGTAATGATTGGAATACATTGCCACAGGAAATGGCAGAGACAGGGTCAGGTAATGCATTAAAAAATAGATTGGACACACAGTTATTTTTAGTTTAGGTAAAATGAAATAAACTGGTTGTATACAGATTCCGAAGAGTCTACCAAACCACTATAATGAAGTTTAGTTAAGTTAGGTCCTATAATATAAAGGCAAACAGAAGCAATATGTCTCATTATCAAGTGACATAATCTCTCCAGAACGCAGTTTCCGCTACGAAATTATTGAACAGATGGCAAATTGGCCTGCGTCACACAAGGACATCTTCAAACTGCCCGTAATATATTGATACCATACCCTTCTGGGTTGCACTCCCCTCTTCCAGGGCACCTATGCCTTCCACTAACAGCCTCTTCAGATTAATGTGTCTTTTCATATGGCCGAAATATTTTAGCTTTTTTATTGTGATGTCCATTAGCCAATTTCCTTAATGCTCAGTTGTTGCAAAGTTTATGTATTTGCATTCTTCTCTGCGTTTGATATTTTCAGTAATCTTGTAGAAGGTCATTAGAAAAATGTTTTATTAACCTTGTATAGAACGTCATTTAGAAAAATGTTTTAGCAACCTTGTATAAAACGTCATTTAGAAAATGATTTTAACATCCTTGTATGGAACGTCATTTAGAAGAAATGTTTTAGCAACCTTGTATAGAACGTCATTTAGAAAATGATTTTAACATCCTTGTATGGAACGTCATTTAGAAGAAATGTTTTAGCAACTTTGTATAGAACGTCATTTCTTCTATAGAACGTCATTTAGAAAGATGTTTTTAACCTCCTTGTACGGAACGCCATTTAGAAGAAATGTTTTTAGCATCCTTGTAAAGAACGTCAGTTAGAAAAATGTTTTAGCATTCTCGTAAAGCACGAAATTTAGAAAGATGTTTTTAACATCCATGTAAAGAACGTCATTTCTTGTATAGAACGTCATTTCCTGTATAGAACGTCATTTAGAAAGATGTTTTCTGCATCCTCGCATATAACGTGCTTTAGAAAGTTGTTTTTAGCATCGACGTATTTAATGTCATTTAGAAAGATGTTTTTATAATAAGTCTAGCGAATATTATTAAATTAATGACCTTCAATTTTATTAGTTGCAGGGCAAACATGAAAATTAGCAAACTACTAAGGGTCAGTAAATAACAAAAATGTCGCTTTACATCAGAACATCATCATACGTTTACCGACACTCCCATCTATAAAGATGATTAAACTAACGAAAAAAGCAGAAATCTAGACAGCAAACATCGTTACGTAGTAATGAGAATATCAATACTTTATCAAAACTAAATTTATAAAATATTTGACTTTGGTAGCCATCTCTTTCAGTTCCCGTCTCTCAACGATGCTAGGAACATGATTTGTTTTTAATCCGAGGCCAGCTATATAGGAAAACTGTGTAAAACATTAAATAACTACCACCTACGTGGTGCAGATGCTATTACATGTCACTGGGCCGAAGGACGAGAGCCGGAGACCTGTTGGATTCGCAACAGCAGATGTGGTAGAGGGCCTCTAATGTTTTGTGTGAGACAATGTGACATTTTCAGTTACCGTTGGTATTCAGTTTGTATAAGCATTTGACACCATATCACCTGTAGATTGATATCTCGTTCGTATTATGTTACAACTGTTTTTAAAAAAAAGTTACCAAACTGCAAACCTGGCAGCTCCACGGTTAAGGGAATCGTCATGAAGGGAAGTGTGTGATTTCATGAAAGTTGTTAACTAAAGTGGCTCTTTTGAACTGAGTACTGGACAGAGAACCTTGAAGTGAATTGTCCATATCTCATTCTTCGTTTAGCCATTTCGACTGACGAAATGATTATGGCTGTCCACAGTTTTATCCAACTACTAGATACCTAGAAAACTGGCTATGGATTGTTAAACATTAACAAAGAAATAAAGTAAACGGAATGGTCAAAACTGTAATACCTTCATCAGCTCCGTGAGAGGGCTCTCAACTAAGTCTTCAAATGTCATGACATGCAACGGTAAAGTACTCGTAAACCATGATGAATAGGTCTGATTCCACAAAACATTTCTCTGCCAGTCTGAAGATACAAATGAAGAAAAGAGTAGAATAATTGTACAATGGGATGATGTACCTGAAAGAGTTCCCTACCTGCAAGAAAATTAGGATATCTTGCTAAGATAGGTGCAGTTAGTAAATGCATTTGTCCACGCATGAAATGAAATGAATAAATTATTTTTAGAGAATAATAAGTATTTATGGCAAAGTTACAAAAATGCGAGGTTTTTTGTGTGTAGTATTTTGAAATGTTGCTGTTATTGTTGTTGTTTTATGGTACTTTTTTGTTCTTCATGTTCCAATGTTGGTACACATTCATTGCCTACTTTAATCTTTGAAAATGATCATCGATGTTGTCGATGTCATTACCTACGTCATCGTCAATGTTTACGAAGGGGAATTTTCCAACTCAATGAACTCGCGTATCTTGAATCTCGCTGTCGATTCAAGTAAATATTTTTTTTAAAACTGCGATTTAGTTTTGTAGAAACGTGAATGACTATTCCCGGATTCGTCAAACATTGATAGATTAACAGGTCACACTAGTAAATGCTGTTTATAAAATCTCGACTCTCTAGGTTAAGGGAAAATTGGAGAAATAGAAGTCCACGCAAAAGGACAACGGTCATGTTAGGTTAAATAAAAGCTTATAATAAGAGCTTGTAAAAACGACTCCAATATATGTATATCATCATCATCATGAAGAATGTCCTTTATAGAACGTCGCTCCCATCACAGTCTGTCTGAAAGAAACTCTTTCCCTTGCCTAAACTACAGTCTCCGCCACAGTCACGCCCAGACATTCCTGGATATCTTGGTACCATTGTCTACTTGGTCTACTGCTGCCTCTTTTTGCCGAGCACCATACTTTCCATCACTGTTCTCTCAAGACCGTTGTGTCTCTTGATATGACCAAAGTATTTCCATTTTCTGATCATAATGACATTGATAAACCAGTTCTCCTCTATGCTCAACTCTTGCCGAATGTCTACATTTGTCTTTTTCTCTCTCCAGGGTATTCTAAGGATCTTTCTGTAACATTTTGACTCGAAGGATTCGATTCTTTGTCTAGAAGTTTTGGTAATCGTCCATGTTTCACAGCCATAAGCTGCCACAGGAAAAATACAGGCTCTCAGGACTTTTACTTTTGTTGTTTTGTTGGTGCTCTGCATAATTTCTTCAGGCTGTCCAGTCTCTGCATTGCCATGGCTATTCTTCTATTACTTTCGAGCAGTCGCCCTTTTTGTCAATTCTGGAGCCCAGATATTCAAAATGCGTGACCTGATCTATTTCCTAACCACCTACTGTACATTTATGGTGACATTGTATTTTGTCGGTGGTCAATATCTTTTGTTTATTTATGTTTATAAACAGGTTTTGATCTTTATTGTGTCCATTTACGGCTGAAATTAGCTGTGCTAGCCCTACTACACTTCTTGATTGTATCACTGTGTTGTCTGCGTATTGTAACTCTGGAATCTCGTACCCACCAATCGTAAATGTATCAAAACTGTCAATGTTCTCGTCTTCTCTAACATTTCTCATTATACATAGATGTTATTTAGATAAGATGAGAGGATACATCTCTGTCTTACTCCCTTTTGTACTGCGAACCAATCTGATGTTTGCCCAGATACTCGGACAGTTGCTCGTTGATCTTGGTATGATATTTCAATGAGATGTATAATGTGCACAGGAAACCCTCCACAGATTTTGATGTTTTACAATATCGAAGACCTTTGTGCAATGAATGAAACATGTGTACAGGTCTACATTAAACTCTCTACATTTTTCTTAGATATTCTTTATATTGAATATGTTGTCCCTGGTCCCTCTGTCTTTCATAAAACCTGCCTGGACTACGTGAATTTCAGATTCAAACCTTTTCTCTATCCTAATTAATAGGATCCACAAGAGTATTTTGCTAGAGTGGCTGATTAGCGAGATAGTTCGGTAATTTGAACACAGCTTTAGATTGCCTTTTTGAGGAGGGGAATGTAAATTAATTTCTTTCATGCCTGTAGCCACTCTGCGCTGCGCCATATCTGTTTATACAGCTTGTGATAAACTCGAGCACTGGCCTCCCCTCCTGCTTGTATTAGCTCTGCTTGGATATCATCACATCCTGGGGACTTTCCCTTTTTCAGGCTTTGGATTACTGAGCGTACTTCCTCCAATGTTGGTTCAGGTTCCTTCTCATCCTTCGGTAGGATTGTAACTGAGCGCGTTGTTCTATCTTCATATAAGGTTCCGCAGTATTATTTCCATGTATTCAGTATGTTTTTGGTTTCTGTTAATGTGTTATCCTCTTTGAAATTGAATTCTCTTGTCAGTGTTTTCAATCGCCTTAAAGGCATCTCTCTCCCTTCATTGTTGCTGCAGATGTTCTATGTCCTTACAAGTGTCCACTGTGTATCTTCTCCTCTCTTTTCTTATTTCTTTTTTAAACTATTCCTGCGCAGTTTTTATATGCTGTGTTGGTCCCCTGACTTCCCATTTGTTTTAATTATTTCCTTTCTTCAATGAGTTCATTTGTTTCCTTTGATATATAGCTTTGTTTCTTGTGCGACATACTGAGGATCATTTCGTTCGCTGTCGAGATTAAAATATCCCATGCGTGTGATATCAACTCCTCAGATGTCATCTCTTCATGTACCGCAAGCAACGCCTCAAATTTGTTTTCTGCGTTAATGTTGTATTCAGTCGGAATTGCTGTTACATCGAAACGTATTGGCTGTAAACTTTTGTTGATTCTACGAAATCTTGTCTTGAAAACTGCAAACAGTAATTCGTGGTCCGTGTCTCAATCCGCTGCTGGCAGCGTTTTTGTTGCCAGTACATTTAACCTCCATCGTTGTTGTACCAGGATGTAATCTATTTGATTTCTGCTGTTACCACCAGAGGAGGTCCACCACGTGTATAGTCTTCGCGGATAGAGGTTAGGGGGAGGACAAAAGTATGTAAGGTATAGTACCTCACGGTGAAAGGCAGCCACATCTTTGATCTATTTAGTTCCCTCACTTCTGTCTAGCTCACGTATGGCTCCTAGAGTCTTTCCTGTGTACGGCAGCGCCACCCTCCGGGCAACGGTTTTGACTGGCCGCCGACTAAACTACATGAATGAAACAACAAGAAGAGGAGTCCACCCCTGACTAGTACACACAGCTGCTGGCGGAAGAGGCAGAAGATCGACCTGATCGACAACGACTCTGAAGGTGAGAGCTGGAAACGAGAGGAACAGTATGTGGAAGAGCATTCCAACTTGCGGAAGTTCTTGTTCAATGTGCATCATATTGCTGATGTGTCCTTGCAATTGTACTTTTGCTGTTCTGTTACACAAATAATCACTGATCCATCTGTAGATGTTGTTGATCATATCTATTTGCAGTAGTTTGAGTTTTAGTCCGCTCTAATTTTATTAATAGTTTATTTCTAGATCTGTCTAGACTGATAGTGCTTCCTTTTTTCTTAATATGCTTCTTCAATCTTTTGCAAATATATGTCATCTGATCGTGGGTCGATCTTTTTCTACAAAGACCTGCCTGCTTGGGGACAAGTAAATTTTAAGATGCCATATGCCAAATTATTCTAGTGCTAACCCTTTGGTTTCTCTACACAGCTAAGTAGACTAATAGGTCTGTAGCTGTCTGGCTTCATGTTGTGCTTCTCATGTTTAAGGATGGGAATAGTCCTTGCCTCCTTCTGCATTAACGGAACAGTTCGTTGTTTCCAGCTTGCTCTACAGCAGTATAGTAATTTATTCTGTGGTATTGCTAAAGAGCATTTCATTAGTGATGACCCCCTTTCTTTGTACTTTTCTCTTCTTAATGGCTGATTCTAATTCTGGTCCGGAATGAAGTGTCAGATACGTCAGTATAATAAACCACAGCTGCTATTAAGTAGAGTGGCCAGTTCTCTTTCTGACTTTTCTTCTCCAAACGTAAGCCTTGAACCACTTTGCATCTGTATGGACTAGAGCTCACATGTTGCGGGAGTTAGACCAAGTGCTCGGGATCAAGATGCTGAGCAGCGCATGAGCTGCTGTGGTCATCGACCCATAGCTGACTGCTAGCGTCAGGGCCAGTGAACCATAGCTGCCAAGACCCTTCTACACCCCCACGCGGTGATCCTGGATAACAGTCTGCAGCAGGGCAGACTGGCTAAGGAGAAGGGATCGAAGAGGGAATGCTAACCCGGTACTCAAAAAATGCTTGCTGAAGTCGGATGTGTTAGGCCGAAAGGTGGAAATATCGCAGTCAAGCTGTAAACTACGACACAACGCATTCTGTTCTCTGGACTACATTCTGCTACTTAAGCCCTTTCAGGGTTTGGTAGTGGGAGATTGAGAACGAAGAAGAAGAAGAAGAAGAAGAAGAAGAAGAAGAAGACCAAGTGCTCTACCACCACGATAATCAGTCTTCTCAACTGACGCTCGAAAAAACGAGTTGTTCCCTCTATGATTTATTTCATGCATAGAGTATTATTTGTAGAAGTCTCTTAACAGGCTACTAGGAGGGTTGTGCATAGAGCTAGCAATCTCGTCAAAACTTATTTAAACAATCACATTTTTACCACACACGTGCTTTGGCACATGCTACCTTATAACACTGTGATATTACTTTTAGAGTCCTTGTCTCTTGCAGTAAAGGAACTAAGTTCATTCCCAAGTCTCGATACATTACATTCTACCTAGCTGTAAATTGATACATGAATGGTAGTTATTCAAGACAAAATGGCGATGAAGGGATTGGTCACCCACGTCATAAAAAGCTGAGACCTAGTAGAATGAAACCTCAACAGCTTTTCTTGAAGTCAGTGTCTAATATGTGGCTACCACGAACTTTACCTTTCTTACATGCAATTCGGTGTGGGTTCGAGTCCCGCAGGTTTGAAGTGATCTTTGGTCTCAAAGGAGCTGGGAGCAGAGTGCATGCATTTTGAATTATTTCCAGTCGTCTAGCCTTTGTTTTGCCACTGGTACAAGGTAGTTCGTGGAAAGAGAGTGAGGTTGATGACCAGCGCAGCTTCTTCCTCACTATAATCCAGATGCAACGTAAGTTACATCAGGTCAGGTTATCCCGTAACCCGTGAGGTCGTTGGGGCACACATGAAGACATCCTCACAACACCACGCCGCCCTTCTCTGTCAGCAGCCGCTGCCTGTGACTCTTCTGATTGGAGATTGGTCCATTCTTTTATGTTGTCCTCCCATCTCTTTTTGGGACGGCCTCTTTGTCGTCTGCCATGCACCTTTCCGTTTCAGGATTGTATTTCCAAAACCATTTGATTTCGATATGTGACAGTACCAAGCGAGTTTCCTTCTTTTGACAGTTGCCAAGAGGTCTTCAAAAAGCCCTATTGCTGTTGTAATTATATCTCGTATTTCCTCATTTGTAACTCGATCTTTGTATGTGACGTTTAAAAGTCTTCGAAAACAACTATTCTCCAAGGCCTGAATCTTTGTTGAAGGTCAACTGTAACTGTCCATGTCTCACAAGCATAGAGGAATATTGACAAGACCACTGTGCTATTCTGGCCAACACATCACATTTTGATCCTTCATCACTGACAATCGACCCTAGATATTTAAAACGGTCAACCACTTCGTGTTCCTGACCATTAGCTTTTATCCTGCTGTTGAAGCCCTTGGCGTTGTTAGTCATAAATTTTGTCTTTCCAGCGTTTATCTCCATACTATAGTCAAGAGCTGTTTCATCGATCCTTCTGACCCATTTCTGGAGTTCTGCTTCTGAACCCGCCAACCCGTCGATATCATCTACAAAACGAAGAGAAGTTACATCATCAAGACAAAAAGCGTATGATGATGTCGCCATCATAGCTTACGATGAGCAACTAACTTTTATTGTTGTAAGGAAGTCTGCTGCTGTGGAAGATCGATTTTCTTAGTGAAACACAAATAGGATAGTTACTTACTCACGTAGATGATTTGTTAAAAACAATTCACTTACCAACAGAAGACGGACGAAACGTCTTGTGTCGTGCGTCTACAGAGAAGGGATTTCTGATTAATATGATGGCTCTTTCAAAGTTCTTGTCTGACGGTATATGAGTCTCTATAGCAATTCTCTTGCCCATTTGGTAGACACTTGCGACATTACCCATCTTTAATTGTGCCATAATATTGTATATAGAATCTGTCTCAACACCTGGATTAGAAAGGCACAATGAAAACATTTTTCTACTAATCATCACAAGGTAAGCACGCGGGTATTGATTAGAAACGATGCGCCTGTAATATTTTGTGCAATATTAATAATAATAGTTGCAGAAAGCTTCGGTTTTGGCGCAACTGTGAAATGTAGACACGACGACTATAATGGACTAAAACACGTCCCGGGACAGATGCCCAACTCACTCACACGCTGAGTGATGTCCCTGCGACCTCTTGCCGTTATGTGAAAGGCACGACGCATGACGATAGATGTCATCCCCCTGCGCTGCCTTGCGGGATACCTGTTAAGGGAAAGTCTTCGAGAGTAAACCCTGAGGAAAAATCTGCATCATGTGCAATGTCCAGTCGTCGCGATTAAATCTTGCCACTGGTCAAAGGTTGCTCAGGACTAGAGAGTGAGGTTGACAAAAAGCGCAGTTACTTCCTCACTTTAATCCAAATCACCGCGCGTCAACTATTTCAGCGGACACAACAAAAGATAAGACTGTCCACGCGACTAAACAAAATCATTGGTCTTCATCACATGTGGTAGACGAACATCAGAATTGGACTAACCAGTTCGCTTTATCCTTGTCTTGCTACCTTAGTCTCAGTTAACCTTATGCTCTGTGCAGGTCCCAGCTCTTGTGTGAGCTGGATGGAGTCGGGGAAGGGGGGGGGGAGGGGGGAAGGATTGCCTGCTTAGAGGGCTAGACTCGAGCAGCTCATTACTCTTCTGTGTTGGGACGAGTGCCGTGGAGGGTGGTTAACCGATGTGCCAGTCCACCTTAATAAACTCAAAAAATAGATCAAAGTAGACCCACAGCAGGTTAGTCGCCATCTATGCTGCTCCTCAAAGGGCAAAACCTTTACTATTGGAATGTTCAGAAACATACTTTCTGTAAATATGCAGTCTGCAGTGATGGACCAATTCTACAATTTTAGCGAAAACGTGCATAAACTAATCAAACTTTAGAGTTCATGTTGAATCTTGGATACATATGCCCATTGTCGTATATTTTGTTAATGTATCTGGACTTTTTATATCTTTCTCCGCTTCATTTTCATTTGTATTTCCCAGCTGTTTGATCTGCCCTAGTGTCTCGTCTGCATCATGCGTTCTGTTGTTAAGCCCGTTAAAAGAAAATCCTGCCAGTTCCATAACAGGACCACGGGCTGCGATGTTAAAGGCTAGTTTCGATTTTCACTTTCAGTTTGAACATCAATAATTGCAATACCAATTTCATCAACAGTAACACAGTTAGAAGAATGGGCCGTCTCACACAACGATTCAAGCCCGTGTGCAAGAGTGACATGATGGCATGGGACATCCCATCCGAGGACTGGGAAGAAGTTGCTCAGGATCGAGCTATCTGGAGAAAGTCAATTGGAGAGGGCATAGACTTCTGACTCTCGTAGAGGTGTTCAGGCTGCAGAGAAAAGAGAAAGACTGAAGATATCAAGGAACACCCAGGCAAGCCTCAGTATGTTTGTACCGTCTTTGGCAGGGACTGTCACTCGCGAAACGGCCTTTACAGCCATAGCAGACAGTGCCGAAATAAAGGAGACATAGCTGGACAGAACGTAAGGGCGCCACGCGCATGGTCTACATGAGACAGAGCTGGACATAACTTATAGGGCGCCCCGCGCATGGTCTATAGAGACTGAGACGCCTGTGATGAAGATGAACACGTTCTTCTACAAATTTACACCTCCGAACAAAATAAAAAAATAAAATAAAAAATAAATAAACTGAAGTATTCAACTGTCTAACTGTATTGTCAAACCAAACATCAGACGCAAACTATACGTGTAAACAACGGCATCACACCAAATAGTAGCTACAAACCAAACATCAATCACAGACCAAAGAGCAGCTAAAAAACTAACTGCGGCTTCAAACCAAGCTGCAGTGTCTCAAACTAAACATCAGATATGATAGCCACAAACCAAACATCAGATTTGATAGCCACAAACCAAACTACAGATATTATAGTCACACGCCAAACATCAGATACGATAACCACAAACCAAACATCAGATTTGATGACCACAAACCAAACATCAATCACAAATCAAACATCATAAATGATAACCACAAACCAAATATCAGATATGACAACCACAAACCAAACATAAATCACAAACCAAACATCAGATATGATAACCGCAAATCAAACATCAGACATGATAGTCACAAACCAAACATAAATCACAAACCAAACATCAATCACAAACCAAACATCACATATGATAACCGCAAATCAAACATCAGATATGATAACCACAAACCAAACATCAGATATGAAAGACACAAACCAAACATAATCACACACCAAACATCAGATATAATTACCACAAACAAACATCAAATATGAAAGCCAAAAACCAAACATCGGTCACAAATAACACATCTGATTTCATAGCTACAAACCAAACATCAGATATGATAGTCAAAAACCAAACATCAGCCACAAACAAACATCAGATATGATATCTACAAATCAAACATCATTCACAAACCAAACATCAGATATGATAACCACAAAACAAACATCATTCACAAATCAAACTTCAGATATCATAGCCACAAACCAAACATCAGCTACAAACTAACCATTAGATATGACAGCCACAACAAACCAAACATCAGATATGACAGCAACAAACCAAACATCAGCCATAAATCAAACATCAAATATGATAGCCACAAAGCAAACATCAGATATGATGGCCACAAACCAAACATCAGCCACAAACAAAACAGCAGATATAATAGCCAAAAACCAAACATCACGCACAAACCAAACATCAGATATCGTAGCCACAAACCAAACATCAGCTACAAACCAAACATCATATAGGATAGCCACAAACCAAACAGCAGATATGATAGCCAGAAACCAAACATCAGATAGGATAGCCACAAACCAGACATCAGTCACAAACCAAACATCAGACATGGTAGCACCAAACCAAACATCAGCTCGGAAAGCCACAAACCAAACATTAGCTACAAACCAAACATCAAATTTGATAGCCACAAACCAAGCATCAGATACGATAGTCAAAGTCCAAACATCAGCCATCATATCTGATGTTTGATTTGTGGCTATCATATCTGATGTTCGGTTTGTGGCTAATGTTTTGTTTTTAGTTATCATATCTGATGTTAGGTTTGTGGCTGATGTTTTGATTTTGGCTATCATATCTAATGTTTGGTTTGCCGCTATCATATTTGATATGATAACTGCACACCAAACATCATATGTGATAGTCACAAACCAAACAGCTACAAACCAAACATAAGATAAAATACCCACAAACCAAACTTCAATTGCAAGCCAAACATCAGATATAATAGCCATACGCCAAACATTAGCTTCAATCAAGTATACAATAAAAATTTGCTTCAACCAAGCACACACCAAACATCAGTTTTAATCAAGCACACAATAAAAATTTGTTTCAACCAAGCACACACCAAATATCAGCTTCAATCAAACACACACCAAACGTCAGCTCCAATCAAGCACACACCAAATATCAGCTTCAATCAAGCACACACCAAATATCAGCTTCAATCAAGCACACCAAATATCAGCTTCAATCAAGCACACACCAAACGTCAGCTTCAATCAATCACACACCAAATATCAGCTTCAATCAAGCACACACCAAACATCAGCTTCATACAAACACACACTAAACATCAGCTTCAACCAAGCACACACCAAATATCAGCTTCAATCAAGAACACACCAAACGTCAGCTTCAATCAATCACACACCAAACATCAGCTTCAAACAAACACATACTAAATATCAGCCTCAATCAAGCACATACCAAACATCAGCTTCCATCAAGCACACACCAAACATCAGATTCAATCAAGCACACACAAAACATCAGCTTCAAACAAACACACACTAAACATCAGCTTTAATCAAGCACACGTGCAACAGCCCCAAACGAGCACAAACCAAAGATTAACTTCAATCAAGCACACAGAACCCACCTGTTAATTGCTCTAACATTTTCCTAATCCAGAACGTGCCAGCATCAGGAAAGGCCACTAAGGCTGTGACAGGATGAGACGAATTAGCAAGTTGAGCAATCCGTGGACATGGCAGAGTTTCGTCCTCATTCCCTGTGCCTTGTTTCCTTAATTGATATGACGACAGACCTGCCTCTCCACTATCGCCATTTTCTGCATTTTTGGCGTTCACGAGATTATTAGAACCATCGCTTGCGGCATCAAAATGTGTATTGTATGGCAACGTTCTGAACAAAGCAAACTCTTCCTCTGTCAGAGGTCTCGGGTTGTCGTAAACAGCTGGATTAGGTGATGGAGTGTATATTTTGTTGTTTTCAATCGAAGCATCAGCACTTTCATAGATGTCAATATCTTTGACGCTGTTAATATCGCCATTGAAAATGTTATCACTTTTGTCATTGTTATCGCTTTTATGAAAACCTTTGTTGTCAAAACTTTCTGTCTGAACGTTTTCACCTCGCTCATCGCCTTCATATTTGAGCCCTCTCATTGACTGAATCGTAGACGACAAAGGTCCATTTCCTGTGAATGTTTGCCCGCTAGTAGTAAATTTTGTTTCGTTATTTGTGAGAGGGTCAAAATCCTGATCAATGCGTTGAATGTTCTGGTGAATAAAATACTGTAACCTAGCAGGGAATTGGCTCAAAAATGATGATTCAAATCTCTCGGACAAAATAAGGTTTAACATCCGAGGCGGAAGGAGTGCTTTAAAAATGCCATGATACTCTTGAGGTAATTGTGATAACACCGGGTTCTCCTGTTGTTGATAAAGCAGAGGTTGCACCTGTTGTTGGGGGTGCTGAGCACTCTGAGGAATGTACGAGTCATCAGGCTTAAGGGCTTCTACTGCACCCATGAGAATATGTTCTCTACTCTGGTCCTCTAGACGAAGCACTGGCAATTCGTCTTGTGTACCTGAACTGACGCTGTCTTCCCTGGCTACTCCAAGATGGGGCAGGTCATTTGGTGTATCTGGCAAAGAACTGTCAGTCTTATTCTCAAGTGTTGTTTCATTTTCAAATTTGTCTTTCTGTATTTTATAATCTGTTTGACTGTCATCATCAAAATTATTGTAATTGTTATTATCCATTCCGTTCACTTCGAAAGGTAATTCTTTGCCAGTGTGATTTATCTGCACCGTATGCGCATCACTTTGATATTGTTGAAAGTTATTTTCAATTATTTCTTTTACATCCGGTTGAGAATTTTCATTTACAAGTTCAGGTAATGTATTGATTTTGTCATCAATGACATCGGTGTGATTTCCTTCTCTGACTGCCAGAAAACTAGCATTACCATTTAGATGAGAATTTTGACTCAAATCACTTCCAACTGACTTGCCCTCAGTAACGGTTCTATCATCGCTATTTGCTTGGATTATGCCTAGATCATCTTCCTTGGGGTTGTTTCCAAAAGACAACAATTTGAGAAGATGAAACCATGAAAACATAGACGACTGCTTATTATCATTATTTCTGATTATTTTCAAATCAGCGTTTTCATCAGCAATATTGTTTTCGCTTAAGTTAGCGTGACCCACATGCGAGTCGTTCTCCTTTATACTCTCCTCATTATGTTCATCGTCATACAGAGCATCTGCAAATTTGGTAGCCCGCCAATTGGGATCATGACCATTCCGGTCTTCATAATGAGGGTCGTCCCCATTGTTCTCCTCGGCTAGTGTGATGTTCTCGGTCCTGCTCCCAAGTAGCGTATTAGGGCCTAACAAGGCGAGTATTGACACGTCATTAGAAGCGTTTAAGTCCTCGTCACCCACGTTATCATCGTCTTGAACATTCTCTTCTGTGTCTGCATCGAATGGTTCACGTTGTGTCATGTTCCTCTCTGATTCAGACGTTACCACTATTTCGTCCTTCTTGTCTATAGTTTCCTCGTCCCAGAGATTTCCTTCTGGTACTATGTCAACTCTTTCTGTTCTATTCTTTGTTACTGAGCTGTCTTCTACAGGCGCAATGTCTTCAAATCCTTCGTCTGTGTTGAGGTTCAGCGCTTCGGTAATCGTCATCTGCCTTGTCAGTTTTTCCTGCGTAGAGCTCCACTGGTGATGTACAGACGACGCCATAAGTAAAATCAAGGCCACACCTAGAACCAATTTTAAGCCAATAGGACGCATGTTAGTCTCACTCATTCGATCTCTTTTGTTGTCACCTTTAACTCAGCCCAATAATCTGCACATTTCCAAGTTCTGAAAGCAATCATTATAATAGATGATTTAAATGAGATTATCATTCACGTTTATCTGAGAGATTAGCCTTAGTCAGTCTGGACTAGATAAGAACTAGTAAATACAAACTTCCTGTTATTGGTACAAGCTTTTATTTCAACTAAGACACGTTGTTTGTTTTGGGGACTACATTATGAGTGCATTATTTTTAAATGTTGGTGCTTCTTTAGTGAATTGGTGCATTCGTGTTTTTGTGTTATTTATTTGTGTTTTTGTTTACATTATACAACTGTGATTTTATTTACCTGCTTAATTCAGTTATGTTTTGTTTGTGTTTTTTGTGTGTTTTCTGTGTTTTGTTGGGTGGTATTTCGTGTGTACAATGGCGATCAGTAAGAAAATGTTGCTATTTCACAATTCGATGAATCATTAACTTCCACTTTTACAATTTCACTAATTTAAACTTTCTCAATTTTAAGAACGTCACTGAAGATGGAATCCATTTGTCACGAGATGAACTGATCGACTGTTTATTTTGTGAAGAAATGCTATTTCTAAACGACACATCAATTTCATCATTCTATACAAATCACGTATCATCAGTGCAGTGAATCTCCAAACTATCATTTTGTGGATTGTTCAGTAGTCTAAATCTCAAATATGTAATGCGGTTTGCGTATCTCTACCCTTAATTATTTCCACGTGGATGTCTAACCCTACAATTTGAATTTCAAAGACTGTTATTCGCTAGATCACGTATATTTCTCTTCATGAAATTGTAGAGAGCGAGTTGGTCAACATTGATTGCCGACTTTAATCTATGACAATCATCATCGTCCATGTCTATTTCTTGACCTGCGACATCTTCAATGTTAACTTCAGGTCATTCGTGATTCTCTCATTCAATGAGCGATTTTAAAGTAAACATAAAAAAAGACTTGGTTTTTTTTTCGGAAAAAGATTTAAAATGACCTGTCCAGGATCCCTGAAAATGCGAAAGATTGACAAGTCGCTCTAGTAGAGGTTGTGTACAACATTTCAGCTCTCTATGTTATGGGAAAGTTGGCTAAAATAGAATAAATAGAAGTCCACGCAAATGGACAGCCATCCCCCACGCCTAGTAAAGCCGCGGGAAGTTTAAAATACTTACTGCGGATAACATTCGGCTAAATGGCAACTACATTGACAACATGCCTGTTTGAATACCAGGATTCCAAGTATTCCAAGTAGCAAATGAACAGTGGTCACGACAAACGAAAAATTGTTGTGTCAAGTTAAATAAAATATCATGGAAAGGAGAAACGTTTACTGGGCCTAAAATAAAATGTATCAATAGCTTAAATGCAGACACTGCTGTTGAGTATCAAATTATAGACATTTCACTTTATCTGAAGTGGGGCGACTAGTTAGTTCCCCTTCTCGTCACAAAACTTCCACTAACCTTGAGGATAAATAAATAGACGATTAGCCACTCAGACGTTCTTACAATCAGATAATGACTAAATGTTGAGGTTACAAAAATGGTTCAGAAGATAATTGCTTTTAGATAAAGGTTCCAGAAATTAATAAAGACCTTGCAAAGTGGAGATTTATGTACAAGATGGGTACGGAAGCTGTAACAATTCACATTCAATGAAGACCTTGAAAAGTGGAGATGTCTGTGTACGGTGAAGACGGAAGTTGTAGCAACTCGAGGCACGAATGCTGTTGTAAAGGTAATTACCTAATATCTACTGCTGTAGGATATGAGGTTTTATTGGCTTTTACAAATTTAAAGTCTTGTTTTATTCAGCTTCTTCATTCGTACTGGAAAATGATGATTTCTTACGTTGTTTCGTAGTTTACAGCGAAGCTGCTATATCTGTGTATTTCTTGACATTTTTAGACCTGGTTTGTCTTATCTCTTCTACCCCTATCCTTTCAGGTAGATTGCACGGGTGCAGCCTACTTCTAGGGCCATTACTTGGAAGCGGAAAAGGTCATAGTAAGCAATTGTTCCCTGGCTACCCTTAGCTCATTCACTTCCTGGTTTTGGGCGCACCTTCAGTTTTATGAAGTGAGAAATCTCTTTCGCCCAGATTAGTGTTCTCTAACTTATTCAGGTGTGTTTTTACAACTCGGTAAAAATGAAGAGCACTTTAACAAGTATCCCGCCTTATTTAGGTCAAGAGTGAAAAATGAAATTATTATGACAGCAAGCCTACAAGCAGATGAAATATTTAAGAGACAGATGACGTGTTTATCGGTGAATTTTGAAAATCATAACTCATCAACTCAGAACTAATGGAAAGCAGGTAGGTCGTCCTCACACCTCTTGGATGTCTGCGTGGATTAATTATTCTGGTCAAGCCAGTGTTCGGACGAAGAGTAATAACTATTCTATGAAGAACAATACGTGAAATCAGCATGTTATTTCATTCTTTAATCTGTACACAATTGAATGCGCTTGTGTTGTTAGCACTAGCTTGGTCAGTCAATGCAGATATAAACATAGCTTTCTGCAGTTGACAAAACTAATCGATAATTGAATTCTTCCTGACTGCAATCAAGAACTGATCGCAAATATCAGTACATCAATTCTGTTAACACACATAGTTTAACTAAAGCTTCTCTCTGCACGGAATTTTCTTCTTCTGATTCACGATGAAAGAATGTATTCGTTGGATTTTGTTCCTGTACCATATATTGCTTTTCGAACTATATATCAAACCGAGCAGGCTACTCCACAATTGGGAGGCTTCTGACCGGTGTGATTGGTGTTATGTGCTTTGCCGCAACTGGAGAGTTGCAAACTATATATAGGCTTAACAAAGCTGGCGATCGTCACGTTACAAAATTCCCTCCGTGGGTGGTGGCCCTTTTCTCTTCTCAATGATTCACATATTCGTAAAGAGGTTAAAGACATCGTTTACTGGTGAAGACTGCACAAATAATTCACGATCTCCCAGATAAGTTTTTGCATTTTAAAGAAAGTACCTCCAATCTCAATAACTCCATTCGTAGTTTTAAAGTAAAAACAATCGCTAGAATTTATAAATTTGTTTTTTTAAATCGTAAAATGAAAAGAGTGCGTTGGACAGAAATAAATCCAAGGATAATGTCCTCACTGAGATAGACGCACAAAGAGAAATATTGAAAATGATATAAAAACAAAAATTAGTTGGTTGGGACACAATATGCAACATGAAAGTCTTCTACAGAAGATACTAGAGGGCAAGATCCAGTGGGAAAGAGGAAAAAGGCGACCAAGAGTCACTTTAACATGCAGAGACATTTAAGTACGAACCTATGCTGAAATGAAGAGAGCTGAAGAGGATAGGGTCAAATGCTCAGATGCTTACAACCAGTCTTAGGTTTGATCGAACAGAGTGTAAGGTAAGACGGAGAGACATGCTCCGACAACCTTACAACCGGTCTTAGGATTGATCGAACAGAGTGTAAGGTAAGACGGAGAGACATGCTCCGACAACCTTACAACCGGTCTTAGGATTGATCGAACAGAGTGTAAGGTACTCCGACAACCTTACAACCAGTCTTAGGATTGATCAAACAGAGTGTAAGGTAATACGGAGAGACATGCTCCGACAACCTTACATCCAGTCTTAGGATTGATAAAACAGAGTGTAAGGTAAAACGGAGAGACATGCTCCGACAACCTTACATTTAGTTCTAGGATTGATCAACCAGAGTGTAAGGTAAAAGAGACATGCTCCGACAACCTTACAACCAGTCTTAGGATTGATCAAACAGAGTGTAAGGTAAAACGGAGAGACTTGCTCCAACAACCTTACAACCAGTCTTAGGATTGATCAAACAGATGATGAGGATGATCGCAAACATACTTTCCAAAATGTAACACAACTTTTAAATAGTAATAAATATTGTACAGTTTATATCATCAGAAACAGCTGAAGGGTTTATGGGTACCATAGAGATGGATATACTCTTAAATTAAAATAGACTAATGGTTTCTAATTTGCATGGCCATTTAATACTTTATGATTAACGCAAAACTTTGTTCCTATTTCTGTTTATTTTGTGTCTTTCTTGTGTTAATTGTTTAGTAGGTCAAACGTATTTATTTATTCATTGAACTATATAACTTACTTTGTGTACATTTTTATATAAAAACAATTTCGTGATATAAATTATTTAAATATGGCGAAATAAATTATTGTTAACCATTTCCCCAAGTTTTTTTAATGTGCGCTTTAAAAAGTTGTTAGTTCAGAGCACATGCTAAAAGTTGATGTATAACTGTCTCCAACAAGGTAAATAATACATGCAAGCTTGTGTATGTAAACATGATAAAATTGGTTAAAGACACGGTTATCTTGCGATATAATAAGCTGTTTACCACATACAGAAAACGTAAGACTTCTGATGCTATAGACACAGTCAGAATACAACACGCTGAAAAAATCCTGGCACGCGGAGGATAATACAGTCCAATCAGAACATCGGAGAATGTGTGTCTGAAAAGCTTGTCATCTTTCAAAGTGTGAGACACCTGCTTAGGTCGCGATGTTCAAATCTATAAATGATATTAAATGTATTGATAAACTAGACATCATATTGTAGCGTAAGACATCTGTTATTTAAGTTTGCAAAATGTCACAAGAATAACTCAATGCGCAAAGGAAATCGTGTAGAGAATGGCTATTCATTAATTTCGCGAAATGGGAATACTGAAAGCGCATTTAGGTTATTTATTTGTCAAATGTTATTCATATGACAACTTATCAGTAGTTGTTTCACTAAAACCAGACAGTTTTTATCAATGACTGTCATTTAGCCAT
Source organism: Ariolimax columbianus (assembly GCA_036924085.1). NCBI lineage: Eukaryota > Metazoa > Mollusca > Gastropoda > Stylommatophora > Arionidae > Ariolimax > Ariolimax columbianus. The sequence goes on along the minus strand of JAVGWX010000004.1, from coordinate 39,567,848 downwards.
GAATACCTGAAATATATTTTAAATTATACGATTTCTTCCTTTCTCTCTCTCTCTCTCTCTCCCTCCCTCTCACTCACTCCCTCTCTCCTTCTATCTATCTGTCTGTTTGTATGTCTGTCTGTCTTTCTATCTCTTTCTCTATTTGTCGGTCGGTCTGCTTGTCTATCTATCTATTTCTATCTATCTATCTATCTATCTATCTATCTATCTATCTATCTATCTATCTATCTATCTATCTATCTATCTATCTATCTATCTATCTATCTATCTATCTATCTATCTATCTATCTATCTATCTATTTAGCTATCTATCTATCTATCTATCTATCTATCTATCTATCTATCTATCTATCTATCTATCTATCTATTTAGCTATCTATCTATCTATCTATCTATCTCTCTCATCTCTTATCCCTATACATGTTCTTGTTTTTTTATTATCATCTTTCTTACCTATGTTCATTTTGATTCTTCTATCCTTTTCTTACAGAAAATTGTGTGCACTGGCTCTCTCCATGTAGGTACTCTGACATGAACACCTGTTTAGTCAGACTCATATCCTTGTATCATACATCACTCCTTGATACTAGTTAGTCACTTTAGCGTGATGTTCTTACTGGTCCAGTTCCTAACAAAGACCTGCTACTGTTAACTTAAGCAGTAAATTGCCCTGTCTTTGAGTAAATAGTTATTTACGAATCAGTGTGTTTTTTTCCCTCTCAAAAAACATTATTAAAAAAATGTTAAATCTCAAAATATACTGAATGTTTGCAAATACAAGGATAAGCCAGTGCATAGGTGACAAATGGCTATTTTAAAGGGGAAAAAACCCAGTCGATATAAGAACATAAAAACCATTTATTTTTGCACTTACAGTGTTCCTTATTTATCAACATCATTTTCTTGAACATCGATACACGTATGCCATCGCTTTATCTTAGTCTTAGTCGCTGTAGTCAAGAGGTTAAGGCACTCGCATCTGACGGTAATGAACGGAAACGATGGGCGATCGAATCCCGCAAGTTTCAAGCGACCCCTGGTCTCAGGGGAGGTAAGACCAGAGTGCCAGCATCCTGAGTTACCCCCAGCCGTCTCGACCAATAGTCTTGCCACTGATCCATGGTAACTCGGGATAAGAGTGAGATTGATGACCAGCGCATACTCTTCCACATTATAATCCTCATACAGTGCTCATCACATTATTAAGACTAAACTGTCTGGTGTTGTGGCCATCATTGCCTCGCGATGGGCAATAACTTTAATATAAGTCGACCTGTACTTCTACAGGGGCAAATGCAATTATGCAAGTCTCAGATCCGGCGTCAGCGGGGGGCGTGGGGGGGGGGGGGGGTGATGGGATTTTTCCTGCTGAGCATGCTAGGCTTGAGCAGCGTATTACTCCACTGTGTTGGGACAAGTGCCGCAGAGGTGGGGGTTGGGGGCGGAGGGTGGTAACCGATGTGCAAGTCCATCTTAATAGACCCAAACACTAGTGCAAACTAAACCCGCAGCCTCTTAGGTGCCATATATGCTGCTCTTAACAAACAACCTAACCATGGCCTGTGGTATGCCATATCATATAGTTAGTCATCTCTTACGACATGCTCTCTGTGAGGCAGTGGCGCTACTATTGTCCTTGTCATACACACTCAGGCAATCCACTGGGTAACAGTGCGCCAAAACACACACAGCCGGTTGTTTCAGCCCCCTTTGATAACATTAGCAAACTTCAAAACCAAGCCATGAGAGTTATAACAGGAGGCATGAAGTCAACGCCAATTGTAGAACTGGAAAAGATTACAAATCTGCAAACCATGACCGACAGAAGAGACTGCAGAGCCCAGCAGCAAGCAGAGAAACTCAGAAGACTGACTGACCATCCAATGCATCAGAGACTAAATAATTTTGGAAATGGGAAACTAAAGCGGAGAAACTTTGCAGAAATAACCAAAGCAAAGATGAGCGAAGACCCTATGAACGCATTAACAACACCAAAGCCCATCCCTACTGAACGCAAATCTACCTGGAGGCAGCATATATTTCCAGAGGTGGTAGAAAATATACCAGGTATTGGAAACAAAAACAGTCAGACTGAAAAAATAAAGAAGAGACATAACCCTGAGGTACATAACGAAAAACTACTCAAGCATGGACTAGACCCATGCATACATCGACGGTTCTGTAACAAACGCAACACAGAACGGAGGGGCAGGGGTATTCCTGAGCCTACCAAATAGTAGAAATATAACACTGTCAGTGACAACTGGAAAATACTCAAGCAATTTCAGAGTGGAGGCAGAGGCACTGAGGGCTGCAGTAGAAGAAATGGTGACAGGCAAAAGAAATGAAAGCCATATAGTCCTGCTTACAGATGCCCTGGCCGTAGTCACAGCACTAAAAAGCCAGAAAAATACTGAACTTAATGATTTAAGAGCAGTACTCTGTCAACTATGCCAGCAGTCCGCACCAAAAAGAGTAGTGATACAGTGGGTTCCATCCCACTGTAACATCCAAGGCAACGAGGAGGCAGACAGACTGGCAAAAGAAGGTGCAAGACTACCACAACCAGATCTTAGTGTGACATACGAAGAGTCAAAAAGGCTTATTAGAGCTAGATACATGACTAAATGGGAAACAGAACATACTGGCTACACAAAAAACGATGCCTATTACCAATTGAACAGAAGAGAGCAGGTCGTGGTCTTCAGACCGCACTGGCCACAATAGACTGAGGTACCACCTATTCAATAAATTGAAGATAGGTGGCACTGACGAATGCTCGTGTGGTATGCTCGTAGAAAATGACCGCTGAACATCTGCTGCAAAACTACCCGACATACGAGGATCAGAGAAAACAGGTGTGGCCATCACCAGTGACAACACTAGACAAGCTCTATGGCAGTGTCGACAGCCTCAGGATGATCGCTGCTTTTTTCGAAAAAATACAGGTTGACGTCTGACAGCGTACGAAGAAGAAGAAGAAGAAGTTTCAGCCCCATTGTGCATTTCATGTTAAATTTGTGTCTTTCGCGAAACATCTCCCGCTAAGGTTAAGTCATGCATTATGACGTGGCTAAACTATGCGAACATCCTACTGGACGACCAGGTAGGGTTTCATCATAATTTTTGTAGCGTCCCTGAGAAAATGTACCGACCCAGTTATCCAGCTATGCCTCGCTTTACACTTCACAAATCTCACACAGTTAACACAGGAAGCGTTTTCTTGTGAAAGTCGTTGTGACCTTCGCCCTCCCCCCCCCCCTATTTTCTACCCCACCCCCCTTTCCCCCCGCGCCCAAAAGAAAAGAAAACACCACGGAACTGCTTCACGCTGTTCTTTGATTGTACTCTTTGAGCACGGATGCCTTTTTTAAAATTTGAGCTGCGTACGTCCATGTGATACCTATCACCTGCTACCTATAATAATCGCAAAGCTGGATGTTGCTGTAGCCTAATGACACCTTCAGAAACTACCAACAACCTTTTCAGCTCGTCCATATCCGTTAGTGACCTACTTACTGACTAACCCTTGTAACAATAACAACGTAGCTAAAATACAAGGGTTTACATATTATGTCTTTTTTATGAGTCATTTCTGCCCAACGCTGCTTGAATATCCATGTGCCTGTTCGATGTATGTTGGTTGATTCAAGGTTTCCTTTTTTGATCAACGTCTTGATTATAATTGAAGGAAACTTTGTGCAAGTTGATTTGTGAATAAAAAACTAACGCTCCCTGTTGATAATTTATTATGTTATCTAGATACAAATGTATAAAGATACAGCGCTACCCCAGGGCTAACGCTGGAACTTTCGTGTATGATGTGTATGTGGGTTTTCAGTCGAAGAAAGAAACAGTCCGACCTGGAAGACGCATACAACCGTGTCGATTTTTGAACTTTAATGACATGTCTGAAGCAGTGTGGTTTAAACCTGTGGCTGGTTAGTTCGATATCAGGTGCTACGCGTGGGATCGTGAACATCAGAACCGAGGCGAATATGTCAAGGACTACCTCAAGGGTCTCCGCTCTCACCAATCTACAAAGTAAAAGTGACCAATATCCAACCCACAGGGACAGGGCAAATATTGACATTTGCTGATGACATCCTAACGAACAGGACTTGCTCAGACAGGCAAGAGTTGGCCAAAGACACCTGGGAAACTTTGCAAGCAATCTCACTGTGTTGCGGCGACTCAAGCTCAAAGATCAATCCGAACAAGGCCTGCATGATGTGGTGCCCTTTGAATAATTCCAAAGTAAAGGCTGAACTCCCGGGCATCACTTTTGATGGTTGCACCATTGACATGTGTGACAGGTGGAAATACCTCGGAGTGACATTTTTTCGCAGTCTCTCCTATAATTGCCATGTTGATCATATCGTACAAAGATGTAATCGAGGGTTAGGATCACTCAAGACCATGGCTGCTGTCGACTTGGAACAACGCCTCCTGTTCATCCTATTTCAACAGGTTGTATTGTCTGTCATCGATTACGGACTAGGCATCCTCACACTATCAAGAACACAGTGTGAAAGGTTGGAACGCATCCAGAATGAAGGTATGAGACTGGTTCTAGAGATACCCCGATTGTGATGGTGCGGTACATGTTGGGATTGTTATCGGTGACATCCAGACATAAACTGACACAATTCAAAGCCTATATGCGTGTCACCACAGACACGTGGTACTCTCTGTACAATAATATCTCAGACGTCAAGGGGTCATGAATCAAGAGAGGGGCGTCATGGATGGCACAGGCAGAGACAATAATCGGACACACCACTCCAGCTGAGAAGATAGCCAAAGGGGAAGAATTGGCCCACACGGGTGATAGAATGATAGGGTACCAGAGAGTCATCATAACCTTAGGCAAGTAATGCAGAGATAGAGCAAAGGGAAAGCAGAGCACGCGGTGAATCAGCTGATAACTGAGAACACGCAGGAGAATGATGCCGTCATATACACCGACTGATCAGTGCTGCGGTTTCTTGGCAAGATTGAGAGGACAGGTAGTTGCTGAGCGCAGTAGGGCATACATGTCAACAACCTCCAGGATGAGAATGGAGAAGCAGCAGTGACGTCATCTCTGAAATTGACAGGCTTTTATAACAAGGACAGCTGTCGTGACAGAAGCGGAAGCCGTACTTCAGAAGTTACAGAAGGGATGGCTAAAGTACACGTCGATAGCAGCGGTTGGGGCCTCAAACCTCCAGGGGCTAACATGGATCTACTGTCCTGCTCATGCTGGGGTTCAGGGCAATGAAAGAAGTGACATCATGGCTTCACAAACTCCCATTATAGGCACATTAGTGATGATAGAAGTGACATTGTGAAATCAATCAATGACCGCCTGCGAGATGAGGAAACTTCAGAAGATAAGGCAGCAATCCACAGACTTCAAAGTTTTTACATTTAACCAGGTTCGAACGGAGTATGGCGCATGAGAGGACAGAGCAGGAGAGCGTACAGCCAGCGAGCTACAGGGACCATCAGCATCCATACCATGGGGTGTGATATTCTAAACCTCAATTTATTGTGTTCTCTTCTCTTCTTCAGGTTTGCTTTTGGAACCATGAATATCCATGCCCATGACGGTTATAGAGACGGAGCACCTTCGGGACAGTCCGTAGTGCTGTAACCTGAACTAAATAGGTTATGGCCACAAATCCAGAAGCCACTTCGCTTCCTGAGATTGTCATTGTTCTAGCCACCAGTCCTCTAGCTACTTAAGAGCTCCATCCGTTGCTTTGGAAATGTAGATCATCCATTAAAAATAGCAATGAAAACACGATGTCTAAAGTAACAACAGACAACATCAGGATTGAAAGCTGATAACCGAAGCAGAAAAAAAGAAGTTCCATATTTTGTAAACGTGTTTCCGCGCTACATTGAAGACATGAGACCACAAACCCTGATAAACAACTACTAACCTAAACACATAATACAGTTAACAGTTTCACTTCAAGCTTCTTTGATCGTAAATATATTGAACAACATGTTAATGTACGAACTGGATATGAAAATATATAACATGCTATACAAAAGTTCATTAACATAATAATGGTAGTTAACAACAAGAGAATCATTCAAATCACAAATGAGATACATTTAAAAAAAATTGTTATTTTATTAGTGACAAGCTTTTTTTTTAAAAGAGGATAATCCAAAATGCCTATGTCTAATAAAGAAAATGAGCAACTTCAACTATACCGTTGATTCTAACTAAGAAAATGGTAAGAATATAATATTAAAAATTGACGCTCTTAACAAATACCATACTTTTTTTTTTCAAATCAGAAAGTATGCACTTCCAATACATTTACATTCAATTAATAACACATGTTGATGCTCGTGCAGCAGAAGTGTCAAATAGTAAACAGTTCATACGTTGGTTAGTATATGCAGCAAGCACATTCTTAGTCACTTGATTAGGAAGACAACATCAGTAAAACATTAACCATACCGCGTGCTTTAGAGTTATCAAGACATCCTAGAAAATAACTATAATTAAATTAAATTATAAATCAATCTGCAATCGGTAAAGTCATAAGTACATTCAACGAAAACAAATAACAAAATACATGATAGTAAGATGGGGAGAATGAAACCACAAGCACTGACAATTTGCGCGTAAAGAGAATGTCATTACTGACACCAGCAAATCTTCCGGTATAATGTCACGTGATTTACAACGGAAAAGCAGACCGTATTCACATCTACATCATTTATATAAACATGTTACCAAAAATGTTGAAATGTGCAGCACTTTGTTAAAGAACCACGCCTGAACACCATATGGTTAATGTGAGGATAATTGAAACCCCAAAACGGTGTCAATGACGACAGTGTCGCAAAGAGAGCCTCTATTTCTGACAGCTAAATATTGAATACAAACACAAAGAAAACTAATTTCAGGAATCAGAACAAAGCAGTCATCCTTTTTCGGGCACGTTATGAGAAGAGGCGGCTTGAACACGTTGTGACAACGTGAAAGATAGCAGGACAGAGGGAAAGGCCTAGAAGAGAAGATGTTGGACAGCTTGAAAGAATGGCACGTTCGACAATCAACAGCACAGTTGGTAAACGACACACGTGATAGAAGTGAATGGAGGTGATCCATGATCGCCAACGCTAAGAAGCACCAGATGATGACGATATATTTAATATAAAGGGAATAAAAGCATTGTAATGTCGAGGGAGGCGAGAAAAGGTCTCTTCAGTGTTTTATAACGCTAGTGCTGTCATATGGCAGCGAATCGTGGACTAAAAAACAAGCAAAACTATCACTGTATGTGGTCACCATCAGACAGAAGGAAAAGAGCAAAACTGAAAAAAAAACTCACAGCTGAGCAATCGTTAGATAAAGTTCCATTGTGGGCTTGAACAAAATTCATGAAAAAGAGTAGCGCCACACAGATCAAACATGGTTTCTGCTTGTGTGCCGTGTATGACACTTATAGAACCTTGATTGATTGATTGAAGACTATCACTGGAGGCTGCAGAAATGTGGCTGAAAAAACGAATGCTAAGAATCCCATGGCCTGAAAGAAAAAGGATTATGTTCTAGGTGAGTTTATAAAGCGGAGACAGCCCATTGTGCATTGACTGAATTTTATTTGTGAGTAATTGGATATAATTTCATCAGGTTAAAGTTTAACCAGCGTCAGACACGTGGGCGACCTTTACAGTTTATAGGCATCGCAGAGATCTCAAAGAAGCAGATCAGTCATAGCTACCCGCAATAGGAAAGAACAGGCTTCCTAGATCTACACCGGCTGAGAGAAAACTCTACCATTTTACACGAATGTCGACCTTCGCCAGGTTACCACGTCGGTCAGCTTGCCTTTGTTTAACACGCGTGGTCAAAACACGTTGCAGTTTAACACGCGGCTGCCTTGCCAAGTTTGTAGTCATCGTAGATTCGCAGCAAAAGCCTAGTCTTTCGACATCCACCACGCAGATCGACAGTCGTTGCTGAGGAACTGAGCCATGGACGTTTACCTGGGTTGGGTTTAAACCACGAATTAACCATCGTCGTCCTCTTCTTCTTTTGTCCCACTGCTCTTACCTTGCGGCGTCGCAGAGAGGAGGTATGTGTAGATTTCTGTTTTGCGCTAGGAGAGAGGCTTGTGTGGTTGTCATATTGAACTTTTGGAGAGTTTCCTTGACCCCTTCGATCCAACGACGTCGTGGTCGCCCTTTTGCTCGAGGACCATCCACCTTCAAGAAATATGATTTCGCTGCTGGTTGTTCATAATGCATTCTAGTCAGATGCCCGAACCACTTTACCCTCTGTGCTTCAATATAGTGGTATACTGGTGTAGTCCTCACTATTTTTCTAAGTGCGTCGTTACTGATTCTGTCCCAAATCGTCTTTCCTGCAGCATTTCTGATCCCTCGCATCTCACAAGTCTCAACATTACGCCTATGCCTGTCTAGTAGTGTCCATGTTTGACACTGATAACACAGCGTAGGGATGATCAAGGTGTTGATTAACTTCCGTTTTGTGGCCATGGCGACATTTCGGTGTTTCAGTATCGGTGCCAATTGGTACTGCATCTTATTTGCTTTTTGGATTCTAGTTTCTACCTCTCTGTCAAACCTGCCGTCGTCAGTGAAGACACTTCCTAGATATGTAAACTCCTGTACCTGTTTTAGTATTTTGCCCCCAATGTGGTAGCTGCGATGTATTGGTAGGCGGTTGATTGTCATAGATACTGTCTTGTCGCCGTTTATCTTCATGTCATATTTTACGCAGGCTGAGTCGAGGCTTGTCAGGTGACGTTGTAAATCATTCTGGTCTCTATAGAAGAGGCACTGATCGTCTGCAAAGATCAATTCGTGTAGCTTTTTTTCAGATGGATTTGCCCACCGTGTAATTTTATCCATGTATATGATGAATAGTAGGGGTAAAAGCACACAACCTTGCCGGACACCACCTCTTTATTGGAAACCAGTTTGTCTGCCCCACATGTGTTCTAACAGTCCCTTCGCTATACGCGTACATGGATCTTATATTGTCCAGTAACTGCCCCGTAACACCATACTCCTCCAAAACGCCCCATAATTTCTTCCTGTTAACTCTATCAAAACCTTCTCTTGATCAATGAAGGCCACATTTAGTTCTTTGCCATACTCTATGGACTTTTCATTCAACTGTCTTAGTGCAAATATCGCATCCGTGCAACCCCTGCCTTTTCTAAACCCACATTGTGAATTACTTAATAGAGGCTTCACCCTTGCTCGAACTCTCTGTTCTAAGATCCGCGCATAAATTTTCCCTACATGGCTAAGTAGGGATATACCATCGTCGTCAATACGCCATAATTATGATTCACGTTACAGCAGGCCAAGTACAGAAAGTAGACTGTGGACAATAGTTTTAGGTTTAGCCGTAATTTGAGTTTTATTTCAAGTTAGGTAATCATTAGATAGGAGCGTGTAGGAAGTTATGTAAGGTAGAAGAGTGATTTAAGTTAGGTAACCATTAGTTAGGAGGGTGTAGCAAGTTATGTTTGGTTGAAGAGTGAAAGAGTTGTAACGTAGAAAGATAGAATTTGTTTATTATTGTTTTGAAATAGTGCCCTTCGTTAGTTTATTGAAATGTTAGTTGTGATAGATTTTAAGACTGAAAAGGTGGATAGTCAAGGTACGGCCTCAGGGAGCCATGAGAGCAAATCCTAGTTCCATCTGCTACTATATCAAGGTGAGTTTATTGAGTGTAGACAGCCCATCGTGTATATAAAGGTGAGTTTATTAAGTGTAGACAGCCCATCGTGTATATAAAGGTGAGTTTATTGAGTGGAGACAGTCCATTGTGTATATAAAGGTGAGTTTATTGGGCCAAGACATCCCATCGTGTATATCAGAAAAAGGCAATCATTTTCTTTTCAGACATGCAATGAGGAGGGGCGGAATGGAGCCCACTGTGATTATGGGGAAGATTGCAGGACAGACAGAGGAATACACAGAGAGGAGATGTATGGTTTGGCATCATGGCACAGGAAAAGGTAAGCAGTAGAACTGATAATAACACTTGGATTAGAGAGTTGTGACAATCCATGATCACCTACACGTGCACGGCACTTGTATAATAGTTGTCCATCACAAGTGATGAAGACCACTCTCTTTGTTCAGCCGTGTGGACATTCGTTTTTCTTGCTGTGTCCGCTGAAATGGGTGACTTGCGCGGTTATTTGGATTAAAGTGAGGAAGAAACTGCGCCTTTTTGTCAACCTCACTCACAGAGCCTAAGCTACCTTTTGCCAGTGGCAAGACATTCATCGAGACGACTGGAGATAGCATAGGATGCAGATTTTGCCTCAGGGTTACCACCGAAGCCTTTCCGTAAACATGTAACCCGCAGGGTAGAAAGGTGGGATGGCATCTAACGCAGTTTGTCATGACTTTTCGATAACCTCAAGAGGTCGTATGGACAACACTCAGCGTGTGAGTGAGTCTGGCATCTCTCCCCAGCTGTATTGAACTCATCATAGTAGCATCTAAAATTCCCACACGCCAAATTCGCGAAGGTGAACCGGCAGAACTAACCTGTGAAATACGTCACAGGTATAAGCGTAGTGCCATTCAGCCGGCGTCCAGACCAGGATAAACGGATGGAAGAAATCACAAAAATAGAACGAAATAACAAGACCAGACGGAAAACAACACCACGTTTCAGTGAACACAAGTGAAGTCGTCGACTAGTGGGAATTCCAGGCAAATCCGTGGTCTAGCGGCATCCATAATGATCCAAAACAGTAGAGAAATGTAGACTCGCAGCCAGTTATGGCGCCATCTTTGCCAGATTTGAATGAATGAATAAATACACAGGACATTATAAACACCGGCACAGACCAAACACGACGTGTCGAAGTAAATCAAATCTGGTGCCCTTCGTTCTCTTCAAAGGTTAACAGAACAATACATTTGAGACATAACAGAGTATTGTTTGAGCCAATTGTCGCAGTACGCAGGCACAGGGAAACGTTCGGAGCAAACAACAAAACTAGCATGAACAATATAGACACTGACATCTAGGCAAAGGCAAAGGTCACCGTCAATCGTAGACGATGATGGCATAATTAATTTTGCTATCGCTATTTTTAGTAAGGACTAACTGCACTACTTTTTATAGTCACTCTCTCGTCTCGAGCCTTCCGGCCCCAGTGGCAAGTCACGGACAAGACAACTAGGAGGCGACTGCGAGATGCAGAGAACTCCTCATCAAGCACCTGTGAAAAAGACGGCGGAGTCCGGAGTCCAACCCACACCAACTGATCATGAGGCCGACGGCTTAACCACTTCGCCACGGAATCCCCACACTGACATCTAGGAATTGGGATAGTACACCTCAAACCAACCAACCCAGGATTTTAAACATTCCTTGATAACAGGCAGTAAACGTACCAGAAATTCGTTAGGAAGTGTTTCATGTTATCACGTTGTGTGGGACAAAAACAAACATATTGATTTCCTGATCGATCTAAAAACACACACACAACTATGACTTTATTCCCATTTCTGGGGTAGTCGAATGAATTGAAAGGGGAGGACCCTTCGCCACTGTTGTCGCCACGTCGTTTACTGGCTTTGTGTGTTTATTTAACTTCTAATTGAAAAACATGCTTTACTTGGAATTCGATCCCCTACCCTGCCTGTCAACAGGCAGACATCGAAACTATTCGGCCACGCGCCCGCAAGTGACAATTTGAATCCAGATTAGATAAGCATGTAGATAAGCATAAACACTTAAAACTGCTAATACAGTGACCAGGTAATAAAGCAGTACAAATTGGCACAAGGGACCTTTAGTGACCTACATCAGCATGTAATCTGTTGGCACAATTAGACAGAAACGGACAGTCAAGTCTAAAAGCAATGCAGTTATCCCCATGTTTACAGCACTACAAAGATTACTTCTTTCCTATTGTAATATTATTGGACTCACGTATAATAGCAGAAATGATATTCTTAGTTGAACTTTGGATCCAAACATAGTTCTATAAACAACTTCTTTGACTTTTGCCTACTATCAGATGTTTGTTCAGTAATTGTTAATGACACTCTGTCAGTACATACTTGATTTTATTATAGAAAGCGAGGAACTTTAATATGTAGTTCCAACACAATTATACATCTTAACCATTAATAATAATGACAATAATAATTCTAATGATAATAACAATAATAATACTTCTCAGTCAGTCATTCTTAATCGGTAAGGGGAAGTAGATCATTTATAACTGATTAACAAAGATCGATGTGAAACAAACAAAACCTTGGATGTAGTCTGGAAAATGATTAGAGAGCAATTCTGAAACTAACAAATTTGGAAATAGAGAAATTAAAATAGCTGGACAAATGTAAAATATAATTTAAAATTTTGAAATATAGAAGTGTTCAAAATAATGTGGACACAATGAGTGTCATTGGTGTTGACATTAACTGGTTGACTCAGGAGACCCGATATTTTGGCTTGCAAACTTTCTTACAATGCCACAGAACCGACATCTTTGCTTTGACCTATTGCCATATTTATATTTAATGGTTTTTCAAATGTATAAATGTACCTGTACTTTCTACCAAGAGTTTTACATTTGAACAAATATATGTGTCGTGAAGTCCAAAAATAATCCAGAGTGAATGAGTTAATATGATACATATCACATAAAAAAAACAAGTGTGACACGTGAGTTTTAAGAAATATCATCCAGGATGTGAGCTATCTGGAACATGAGTTTCACAATAACTCCACGGTGACAAAACATTCTAATGACCATCTGTTGACATTTGCGTCATTTGTAATTGGCCTTCACCTTTTAGAGATTGTTCTTAGAGATCCTCATTTAAAGGAACCAAAAAGAAACATCGTTTTTGATGTCATTACACGTGCCATCATGCCCAGGGAACAAGGACACATCTAAGTCCGAGCTTGTGAATTGATAAATGTCTCCGAGGAGCAGTTCTAGTTGATGTACTGGAGTCGATACGACGTGATTACCAGGGACGTTCAAAATGTGCATGGAAAACGATGTGACGTTTTTCTGTTTGAGAATACAGAAAACACACGTGTTTTAATTATCGTTGTGGTGAGTGAATGAATTTGTGACAGAGAGGAGGAGTGAGAGTGAGTGTGGTTTTTGTGTGTATGTGAAAAAGTATGGTATATTTGAGGGAAGTGGTTAAGAACTAAATAAACTGACCCTATTGTCAAAAATGACATTCGATTTCGATTTTTTCAATAACCTATTGCATTTCGTCTTCTAGTAGTTCAGTTCAAGTGCAACCTCCGCATTGAAGGTTGGCTGCAATGGATCTCCAGTGTACGCTTTCTCTTGCCGTAATGGTGAAATCTGACAGGATTTTTCCAGTCCATCTCCTGATTTAATCCACTCACTTAAAACGTTGTCTGCCTCTTGAACGACTGCCTTCTATTCAACAAGGAGGTATTGCTTTGTTATGTGACCAAAATAACGTGACTGTCTAACTCTTAATTTCGGTCATTCATTTTCTTTTCATTCCCAACTTTTTCAATACCTTCACATTTGTGTTCTTATCTTTCCAAGAAATGCGATTTGTGTTCTATCTTTCCAAGAAATGCGATTTGTGTACTTATCTTTCCAAGAAATGCGATTTGTGTTCTTATCTTTCCAAGAAATGCGATTTGTGTTCTTATCTTTCCAAGAAATGCGATTTGTGTCCTTATCTTTCCAAGAAATGCGACCCAATCTTTTATATACCTACAAAGGGGGACGGCGTGGCCTAGTCGTTAAGTGGCACGGCTCACAAACAGAAGGTGATGGGTTTGATCCCCATCAAAGCACCGGCCGTTACCCCGGGGAAGCAAACCTTTAGAAAATGCAGGAAGGAAGCAGACCCTTACATAAAATGAATCCAGAAGTCAGATGCACTGGGTCGACAGGCGAAAAATAAAAACTACAGTGCATCGCACACCGCCTTGGGGATTACAGTAATAAGGCGAATGGAAAAAAAAAAAAATATACCTGCATTTCAAGGCCTCCAATGATCTTCTCTAACTTATTATCCATTGTCCGTTTTTGCGCCATAAAGTAGTGACGAGTATACATAACACCTAACAATTCTCATTTTCAAATTCTGATTTATCTGATATGTCAGTATGTGTCGCATGTTGTCGAATACCATCTTGGAAATACCTATTCTATTTATAATTTCCTTTTCAATGCTATCTTCTTCCGTTATAATATGACCTAAATAGGAGAAACTATGTATCTGTTCAAGTGCTTGATCTTTTATTTTTACCTACATACATGGTTGCTTGTCCATTTTCCCAATTATCATAGTCTTTGTTTTGGTTATGTTCAAGTCTAATCTAAAACTCTTGAATTATTTTGTATATTGTTGCCACAAGCTCCAGTAATTCTTACTCACATTTTGCCATCAAAACTGTATCACTCGCATATCTTAGATTATTCATTGCCACTCCTCCAACAGACAGACAGACAGACAGACAGACAGATAATTAGATAGATAGATAGATATATAGACAGATAGATAGATAGATATATAGATAGATAGATAGATAGATAGATAGATAGATAGATAGATAGATAGATAGATAGATAGATAGATAGATAGATAGATAGATAGATAAGTAGGTATGTAGGTAGGTTGATGGACAAACTTACATATAGTCAGACAGATAGACATACAGACAGGCAGGCGCAGACAGACAGACATATCGATAGACATATAGATAAAACTATTGATTGTTTGCTTGCTCACTCTGATATCATTAAGCGTAAGGTCGTCCCAGCTCTCTTGTATGCCATAAGTACTGTCAATGTCTGATTTGTAGTCGCCGCTGTCTGTAGGGCCAATATATTGCTTTACACAACAACCAGAAAGCCAGAACGTGTGTGGTACATGAATACCGTGTCCTGTTGTGACAATGGGGTCAGCACTGGGTATGATGCCTGAAAATAGAGTATACATTATATCAGAGAAAGCTACACTAGCTCATCATTCCCATCATCACGTAACATTTCCTTGATAGAATGTCGCTCTCATCACAGCCATTGGATAGCAATTTCAATCACCAGTCAGTCTTCCAGCCTGCTCCTTGTTCATGTTTAAGGTGTGCTTGATGTTTTTGTGTTCATCTGTGTTTTGGTCGGCCTCTACCGCGTCTTCCTGGAACAACGCCGTTCAAAACCGCTTTCTCCAGTCCGTGATGCCGCATGATGTGACTGAAAAACATCAGTTTCCGAGACATAGCGTAGTTTATAAGCCAGTTCTTTTCGATACTCAAATCTGGATGGATGGTTTTAATTTTTTAATTCTATTTACCCAAGATATTGTTAGGATTCTCGCGCAACATTTCGTTTTGACACTAGCTCAACATTGTTTTATTATGATCTGAAAGTAACGTGCGTATTTAGACCTCAGAGTATTGTTGTGTACATTTTGAAAATATAATGTGTACTGATGTAGCAGATTAAACAAATTAAAGCTTAGTATTTTTGGAATCTACTATCTAAGTCACATCAATTTCCACCACACCGCAGTCCTTTGGGCGATATCAGGACGTGTTAGCCAGTGTATGTATCTGAATGTACCTACCGTCTTGTGTTTATGTGGGGCAAAAGTGATTGCCCTATCGATGGTCCTTCCACATCGTTGATATGATATGTCTCCCCCCTCCCCAGACCTCCCTCCTCCTCCTTCCGTTAACATACACTATCCTGCTTCTCATGTTAAATCTAATCATTCACCAATTTAGGGGACCATTTTTGGGGGTAAAATATTTAGGAACTTTTTTGTTTGAATTCTTTTTTGTTCTTTTAATTATCACAAACGTCATTCAATATAGATAAATGAACTCAAATTAAATTTTAAAATAACGAAACGAAATTCATTTAATTGATAAATTATATATATAAATATATATATATATATATATATATATATATATATATATATATATATATATATATATATATATATATATATATATATTTATTTAAATATAAACTGATTCGAGTCCTGCCATCTGATTTTAGGCCACCCACGAGGTCTTCTCTTTTCGCCTGGTTCTGATACTTCAGTGATCGTCGTTTCGTCTTATGTTATAGTCAGTCCAGGCATGTGTTCGACCTGCTTAAAGGTGTATGGGATTTCTTGTCTTTAAAAAAAAAACGTGAACATTTTCAGGCAAAAGCTGCGATGTAACTTAACTTAACTTAACGTCTTTATACTGGCTTAGAAGACTCTGCAGAGTCTGCATAGAGCGATTTTAATTTACATTTACATTGCTCTAAAAGCTATGCGCATCCAATTTATTCTTAAATGCATTAATTGTCCCTGCCTCCACTACCTCCTGTGACAATGCATTACACGCATTCACCACTCTTTGACTAAAAAATATATCCTAATTTCTAATCTGGACCTCTCTTTAGTTAAAATGCAGTTATCCCCTATTGTTCATGTAGATGGTTGTATTTTGAAAAAAAAACTTGTTATAGTCTAATTTATCCGTTCCTCTGATCATCTTATAAACTTATATTGTCACCTCGAATTCTTCTCTTTTCTAGACACTGTAGGCCGATTTTATGAGCCTGTCCTCATAATTGTAATTCTGGAATCCCAATATCAGCTTTGTTGCTCTTTTTTATATTCTTTCCAGCATGTTTATATCCCCTCTATGATAAGGACTCCACGCCTGTACACAGTACTCCAATCTAGGTCTAACTAATGTTTTATACAGTTTGACTATCACTTCCTTGCTCTTATGTTTAATATTTGTTTTTATCATACCTAACATTGCATTTGCCTTATTCACTGCTACCTGGACCTGCCCATTCATTTTTCATGTATGCTCTATTAAAACCCCTATGTCGCTTTCCTTATCTATCATTCTAATAGTGTTCTCGCCCATTTTGTAATTGTGTTCCATATTGGATCTACTCATGTGGATGACTGTACATTTATCCATTTGCCATTTCACAGACCAGTCTCGAATTGTATCTAAATCCGACCTAAATATATCCACTTCTGCTTTAGATGAGACATTACTGCATAGTTTTGTGTCATCTGCAAATTTTTCAATCATGGATTCTATATCGATGTCCAAATGGTTTATATATATAAAGAAGAATATCGGTTCCAAAACTTAACCCTGTGGCACTCAACTTTTTACCTCACCACTCGAGTACTCCTTATTTAAGCCCACTCTCTGCCTTCTTTCCGTTAACCAACTTTCAATCCATTCAGCAACTTCGCCACCTATTCCGTGTGATTTTAAATTTTAAAATAATCTTCGATGAGGTACTCTTATCAAAAGCCTTTGCAAAATCTAGATAAATAACATCCACTGGTTCCCCACTATCTATAATTTTTAGGAACGTCCTTCATGAACTCCAATAGACTTGTTAAGCACGATCTCCCTCTAGTAAACCCGTGTTGACTATTTCTGATTAGATTAAAACTGTCTAAATGCATTACAATGTTTTCTTTAATTATTGACTCTAACCATTTACAGACTATGCTCGTTAAACTTACCGGTCTATAATTGCCTGGATCTGATTTCTTTCCCTTTTTGAATAAAGGAATCACTCCTGCATATTTTCAATCTCTTGGAACAATCCTTTTTGCAAGTGATTGAGAACATAATATAGCCAATGGTTTTGCTAGTTAATCTCTAATTTCAAATAGCATTTTTGCAATGGAAACAATCTTGTAAATATCTATAGGCTCTGGGATCTTAGATCAGTCTTCTTTTATGTAGACTGTGCTAAAGTATTGTAGCAGAGCTGTTTAATCGTCTATCTTATAGCAAATTGACCATGATATCACAATGTTCGCGAGACATCCAAGTTTATCAAGATAAGATGCAAATTGTACATGCTATAAGGTATGATAGGGTGCGGCTATCTATGGTCAACTGGTCGGATCTGATCCAACAACAGAAAATGCTCGGATCGCCAGCCAACATTCTCGGAAGCGGAACACCAAAACTAAATATCGTAATCTGGATCCCACCCTGAAACAATGTTATGTTGCTTTTCTTTGTACAAGTAGGTCCAGATTTGTTAACGTTTTAAAGCCAGTCTCAAATAAATTTTAAATGATGTCCTCGAACACGACGTACATGTATTTTAATAACTACACGTTTTAATATTAATCGTTGATAATAAATTGCACAGTAATTTGTTCATTGATATGTGAAATCATTGTTTCTTCATCATTATCCCGAATTGCTATTTCGCCCTGTTGTAGATAAAAAGTGTCCTCAATAACTCTGACAGTTGAACATTTCTCCGTTAGGAAACACTGGTCTAGAAGAAGGTTGTTTTCCTCCCGTACAAGTAGAGAGTGTAGAAATCATCACCCCACTTCGTAGAGAACGATGAGACATCGAACAATAAAGTCTCCAATACATCATCATTGACAGCAGTGGATGCAAGTCAATCGTCCTCTACACAATGTATTGTACATGAAAATATATGGCAAATAAATAATTATCCGCGTATGTCCGTCTATAAATACAAATATATGGGGGAAAAGTAAGTCGCATGTCCTTTTACAGAACGTACCTTCTTACAACCGCCACCTATTTGACTGTTATAAGTTTCTTGGCAAGTGTGCAGTACGGTAGATTGCCATTACTTTCCGTGCGTGGAGGAGCATAAGCCCGAGAAAAAAACCCAGTGTCTACCAAACTTGACACAAGTGGGAATCGAACCCGGAACGTTGGAATTATGAAAACCGAGCGAGTTTCATCCCTAGGCCACGCAGCCTCCCAATATATGGAAAAGGGAAGTAAAAAGTAACTCCAGGAGTGCATATTTTGTTAATAAAATATAATTAAAGTTACTTCTCTTACTCCACCTTGTAAAAATATTTTTTCTTCCACCTCAATCAAACCAGTTATTGAAGCATAGGTCAGATACTGCATTTCGTGCCTATCGTTACTCTGTTTTCGGGAAGCCTGCATCAAATCAGTTGCAATTGCGATTTTTAAGCAATGGTTTTTACGTGCCAATGCCGCCAGTCCCCATACAAAACTCTCATTAGTTGTCATTTGTTAGATATTAAGAATGTGTCAATGAACCTCTTGTTTTCATTATGTATACCATTCGATATGTAAACGCAGTTTCTTAGCTTCAAAGCTAAAGAAGTGTTAAGACACCAAATTGCAGTAGCCGTCCATAATAGAAAATGTGCACCCAAATTATGTCCTTTCTTTAGCAGCGAAGTTATCTGTAACTAGGTACAAATATGAATAGTTATATCTCAGTTGTACCGGAACAGATACAAAAGGAAACCCACGATACTGTGACAAGGCCATCGTCATGGACAAATAAATAAACGTCAACACATAGCGAAGCACAAAAACAATGTATCTCTTAACGGATATAATACGATTTCAGGAGGCTGCTATTTGCCAGAGAGGGGCCAGAAATGTGTGCCAGTTAGGACAGCGTGTAGGTTAAGCAAGAAATGTCTTATGTAATTACACATAAAATATGTAGTTTGTAATATGTACACATGAATAGTTGCATACATTCACAGGACACACAAATACAAATATGTAAAACACATGAAACAATGAGTGTATGTACAAACACGTACTCATACACGTGCATATATCAAGAGACGAACAATATACATGCATTAAAAAAAAACAAAGATATTATCTCACACACGCACACATACACACGTATACACACACACACACACACAAATACAGGATACAGAAATGAACAACATACACATAATTAGAGAGAAATGTATTTTTTAAAGACGTGAAGAGAAAATGGAAAGAGAGAGCGAGAGAGACAGCGAGAAGAGAGAGCGAGAGAGAGAGAGAGAGAGAGAGAGAGAGAGAGTAAAAGAGAAATGAAAAGAGGAGCCTATTCAAAACTATGGGATGTTTTCAAACGATAGGATTTCTTCTTCTTCTTCGTTCGCTCTCAAGCTCTGTCTACCAGTCCTGACAATGACTTTCAAAGTAGTAGGATGTCGTCTGGAGAACGAAATGCATTGTGTCGTAGTTTACAGCTTAGCTTGGATATTTGTACCGTACAGCCGACATTCTTGGGTACCAGGTTAGCCTTTCCTCTTCGATGTCTTCTGCTTAGCCAGTCTGCTCTGTTGCAGTCTGTTATCCAGGATCACCGCGTGGAGGTGTAGAAGGGTCTTGGCAGCTCTGAGTCTTTTGGCCCTGACGCTAGCACTCCGCTGTGGGTCTCTGGCCGCTCCAGATCATGCACGACTCGGCATCTTGATAAGTTTGAAGATATTCCACAAAGAAGGTTAACTCCTATTGTATAGTTCAAATCGGTATCGATTATTAGGAGAACAAGAGACGATGCCAGTCACCATGATATTCACCTTTCCTGGTGACCTGGATAATTAAAATGGTTATCGACCATACCTGAAGTATTTTAAAATGTCATTGTGATGTTGGCGAACTGAGCACGAAGTCCAATGTCAGTCTTCCTGATGTTTTCCATGAGTTGCAGCTTAGATTTATTTTGTCTATCGTCAATCATCTTTTGTGATTAGAGTGCAGAACCGCTGGCGTGATGGCCAAGTGCGACATAATTACCAAAACCCTCATCTCCCTGACAGCACGACATGTTACAGCGGTCTGGCACATGATGTGTTCTAAGTTACTGTAAGTCTAGCATTTCACTACAGACAGAAGGGGAGTGGACACATTCTTCAGTACGCCTTGCTGTACAAGAAAAGCCATTACAACCTGCTGCCAGAGAACACCAGTCATGATGAACAACTCAGAATAATTAGTAAAAGTTGTGGCGTACCTGAGATAAAAAACATGGTGGCTCGGTTTGTGTGAAGGCTGGACTTCTCTGTAACACGTAAAAAGGTCAGATCAAAGGCAGCAGGTACCCCGCACTGCTCTACTGTGTACTGGCGAACTTTTGCTATTGTGGCATGCCATTCTGAATAGGATACACAACTACAGTTAAGAATTATAATATATGAATCGCATCTTATCTGTTACCGTATACCGTCAGTGGGAAGGTACGATGTTCTGTCGTAGATCATCTGTGTGACCACTACTATTTTCAGTCCATGCTTCTGTAGTGTTTCTTCAACACCATAAATTCATCTTCTTCTTGATCTGAAGCCATGCAGTCTGGTGTTATACGTTAGAGGGGCGGAAATGTTTAGGAGCTTCCTTCTCAGAAATACAAACCAATTATTTATATGTTATAATATTCCATGCACTGCATTGTACCCGCTATCTCTGGAATTTCTTCATTTTTCACTGTCTTTTCTAGTGACCCTGTCTGCTTTACACAATCGTCTCATTTCACATGTTGTGATATCTTGCTATAGTGCTGTGGTCATGGTCCTGTCTGCTAATGCTAACAGAGAGCTAGTATGAATATAATGTGGACCAAAACCAATTATGTGTACCTTCCCACGGGCCTAGTAAGCCGCAGGAAATTAAAAATATCTATGGATAGCCTTCGGTTACCTGGCAACAGCTATTACATGCCTGTTTGAATACTAGTATTCCAAGTATCTTTCTGTCTTCAGTGGGATGTTTGGATATCGTAACAATGGTGATATCCAGTATATAATCTCATTTGATATTTTAGTGCTGGTTTCTTTCTGCCTGTCCATTCTGCTTTTGTCTGTAAACATACTCTTCACCTGGGTATGGAGTTACAATTTTGTTCCTCTAGCTTTCAGTGGCTGTTTTTGTTGTACCTATTTTCATTTACTTCTTGCATGTTCCACTTAGCAAGTTTGTGTGCTTCTGGGGAATATTTGTCTCTAGATATATGCTACATATTCAACTTTGAATATAATCCATCTTTCACTTCATATGTTTTAATATATATTATCACATGATTTTTTTTTGAAAACATGCAATAAAAACTAAATATCTTCTTTATCTTCGTTCGCCTTATTTCTGTATTCCCTAAGACGGTGTGCGTTGCATTATGTTTTTATTTTGCGTCTGTCGGCCCAGTGCATCCGACTTCAGCATGCATTTTATGAAAGGGTTTGCCTCCTCCTGCATTTTCTAAGGGTTTGTTTCCCCAAGGTAACGGCCGGTGCTGTGATGGGGATCGAACCCAGCACCTTCGGTTTTGGAGCCGTGTCACTTAACCACTAGCCCACGCCATCCCCTAAAACCAAGATAATTTTGAGGATAACATCAAAGAACGTACATAAAGAAGGTTGTCAGATTGCACCACCAAGGTAAGATACTTTGGATCTGATGTTCGATGTAGATATTGTAACTGAACTGAACCTTTTCAGCTTGTTGTAAATGTCGATAAAAACAGCTGTACCTCATCGTACAACACGATTTGCTACAGAAACTACCACTACTAACGCGGACCTAAGTGCTCTGATACAGTTTTCCTGTAAAAATATCAGCTGAGGAGGTCGCCCAATATTTTATAGGTAGCGAAGCAAGGGAAAGCAGGATAAATTTGTTTATGATAATCTAGTCACACATACAGAAACAAGAAATATTCGTCTCTCAGTGCTTTTGGGATGTATGACTGAGTTCTACCCTAGGCGCCGTGCCTTCTCTAACCAAGAGACTGAGCAAGGTACACTATTAGGGATGTTGACCTGTGTGACACTTGAAGCGATATCGAACAAATATCCCAAGCGCATTGCTGCAGGAGGCAAGTCATTATAACTCCTCATTAAACGGCACGTACCTTTTTTTCTCACAAAGACATAAAGTTCATAGCATTTTCAAATGCACTTATCGGTTACTGTGCCAACCTTGTAATATTTGTAAATGTATTGCAGACATACTCTTTTTCCATAGGAGGAGAGTCTGGTAAAGCAGTAAGACTAACACGGAGACTGCTAGATCGGTTGTTTTTATTCTTCAATCCTTTACATTTTCCTGGTTGACTCCAACAATGAGAACAAACGCAATAGTGAATTCTTTATTTTTTTAAAGTTTTTTAAAATTTAAATGGTCATGATCGTTATCCAGATGCGTAGACTTCTATTTCCCATATTTTAACCACTTTCTATAAAGCTGAAATTGTGTACAAAGCCTCACATAGTGTGACCTGCGCATCTTCTTTCTTCTTTGCGTACACGATCTTTTGGGCATGCTATATCTCCAGGCCAATCTGCAGCCTTCACCAGGTCGGAGCGGCAGCTCCACATCTTTTGCCTCAGCCTCTGGCCAGGTCCGGTATCTCCTGTCCCTAAAGAGTTGGCATCCCTGTTCCACATGAGCATTCATCGGTGTGGGAGATCTTTAGTCTGTCTATGTGTTCTAGTAGTCTGCAGTGACCAGTCCTCAGACGAAATAAGGTAGCTTGTTGGTTTCTTTTGAGTTGGTGAATTGGGACTGGTTTACTACTTATGTTTCTATCTTCTCTCCATTGGTGTATATACTGATTTATGATTGTTCTTGACCTCTCTGTATGGTACTCGATGAATATATGACATGCTATTCTATTAAATTTTGACCTATCATAGATTGACTATTCAAAAGATTTTTTTTCACCGAAAAATGTAGTTTATTTATATTTCCTTTTTGTTCAGTCACGTGACCACGTTTCGGTTTAATCCTGAGATTTTCGCGGCTATTTGCCGCCCGTGCTTGCCACTGAATTCTTCGTC
Source organism: Ariolimax columbianus (assembly GCA_036924085.1). Taxonomy (NCBI): domain Eukaryota; kingdom Metazoa; phylum Mollusca; class Gastropoda; order Stylommatophora; family Arionidae; genus Ariolimax; species Ariolimax columbianus. Next base: position 39,544,220 of record JAVGWX010000004.1, on the reverse strand, counting down.
GCAATGTGAGAGAGGATTATCAAAGCCACTTGATCAATTCGGTGCTCATAAAAAGCAAGAAACGTGTGCCGCCCCAGCAAACAAAATCATGTCTTAATGTAAATGAATGCTTTTAACGAAAAACTTAGTTAAAATTTTATTTTTACTTGTTTATAGTTTGTTTCTTTTACAGTTATGGCAAGACATTGTACCTTGATACAGGTCCCTGTGGAGAGGAGCTATGTTGGTCAGTGTGAAGGTTGTCAGTTTTGGTTCGGTGTCAGGGGGCATTAACTCCGGCCACATGAGATGTGTTGGGACGTACAGGGAATCTTTGGAGTCTCTGCAGAATAGAAGATTTAAATGGCTGTTAGTAATGACAATGTGAGTAGAGCGTTTTGATGGTGGATGTGGGGATATTAGAAGTGGACATTGTAGCAGCGGTAGTGTTACCAGTTGTGATGTTACCAGTTGTGATGTTACCAGTTGTGATGTTACCAGTTGTGATGTTACCAGTTGTGATGTTAGGAGTTATGATGATGATATTGATGTTTTGTCATGTATCTCTTAGTGTTGATACTAATGAGATCTCAGACACAGATAAATACTCTAGCAAATCCGGAATATCAGATCAATTACATATTTTTTAAACTATTCATGCGCAATATTCCATAAAGTCAAAAATAATAGAACCTTCTAAATACAAACAGAGACTGACGTAAAGAAATCTGTCACTGCCAAAGATCAATGTTATTGACTAGGCGATGTGGGAGATGAAACGTTGGCGAAACATAACATATAACTTCTGATAAACAATTAGCCATCTTGATCTTGTGTTTGATCTACTTTTTGTTTGTCAAGTAAACAAAAATAAATCAAGGAAAATTGAAATGAAGCGTGGAAACAAGACATGACTATACTTCATTGTGAATAAAGCGAAGAAGACGAAAGTGAAGCATTGAATAAGCTGACAGAAACCAGCGTTTCATAGGTAGCTGCTTGCGTTGGGATTAGCTATTCATAGCTGACCAAAACTCTATTTTTCCTCCAAATTGCGGCCTTGGAAACAAACTGCACCCATGCAGCCTGTCTTAGAGAACAGGGATCGAAGAGGAAAAGCAAACTCGGTCCCCCAAAAATACAATGCTGAAACCAAATGTGTCGGTCCGAAAAGCGCCGATATCGCAGTCTTGCTGAAATCTACGAAACAACGTCATCATGTTCTTTAGAGAGTGAACGCCGAGGACGAAGAAAAAGAAAAAGAAGAAGAAGAAGACTAAGAAGAAGAAGAAGAAGAAGAAGAAGAAGAAGACGAAGAAACACAAGAAGACGAAGAAGAAACACGATTTACAACAATAGAGTAAATCATTTACAATTGTGTTGTTGATAGTTTATAAAGTGAATCCCACGTTATGTAAAGGACCCGTAAATGTAGAATTCACCATTTATGTACCGGGGTTGGCAAGAATAGACCGACTGTAACCTTCCAAGCCCGTTGAAAAAAGACAACTAAAGAGGGCTGTTACCGGGTCTATCAACTTCATCATGTACACCATTTCTGTGACAACTAAAATGCTGGTATACAGGCTTCCTGCAAGGTGTCCTTATGCTTTGCTTAGAGAATCAAATGTTTAATTAAACAGGCTCGCATATTTGAAAGTAACATTGAAAAGAAAGGTTGAAACTTGGAATCTTGTATTCAAATAGGTTCTATTTTTGCGATTTTGTTTTCTGCGGCTTACTGGGGCAAGGGGAAAGTATTTGATTAGGTGACATATTGGATAGGAATTTCACTTTAAAACAAAATAATTTCTGGGACAGCGGCTAGCAGCCAGATTTCTTCGATTTTCAACTGGCAAGGGAGTCTTCTACGTGAAAGGAGTTATGACTGACAATAGTAGCCCTTTTCACTCATGACTGACAATAGTTGTCCATTTCAGTCATGACTGGCAATAGTAGTCCCTTTCAGTCACGACTGACAATAGTAGTCCCTTTCAGTCATGACTGACTATAGTATTCCCTTTCAGTCATGACTGACTATAGTAGCCCATGTAAGTAATGATTGACTATAGTAGGTAGCCAATGTCAGTCATGATTGACTGACTATAGTAGCACATGTCAAGTCATGATTGACTATAGTAGCCCATGTCAGTCATGACTGACTATAGTAGCCCATGTCAGTCATGACTGACTATAGTAGCCCATGTCAGTCATGACTGACTATAGTAGCCCGTGTCAGTCATGACTGACATGGGCTACTATAGTTGTCATGATTGAAAGGTGGCTAACGCAACGACAGACCAACTACGATTGCGAGATCAAACTGACTTCAGCAATGACAAACAAATAAATGGACCACATCCACCCTTACTGATAATCTGACGGCAGCACCTGTCTTTGACCCAGACCACAGCACACATCTCCTTTGCATCTATCCACGTCTCGTAGTGCTAATATGCCTTTTCGTGTGTTCCAGAACAGCCATGATTGGTTCTCTAGCAGACCTGGATGGACAACATGGTGTAAGTAAAGTAACTCAAATTATTGCGTGTGATGTGGGAGTGTGGTGAGAGCGTTATGTGGGTGTGTGTGGAGTAAGTATGTGTGTGTTAGTTTTTATGAATGTATGCATGTCAGCGACTGCTTGTGTCTGTTGTGGTTGGTAATGTGTACGCTTGAGTGTGTGTGTGTGTGTATGTGTATCAGTTTTTGTGGCCTCTTCTTTACCTTTTCTTCGTTTTCGTTGACATTTAAAAAAATATAATTTGTTAGTGATACCTACGTTATGAGACATGTGAGATGAGATGCCTCCGGAAAACAATCAACGTAACTAGGAGAGACAACATGCGCAGGATGTGAGAAGAATAGATGAAGCAAGACCCTGTTCTGAATTTATTGATGAAGCCAGAATCAATTGGTTCAGCTACCTAATGAGAATGCATCCTGACCAACTACCCCTGTGCGCCTCTAACGCACGACGTTCGGGTTTTCGCAACCATGGCAGACCAAGAAATAGATGCACAGGAAATGTTGTGGATATTCTACATCGTCATGGGATGACGACCACTTCAGCGACACGTCTGGCCCTGGACAGAAAACTACGGCTCCCCGCGTCGCCTCATGGCACAAGTGGATAAGACGAGACAAGATCTACGTTGTCTACTACCACATGTTACATTTGAAATACTATTTGTTGTTGTTGTTGAGTAACAAATGGAGGAATGTGGTGGTGTTTCGTAGTTGATAAGTAAAGCCGTGTAATGTGATAGTGATAGTTTGCGAACACGGAAATCACTTGACTTTAAACCCCCTGCCACCTTGCAATGACAGTTGAAGAATGCATAGCATTACAATCCCTCTTGCCGTGGGACATAGTGTAACATCCTGCGATCCATACCTGGTCTGGAAAAACAACCTGAGCTCTGATCTTAACCAGGACGTTTGTTTGATAAGATGTGTGAAGGAAGACGCTGTAATGATTAAACTGGATGGTAGCAGAGTTGGTTACATTTAGGACATGACGATTCTTTGGGAGATCCGAGAACCAACTTACATTTGGATTGTGGGTCTTCTGAATGGTAGACAGACCACTATATACCACCCGTTTCCCCTCTTATGAGTCTGAGAAGTTATATCTTCAAATTTCATGCAAATGCAAGGGGGAATAACTGAGTGGAGGGATGGGGCTCCATTCCAGTCAAACAAGTTGCAGAAATCTATGAAAGCCACGAGGAACCACATTTCACAAATGTGGACAGAGATATCTGAAAAATTTCGACCCCACGGGTGCCCTTTAGACACCATTTAAAAGAACAAGATCTTATCTCCGTACTTACATTTTGACTGTAAAAACAGACTTCCAGCAAGCAGTGCGGAGTTTGATGTCATAGTTGACCTTTTCTTATATGAAATACTACCTACGTCTTGGATGACTTATCTAACAATAGTATTATCGTTTTAGGCCATCACAGATTTGCTCCTCGTCTCATACTCTGTACACACACTCACATGCCCACTCACTCACACACACTCACTGACACACATTCACATACACACTCTCTCACACACACTCACCCTCAAACGCACTCACACACACACGCTCATACACGCAGGTACTAGTTTGGTAACGTGTAACGTTTCCGTGGTTTTGTGCACACTAGCTATAGTTTCTTGTTATCATATAAATCTCTCCACTTGTAAGCGTACCTTGCCGAGGTTGGAGAACTTGCAGGCCTCAATCATCCCTGGTGCTATGCTGGCATGAGTTTTATTACTAGCAGGGTCACCCAAGCCGTACATGGGCCAGACTAAGCGGCTGATGAGCAGGCGGAGTCTTTAGGTGTCGCTGCAGAACTCATTGGCGAGAATTTCTCGTATTTACTCTGTATTGCAGCAATCCACCAAAACCACATGGATTAAATGTGTTTTTTGTCTCGTACTTTGCTGTTTGTCCTCTATACATTATTTTTATGAATAAGAAGATATGCAGGCCAGCGGACATTGCACCTCTACCCTGTTGTGGCGATCTCCCAGATGGCGAGGATTGCCAGACGTGCCATCACTAAAGATGTGCTGGCACGGCCGGCTGAGGAAGGATTATAGGCCAACTCAGACATAAATGCTACGTTCCATGCAGGACATAATCTTCCTTAGATACGCACACACTCGGCTGCTTCACTTAGAGGATACTTGAAAGATATGTCCAAACCGCTTCTCTTCGATAACATAATGCATCTAAGACAATAGACTTTAAACGAACTCCAATTGAGAAAGTCGTAGGCTTTTGTCTGGGAGACACTGAGCTACCAAGAGCAACCAGCTTATAACTAAAGGTATTATATCATCATCATCTTCATCATCATCATCTCATAAATAGTTCAATTGTATTTTATAGGTATTTAATGTAAGCGCCATTAACACCTCTACATCGTTACGGTTTGTGATCCTCTAACTTTATTTCCCCAAATTCTGCATTCCTATTTTTGTCCTTACCATGTTCAATGAAGAAATCGGTGACTGGCCAAGTATGGTCTCCTAACCGTGTTACTTTGCTCACAGAAAAAACTGGCGATTTCAGTCTGGTGTCGTACAGTGTCCCAAAATTGGCCTCTTTGTTGACGAATATTTTCCCAAGCCGGCTATGGTCTGCAAACTTCTAGATACAAATAGAAATGTGTCGATTAGTGTCTGCTTCTGCACTGTTTTGTCTTCTTCTTCTGGCTGTCCCCAGAACAACGAATTATTCATGATTTTATTTTTGTATCATGTGGGGGGTTTTATTTCTGAATCCTGTTTTCAATACTATAAATCTACTTCGCTCTAAGTAAGCTTTTGTTCTGTATAAATGACGTGTTTCGCTTCAAATGGCGCAGTCATCCTCGATGGCGAGAGGAATATATCGACCTGAGGCGCTTATTGAACATGCAGAACGACCTAAACCCACAACTGACAAGACGTCGTCGCGCGGACTGTGCGGCTTTCTCGTCCATACAGACGGCAGGCACTAGACCAAATCCACGACCAAATTTTGCGCGCCTCACTATTCAACCCCACAGTTCAACCTACAATGTGTTCTGCCCAGATACATAGGCTCTTAAAGAAGAAATGGAGTCCAATCTCAGAGTGACTCAAGCCTCCCTCGAGAGACGCATGATCGGCCTCACACTCCACAACCATTTGAAAGGTCTTGACAACACTGACGTAAAGCAAATGTCATTGGTGACAGGCGGCATTTTCCCACGCAGACAATGCAAAACATTGCTGGGCTTGTCACCTGCTTCAAAGAACATATGACCGTTGTAGCACAGCGACATCAGTCTTGTACCCACGAGACAGAAGACGACCACGGGGAAGACCACCTACGGGCTGGTCTGACTCCAGAACTTAGAAACAATATCTACGATGCTACAGACGGGAAATTTATCATCCACTGGTCCACCGTGGCCCAAGACAGAAGACGATGGAAACAAAGTTGGGACCCGCAGTGGAGTAACCGTCTCTGAGGAACGGCTCGTCCAGTAATCCAGAAAACGACGCAGTGAGTAAATTCTATAAGTTGGAAAATATTCAAATTTAAGGAGGCGAGACAAGATTATTAATCGCATGATATTGTCTCAGCATTGTAATGAATACTTGACTCTTTCGGCCACATACCACCGCGCTAATAATTTGGGCAAGATTGTATTTTTATAAATAACAAAAAAACACACCTTGAATTTGTCTGTCCTTTTCTACCCTGGGGTGTGCGTCTTAAATCTGTGACATTGCTGTAATTTGGGATTGATTTGTCTGACATGTTTGATTTTTCTGTTATATGAAATTCATTCAGAGTAAAGAGAAGCTATAACTGTACTTCATTTTCAATAATGTGCCTATTTATTAAAAACGTGACAAGTTTCAAGTTTTTTTATTATCTCTCCGCTTCATTATAAGCAACAATGGAGACTGCCAAAACAAAAGTCAGTAGCAGAATTGCAATGCCAACACGAAGGTTAAATGCAATGAAGAACACATAACAGAATACTAGCAGCCAGACACAACATTAAATCATACATCTTCCCTGTGACGAACGTATAAAAAAACCATGGAACATCCTACACTAAAGACGAAAATTGAATCCTTCGAGGCAAAATGTTATTAGAAAGTTCTCAGAATACTACGGTTAGGGAAAAAGAAGAACATAGACGTCCTACGGGAGTTTGATATAGAATAAAATAGGCTCGCAAAAAAACAGCATTACGTTTGGGCACATCAAACACCACACCGGTTTAGAAAGGAAAAAATATGATACTGGAGGCAAATCAAAGAGAAAATGGACGCAAGACATCAAAGATATTCTGAAGATACAGTTACAGAAGGAGGCAAACTGATCAAAGATCTAGAGGTTTACAAAGCGGCTATGATGAGATCTATGTTATGCATATGATATGCTACTCTTACAATAACAAGGCATATTCTGTCAGCAGATAAACAACGAATTTACATTATACGAGTATAACTCAAGAAGGACATAGTTTGGCAGTCCTAGTTTGTCAGTTCTAATTTGCCGGTCCTAGTTTGTCAGTGTTAGCTTGTCAGTCCTAATTTGTCAGTCTTAGTTTGTCAGTCCTAGTTTGTCAGTCCTAGTTTGTCAATAGTAGTTTGCCTATTATAAGTTTGTGAATATTAATTTGTCAATCCTTAGTTTGTTAATCCTTAGTTTGTCAATCATGGTTTGTCAGTACTAGTTTAGTAAGTGCTTGTCATTGACAAATTCCTTTATGAAGTAGTTAGTTTGTGGTCAGCGACGCGAGGTGGTTATTTGCACGGATCACAACCCAAACTTGCTGTAGTCTGATTCGTGAAACAATAAGATCGTAGGTACCAGATGGGAAGTAAATTCATTGTTTAAAATTCATGCTGAATTGGATGCGCTTGGTCATTATGAGCAGAACATAGAACAAAACACTCCGCCTAAGGTAGAAAAGTAACTAGAAAAAAATCGAGTGTAAGTAAAACAAAAACAGAAAACAACTCGTTTTAATTAGTTCCTATATGAGCCACTCTCAAATATCTTATCATAATGATTAGTTAGCTGTTAAAATCATAATCTAATGATCAATGAGCTGTTAATATCATAATCTAATGATCAGTGAGCTGTTAATATCATAATCTAATGTGAGCTGTTAATTTCATAATCTAATGATCAGTGAGCTGTTGATATCATTAGATTAGAGAGCTGTTAATACCAACATCGAATGATTAGTGAGCTGTTAGTATAATAATCGAATGATAAGTGAGCTATTAGTATAAAAGTCGAATAATAGGTGAGCTGTAATTATCATATGCTAATGATTAGTGAGCTTTAAAAAATTGTTAACCAGTGATTACTGGGCTGTTAATATCATAATCTAATGATTAGTGCATATTCTATTTTGTAACACCAAAGATTAAATGCCTGCGACGAATGCTTGGAGTAACAATAATGGATATAATCAGAAACGATGATATTAACAGACACGTTGGCACAACACCAAGAGACAGCAAATCAAATGGTTCGGCAAAGTGACACGACAAACAGCAAAGAATCCATCAGAAAGGAATGGTATACAGATACAATGAATACATAGCCAAGGGCGGATCACGCAAAACATGGACACCAGAAATAGCAGAACCAGTAAGCTCCGCGTGTACGAAGCACATACCAGGGCCTGGTCAAGAAACTTCTTCATAACCTGACGCTGAAAGTCACAGATCAATACCGAAGTAATAGACATGATAGTCAACTATTTACATACAGTGATGTTCTGTTTTTCAGAACAAATGCCAGTTGGATTCTTAACTGTTATTTTTTATGAAATAAAGAATTCTCACGGAACAACTAGAAACCCGGCTCAGAACCTGAGGGTTAACCGGAACATAATTTGAGAAACACTTCCGTATTTAGTAGAAGCACACATTAAAGCAGGCACACACTGAAACTTAAATCCTTTACAAACACCACAATTATCCTACCTCTTCATATCCCCAAGAAGAAAAGCTGCTCGCTTGTTATTCCAGTATCATTTCTGGTGCACTTTTTAGAGATGTTTTTCTAAGCCAAGGCGCTCCACGACCGAAAAGCATCTGTCCTTCATCATCCTTATTTACCTGTCTCTCCAGTGGCCGGAGTACAAGCACTACACTGTATTTCTTTACCATAGCTAGCTCGTAAGCAATTCTAAATCCATGTTTGTACGGTTTCCAGTAGCTATGGCTTCTGCATTGTGAGGCTGATAACTCCGTGTACAACATTGTCTGTTTGCCTGTCACGACATGCCCTTGGTGAAACGTTATCCTATTTTCAGCTACAGATATGACATTCCCCTTAAATAAGTCAACATAAGAGGACTACACACACTTACACATTTACACTTACACATTTACTAAGTTTACATGCATTTCTATACACACCTCACAGATTTAAACATAGCTGATCTTTTTTTAGCTATAAATATGATATAGTAAAGTAAAGTAAAGTATCTCATAGCATTACTGCCGTAGGGGTGTGAGGTGTTAGCGATCTCACATTTCAAAAGCTCGGCTACATGAGGGCGGTAGCCATCTCCTCTCCCTCGCCGCTTTTACTTCTTGGACTGAACCGGTACCCATTTAAGGCTGGGTCGACCCGGGATCCATTGCGGTCTGAAAAAAACATTACCGCCTCAACTGGGAAATGAACCCAGGACCACTCAGATGCGAAGCCAGCGCGCTAACCACTGCGCTACGCGGCTCCAAATATGATATACACACCATTTATTGATCTGACAAAGGCATTTGATTCAGTAAACAGAGAAGGGTTGTGAATGATTATGTCCAAGTTTGGCTGCTCTAACAAGTTCATAACTATGGTAAAGCAGCTATACGAAGGCATGTGTTCTAGTGTAATGGACAGTGGAGAAACCTTTAAAACTTTTCTAGTAACAAACGGAGTAAAATAAGGATGTGTACTCGCCCCGACAAAGTTCAGCAAGATGTTCACTCCCACGATGGCAGACGCCTTTAGATCGCTGGAGCTTGGCATACCCATAAAGTACCGCACCGATGGCAAACTACTCAATCCCAGAAGAATGAAGGCCAAAACCAAAGTGGCTGGCCACATAATCAGAGAACTTGTGTTTGCTGACGGCTGCGCACTGAACAGCAACTCAGAACTGAACATACAGGTGGGATTGGACAGGTTCTTTGCCGCATGCGAAAATTTTTGTCTGACCATAAATGCCAAGAAAACAGAGGCCATGCACAAACCAGCATCAGGCATGCCGTACACAAAACCAAAGACTACAGTCAGCGGGCAGACGCTGAATGTCATAGATAAATTCCAGTATCTGGGCAGCGCGCTATCGAAATCTGTCAGCCTCGATGATGAGGTGGCAAGCAGAATAGCAAGGACTAGCATAGCCTTTGGTATAATGTGCTCCACAACGATGGACAGCTATTATTATATATAATTACTCCAACACTTCATCTCCGATAGCAATTTGCATCTATTGGACTATCTTCACATTTGCATTCTAGATGGCCTGAATAAATTCAGAGAAAGCAAGAGGGGGGCAAATAAAAGGGCCACTGCGCCGAATTCAGCGCCATGCGCATACAAACTGAATTTATACGGAAGTGAATTGGCGCATGCTCCTTTCAAGATGAGGGTCTAGTGACAGAGTGGTCAGATCGCTTGCTTTTAGCGGCAAAGATACAGGGTTCGTTACGGCGTACGTACCGACATGCTCTAATCAACCCAGCTGTGAAATGGTACCTAAATCACAGTTAAGAAAAACAAGGCAGCTAAGAAAGGAAGTGGTCACCTGAACATCATTATAATTTGTGACCTAGTTCTACGAAGTCACTAACACTTCATCTCTGACGTCAGTGTTTTGTGTCAAGATACCTTGCCCTTCTATTACCTTTTCCTACCAGCTGGTTTAGAGGGGTGGCCCAGTAACCGTCAAGAAAAGAAAATTCTACAAAAAATGAAAAGGAAAATGAGAAGAACAGTAAAAAGATGCAGAAATCAGGAGTTAAAAAATGTAACTATTTGCCACCAAACTCCACCCTACCCCCATCCCTACCGTGTATTTTAATGCTTTAATGAATGCTATAATGAGACAGTCACAATTGTTTTTGCATTTTCTGAGGCCCATAAAGACTTTTAATGAAAGAATATACTCGTAAATCAACATTAACCAAAAGTCATAGATGTGAAATAATTGAGGACATTGCGAAATTTAGCAGGCATGTGTTTTCCAGTCACTAAATTTAGAAGAAAAAAAATAATTTTCTTGTGCTCTTCGTATAAAAGTTAATTTTAAATAGTTTTTGTTAATAATTTATTCTGCTGCGATATATTTTTCACATATTCGTATATTACTCACCTGGCAAATAAAATACTTTGTTGTGTGATAGTTGGAAAGTCCGACAGGAAGCATTCCCCCGTAGACCAGGTCGTGCCAACAACCTTCAGCTAAATCGCCCCAGTCGTTGGTCGGCTTCTCCGAAAGACACCTGTCAGAGGCCTGCAATCAACAAAACACTGTTGTTGGTGATGCTTACGATATCGCTAAAACTTGATTCCTTTATCGCAAACGGGAAACGCTCTAAATAATATGCCTTTCAGATGGATAATTACCTTACGTCAAGTTCGTCTTTTGTAATAAAATATTGAAAAATCTCTACAATTCTGACAAACTACGATTGTCCTTGGTAAATGACATGATAATCTATGCAGAGAAGGCAAAATATAGATGTATATTTCCACCAACGGCCTGGTCGCACGCCTATAAGGATGGCTCAGTCAAAGATGCCATTGGAAACGGGGGAGGAGGCATCACTATAAAACTAAAAAGCAAAGTATATTCAGCAGCATTTGCCACTGGGAGACGCTACAGCAACTTCAGTGCCGAAGCCAGTGCCCTGAAACAAGCAGCTGAAACCCTTATAGACAATAAGGAGCAGGCAGAAAAGCAAGTGGTCATTTTCACAGACGCACTCGCAGTGTTAAAGGCGCTCAAGAACCAGCACAAAAATGAACTCGGTGCTCTGGCAGACTCACTCGAAGCACAGTCCAGTGAATACCAGCCCACTGTAGCATTACAGGCAACGAGGAAGCAGACAGACTCGCCAGAGAGGGAGGACTGCTGCAGCAGAGTGATACAGAAATCACATACAATAAGACAAAAACATTTATCATGGCAACGTACAGTGCAAAATGGAAAAAAGTCCACCCCGGCCACATAGAAAACGATGCCTACCATCAACTCTTCAGGCAAGACCAGGTGATAATTCTCCGGCTACGCACAAGTCACAACAGACTTAGATGCCATATGTACAACAAGTTCAACATGGCACAGCCCCCATGAAGGCAGAACATATTTTGCAGTCCTGTACACTGTATACCGACAAAAGAAGTAGCATATGGCAACAGCCAGTGTCCTTCCACGAGAAGATGTACGGAATCGTACAGAGCCTTGAGTCGACTACTGCCTTCGTCTTTAGACGAACGAGGAAGAAGAAGAAGTACCCCCGAGGTAAGAAGAGAATGCGGGGAGGCTCCCTTATCGTACACAACAACATCTGAGACGCCTCTGGAGGAATGCTTACCATGTACAGGGTCTGCTTGAGACGAAATTGGGACCTGCAGCTACGCAGAGGAACGGGTCTTCAAGATCAAGAGATATGGAGAAAGATATGTGTCATTAAGTTATCTTGGTTAATAAACATAACATTCATCAGCAGATGAGGATTCGATGGCCTAGGGAGTTGTGTGCTCCCGTACAGCAATGTTTATGCTGTCCTAGCAATAGCCCTGTCCATGGCATGCAATGTACTACTTTTAAACAGCCACTTCCGCATCCATACAGAAATATTTACATATTCATAAGAAAACACTTTCATAATCATGCTTAAAATACTAACTTTCAATTTCGTGTTCCCCAGAAAAATTATTTCTACAAGCAAACATACAGTTTTTGAAATAATTTATTGTTGGAAAATCAATAGCAATATTGTGTATTTGGGAATTCGCAAGCATTTTCATATGATATCTGTAGACGTTTTCAACTTCCAACACGGACATAATGTAACTTTTACACGTAACTGGATAACGTCGTAACAATACTAAAATCTGCTTTCTGAATTGCTACCAGATGTTAAGTAAGGAAATGTTAGTTGCAGATCAAGGCGTTTGCATGGGCAAAGACACCTTTCACAGGTGTTACTATATTGGATCTTTGTGTACCTAGCTTAATTCAAGTCTATGTTTGGTGTTCGTAAATTTCATTTTCATTGCATTGTAAATTTAGGTCTACATTCGATTGTTGTGTTTCTGAGTGATAGATGGTTTAAGGTAAAGAGAAAAACTGTCTCTGGATCTTTCAAATCACGATAAAATGAGTTGTTTAACGTGGTTTCTTATTTTCTTCTTACTACGAAGTGAAACTCTAGGCCTAAATGAATTTGTCTGTACATCTTGAGAGCCTGCGATGTTGCAGCCTGTTTCGTTGTATGTACTTCAATGCACTAAATATAATATTTTATGGAGGAGGGGAATGATGGATGGCAGTTATACCTTTTTTGTATTTTTTTTACTTATTGTTGTTTAGCGAATTCGCTGTGGTATGTTATTACAAACATCATAAACATCCATTGACCTATTTTATGTTACTGTGACAGGTTTATGGATCCAGGAGGATCAGGGTTTGCGCAGGGATCTCGACAGGATTACAGGGATTATCCCAATCTAGATCCCGAACCAAGAGGATCATTGAAAGCTAACTTAACTTGTTAATTGAAAGCTAACTTAATTTGTTAATTGAAAGCTAACTGAACTTGATCATTTTAAGCCAATTGTAACTCGGTAATTGAAAGCTAACTTAACTTGTTAATTTAAAGCTAATTGTAACTCGGTAATTGAAAGCTAACTTAACTTCTTAATTGAAAGCTTCACCAGTGCTGTAGTAGCCAGTTGTTCCGAGAAAGATGGTAGGGGCATTTTAGGGAGAGGAGTAGTCCAGAGTTGGAGAGCTGGCGTATTAGTGAATAGGTCAAGAAAAACTGCCACACGAATTGGTCTGAAAAAAGGGGATTTTTGGTACCACATGACTTTCGCTCAAAGCCGCCATGAAAGAAGAAGGCAGAGTTTAGAAAGATTGATGAAAAGTTATGTAGGAAAGATTTCAAATCAGATTTGAAAGGAAAAGCGATCTGAGGTACATTCGGGGAATATTTAGCGAATTCAAAGGCTTGTCTAATCGCCTTTAGACTACATTGGAGTCTGACTGTGATACGTATCTATCGAACGCCAGTGGGTTTCAAAGATTGTTCAAAGTCTTGCTCGAAGGGTGTGCCAAATCCTATGACAAAAGCACAGGTGCAGCAAACACCACAAACTGGTGGAAGTGCTTGTCGTTGTGTATAATCCTATGTCAGAAACAAAGGCGTAGACGAACACCAGCGATCATATTCCATCGCACGAATTCGAGATCTTTAGTCCATGGCGGAAACTGAAAAGACCGAAGCTGTCAGACTGTCAGAGGACAGACACGCAACAGAAGATGAGAACCACACAACTCTAGTTAGATATTAATTTATGTTGTCAGTGAGAGAAATAACTAGATTATGAGCAGGAGAGAACCTGGTTTATAATCACTGGAAACATCTGGCTAAGTTTCTAAACTTTCTGATACGAGAACTTGGCTAGAAAAAGATTATAATTTAATTGATGTAATCATTTCCAGTTATGTAAATTAATTAATAACTGTATTTTTGTGCAGAAATACTTTTTTGTGTTTTCATTATGTTTTTTACGTGAGGTGGGACCTAATTAGGTCTAAAGAAGATCAGTTTGCTATACATTACAAATCCAATTGGCCAAAGTGTCCAGGATAGCAAGTTGGAATTGAGTGCGTCTGGTACATTATACGATGTGAGAAGAGTAAAGATGCTGGGCACTCTGGCAACATACGTAATCTCTAGTGAGAAAATGACAAGGAAATAAGATGAACTTTATATAATTTGAATTATGATAAGGAAGATATTCAACAGACAACTGGAGACGAGATTTAATCTATCCCGATCGTCAACGCTAGTCGACATGGTACATAATGATCAAGACTTATTGAAAAATCTTCTCTCAGTTGACTCCATGGTCCCTTATTCTATTTCATAATAGTAATGCCATAAAAGGGTGACTACGTTAGGTTGTGCATGTAGCTAGCAACCTTATCGTGTAAAGTGAAGAGCATCACAAATCATCACTGTGATAGATTATAGGTTATAAACCATCTGCATTGGAAACCCGATTGCTTCAATACATGCCAACACAAAAGGAAGGTTGGTTATTCTAGAGAGAGTGGTTGCTCTGTTTGAATTAACAATGATTTAAACCAATGTACTGCGCATGCATTCGTAGTCAGTTATTCTCATACCTTACATAGGTTTCTGTGGAACCGCAGACAGTGCTCTCTGGGTGTGGTCATGACGACATATTGTCCAGTGCTCTTGTCACACCACCTCTTATCGCGGCTGTTGGTTTTCATCTCGGTGTGGTTCCAATGATCGAAGACATACTTTTGATGGTAGTTGTCGTACAGTGAGTACAGACACATGTCTAGGTTTGGTTTATCCTTGACTATAGCTGAAATTGCAGGCGCAGCTGGAACTGGGATTAAATACAGATGAAGAATAACACGACAACATCATATTGAGACGTTTATTTATGTTGTTATTAACAATAATACGACAATATCAACATGAGATGTTTAGATGTGTTGTTACGATATTACGATAATATTATAATGATATGTTAAGATATGCTGTAAATAATTAATAAAATACATTTACTTAGTTACCTAATATATATATACAAGTCTACAAGGAAACACTTCTAAGATATTTACTTAAATGACATGTTGCATTATTCGCAGGATATCAGATCACCATCTTTATCGCAAGTTCTGTGGATTGCTGGCAGAGTAGCACTTTTCAAAGAGAAGTTCTTTTTAGCGACGTATTTAGGCCATAAACCAAGCATTTTGACGCGGTCAATCCTGTGCTATTTCCCCATTCTTTTTTTCAAGCTTATCATCATGTTTCTTGTACCGGACTCTGTGTCATTCTCCGTGCTCCTCTGTTTCCTTGTTGGTTACATGACAGAGACTGCCTGGTGATACTGGCGTGGGGATTTCATAGTGTGGCCTTTTCAGCGACACTTTCTTCGAAGAATGTCCTGTATCGTCTGAGTTCGTCTTGTTCTCTTCCAAAAACTTTAGTTTGTAAACTTGTCGAAGCACTGCAGGCCGATAATTTTTCTCGTGGATTTATTGATAAAGCCGTGTAATCTCGTATATTCAGTTTGTTCCATATGAAAGAACCGACTTGACATTGGAGTTGAAGATCCGTGATTTCGTATTCATTTAAGAGTCCTATATGTTTTTCAACATGACAGTTGCCACTCTTGATTTTTGTATTCTGGTTATGGCAACTTCACCAGCACCAATTGTCTTGTTTATTTCTTTTTCAATTTCTCTATGAGCACAGGCCCGAAACGGTAAGCCTTCAACGAATGATGTTATGGGTTGCCCTTGTAACCTCCTCCCATGAGATGCCCATATCCCTCGATCTCTATTGTTCTGTTCTTTGCCATATATTCCTTAGTTATCGCATGGAAGCTAAGAGTAATCATGGTCACAGGAAACACATTGATGAAGGCCCTACCTCAGGTCATCGTCCGTGCTTCTTGAAACAATGTGTGACACAGTATTCGACACTGTAAACTGTAACCCCCATAGTGATTAGCCTACTAGGAGCCTTGCATTGCACTACAGACAGGAAGGCCTAGATCCACCATCTTAATTACGCATTGGAATGTAAGAAGAACAACTGTAACCCGCTACTAAAAATTAAATTCGAAAAACAAATACAGAACCTCCCAATTCGTCTCTTTCCTTATGGTCTTGTATAGACGAAACAAGTATGGTCTTCACCAAGGCATGGGAACAAACAAATTATAGTCTCTAACAGAATAAGATTATATCAGATAAAAATAAAGCGATCATAATATAAAGTATGGTCTACACCAAGGCCTGGGAATAAACAAATTATATTCTGTAACAGAATAAGATCATATCTGATAAAAATAAAGCCATCATTATATAAAAGTAACCCTGTCCCGACCCGATACAAATGAAACTGGTTGTATACAGACTCTGCAGAATCTTCTAAACCAGTATAAAGACGTTTAAGTTAAGTTATGTTTATTTGAAGCATGCATATTTATTAAACACTAGCCTGCAAGGAGCATAGAAGTACATGAAACAAAAACAAGGAAAGAAGAAAAGGAAAGGAACCGCAAGACTAAAAATATCAGAATCAATGGTTGATGTGACCATTCCATTATGGTCTCACTATTTCTTCGTACTATTTTTTTTTTGGTGATCAAATTAGTTTGGTGTAATCCTAATCAATCCTTGAATAGGGGAGGAGCAAACGCGATAGCAGTGAATGAACTCACAGCAGCCAGCGACTGAAACTATCAGTGATAGCTGGATGCTTGCATCAGGGTCAGTGAGCTATAGCTGTCCTGTCTCGAAAGGGGGGGGGGGGGAGCGAAGCACTGTATACAGATTGCAGTCACACAGCCTAGCTAAGAGATTAGGGAGCGAAGAGGGAAGCCAAACCCCGTCCCGAAAATGTTGTGCTGAAATCAGGTGCATCGGGTCTAGATGCGCAGAAATTGGGGAATTGGTGTAAACTACAACACGTCATAAACTTCCTATTTGGAACGAACGCCGAAGACGAAGAAAAAACAAGATGAAGAAGAAGATGAAGAAGGAGAAGGAGTAGAAGACCACCTAGAATACAGCACACGTGGTCTAATCCATGGAGGGTTCGAAGTCTGTTTAATTCATAGCATTGTATAACATTCACAGTCAAAACGCCTACAGTGTGGAATAGCCTCCATGTTTGAAAGATCGTTTAACAAACTATTAATAAAAGAATAAATAACTCGTTTTCCTGGGAATATTGCAAAGAAAACAAAGAAAAAATATTATTCTCTTAATTCCCAAGCATTTTTATGAGTCTTCGTTCCATTA
This sequence comes from Ariolimax columbianus, assembly GCA_036924085.1. Lineage (NCBI taxonomy): Eukaryota > Metazoa > Mollusca > Gastropoda > Stylommatophora > Arionidae > Ariolimax > Ariolimax columbianus. The sequence goes on along the minus strand of JAVGWX010000004.1, from coordinate 39,526,635 downwards.
TATTGTTAACAAGAAAACCAATCAAAGAGACAAGACTGGACAAGCTGTCTATTTTTTTCAGAAGCATTAATGTCCCCAGCGATCCACAGAAATTGGAAACTTGTTAATAGTTTTTTTCAAGAAATGAATGAAACAAAAAAAGTAGGTAAACACGTTGTAATAAAAAAGCATTTAAAAAAAAAAAAAGGTCAAGGACTAATATTCTAAGACAAAGATAGACTGCGAAATCATTTATGTCCTCAGGACAAATAGAAAAGCAAAGGATGCCATCAGCAACTCATTTACATAATTCTCTAGGCTTAGTATCCTGTATATCGTTTATAAGGCACCAATGCCAGATATGTTACCAATTAGTGTTTACATACTCTCACAACTATCACAAATTCTCAACATTGTGTAGTAAAGCGTTAACTCAGAAATATTTGACACACCATTTTTGGTCAGATCAGATGATTCCATTGGATCTTTGATTATTAGTGAATGCTCCCTTTCTGAAAACTGCAAAATGCAAACAGAGCTTCTCTTTTGGGCAGCAAACCTTAGAATATTGAAATTATGTGCGTTGTTGATTGTATACTCAGTGTTCCTTGGTCATTGACTGACTAAAAAGCCCTCTATTGATTCGTTGGGTCTAATTGTGAACGGGTGCTGGTATTAGACCCTCGGAAGACAGGTCAGTCTTACCCTACTAATGACAGGGCGTTGCTACGGTAATCCTGCTCAATTCAAGAGGAGTCGCAGACATTTGTCCACCTACTAGGCTCATAAGCCAACAACATCTCCGAGCCATGACCAGGCTTGTCCCCTGTTCAAATGCACTCCTTCGAGAGAAATCGCAGGTCGCTAACATTTGGTCCACGTGCTTGGCTGATAAGCCAATGGTGCGAAGCTACAATCTGAGGGACTACGGCCGAACGCCTCTAAGCCAGAATCCTGCCCAAAATCTCAGCACCGCTGTGATGGGAGGCTACGACATGGCTGGGACCTGGGGCTCGCGTCTCAGCCCGGCCCGGTCGAGCCGCAGAAATGCACCTGGTTAAATGTACTCCTGCCTTGCTCTTTACCTCTGTCTGCTATCAGTCTTCCCAATGGATGCAGAAGAGATGCAGTCCAGCGGACATTGCACCTCTGCCCTATTGTGACAACCTCCCAGGTGGCGGGGAATGCTAGGCGTACCATCACTGCAGATGAGCCGAGAAAAGAAAGGAAGCAAAGAGATACCTCACTCACATGCACATGCTACGTTCCTGGCAGGACGTGACGATCCTGAGACACAGTCACACTGGACTGCCTCTCTTCCGGGATAGTACAAACTAGTACATAGTCCATTATATCATATCATTGCCAAACCCTATAGACACGAGTGGGGAAGACTCGATAGTCCTGCGAGACAACTTCCCTAAGAGAGACGACTCTGACCAAAAACAACTGCTGCCTTGCAGTTAGGCTGGGGACAGCCAAAGGCTAAGGAGGGCATCCCTACAGAAACGCCTGTTGAAATCGGATGCCCTGAGCCACAGGCTTAACAAAATAAAACAGTGCAACGTAAATATCGCTGTAAACAGCGTACGATGATGAAGAAGAAGAAGTATACCCAGTGTTCGATTGAATCTTCAAGACCAAGTTAGACTGATATTAACACGGTTTACCAAATTGAGCACGATAAAAGACTTCTTGACAACAAGACGTGGATTTGATCGTTTGATTTCTGTGTTACATCCGAAGAAAAATCTGGCTTTCGTTTTATGCTTGTATAATAATAATTGTGTGCATTTCGTTTTAATTAGAGAGCAGGGGACGGCGTGGGCTAGTGGTTAAGTGACACGACTTACAACCAGAAGGTTCTGGGTTCACAGTACCAGCCGTTACCCCGGGGAAGCAAACCATTAAAAACTGCAGGAGGAAGCAGACACTTACATACAATGAATGCTGAAGTCGGATGCACTAGTCCGACAGGCGCAAAATAAAAATAACAGTGCAACGCACACCGCTTTTCGGATTAGAGAAATAAGGCGAATGCAAAAAAAAAGAAAAACAAAATTACAGAGCATATGTAGGATTTGTTTGTGACAATATCTGTGTTGTTACAAGAGTACGCAAGTGAGTAAATGGGCTCAGGAGACAACAAAAAATATGAAGAAACTAAACAGATTTAGCGACAGGAAAAATGTTTGCTCACACTGAAAGCATGCCCCTTCTGAAGGTAGGTAGAGATGGGCAGGGTGATGGGAGAATTGAAGAAGTCTAGATTTAAGCGCGTTAATAGGGAGGGGCGTGGATTGATAGTGGGATGAGTAAATTGCAAATTGGAGCGAGGGGAATATGAGACAGAGAAGGGGTGCGGGGAGAGAGAGATTCATTAATTGTTAAACTACTGTTGTTTTTTTCATATCGTACAGTTGGATTGACGGACAAATCTACTGCACATGGATTACTAGCAATTTTACCTTGACAGCCATTCATTGCGAGAAATGATGGCAACAACATCTTTCCGGCGAGTGTGGAAGTGAATGGGTAGTCTGATTGTAGCACAGAATCCCCTTCCACATATATGGTCCATGTTTAATATGTTGGTGTCGGTTGTGTTGTCGCTTTGGGCAGCACGTTTTAGCCATGTCTCGGATATCCAGCATTCCTCTGGTGAAGTTTCTATGCCCTGTCTGTCGGTTCTGTGCCAGGAAATTTTAGGTCCATGTACCGATGCTGGAAGTATGTCAGAGACATTTTGAGGATGTCTTTAAAGTACTTCTCTCGTCTAGGGACCAGACGAGTGCCCTCTCCCAGCTCGTCCTACATTATTTGTTTGGGGATGTGTTTATCTGGCGTGAGTACAATGTGAGCATTCCACTTGGTCTAGATCTTCTCCAGTAGAATGTGGATGACCAGCGTACTGAGCCACACGATGATCTTAGTATTGGTACGCTATCCCGTATTTGTATTTTCATTAAACATATATTAATACCCTGTGTTGAATACACGACAATAAAGAAAATGACACATTCGGTAAGAATGCAAAACAATCAAATATTACTGCGTGTCTATAATAATTAAATTGATTCCTGCATTATACAAGAAAGAACAAGGAACAGATGTAATGATAATGTAACAGAAAGGCTGCAACAATACCGTCTCACAACAGTCAATGTACCAGTGTGGACTTAAGAAAGGAAATGTCAGCACCAAACGTAACGGCGCTTGGCAACAGCTACTGGCCATAAACAAAGGTAAAAGTAACTACAAGATATGAAGACTCTATTTTCCTCACAGGTTGAACTACTAAATAAAGCTATAGTGATTTGAGAAAATAACCTTGTGCACTTTGATGAGTATCTGGTCTGCGGCCTTCTGAAGAAGATGTGCTCAAATTTTGGACATTTCCACACCGGCTTTTATTGTTGCTGTCACATGACTTAATCTGCATCCGAGCAACAGGGCATGCAGCTTCCTTGACCTCTGTTCTGTCAGCGTTGCAGGTTTGTACCCTGACTTTCAAAGTGATTCCTGTGGCAAGCCAGTCCGACCATAGCGACCAAGTGGTTGTGTCTGTGATAGATAAACGATATGAAGAGGTTAGTACCGTGTCATATGGTCATACAATCACACCTTCGAGTTAATATCGCTAGTCATATTGCAGTCGTAGATGTCAAAGACACATCACTCACTAGCTGATTGATGTCCCTTCGACTTCTTGGGGTTGCGGAAAATCCAGGACGAATGCAGATTTTAAATAGTCACTGCAGTCTTCCAAACCAGTATAATAACGATAAGTTAAGTTCAGTTGAGTTGAACTAAGCTAAGTTAAGTTGAGTTAACTTAACTTAAGGTGCAACATAGTGAATGATCTGACAGCAGCCAGCGACTCATTACTGGTTGCTTGCATCCGGGTCAGTGAACTAGAGTTGACCACGACACTATTTCACCTTCAAGATTTGGTCACAGTAAAAAGATGCACTAATGTAGTCTGACTAGGATAACTTAGATCGCAATAGGAAGGCAATCCCGTTACCGAAACAAACCCAGCTTAAATGGGACGTGTCCGGGTCGAAAGGTGCAGATATCGCAGCCTCTCTGTAAACTCACACAAAAAACGTTCTTCTAGGGACCAACGCTTAAGAAGGAGAAACACTAATCATATTAACAGAATCATAACTTTCGTCATCACTACTAATACTAGCTGTCCATCGTTGTCGATGAGGACCGCCGACATCATCCTTGTCACAGATGTCCCTGTTGGGTGTGGGTGCGCATGTGGCTGAACAGGCCAATGCGGGCACTAAAATATCTTCTACATATCGAGCACACGAGGTTTGTAGAAGGGGATGGTGTTCCCGCTGCTCGGGATTTCCGCGTCTCGCGTCTGCTCTGGGCTTTCACAACACGGTTGTCTTCACCGGCAGCTACACCCGATTTGACTGCGCTTCTCCAGTCAGATCTGTTTTGCGCAAGACATTCCCAGGTGTCGATGTCTATCTGGAAACTTTTTAGTGAGTCCTTCAGACCGTCTTTAAAACGTTTCTTTGGGCGCCCTCTCTCGCGCCATCCCTCTTTCAGCTCGCCGTAGAGAAGCTTCTTTGGGAGCCGCTCGTCTGACATACGGACGAGGTGTCCGGCCCATCCTAGTCGTGCTTTCTCTAGCAGTGCATGTATGCTGGGCATGTTAGCCCTCGAGAGAACCTCGATGTCAGTGACACGATCTTGCCATCGGATGTGGAATATTCGCCTCAGGCAACCTGTGTGGAAGTGGTTTAACCTCCCTGCATGTCCAGAGTATACAGTCCAGCTTTCGCAAGCGTATAGTAGGGTTGGAATGATGGTTGCACGGTAGACTTTGAGTTTGGTCTTGACGCTGATGCCACGACGTGCCCAGACCATCGAGCGCATTCTACCAAAAGCTGTGCTGGCCTTTGCTATTCTGCTTGACACCTCATCGTCTAGGCTGACAGATCTCGACAGCGTGCTGCCCAGATATTTGAATTTGTCTACGGCATTCAACGTCTGCCCGCTGACTGTAGTCTCTGGTTTTGTGTACGGCATGCCTGGTGCTGGTTGGTACATTACCTCTGTTTTTTTTGGCATTTATGGTCAGACCAAAATTTTTGCATGCGGCAGAGAACTGGTCCATTCCAACCTGCATGTTCAGTTCTGAGTTGCTCATTAGAGCGCAGTAGTCAGCAAATACAAGTTCCATGATTATGTCGCCAGCCCCTTTGGTTTTGGCCTTCATTCTTCTGGAATTGAGTAATTTGCCATCTGTGCGGTACTTTATGGATATTCCAAGCTTTAATGATCTGAAGGCGTCTGTCATTGTGGCCGCGAACATCATGCTGAACAAAGTCGGGGCGAGTACACATCCTTGTTTTACTCCGTTTGATACTAGAAACGTTTCAGAGATTGCACCGCTGTCCAGTACACGAGCACACATGCCTTCGTGTAGCTGTTTTACCATTGTTATGAACTTGTTGGGGCAGCCAAACTTAAACATTATCATCCACAGCCCTTCTCTGTTAACTGTATCAAATACCTTTGTCAAATCAATAAATGTGGATGAACAAGGCTTGATTTTGTTCTCGACACTTCTCTTGTACTTGGCGAGCGCAAAAAATCATGTCCACTGTTCCTCTTCCGGCTCTGAATCCACATTGGCTTTCTGGGAGGTGGTGGCTTTGTTCAAGGTGTTTGTTGAGCCTGTTTAGCAGTAAGCGAGCTAGGATCTTGCCTGCTACGGCGAGTAGCGATATTCCACGATGATTGTCACATTCCTGACGGTTGCCTTTTCTTTTGTACAGGTGAACGATTGAGGCGTCCTTTAGCTCCTGCGGAATTTTTCCTTCAGCCCACATGTGACAGAAGAGTTCAGTGATCCTTCTAGTGAGGATGGGCCAGCTGTCTTATATACCTCTGCTGGTATTGCATCAGCTCCTGGAGCTTTTCCTATAGATAGTGAACTGATTGCCCTGTCGACTTCCTCCTCAGTAATGACTTCATCCAACGCCAGGTTCAGTTCCACCTGCGGCATTCGCCAGATGGCCTTTTCATTTATGGACGATAGGGGGTTTAGTATTTTGCAGAAGTTGTCTGCCCATCTGTCTAGAATCTGAACCTATCTGTTAGCAGTACCCCATCCGCACTGCGAACTGGAGTATTACTAGGGGGCTGCGGGCCGTAGAGAGCTTTCAGTGCCTCGTAAAACCGTTTGGTGTCATGACGCTCGGCGAACATCTCAATTTCGTCAGCTCTTTTGCTGAGCCAGGAGTCTTGCATCTCTCTAAGCCTGGTCTGGACAGCTTTGCGAGCAGTATTGAAAGCAGCTTTTGCTGCCGGAGATGGCGTGTCCCTCTGGTATTCCCTGTGCGCTTCATGTTTTGCATCGAGAAGGCCCTGTATTTCCAGATCGTTCTCATCAAACCAGTCCTTATGCTTGCGCGTGAGTGTGCCAATGTGTTTAACAGCTGTATCGTAGAGTGTGTTTCTCAATGATGCCCAGTTCTCTTCGATGTCGTTCTTTTCAAAACGAAGCTCAGATAATCTGCCCTCAAGCTCTTCCTGGAAGCCTCCTCTCGTGGGTTCGTATTTCAGTTGAGAGACATTTTAGCCTCCTCGGTGGTTTCTTTCCCTGGGGGCACATTTTAGGCTGGATCTTGAAGTTTATCTTGGCAATGACAAGTCGATGGTCGATCCAACATTCTGCACCACACATGCTCTTCATTACCATAGCATCCGCTCGATCCCTACGTCTGATGATAATGTAGTCAATGAGGTGCCAGTGTCTGCCAATGGCCTCCTCCCAGGCTGTATGGTCTGTGCCAACCCTAGCGTTAAAATCACCAAGGATGACCAGTTTGTCAGATTTGGGGACTGCAGCGATGAGCGCCTCTAGGTCCTCATCAAACTTATCTTTTGTTGCCTGAGGATTTGTCATTATGGGTGCGTATGCACTGATAAGTGTTGCATGGAGCCCTCCTATTAGGGGGAAACGCAGTGTAATCAGGCGATCATTAATTCCTCTGGGCATGCTTGTGAATCTACTCTGACACAGACAGCAGAGGTGACGAAGTGGAAGATTGGGAGATAGATGCAAATCTCTCCCTAATCAATAGGCCGGAGGATAGCCCTAGCTTCTATTCAAGAACATGGCATACCACCTCGACTCCAGATTTGGCCTTCTCCACACAGGACATACACCATAAAATAGACCGCCAGGTGCTAAACCAACTGGCAGGTAGCGACCACAGGCCGATCAGGCTAGACATCGATATGGAAGTAGGCCCACAGGAAACAAAACCGCTCCCACGTTGGAATTACAAACGAGCCGACTGGGACAGATTTGCAATCCTGACAGATGGGCTGTGTGAAACCATCAACACACGAAACAACAAAATGAAGCCCATGGTGGAAAGCCTTAGCAAGGCAATAATGCAAGCAGCCACTGAAACCATCCCAAGAGGAGCTAGGAAAAACTATAAGCCCTACTGGAATGATGAGTTGCAGAAAGTGGAAGATGCAGTAACAAATGCTAGGAACATGGCAGAGCGAGAAAAATCCATGGAGGCAAACATCGCCCTCAAAGCCGCCACGGCGAAATACAAACACACTCTCAAGCAAACAGCAAGAGAAAGCTGGAAAATCAAAACGGAAAGCCTAAACCTGGATAAAGAAGGAAACAAGCTATGGAAGCTAGTCAGAGCCATGAACGACGAAACCCCGTCAAACAAACAAATTACCATCAAGCAGGGCGAAAACTTGCTTACAGCAAACGCTTTTGTCGATCACTATGCCAGAGCAAACCACATCGAGGTCTCTGCAGATAGGCATACAGACATTAGTTAAGAGCTAAAGGGGCACGACAACATCAATACGGCACCTGAAGAGCACATGATGGCCAAATTAACAATGAGCGAAATGGAAGAGGCTATGAGAACTTTAAAGAAAAGGAAATCTCCCGGAAAAGACGGGATAACAAACGAAATGCTGATGGGGCTGGGCCAAACAGCGAAGAGGAAACTGCTATCGGTCCTGAACCAAAGCTGGAAAAGGGGAATTGTACCCCAGGCATGGAAAGACGCAGTACTGGTGCCAGTACCAAAAACAGGAAAGGACAAAACAGATCCAAATGGATACAGGCCCATCAGCCTACTGAGCTGTGTCGGCAAGCTGATGGAACGTATTATAAACACCAGACTAATGTGGCATCTGGAAGAAAAACGAATACTAATTCCACAGCAAGCCGGCTTTAGACAGCACAGATCCACTGAGGACCAGGTCATCCTCATAGCTCAGAAAATAGAAGATGCCTACCAGGCACAGAAACACACAGTAGCTGTTTGGGTGGATCTGGAAAAGACATTTGACAAAGTCTGGAAAGACGGACTTAGAGTTAAGCTAAGAAGAAGTGATGTCTGTGGGAAAATGTACAAGTGGATCAACCACTACCTCAAACAAAGAAAGGCCAGAATCCAAGTACATGGGCAGATGAGCAAAAAGGTGATACTCCCCAAGGGGGAGTACTGTCACCCACACTCTTCCTGGTATATATAAACGACATTACAGAGAATATATACCAAGGAGAGTCCATAGCTCAATGTTTGCAGACGATTTGGCTATGTGGACCTCTGAAAAGAATCTCACCATAGCAAGAAATCGGATGCAGCAGGCCCTAACATCGCTGGAAGAGTGGGCGAACTCATGGCTGGTCAAAATAAACGAGGAGAAAACCACATGCACAATATTCTCGCTTTCAATAAAACCCCAAAGTACCAAATTAAGTTTAAATGGCAAATTCCTGCAGCCAAACGACAACCCAGCCTATCTGGTAGTCACATTTGATCGGCGCATGACATGGAAAAGTCAGATCGAGAGAAACCGAATGAGAGCCAGAGAAAGAATGGCAATCATGAGGAAACTGGCTGGCCCAAGCTGGGGAGCAGACGAAGGCATACTAAAGAAACTGTACACTGGAAGAGTGAGACCAGTTCTCAAGTATGGCATTGCGGCATGGACAATAGCAGCAAAGGCGAACTTCGATAAAGTTAGCAAACTTCAAAACCAAGCCATGAGAGTTATAACAGGAGGCATGAAGTCAACGCCAATTGTAGAACTTGAAAAGATTACAAAACTGCAATCCATGACCGATAGAAGAGACTGCAGAGCCCAGCTGCAGACACAGAAACTCCGAAGACTGACTGACCATCCAATGCACCAGAGACTAAAAAATTTGGGAAATGGGAACCTAAAGCGGAGAAACTTTGCAGAAATAGCCAAAGCAAAGATGCACGAAGATCCCACAAACGCACTAACACCAAAACCCATCACTACTGTACGAAAACCTACCTAGAGGCAGGATATATTTCCAGAGGTGGTAGAAAATATACCAGGTATTGTAAACAAAAACTGCCAGACTGAAAAAGAAAGGAGAGATACTACGCTAAGCTTCATATCGAAAAGCTACCCAAGCATGGACTGGACCCATGCATACACCGACGGTTCTGTAACAAACACTACACAGAACGAAGGGGCAGGAGCACTCCTGAACCTACCAAATGGCAGAAAAATAACACTGTCATTCGCTACTGGTAAGTACACAAGCAATTTCAGAGAGGAGGCAGAGGCACTGAGGGTGGCAGTGGAAGAAATGGTGACACACAATGAAAATGAAAGCCATATAGTCCTGCTTAAAGATGCTCTCGCCGTAGTCACAGCGCTAAAAAGCCAGAAAAACACTGAGCTTAATGACTTAAGAGCAGCACTCTGCAAACTGTGCCAGCAGTCCGCACCAAAAAGGGTAGTGGTACAGTGGGTCCCATCCCACTGCAACATCCAAGGCAACGAGGAGGCAGACCGACTGGCAAAAGAAGGTGCAAGACTACCACAAACAGATACTAGTATGACGTACAAAGAGTCAAAACGGCTTATCAAAGCCAGATACATGACCAAATGGGAAACCGAACATACTGGTTACACCAAAAACGATGACTATTACCAGTTGAACCGAAGAGAGCAGGTCGTTGTCTTCAGACCTCGCGCTGGCCACAATAGACTGAGGTACCACCTATTCAACAAATTGAAGATAGGTGGTACCGACGAATGCCCGTGCGGTTTCTGGTAAAATGAACGCTGAACATCTGCTGCAGAACTGCCCGACATACAAGGATCAGAGAGAGCAGATGTGGCCATCACCAGTGGAACTGCAAGACAAGCTCTATGGCAGTGGCGACAGCCTCAGGATGACCGCCGCTTTTTTCGAAAAAATAATGGTTACTGTCTGACTGCGTACGAAGAAGAAGAAGAAGATATCCAGGAATCACGTTATTAGTCCGAGAGTTATCATAGAAAACACAAACAAAGCACCGTTTTATAAAGAGGGAAATCGACTGCGACCATGTCCGGCGCCATCTTTTTCACTACTACCTTCATTATAATAATAATGTTCGTGTAGTCGTCAAAGGCTGGTTGCGTCGATCGACCACTACCATGTCCAACTATTCAGGCTGTGTTCATGCGTAGCGTGTCGACCGAAATCCCTACAGACTCTGCAGGTGGAGCCGTGTACTCAGCAGCCTAGAGATGAGGCCCACGAAGAGTGTGTTAGACCAATGTTTGTGTCAAGCTTTCCGTGTTTGTCAGTGTCAAACTCCCTGTTTTTACGTGTCCCGCCGCCGAGGCTTCTGATTGTGTTCACCTTTTGGTCAGCGTGACCCTTGCTGTGCTGAGAATACATGGTCCGGAGAAGTATCGTGTAACCTCCAGTGGAGGAACGGGTGGGCAAGAGGAATTCGGCTTCAGTCCGAACAGAAAGGTCCTTGAGTGGTGATAATCAGGACTGAATTCTGGTGTGCAGTTAAGCGGAACATTGAACTCCGTGAAGGACGGGTCTCCCATGGCAATGCAGCGAAATGCAACATAACAAACAGAATAACGGATCGAAAGCACATCAATTTCATGGTATAAAGTCCTTGATACCACCTGGCGAAGAAGTAGTGAATTATAATCCGAACAGGAAACACCAAACATCGGGAAGCTCGACACAAACACCGGAGCGAGTCGAGAGCGCAGCCACTAAGACGCAGCCATCTTTCTTTTTTTTTTCCCTCATTATAGCTTATCGACATAACATCTTCATCAGTTCTACATCATAATCATGTTATCACTAGATAACCACAACCATCGTCGACAAAACCCTCTTAATGTTCGTTATCTTGATCCACACCTCTGAGATAATACACACAAATCCGAAAGTATCCGCCCAGCAAACAAAGATAGTCAAACAAATTCTCGCAAATGTGATTATGGACAATTGTTGCCTTCTTAAACAAAAAAATCAAGCTAGCAAAAAAAATAATTAACTATTATTAGAGAGCGTATTCCCATTGCTGAAGGTGGAGTTTATAGAGCAGAGGGATAGGTCACTGGTTTCTGCAGTCTATACATATTGTGCAGGCTGAGTTTAAATATAGAAAAAAGCTATGCCTTACTGGAGTTTTGAACCCGTGATATCTTGGTAGTGTGACCAGTATCCAACTGCTTGGCCACCAGCAACTAAATTAGTAGATCCCGTAAATATTGTTTGATGAAGTACAAAAATCACAAATCAGATTTTAAATTGTATTCAACGTCTGATTACGTGTTTTAAATTGAAATGACAGAACAGGCAAAGCAATTTCATGTTAGCAAAACAGCTTATATTACAAGTGTTAATATCGCTCCGATTCAAGCCACACCAATGACAAGTTGCTTTGTGGGAAATATAATGACTTAGAAAAGTCAAACTATTTCCAGTAGCTAATACTCAGAAAGTACCAAAACTAAAACGGCTAGGTAGTCTCATTAGAATGGAACCCGATTAGCTAGTAATATGTGTCTAAAAGGATATGAGATCTGGTTGCAGACGCTAGAAAGACCAAGTGGCAGACGGATATACGATAGGGCAGCAATCATATAACAACTGTCAACGTGACACACTTTGTTTTATAATACGTTTTAAAATTAGCGCTCATATTCTTTTTGAAATATCTCAACGAAGAACTAAAAACAGCTACCTTATAGAAGAATAATTGATAAAAAGCATGGGTTATAAGCAAACAAGAACAATAATATGTTGACTAAGGCAGCGAGAAAGCACGCAAAAATAGTAATTAAGAAGGCTAAATCTAAATCTTGGAAAGAGTATGGGCAAATTCTCAATTCGGATTATAAAAACGCAGCAAGAAATTTCCCCAATATGATCAAAGTAAGAGATGCAGAGATGATTGTTACAATCCAGCATAAATTATTAACGACGACAAAGGAATTGCAAAAAGCTACCCACAACTGGTCCTGAACAGATGGCAGCAATGCTTGGAAGAACTTCTCAACTTACCAACATAGGGGGGGGGGGGGCAACGACACACAAAGTACCAACGTTCAGGAAAGCAAGGAGCTAGAATCAAATATGCTTTCAGAAATCAGAAATGATGTACAAGGCGCATCACTCAACTAAAGTCCAGGGCCTGATGACATCCTGTTGAATTAATCAAAGCAGTAAATGAGGTAGGGATATTATGGTCACAAAGATTGTATAACATAGTATGGGCCATACAGGAAATGCCAGCAAATTGGAAAAATGCAACAATAATTCTAATATGGAAAAAGAAGGGCAGCAAAAGAGACTTCAAAATTTTGTGAAATACCGCTCTCGAGCCTAACTGGCAGTACTTCACAGAACTTCTAAGTTTGTAATAGGTACATCTGCATTCAGTTGTAACGTTAACGTGGCATAATTAATTTCCAGATTCAGTGTATAAAAAATTAGTGCGGTCTAGTGAGATCGAATAATTGCTTAACTTCCAGTTGAAAACGCCGTTTAAGATGTGCAATGTTTTTATGAATGTCCAAGATCATAAAGTATATATATATTCTAAAATTGTTTGTTGAAGACTACTGGTTCTTTTCATATATTAATATAAACAATATTTTCCCCTTAATGATATGCCTGTACAAAAATTGGCAGCTTACGTTTTTAATAACGTATATTTCAAATATAAATTTTTATTTTAAAAATGCAAGTTAGTTTTTAAGTTCCATTTTGTTTTCAAATGGACAGGAATTTATATACATACTATAGAAAGAAAATGTCATCTCCTCATTTCGTTTCACGGCAAAAGTGGGTAGTAAAAGTAAATTTAGAAATATTAACACCAAGACTAAACATTGATTGCGCGTACCCGCCAAAAAAAAAAAGGTGTAAGCGAGTTACAAACTGGTATGTGATAGCTGAAAAATGTAGTTGCTCGTGTCTGAAGATATCTTTAAGTGACAGCGGCATCCAGTTTTGTGATCACTTAGATAGCAGATGATAGGTGTCACATGCGCGTGGGCAGCCCAAATGTAACTTGGCGTCCGTGCTAACAGTTTACAATCAAAGAACAGCGAGCTAGTGTGCGTTTCATTGTATTTTAAAAAACTATTTGTGACCTATTTACTGACTTGTTCTCATATGAACAATAATAACTCGAATTTTAAACACCCATTATATTCATTGCCGTCGCCATTGCATCACCCTAAAACAGAACAGCAGAGTTTCATGCAAACATTTTTGTATTTATAAGGGAAACTATATAGGGAGCATTGTAACAATGGAATTTCTGGTTGTCAGAGGCAGCGTCGTTGGACAAATATTCTGTTCATTAGTCCCTTTGCACTCTAAGGGTAAATAGGGTGTGGAAAGGGCTGGAGGGTAAATTCACTTAGGTCATGACCCTTAAAATGGCATCCTTCTGTTGCCATTTGAATTATTCCAGACATGGAGACACTCTTTTTTTACTTCCTCCTCGTTCGATGTCAGACAGCTACATCAACCACTCCAACAAAGTCATACATGGAATTATTCTGTTTCTCCCTTGTTCGCCATCAGACTGGTAAATCAATGGTTTCAACTGAAGGAGACCTGAAATTCAATTTACAACATTATGTGTGCTCTTCCGCTGTGACAGCCATTCAGTTTACACGAGAAGGCGGTGATAAAACTAGTACTACACTAGTGCGACAAGTAGTTCTGGGGTAAAGCAAATATGCGAGAGTAAATCAGTAAATATGTCGCAATTAGCCATTTTAAATAAAGATTAAATGCGAACTAGAAAACCATTTTATTATTGCACTTATATGTTCCCCCAGGGTCATTGTTTATGACAAGAATAGCACCACTGCCCCACCGAGAGCATGTCGTAAGATGCTATTAACTGTGTGACATGGCATAATACCGGTGACGGTTAGGTGATTTGTTAAGAGCAGGCTAGATGGCGCCTAACAGGCTGTTGGTCTACTGTGCTCCAATGTTTGAGGCCATTAAGATAGACTCTCACATTGGTTAACCGACTTCCGCGGCACTTGTCCCAACGCAGAGGAGTAATATGCTGCTCGAACCTAACCCTCTAAGCAAGAAATCCTCCTCCCGGCTACATTCAACTTACGCTAGAGCTGGGACCTGCACAGAAGCTTTCGGCCATATAGAAGTACAGGTCAGTTAAGACTAAGATTAAGGCATGTTCTCTTATTTCTCAACATAACTTTCACCAACATTGATACACTTACACCATCGCTTTATCGGTGTACCAAAACCTGCAGAATTGAAGTCCGCTGTCTCAGCCACATTTCCACTTCACATTCAACCTCGTCGTTATTCGAGAAACGTCTTCCGCCAAGGTGAGATCATCCATTACGTTGTAGGCTTCTTCTTCTTCCTCTTCTTCTTCTTCTTCTTCTTCTTCTTCTTCTTCTTCTTCTTCTTCTTCTTCTTCTTCTTCTTCTGTGATAGTTCTCAATCTCTGGCTACGACGCCCTGAACAGAGTTTTGCAAGTAGCAGGATGTAGTCCGAAGAACGGCATGCGTTGTGTCGCTAGTTTATAGTTTGACTGCGATATTTGCACCTTTCGGTCCGACACATCCGTCTTCGGCAGAACGTTGTAGGCTAAACCACGCAAACACACTATTGCGACTACTACACTCTCCGTTCTAATCATCTCTACCACTCGACACACAGATGGTTCTCTTACAATCTGAACGCGTTTTCAAGGTCCGGCTTCAAGTGTAACCTGTGAGCGTTCTTGTGAACATTTATCGATCCAGCTATACAACACTTTACGCGTCAAACACTCTATACAGCGAACAGAAAGCATATCATTATGAACATCAGGGACGGCGTGGCCTAGTGATTAAGTGGCACGGCTCACAATCCGAAGGTGCTGGGTTCTTCTTCTTCTTCGTACGCTGGTTACAGCGATATACGTTGCACTGTTTTACTTTGTTAAGCCTGTGGCCCAGTACATTCGATTTCAACAGGCGTTTCTGTAGGGATGCCCTCCTTAGCCTTTGGCTGTTCCCAGCCTATCTGCAAGGCAGCAGTTGTTTTTGGTCAGAGTTGTCTCTCTTAGAGAAGTTGTCTTGCAGGACTATCGAATCTTCCCCACTCGTGTCTATAGGGTGTGGCAATGATATGATGTGATATAATGGACTGTATGTACTAGTTTTTCAAATATCTCGGAAGAGAGGCAGTCCAGTTTGTCTGTGTCCCAGAATCGTCACGTCCTTCCAGAAACGTAGAATATGCATGTGAGTGAGGCATCTCCTTGCTCCTTTTATTTCCCTATTAGACCCAGCGAAAATGCTCTCGGCCTGTCAATCATTACAGTTTTGGCGTGTTGAGTCAATTTAAGCCGCAAGCTCCACTCCCGGTGGTGCCCTTCCGTCAATTCCTTTAACGTACAGTGGGTGCGAGCCAATCGAGCCACCAAGAGACTAGCCCCAGATTTCCGAGGGTCTAATTCCAGCACACGTTCCCTATTAGACCCAACGAAAGTGCTCTCGGCCTGTCAATCATTTGTGTTGGCGTGTTGAGTCAAATTAAGTCACAGGCTCCACTCCTGATGGTGCCCTTCCGTCAATTCCTTTAAGTATCAGCTTTGCAGCCATACTTCCCCCGGAACCCAAACACTTTTGGTTTCTCTGAAGCTGCCCGCAGAGTCATCGAAGCAACTCCTGCGGATCGCTAGTCGGCATCGTTTATGGACAGAACTACGACGGTATCTGATCGTCTTCGCGCCTCTGACTTTCGTTCTTGATTAATGAAAACATTCTTGACAAATGCTTTCGCAGTAATACGAATGCCCCCGTTTGTCCCTGTTAATCATTACCTCCAGTTCCGAAAACCAACAAAATAGAACCGAGGTCCTATTCCATTATTCCATGCACCATTATTCAGGCAGCCAAGGCCTGCTTTGAACACTTTATTTTTTTCAAAGAAAATGCGCCGGCCACACGGGACGGACGCTCAGCGAAGAGCATTCGCGGGAGAGAGCCGGCAGACGGTAGGGCAGGAGACAACGATAAGTGAACAGGCGCGAGCCGGACAGCCCGCCTGCGCCTGAGATCCAACTACGAGCTTTTTAACTGCAACAACTTTAATATACGCTATTGGAGCTGGAATTACTGCGGCTGCTGGCACCAGACTTGCCCTCCAATAGATCCTCGTTAAAGGGTTTAAAGTGAACTCATTCCAATTACGGGGCCTCGAAAGAGTCCCGTATTGTTATTTTTCGTCACTACCTCCCCAGTGCCGGCAGTGGGTAAGTTGCGCGCCTGCTGCCTTCCTTGGATGTGGTAGCCGTTTCTCATGCTCCCTCTCCGGAATCAAACCCTGATTCCCCGTTACCCGTTACAAACATGGTAGGCATGTCACGTACCATCGACATTTGATAGGGCAGATATTTGAAAGATGCGTCGCCGGCACATGAGGCCATGCGATCAGCACAACGTTATCCAGAGTCCCCAGTGAGGACGCCGCAACCCCACGAGGGGAAACGACGATTGGTTTTTAACTAATAAAAGCGCTCTTTCCGCGAGGATCGGAGCTTGTAAGCATGTATTAGCTCTAGAATTTCCACAGTTATCCAAGTAGGATCGTGTCATCTAAGGAACCTCGACTGATTTAATGAGCCATTCGAGGTTTCACCGTGAGACAGTGTGAACTTAGACATGCATGGCTTAATCTTTGAGACAAACATATGACTACTGGCAGGATCAACCAGATATCTGTTGGGGACGGACGAACCACACACACCGGTCGGCGATGGATGGATGATTGGTTGTGTAAAAAGCCTCACCAGGACGGCAGCGGGGACCGACTGACGGACGGATGGTTGTTCCGTCCCTCACTCTGTCTCCCAAGGACCGCCTGGCAGGGGCCCGTACACACACCAACCGACCGAACGACCGGGCTCGCTCGGGGAGGGATGGCAGTGCTCTGTGCAGAACGGATCCCAACGACCCCGGCGATGATTTTCACTCGCATTGGAGTCGATTTTTGTCTGCTGGCCTGCCCTTCTCCGACCGGTTGGTCGGGCGAGGACAGGGCCTTTAGGCACGATTCCTGCTTTCCATTTGCCGATCCAAAGCTCATTGCGAGACAAGGACCACAAGCGAGACGAACTGTCGAGATTGGCTATACGCGCTAGCCTTCGACGAACCACACGGACTATAAAAGCTTCTCGATACGGACTACAGTAACGAACCGTTGCAAGCGGTACGACTCCACAAAAATTGGTCCTGCTACAGTGCCGGGGAGAGGCGGGCGAACTTATTGGGCAAGCCCGCGCTCTCACTCCGCCTGGGGGGACTGAGATCGCTGTACGAACACTGGATGCGAGTCAATCGAGCCACCGAGGGACCAGCCCCAGATGGTGGTACTGGGTTCGATCCCCATCACAGCATCGGCCGTTACCCCGGGGAAGCAAACACTTAGAAAATGCAGGAGGAAGCAGACCCTTGCATAAAATGCTTGCTGAAGTCAGATGCACTGGGCCGACAGGCGCAAAATAAAAACCACAGTGCAACGCACACCCGCCTTTGGGAATAGAAAAATAAGGCGATCGCAAAATTAACCAAAAAAATAATTATGAACATCCTTTGTTTGACCTTCCTCTCAAATCCCTCCCCAACCCCCCAATACCTGGAATGTACAACGCACGCTGTTCTTTGATTGAACGTTTTGCGAGCACAGACTCCATTTGGTTTACCAGCTGCTCTATCACATGTCACACATGGATGCTATTGCCATCTAATGACACCTTGAGAAACTACCAACTACATTTGTCAGCTATCTCGATGCTATTGCCATCTAATGACACCTTGAGAAACTACCAACTACATTTGTCAGCTATCTCATATCAGTTTGTGAACTAATTAGTGATATACTCTCGAACTAGTCAAACAAGTCAGCAAAGTGGTGATCTCTATATAAGGATATTTACTGAGGATGTGATTGGAGTCAGTTGAAGGCGTTCCTGGGTGGTCGTTCATGGAGTCTGAATCTTCTAAGGTGATACCATAGCTCTTTTCAGCTTCTGTGAATTCTTGTTTCAAGTCCACTATCATGTGCGTCTTTGACGTCCCTTTTTGTTCTGAAGAAATAATTTGAGTAAAATACTAGCTAATTTGTGGAAAAAAAGGAGCAACACAAATATCATGGGATTTGTAAAAGGAGAATGTTTTCATTTATAAAAACTGACGAAAGCGTTGCTGCTGGAGAGTACCAGTGGCAGAGAGAGAGAGAGAGAGAGAGAGAGAGAGAGAGAGAGAGAAAGATAGGGAGATAAATAGAGAGTGAGAGAGAGGATACCGTAAAACCTCTGTTCTCGCAGTGGTGGTTTATTTAGATATTTGTTTCACATGATGAAGTTGCCAAGCACATGCACAATTCTCGTTAATTGTCTTTTACGAAACGCTTGAAAAGTTGTCTAAGCTCTGTTCTTTGCTCTCTGACATCAGCACTGACAACTTATTAATGACTTTCCTCTTATTATATCTTTCCTGATTTGAGCAAATTCCGGCTTCTTTAGCCTTTTCTTTTAATTGTTAATCTTCTTTCTCTGCTGACAGATTCTACCCTTTTCTTTCGTCATCTTTACATTTTTTTTAAATTTATTTTTAACGGCACTTTTTTGTGATGACATTAATCAACGTGAGAAAAGCCTTTATCTTTCCGGAACATTCTACTTGGAGCGTGTTGTGCTCAATAATTCGCACTATTTTTACCCATCCTTCTTCTCTTATTTATTTCCTCTAGCTAATCGTTTTTCATCCATCAGTAGCTCTGATTGATTCTGTTTTCATGTACTTGTTTTCTCATTTTATGTGTCTGAAAGTTTGTGCTTATTCATTGTTTTTATCATCACTCTTACTGATGTACTTTTAAGATCTTTCTGGGCACAAAGTAATCATCATCATCAAGTGCCTTGACACCTGACGTGTGAATCAGGTGTCTGGTTTATTAGTTACGCCGCTGATCGTCTGCCATGCCATTCCTTCAAGCTGTCCACTATTTTCTCTATTTTCCTCCAGCTATTCTTTGTCTCTACGATTCTGTCTGTAAACACCTCTCGTTCCTACCCGCAACTTCTCATGACATGCCTGAAAAAGTATGTCTGCCTTGTCCTGATTTTTGCCATAATCTGTCTTTGTGTATGTGCCTCTAAAGGTACAACGACATTGGCTTTCTAAGAAGTCCATAAAACCATCACCCTTCTTCTGTACAACCAAATTGCAGTTGCCTCCATTGATCCCTGTGCTTGTCCGATGAATGTCCATGACTCGCTACCGTATGCCAATACTGGTTCCACGTAGCATTCAAGAACTTTCTTCCTTAGTTCCAGTAACAGCGTTTTGTTTCATCTTATTTTCCTCAAACTCTAGAAGACCGATTTTTCTTTGGCTATTCTATTCTTTATTTCTTAAGTATATAGTTCGTTAGTACATTTACGTGTAAGAAGTGCACGAACTCGGCAGGCAGTTACACTTACGTGTTGGAGTAATCAAAACATACATATAGAATAGAATACAAAAACAACACCTACAGTCGCCACTAGAACAGCTACACGAGCCAAATCAAAACCATGAACCAGCGATGGGGCCGCATGCAAAAGATGGCCGCGGACAGAGGCATGTGGAGAGGAATGTTTAAGTTTTCATAAACAACGTCAACAGTCACAATGATGCCATAGTGGTTTGTCACACATCGGCCAAGGATCAAAGGACAGAACAAGTCCTCGAGATATGAGACGTGAATATCTATAAGGACATCTACTTTTTCGAAAGCTGGAACAGCTGTCGAAGGCAAACATGGCTCTCCCAACTTCTCATTCGTGACATATCTTTTTAATCATGTCGTTTCAGTGTTTCGTTTCTTTTTTTTCTTATTTTCGTGTTTTGTTTTGTGATCATTCATTGCCATTCGTTACATCTCTTTCATTAAGTTACTTGTGATGAGATAGGTTTTACTTGTTCTCATCTGAAAACATGTTCAATAAAACTACCCTACCATTGTCTGTTATGTGTATTGATGTCTTATCTAAATTCCCTTTTCATAACATAAAAGCTATCTGTGGGATCTCGAACGTTATTTTATTAAACCGTCACTGTACGGTGTTGCTGAAAGTGACATCGCTTCGATATTTTTTTGACTATTATTCGGGGCACGTAACTGTATCGGATCTTTATGTTATCTTTCCACTGACGGTGTTGCCTTCTTCTTGCACGTTAAACGTATGCTTTTCCCTTCAGTAAAGTTGTCAGGAAAGTGTTATATTTTTTAAAGAACAAAAATACAAAAATGTGTATGATTATTTTGGTTCATATTTATCTTTTCATCTAACCGCTCCAAGATTAATACAGTATATAACATCTACAACAATTATTATCAAAATTGAGGACAATGTCTTTTTAAACATTATTACTCACCTACATGATTGTTAATTTAGAACCCGAATTATTTGCGTATTATTCCTGTGAATAATAACTACTTTTAAAAACTGCATTGGATTTTTTTTTGTCTGCTATAATCGCTGTTTCTATTATTTCCGTACTTTACTCTATTCATTGAATTTAACTCACAGTTTATTTCGGTGCTGTTTTAGTTTGTTCAATACTGGATAACGATATTGTGGTTTAGAAAAAATATCGATCCTATTTTGTTATTGCTGTTATACGAACCTGTCTTTAAACCCTTTTTATTCTTCCTTTACCATTTGTTTCCAGTTTTACAGCACTTCTTGCAGTATTAAAGCGTTGCCTTGACTATAGACTTGAATCCTATCTGGGGGAATTATGAAGCAAATAGTGACGGTAATCTGTCTATACAGCATCAGTCAGAGTACTGACAAGAACACTAATATGGATATCGACGGGATAGTTGGCCATCATACGGACAGCTATATGGCACCATGATGCCAGGCGTTTAAGTCAAACTGGGACTTTTTTGCAAGGAAACAACATGGTTTTTTTCAAGTAGTCAAAATGCCATTAATTTTTTTTAAATTATCTCCTGCAAGGTTTATGCCCTTATCCCAGCGTTTAAGAAACGCTTGAATACCATCAGTGTAGAAAGATTTGTCAGTAGGTCTGAACCAATCCTTCTTCTTCATCGTACGCTGTTTACAGCGATATTTACGTTGCACTGTTTTAATTTGTTAGCCAGTGGCTCAGTGCATCCGATTTCAACAGGCGTTTCTGTAGGGTTGCCCTCCTTAGCCTTTGGCTGTCCCCAGCCTAACTCCAAGGCAGCAGTTGTTTTTGGTCAGAGTTGTCTCTCTTAGGAAGTTGTCCTGCAGGACTACCCGAGTCTTCCCTACTCGTGTCTATAGCGTTTGGCAATGATATGATGGACTATGTACTAGTTTGAACTATCCCGGAAGAGAGGCAGTCCAGTGTGACTTTTTCCCAGGATCGTCACGTCCTGCCAGAAACGTAGCATATGCATATGAGTGAGGTATCTGTTTGCTCGCTTTATTTTCTCGGCTCATCTGCAGTGATGGTACGCCTAGCATTCCCCGCCACCCGGGAGCTTGTCACCATAGGACATTAGGTGCAATGTCCGCTGGACTGCATCTCTTCTGCGTCCATTGGAATGACTGATAGCAGACAGATGCAAAGAGCGAGGAAGGAGTGCATTTTACCAGGTGCATTCCTGCGGCTCGATCGGGCCGGGACGCAAGCCCCAGCCATATCATAGCCTCCCATCTCAGCGGTGCTGAGATTTTGGGCGGGATTCTGGCTTAGAGGCGTTCGGCCGTAATCTCTCAGATGGTAGCTTATCAACCAAGCACGTGGACCAAATGTCAGCGACCTGTGATTCCTCTCGAAATAGTGCATTTGACCAGGTGACAAGCCTAGTCTTGCACGGAGATGTTGTCCGCCTAGGGAGCGGACATATCTCATGGTCAAGGGTTGAGTGTCAGCAGTTCGCAGTGAGGTAGCTGATCTACTGCTTAGGGCACCCCGACCGAGAACTAAGTCTTCTATAAATGATTTCATACATCATCGCCGTATGGGGTGAATATCGAGCAGCTTCTCGCCCGCTTTTATCACCGGACGGCAGAGACCTCATTCTGCGGCTTGACCGGGCGGGGCTGGAGCGTGGGCCTCAGGTCCCCACCATGTCGAAGCCTCCCTTTGCATTCGTGCTGAGCTGCTTTTGGGCGGGATTTTTGGCTTAGAGGCGTTCGGCCGTAATCCCTCACCTTGCACCGTTGGCTTATCCGCCTAGTACGTGAACCAAATGTCTGAGGCTCCTCTCGGGCTTAGCATGATTACCGTAGCAAAGCCCTGTCATTAGTAGGGTAAAACTGACCTGACTTCCGAGGGTCTATTTCCAGCACCCGTTCATTATTAGCCAGAACGTATCAATAGAGGGCTTTTAGTTTGTCAATGGTCAAGTTTCTGGAGCCTGCGATTTCTGCAGGGTGAAGACCAGATTACCGTAGCAGGCGCTTTTTCATTTGGGGGTTTGGAGACTGACCTGTCTTCCGGGGGTCTAATATTCACTCATCGAAGGTGCTCTCTTTTGACAGTCATTCTACAGTATTGGCGTGTTAAGTCAATTTAAGCCTCAGGCTCCACTCCTGATAGTGATCTTCCGTCAATTCCTTTATCAAATACTGGATGCAGACCAACCGACCCACAAGGGGCATAACCCCAGATTTCTGAGGGTCTAAATCCAGCACCAGTTCCATATTAGACCCCAGGAAAGTGGTCTCGGCATGTCAGTCATTTCAGTGTTGGCCGTGTTGAGTCAAATTAAGCCGCAGGCTCCACTCCTGGTGGTGCCCTTCCGTCAATTCCTTTAAGTTTCAGCTTTGCAACCATACTTCCCCCGGAACCCAAACACTTTGGTTTTCCGGAAGCTGCCCGCAGAGTCATCGAAGCAACTCCTGCGGATCACTAGTCGGCATCGTTTATGGTCAGAACTACGACGGTATCTGATCGTCTTCGCGCCTCTGACTTTCGTTCTTGATTAATGAAAACATTCTTGACAAATGCTTTCGCAGTAGCTCGTGCGGCGATCCAAGAATTTCACCTCTAACGCAGCAATACGAATGCCCCCATTTGTCCCTGTTAATCATTACCTCCAGTTCCGAAAACCAACAAAATAGAACCGAGGTCCTATTCCATTATTCCATGCACCATTATTTTTTTATATTATCTCCTGCAAGGTTTATGCACTTATCCCAGCGTTTAAGAAACGCTTGAATAGCATCAGTGTAGAAAGATTTGTCAGTAGGTCTGAACCAATCCAAAATAGATTGTTTCACTTCGTCATCAGTGCTGAAAAGCTGACATTTCAGGAATTATTTTAGGGGTCCAAACAGGTAAAAATCCATTGGAGTAAGGTCTGGGCTGTAAGATGAATGTGGCAATACCTCCCAGCCGAGTTTATGCAGATGGCACATAGTGCAGTGAGCCGTAGCAGGTCGAACATTATCTTGCAGGAGTAGAACGTCATTTGTGATCAAACCAGGCCGATCAACACGAATGATGCCAAGTTTGTCCCAGAAAACACTCGCCATCACTTTACTTGCAGACGCAATTGTCCGAAATTTTATGGTTTGGCGGTGATTGCGTATCTTTCCACTGATTGGATGCCCATTTACACCATTCGAATGGCTTATTACGGCTTAGTGTCCCATCACTGTATTGTGATTGCAGTCTTTTGTAAATGTCCGCGGGTTTCACATCTTTTTTCAAAAGAAACTTCATCACAACACGTTGTTTCATGTAAGAATTAACAGTGCTGTCCGCCATTTTCATGTATCTGTCACGTGACTTGCCCATGCAAGGGGACAACCTAGCAGTAATAGCACACAAATGTCCCTAGCTAATGATAGGTAGTTCCAGCACGCTATTACCCATTCAGGTATAACTAGAACAAAAAGTTGCAGTTTGATTTGAGCACTTCTCGTAGGATGGTGATTTGGCAAATGTTGCCTTTGAGGCGATAATTTCATTAATGTGCAAGATTTATACATGAGCTATACATTTTCTTCAAGCTTGGAATGTCGTTTAGGTGATGTGTCATTATTTTTAAATGTAATCACCTTCCAGGCCCACACATAAACGTCAACATCGGACAGGTTGTTGCATTTAGTGGAAGCAAAAAAATCAGGTGTTTTCTCTCGAAATAGGGTACGCACAGTTGCTTGCATCTCCTTGTCAGAGGCATAACGGTGTCAATAGAGATGTTACTTCAGCTTCGGAAAGATGTCATAAGGTGCCAGATCGAGGCTAAATGATTGGTGTGGTAAAATTTCAAACGTGAGACGCTCCAATGCAGCCACTGTTTATCGACTCGTGTGTTGGCGAGTATGTATCGTGCTGAAGAAATGAGTGCTTGCTCACACGAACAAGGCATCAATCGTGCTCAAAGTTTCTGCAGTTTTCACATATTGATCGGGTTGACGGTATTGCGTGCTAAAACAAATCTGTGTGAACTACGCCCTCGCAATCCTAAAAGATGGTCATCATCATTTTTTTCCAGCCGAGGCGAAGACCTTGAATTTTTGGGGATTTGGTGAGTTCTTATGCCCATACTCTATACCTGGCGCTTGTTGTCTTTGTCATAATGGTGTAACCATGACTCTCCGTAAATCACAATTCGGGGGATAAAGGCAACACCTTCCTGTTCATTTCGTGTCAAAAGATCCTGACACACCTGCTGTGGGTGTGTTTTTTCCCCATATCCGGTGTTAGCATGCGATGAACCCTTCTATACCCAAGCAGGGCAAGGATAATATGATAGACTCGATCAGTCGAAATCAAAAACTTTGCGGAAATATCCTTCTTCTTGACACGACGATTGGCGCGAAACAATTCGTACACGCAGCTTGCTGGTGTGCATCCCCAGATGTGATCGGTCGTCTGCAGGTTGTCATGCAGGTTTGTCATACAAAGAATTGTGACATTTTACAGTCCGTACCAACCTCCTGACATCCACACAAGCGTCACCATATACCACAATCATTCTTCGATGCATGTCGATGGGCACACAACCTTCCGACGTCAGGAATTCAATCACAGCGCGTTGCTTACGGACTTATTGCTATGTACGCCGCCATTTTATTGCCTGATTTGCGCATGCGTCAAGTTCCAATTGCATGCCACTAAATGTATCTTTAGTCCCTTCATTTTGAGATTATTTTCACATAAGTGTCACGTGGCTCTAAGCACTGTTGTCACAGCTATGGCGCTGGAAGTAAAACTTTTAAAATCGCATTCGTACTTATGTAAATGGTATGTCCCAAAAATGTGACCTGATTATGCAAATTGCCTTTCATCCCGTGTGAAAAGGGGAAAACATAATCAATGCATCCTTCTAAGCATGTCGTAAAAGACGACTAAACAAGAGTGTGCATGATATGTGGCGTGGCAACATCTTCATAATAACTTAACGTAACGTCTTTATACTAGTTTAGAAGATTATGCAGTCTGAAAATAACAAGTCTCATTTATATTTCCTTGCTCTAAAAGATATGTGCATCTAATCTATTCTTAAATGCATTAATTGTCCCTGCTTCCACTACTTCCTGGGGCAATGTATTCCACCCATTTACCACTTTCTGACTAAAAAAATATTTCCTAATATCTAATCTGGACCTTTCTTTATTAATTTGTAGCTATCCCCTCTTGTTCTTGTAGGTGTTTGTATTTGATAAAACTTGTAATAATCTAATGTATTGGTTCCTTTGATTATCTTAAAACCTGTATTAAGTCACCTCGAATTCTTCTCTTTTCTAGACACTTCAGGCCGGTTTTCCTTTCCTCATAACTGTAATTCTGGAATACCACTGCCAGCGTTGTCGCTCTTTTTGTATGCTTTCCAGCATGTTTATATCTCCTCTACGATAAAGACCCACTCCCATAGAACCGTCGTCAAGTGTTATCACAAATCAGCACGTACAATAACGACGACGAAGGCTTCCTGTAAGAAGGCCAGCTTTAGTGGTGGCTCCGAAATTCCGACTAGTGTTTCAAAGAGCATATGATGATGATGCAAGTGATGATGATGATGATGTGGTAACATTTATTTACCTTCATTTCGAGATCCTGTGCCATTTGTAAATGGTAACGATTCTGCAGCTGCTTTCAATATTGTATGTATTGGCGTCATGTGCTCAATATTGTCCTGATGTGTTAAAAGCACGTGATCGTCTCCTGAACCTGATCCAGATCCTGAGAACAGAACATCATCCTCGTCATCTGATTCTCTGTGGTTTAATCCACCACTGGACTCAATTAACCTGCTTAAGTGGATATTAATGTCGGGTGAATTGTTTTCTGGTACTTTGTCAAAAAGTGTTTCATTGCCGAGTCCTCTGGAATCCTCAATTGAGACAAGATTGGCATGCTTATCTGGGAAACGCAAAGATGTAGATTATTATACATGAATAATGCAACGAAAATATATCTAAACTGTATTATAAATCAAGAACAGTTAGAAAAAATGAAAAATATGTCATAACTTAACTTGACTTCTTAAATTAATGCCTTTATACTGGTTTAGAAGCCGCCACAGAGTATGTATGCAATCAGTTTCTTGGAGGGTGATTTTTACAGATGTGCGAGTCCATCTTAACATTATCAAACACTAGATTTAAGTAGACGTACAGCCATATAGGCGCCATCTATAGCTTGTATTCAACTTACTTCGATGTGCCCGTGTGTCCCCATAAGTGACCAGTCCCTTTCATTACTGAAAGTGCCAACGACAGAGCACGAACTCCGTAGCTCCCACGGCAGCTCTGAAATTTTTCCTTTTTTATACAGGCTTCCATTTACAGCTGACTCGACTGTGAGAAGTTGTCGTACCGTGAAAAAACACAAGAAATGACTGGTCTTTCCAAATCCAGGGATCCAAGAAATGAACCTGTTATTTTGGATTTGTAAATAAATCTCCCATCCCCTTTGTCACCTGCTCCAATAAGGGACTCAGTGGTCTCGAGGTAAGGTGTCCGCCTCGGTTGCTGGAGGTCGCGGATTCGAATCACGGCGGAGACCCGGATTTTTTTCACGTGGATCTTCTGGTAAAAATTCCCCCGCTCTCTGGGTAGTGAGATCGGACTCCCGTGTTCAATATCGAGCACGTTAAAAATTCCTTGGCAGTTGGAATTGGAAAGGCGTAGTTAACGGCCGCTGCGCGGACAAATTCTAAATTCTTGCTAAAAATCTACCCAAAAAGTTATGATATATATGTATATATATATATATATATATATATATATATATATATATATATATATATATATATCTTCCCCCAGGTGGTTTGTTAAGAGCAGCTATAGATGGTGCCAAAGTGCCTGCGGGTCTACTTAGCTCCAATATACTGGTTGTATACAGACTCTGTAGAGTCTTATAAACCAATATAAAGACGTTAAGTTAAGTTATGTTCACAAAACAGACGCTCATAAACACGCTGACCATCCATACTTTATGATATCATTGTCAAACACATGGACCGTATTAGATAAGCATAAACGAAAGATCGAGACCTGTGAGATGTGCTGTGTATAAGTGCAGCAGGAAAAACTATTCGCGACAAAATTCGCAACATCACGTTGAGATAAATGGTGGGGACTACATTCGTTAACTACTGCACATAAAATAAAGTTGTTTGGTCATCTGTCAAGGATACAGTATGATCTACTTGACGCAAAATCATACTCAAGGTAACGACCAGGAAGTCGAAATCGAAGTCGAAGTATAAAGGGGAACAAAGAAACATTTCAAAAGATCAACACGCCTAGATCTCTCGCCTAGTGCAAATGAGAATTCTTCACAAAACTTCACTCTTCTACGCCGCAAGGCAAGCGCAGTGAGACAAAAGAAGAACAAGAAATAATCTACTCTTTTGTAGCATGTATTCAGTCTCGTTACATAGATGTGTGTCAAGGACGGCTTAAATATTGTTGAGAGCACCTGACTAGCTGTTCAATTCGTTTTTTTATGGTTTCTGATAGCCTTTATGACTGATATGGAAAACTTTCGTGATACTGACACGGTCCGTGTTTCCCATGATGGCTAGTGCAGCTCTTGTTATTATCTCATCCTCAGATCTGAAGTTTGTTTGACAATTTTCCAGTGGTCACTGGGATTTTGATTTTCTGTTTTTTAAATGTTGTTGCTGTTGCTATTGCTGTTGTTGTTGTTGTTGTTGTTGTTGTTGAATGCCCACAACGAGCAGAATTAGTCTTTTGTGCGCCCTGAAAAAAGGACGTTAAGTGGCGGGTTGTCGTAGTTTTTATCACATCCAGAGCTCTTAGATGAAGGTAGAGCGGGGTGCTCCAGGCGGTTGTGCTATGCTTGGCTTCATCTACGTATCGCTCACTACTACGAGGATGACGTCGATCCTTGACCTTTTAGCCAGGCTGCCATGAAAAAAGCCCGTTTCCAGGAAAGGCTAAGAGGAAGTCAAGGTGAGGGTCTTGTCCAGTATGTTTAGCCTGAACCTGACCAACATGCCTGATCAGACGTTAGTCTTCCTTCCCTATCCATTAAATAATTTTATGTAAACTCCTAGTTGTTAATTTTTCATAGCTCTCATTACTGATCTCGTATATGTGGTCGGGTATATTCTGAATCTGGGTGTGTCTTTTGATATGTTCAATGGCTAGATATTGTATCTATATATTGGTAGGATGCCTTTTTTCCAGAGTTCTGATATGTGATATGTTGTCTATCAACTCTTGTAATCGTGTTTTCCTCCATGGAGTAAATATCCTGCTTATGATTAGAGACTGCCTTTATTATGTGTGAGGTTTTGCATGTAAAGGTCTAGTTCATTTAGTTTTTGTGCAAAGTAGCGTTGTCGGGAGTCTGACCTTATCATAATCGTCCATGCTTTCTTTCATTGATGACTTAAAAAACGTTTGATTTGTGTTTGTATGTTGTGGCACTCTGTACTATAGTCCGTCTTTTAATTCATAAGCAAGTTCCGAAGCAATTTTCTACTAAACTGCATGTCAGATCCAAATGATTTTTCGCAAACAGTCTAAGAATATCCACGAAGTCATATACATTTTTATTTCTCTAAGAAATTTGATGTCTATTGACAGATGTGTTCATTAATCTAGATTAAAAGCAACCTCAGTGAATTGGACATAATTTTAAACTGTTTAAGGTACACGGACGTGCTGTTTTAAAAATTGATGTTTTGATCAGTAAATACAAATTCCTGATTTTCCCGTGCACCAATTAGACACTTTGTCGAATGTGAAAAATAACAAACGTTATTCGTGTGAAACTGTCTACTAGTTATAGCCGTATACGCCAGTGTTTGGATGAGGGTGCCGTACCACAGGACATGAGAGACACCAACATAATCACCCTTTACAAGAAAAAGGGAGACGGAGAAGACTGCAAAAATTACAGGGGAATATCGCTCTCAACACCGTATGCAAAGTGTACCCTTGCATCATCCTGAGCAGGTTGCGACAGCTGGCCGACAGGGTGTACCTGGAGTCTCAGTTTGGTTTTCGCGCAGTAAGGTCCACCGTTGATATGGTCTTTTCACTGAGACAATTGCAACAACACAGATCACTATTTATTGCTCTTATCGACCTAACCAAGGCATTCGACAAACTAAACAGAGAGGGCCTTTCTAAAGTATTATCTAAAGTTGGCTGCCCACCTAAACTACTGAGCATGACTAGGTCTCTCATGGAAGCATGAAAGTTACAGTTCTTCATGGTGGTCAGGAATCTAAGGCGTTTGAAATTAACAGCGGAGTTAAACAAGGTTGTGTTCTGGCTCCGACTCTATTCGGCATTTTCTTTGCCATCGTGGTTAAACACGCCTTTGGAACTGCCACAGATGGAGTCTTTCTGCATACTAGGTCGTATGAGAGACTATTCAATTTAACCAGACTGCGAGCAAAAAGTAAGAGAAGGGAGACTGTAATTCGGGAAATGCCCTTCGCAGACAATGCTGTCCTGGTCGGCCTCACGCAAGCCGAATATAAAATCCTCATTAATAGGTTGGCAAAATCGTATGATCTGTTTGGACTCACCATCAGCGTACAAAACACAAAAGGGATGGCTTGGGGTTCAGATCCTTCAGATATTGTCTTTAACGTTAAAAATCTGAAAGTAGTAAATCACTTTAACTACATCGGATCTATCATCATCTACAACCTTCCACTGAAAGCGGAGCTGCAGAAGCGATTAGGAATGACCTCATAAGCAC
This sequence comes from Ariolimax columbianus, assembly GCA_036924085.1. Lineage (NCBI taxonomy): Eukaryota > Metazoa > Mollusca > Gastropoda > Stylommatophora > Arionidae > Ariolimax > Ariolimax columbianus. The sequence continues at coordinate 39,496,103 of JAVGWX010000004.1, read as the reverse complement.
TTCCAAGGTTCTCACAGGGAGCGGGGAGTAACATCATGCTGACCATCTCCACACAGATTGCTGTGTACAGATCATGTGTTATTAGTACCCTGCTCTATGGCAGCGAAACATGGACTCTGAATGCCTCTCATAAAAAAGGCTAAATGTTTTTTACATGCGCTGCCTGAGACGCATTCTTGGAATTTCATGGAGTGAGAGTGACTAACATCGACGTGTTGGACATTGTAAATATTGTCAGTTTATTTACGATCCTCCGCCAGCGCCGCTTACGGTGGCTTGGTCACGTGTGCTGAATGGAGGCTGGGCGAATACCAACAGATATCCTATACAGAGAGCTGACCATGGGCAAACGTGAAATAGGTAGAACCTTGCTTCGCTACAAAGATGTTTGCAAGCATGGCCTGAAGGCGTTTGATATCTTGCAACTGGGAGGAACTTGGCAAAGACAGACCCGACTGGAGGCAGGCTTTGTGTGTTGGTCTGCAGACAGGGGAAAACAAGATGCATCAAGATGCACACTCCAAACGTGTGCACAAATGTAAGGACAACTGACTGCATCCTCTCTAGGAAGTCCATTGTCTCTCAAGGCTGAGAGGATGCCAATCAATTCACATTAATAGTTTGAGGTGTGGTTATTGTGGCATATAGTTGCTTTTTCAAAACTAACATTGATATCAATTTCAAAATGCAGTTGAAGTGTACATTTATAACAATGCAGAAGATTACCGTTTTATTAAAACAGTTCTTCCCCAGGTAATCTAAGATTGGTCACTTATATTGCGATATTCACAACCCAGAGAAACGACGGCAATTGTCGTTTTGTCTGGATAGATCATCCTTTTACAGTTGGATTGGACAGAGTGTTCTGATATCAAGCAAGGAAGGAAAATTTAATTTGACGATTTCGACAGAGATGTCATAAAAGATATTGAAACTGTTGACGAAAAATCAACTTGTTACTCTCCGGAAACTAAAATTAACATTAGTGCTTGTGTGGGCTAAAGTCAAAGGACATGTTGCTGAATAGAATATGTGTGATGTTGAAAGTCTCACACGTCAAAACCTTTATCTTTTTATGTTTGTTTGTTTTTTTGCGTTCGCCTTATTTCTCCATTCCCCAAGGAGGTGTGCGTTGTACTACGGTTTTTATTTTGCGTCTGTCGGCCCAGCGCATCCGACTTCGGCATACATTTTATGTAAGGGTCTACTTTCTCCTGCATTTTCTAAGGGTTTGCTTCCCGGGGTAACGGCCGGTGCTGTGATGGGGATCGAACCCAGCACCTTCGGGTTGGGAGCCGTGTCACTTAACCACTAGCCCACGCCGTCCCTCTTGCATGAAGAAGATGTGTGTTACGTCACATGATTCCTGCATGAAGAAGATGTGTGTTACGTCACATGATTCCTGCATAAAGAAGATGTGTGTTACGTCACATGATTCCTGCATGAAGAAGATGTGTGTTACGTCACATGATTCCTGCATGAAGAAGATGGATGTCCTCTTTGCCTAGGCTTTGACTATTTATGTAAACATTCTGAAGTAAAATGGAATTTTTATTTAAAATAATGAACCGTTTTCGGAACATAATCCAGAACTTGTTTCATTTTATCTCTAAGAGTTTTTTACGCAAGCAGAGAGCTGTGGACACATTAGAATATTATTTTTAGCAGCGAGACGAAGCTATACTGAATCTGGGATGTCCAGTCGGTCGAGTAATTCTGTTATGGCTGGTCCCAATTGCGGATGAGAAAAAGGCAGAGTTAGGCGTGAGCCATGTCACTTTATACCCATAAGAACTTTTGATACAAAAGCATAAAGTAAATTGATTTAACGAGCCGTTCTTAAAGGAGAAAAGCACTTTAACTGGATTTATGACGCAAACGCGTCAATCCCCAAAGAAAACTAGTTTGCCGGCGTCCTTTCTTTTAACAAAACACGATCCCCAGTCCAGACACCTGTAATTTTTGAACAATGTAGTAGACAAGGAAAATCATGTCAAATTTGCGATGTATGGGGGAAAATGCAACATCGCCATTCCGGGAGTCATAATAACAAAATGGATAAAACCGAATAAGGCTCAACCAGGATTAGCAGAAACAGTCATAGACTCGGATCCCAAAGACGAGAACAGTGCACAGCGCCGTCCAGTAGAAGCTATTATGATGTCACCTGAGGATAATAATTATTATTTTAGTGGCATTCAGCTGAAACAAGAAAAAATATAGAAGTAAACATAACACAGCGCTATGGTCCAACATGCAAAAAAAGATGAGTTAATTAAATGATTTTTCAACAACAAATAGCAAAATCAATTGGATGAAACAAAATACAGAGATGTAATGACAGCAATCGGAGAAGGCAATGTCAAAATAGGAGAGAATGATGTCGGCTATAATGAGATTACGGCCAAGGATGGTCTTGGAGAAATGAATATTTGTAGAATTTTGCCCAGGAAAATGTTTTATCATCATTGGAGAAAGCGTGTTTCAGCACATGGCAATTCATAAGGTCATACGGATATCACCAATCTGTGATTAGCAAAACCAGATTGATTCTTTTTGTTTAAATTTAAAATTGTGACGATGTGTTCAAAATGTGACGGTGGGCAGAGGAGCTAATATGGCTAGAAACCACAGTCTAGTGATTGTAAAAGTAGTGTGAGAAGAAAAATGGGGTTGGTATTACATTTTTGCAGCAACTGTCAAGAAATTTAGCAGTTAGACATAGAGGTTAACATTTATATAAAATAGGAATAGCACAAACAAATCAGGAAAACCAAATACGAGAAAATTTTTGGTAAGAAGGCCTGCGATCACAAAATATGGATTGCTGCGAAAATGGTCGCAAAGATTGAAGAGAGATGAACCAAAAAGGTAGCTTTACTAAACAATCATACTAGAGTAATCAAAGATAAAACACATAAAAACTACTCATAAGAGCATTAGAAAAGATGGACGAAATACTTCAAAGAGTTCCTTGTAAACAGACAACATTTAAATTCACCTGACCTGTAACCAGTTGAATAAGTCTTCAAAATTAACTGGGATGAGCCAAGTAAAGAAGAGATCAAAGAAGCAATTGCCTTGATAAAAAATGGAAAAGTAGATATTGACACATTCATCGTGATTTCAATTTTATTTGACACATGTGGGATATAGAAAGCTTTCCAAAATACTGGATACTATATAGTGGATGCCAATTTAAAAAACAAACAGGTGTCAGACACAACAGATTATGCGCAGACAAGATAGACACGTTGCGCATAGTTGTAGAGCAGTCCTTAGAATATAAATACAGTCTATACATGAATTATGTGGATTATGTAAACATCTTTAACAGCATGGATAAGGAAAGCCACTGGGAACTACTAAGACACTACAAGATCTCCCAAAAGCTTGAAATATACTAAAGCAGACGTGTCCTCGAGTGGATCTCAGATCGCTTTACTGGAGAGGAAAGAATAAAACGCCTACACCTTCAGTCATGTCGTTAAAAGCGGATACAGTGTGTTTATTCGTGCGGCTAGCAACTTCATTGTGGAAAACAAATTGCTCACAGACTCCAGAAGAAAAACATGTAAAGTGCTTTGGCTTAGACTTCCTGAAGGAGTCCAATTATAGTGGTAGCCCTATACTTCGGCTGGAGTAAATAAAGGACAGTATATAAAGACATGCAGTGTAGAATTTTGCAGGAAATTCAACTCAAATAATTATTTAACATTTAATCTGCGGTTCGTCAGTACTATCTTCTACCCCCAAGCCGTTCCTCCTATCAGTTGATTATTAAATTGACTAAAGCATATACGAAAAATGCAACTAAGTGAACTTTATTTGAATAGCTAGAAGATCTAGACTTGGTAGATTACATATCCTTCCTGCATCAGTCAATTCTAAATGTAGATGGAGATGGACACACAATGCAGTATCCTCCAGCAAGTAGACTTGAGAATCCATGAAGAACAGACACACTTCTTTCAATAAAATGCTGCTAATAACGCGTGACCTATTAAACAGAGCAATACCATTGGGTGAGGTATAGAGACTCGCACGCACAGGGAGAGTATGATAAACATGATAGGCAGTGCAGATTAGGGTGCAAAAACATGATACAAAAAACAAGTGACTATTGTCATATTGCAAACCATATAAAACTCTGAAGCAATCAAAATACATACCAAGCTGAGGATCTTCAACTTCCAATGAAAAGTCAATCTATTTTTTTATGATGCGGAAACATGGTGGGAAAGTTATCAAACTTAATATTAAGGAACATATCCCTAAGAAAGAATCTGGGCATGCAGTGGATCAACAAAATGGCAGAGACTGAAGTTTATGTGAAAGAACAGAATAAAGGATGATAGAACCATAAATCTAAGAAATAAGTTTGCGTGGAATAGGCCACATAATAGAATAGCCACACGTCAGTACCACCAGGTAATTTCTTTCATGAAACCTCTAGGGAAAAGTGACAATGTAAGGCCAAAGAGCACACGGAGACGAGATCTTTAAGCCGATACAAGAAAAAATGATGAGAAGCTAGAAAGAACTAGAGACAATTGAAAACACAATGTCTGCTTTGAGAATAATACTAAAAATAGTAATAACAATAATAATAATAGACGTCCATCGCAAGCGATGAGGACAACATCAGACAGACATGTTATGTAGGACCTCATCAGTAATTCCAGAGGTGATTGTATGGACCAATATGGCACATACATTCCTTCAACATATGCAACATGTACGGTCAGTGTTGGACATGTGATTGTCAGTTGTTTTGTCTTTCCGGACAGTTCATTTTTTTCCCGCTTCCGCGCTTCGGAGATTCGGCGTTTATAGGTAACGGAGACGCCTTTGATGTTGGTTTCACACCATGCCTAGTGGTCCACTGTCAGGCACTCCCACGAGTTTACATCCATGTTGAAGCGTGTCAGAGATAATTTGCGAGTCTTTGAAGGGCTTCTTTTGCATACTGACCAGACGCAGGCCCTCTTTCAGCTCACCACACCTGAATTGTTAAGGGGTATGGTTCTCTCTCATGCGCACGACGCGTCCAGTCAACCTGATCTAGGTCTTATACAACTGTTTGTGGATACTCGACATTTTGGCCTTCGTGAGGATCTCGGTGTCTGATACCCTATCTTGCCACTGTATTCTCAACAATCAACGGAAGCAGCTTGAGTGAAAGTGGTTTATGTGTCTATCATGCCTGCTGTACACAGTCCACGTCTTACTGGCATACAGAAGGCTAGTGCACACAACGGCTCGGTAGACTATAAGGTTCGTACCAAGGCTAAAACCCCTCATATCCCACACGCAGTTGCACAGTCTCCCAAAGGCAACACTTGGCCGTGGAGATCATGTTCCTGTCCTCGGGGCCAATGGTAGTTTCCCTGGACAGAGTGCGGGTCAAGGTAAGTGATGTTTGGAGAATATTGATTGATGACCTTAAGCACCCCAAGGTGATAAGGAAGAAACAGAAGTGGTAATTTGGGCCCCTTAACTAATGATTTTCTTGCAGCCACACGCACTTGTCATGTGGATGTCCGTGATTCGAATCCATAACGTACGTTGGCCTACTTTCTTTTCTGTTGTCTAACGAGTGTTTTTTGCTGTCTGGCGTGTATATTTTCTGTTGTCTGCTGTGTATGCGTTTTCTATTGTCTGACTGTATGCCATCTATTGTCCGGTACGTATGTATTGTCTGGTGCGAATGTTTTCTTGGTTATATGTTTTATATTTTCTGGTGCGTGCGTTTTCTATTGTCTTGTGCGTTTGCTTTCTATTGTATGGTATGTTTAACGTCTGATGGCAGGTAACCAAATGCCGTCTAAATACATATTTGTCCTTTGCTTTGGAGAAGCACGTCGTACCAAGAACCGTATGCAGGCCATCTCTCCATCTCATTGATGGACGTTCTGGTGGCCGTTGATAGTTGTAGGACCACCAGTACATAACTCTATATGTCCGGTTGTCAGACAAGCGTATATCATGACCTTCCTATTTGTGTTTCCTTAAAAGCTCTGTATCCATGACGTCGTTGAAAGAGGTCTAGCGCCTAATTTCAGTGCTGTGTATGCCGTCTCGTAGTCTGACAGTGTTCTTCGCTCCATCATTCGTTGGGTCACTCGAAATCTGTCAGCATCTGTTTTTCGGAGGTCCCAGACCCCACAGCTATATATCATGTTTGCTTTCTGAGAGCTTAAATTGTACTTATATTTGCTTTTGTTGCCGCTACAATTTTTACTGACTTTATTACTAGGAGTTTATTCTGGTTGTTTTGATATTGTAATAGCCATTAACAATAATCAGCTTCTTTATCTGCCATATGAACCTAGCGTACTCCCACCTTCACACAATGCAGACAGAACATGCCAATTATCAGCAGCATTCGCTGCATCGCATGAAAAACTTTGAATGCACTCAACCAAGTGAACAAAGTCCGACAGCGCACTACACACCTTTCGGATTAACATCGCCCGGTGTGAATGAAAGAAATTAAATTGATATATTAAGTTCAAGTCAAGAACCCTCTCGGAAGCCGTACTCACATGTCTCAGAACCACTACCCACCTGTCTTGAAACTCCTACCCACTTGACTCGGAATTCCTACCCACCTGTCGCAGAAACCTTCGGGGTTCTTCCTAACACTCGTTGAGAGCCCCTGAGTCAGACGAAAGGAGTTGAAACAGTCCGAAACAACATTAACCACGTGAGGAAAGCAGGCGGAATAATGTGAGGCTTTACTCAGGTCGCGTGAACACAAGTCGTTAGTACAGTTCTGTGCTTTCAATTTGCAGCCAAAAACCCGGTTAGGGATTGTATAGATGGAAATTGAAAAATGGATTTGTAGAAGAAAAATGATGGACTTATTTATGACTAGATTCGTGATTAGCGTGAGAATCAAGAGAATCAAGTAGACTGAGCTCAGACACAGTTCTTAGTTTATTCTACTATCGTTAACTCTACTCCAAGCATTAATGTACTTCATTTTGTTTTATTTCTTTTCTCTTTTGAGGATGTTATCACTGAATTTGCAGAAGCTAAATACAGTTCTCCATTTTGACATGTAACTAACATTTCTCCATCTAATATTTGAAGTGTCTTTTAACTTGATCGGAGTTTCAAGAACTTGACCATTATAATAGCAATGTTGCTTTTCGTTAATTTTCAACTACTCTTGAAATTGTCAGTCCAAACTGATTTTGACTCAGTCGTTTCTCGACTAAAATGTGCTGTTTATAACTTCTGTTCTTCATAACGTTTATGGTTTCTACAGGATGGACTAGCCGGCCCTTTGACAACCTTCATTTGTCACCACTTTAGATGCTTTTATTTATTCAACCAATCAGAAACTTGTCAGCTTCCTCTGGAGCATAGGTCCTCAACAAATACTCGCCTAGTCTTCCTATCATGAGCCATCTGAGCCAATTCTGTCCACGTCGTGTTTGCTGCCTTGACATTTGCTTCCAGTTCCGTTTTCCATGAGTATCTCGGTCTTCCTCTACTTCTCTTGCCCTGTGGATTCCAGAACAAAACTTATTTTGGTAATGTTATCCACTAGGTAATGTGTGGCCTATCAATCGCCATCGCCTCCTCCGTATTTCCTGCTCCACTGGTATTTGTTCCGTTTTCCCATCAGTTCCACGTTGGTGATCTTGTCGTACCATTCCCTCCCTTGTATTTTGTGCAGGCAACCATTTACGAAAGCCAATACCTTTTTCATAAGTACCTGTGTTGTCCTCCATGTTTCAGAGCCATATAATAGAACGGGTTTTATGTTGGAGTTAAAGATCTCTATTTTGGTGATTTTAAAATGTCTTTTGACTTCCATAATTTTCTCAATGCATTGAAACCTTTTCTCGCTTTCTGTATTTTTAACTGAACATCGTTTTGTGTACCTCCTAATGTGTCTATATTACTGCCATTGTATGTGAAAGACTCTATATTCTGAAAGAGATGGCGTAATTATTTAACCGTGAGTTTTTATTTAGCTTAAATTATCCTGTGGATTGCTGATTCATCTATTTTGATATCGTCCTCCAATAAACGGTCGTTGATTCATTTCAAAATGTCACTCCTATCCATCACTAACGTGTCCATGGTGCCAGCTGGAAAAGCCAAGATACCAGCTCTTTCGTTATCTCAGCCTCTTCGTGTCAAACATGATACAGAAACTCCCACTACCACCTACCAGTAAGTTTTATGTGGGACGATCTCAGCCTCTTCGTGTCAAACATGATACATAAACTCCCAGCTCCATCTACCAGTAAGTTTTATGTGGGACGACATCAGCCTCTTCGTGTCAAACATGATACAGAAAATCCCAGCTCCACCTACCAGTACGTTTTATGTGGGACGATCTCAGCCTCTTCGTGTCAAAGATGATGCATAAACTCCCATTACCGTCTACCAGTAAGTTTTATGTGGGACGATCTCAGCCTCTTCGTATCAAAGATGATACATAAACTCCCGTTACCACCTACCAGTAAGTTTTATCTGGAACGACATCAGCCTCTTCGTGTCAAACATTATACAGAAACTCCCAGCTCCACCTACCAGTAAGTTTTATGTGGGACGATCTCAGCCTCTTTGTGTCAAATAACATGGTACAAAAATTCCCACTATCATAGACAGGTAATTGTTTGGTGCCAGTATCTCTGCCTCATCGTGTGAAAAAACTTGCTACGGAAACTCCCACTACTACAGACTAGTAAGAGTTGGGTGTGAAGATTTCAGCCTCTTCGTTCCAAACAACACGCTTCTGACGCCTTCACTACCACATACTAGCAAGGTATGTGTGGAAAGATCTCAGCCACTTCTTGTAAAACAATATTCTTGCTACAGAAACCCATTCACGAGAGCCTATACATGTTTAATTATGGATTTCCTGCAAAGAGGGTGTGTTTTCTGCTGCTGGAGCGAAAGATAGATGATTGAATGTGCAATATAATTGAGTGAGATCACACACACACACAGAGAGAGAGAGAGAGAGAGAGAGAGAGAGAGAGAGAGAGAGAGAGACTAGAGAGAGAGGCAGAAGATTATATGAGATAGCAAAGTAATAAATAAGAAAGTGAAATAAGAAAGTGGGATACGTTGTAGACCAGACATGATAAATAAGAGAAGTTTTGCTCTTGAAGGTTTGTAGAGCTATGAGGAAATAATAGAAGGGCCATTGAAAGGACAACTCTGTAAAACAAACAAGGGAATAATAATTGTTTACAAAAAATAATATATTTACAGTGACTAAAGTGTGTGAAATCAGTAGAAACAAAAAGGGAAAATCGTGAGAGTTGCACAGAGGAAATTAGTATAAGAGAGATTCAAACAATCCGTTACGTTCTAGCGTTTATGTGGTATTTATTTTACTATTTCTATCTTTTCCCTTTTTTTCTTTCTTGAAAGAAAGTGATATAAAAGTAGAAATGTACAGCTTAATATTTTTGTAAGATAATGTTCAGATAGGAATGAAAAGAGAAGTGGTATTGGGTAATGTCCAGATGAGTTTCTGAATAGAGGAATGGTGTTAGGTAATGTCCAGATGCGTGTCTGAATACAGGTGTGGTATTGGGTAATGTCCAGATGCGTGTCTGAATAAAGGAATGGTATTAGGTAATGTCCAGATGCGTGTCTGAATACAGGTGTGGTATTGGGTAATGTCCAGATGAGTTTCTGAATAGAGGAATGGTATTAGGTAATGTCCAGATGCGTGTCTGAATAGAGGAATGGTATTGGGTAATGTCCAGATGCGTGTCTGAATAGAGGAATGGTATTGCAGCAAATACACCAGGTGTGATTCCCGTTATCGGCAAGTTTGAGTCAGCCCAGCTGTATTGAGGTACATGGCTTACTGTTACGGAAGGAAACACAGAGACGAAGGGAACTGGCCGCCCTACGTCACAAGAAACTGATACTTGGTACAATAATATCTCTAACACTTCATCCCCGACAACAGTGTCTGTTTTCACGTCTACCTTTCAAATAAACTTCTAAAGCTTACAGCAAATATCGCAGTCAAGCTGTAAACTACGACACGACGCATTGGTTCTCTGAACTTCATTCTGCTACTTAGGCCGGTGTCAGGGTTTGGTAGCGCGAGATTGAGAACAAACGAAGCCAAGCCAAGGCAAATAAACTCCTAAAAGATATGTTACATAGATACTCTTTTTATCTGAAATGCTGCTTTTGCCACATATGTTAATCTGTATTTCTGACCTTTTCCCCCATCATTTTAGTGTCAGGGTTTTTCAGTTTATCAATTGGCCAATCAATCAATCAATTAATCGATCATTTTAAACTTTTCTCAATGGAGCTTAAGTCTTCAACAATTACACGTCGTCTTCCTGTCATGGACCATCTGTGCCAGCTGAATCCTCGTCTCCTCAGTCTAATTTATGTTTGCCTCAAGCTATCCCCCTCATGTAGTAGGCCAGCTTCTACTTCTCTTGCCACAAGCTTTCTCCGTCATGAATGAGTAGATTCTACTTCTCTTGTCTTTGTAGTTCAAGGACAGAGACTGTCTTGTAATACTGTTAGATGGTTTTATTATAGTATGACCTATTCAAAGCCAAGGACTTCCCTTCATGTCCTGCTCCAGTGGTATATATAGAGACACCCATTTATGACAGTTCGCACCTTCGCTGCTGTTCTTTGTGTGTGTGTATGTATGTGTACGTATGTGTGTATGAATGTGTATGTGTGTGTAGGCGTGTTTGTGTAAGTGCGTGTGTATATGTGGTTCTCCCATGTGGCAGGCGTACAATGGAACCGACTTTACATTAATCTGATCATCGATAGCTCATTATCAAAGCATATATTTTTACCCTGTGTACTTGCATACTCAAAGTCTGGGACCGCTCATCAAGCATCATCATATAGCATGTCTTGTACAGAACGTCGCTCTCACAATAGCCTATATCTCTTGATCTTTAGCCAGAATTCACGCTTCTCTCGCTGTCATCTTCAAGACCTCCATCATGCCTTGTGTCCATCATGTCTTGTGTCCATCTTCTCCTCGGCCTGCCTCTGCCCCGCTTTCCAGTCACCATGCCCTCCGGTATCGGTATCTCCAGGCAATTATGGCATTTGATGGGGCCAACATATTTTAGCTTTCTTGACAAGATATTGTTTACTAACCAAAACAATTTCCTCGATATCCAGCTCTTTTAGGATATCTGCTTTTTTTTCCTTTTCGCTATTCATGGTATTTTGAGCACCATTCTGTAGCATTTTAGTTTAAAAGATTAAATCCTTTTCTTAAGTGTTTGTGCGGTAATCCACGTTTCACATCCGTACGTTACCATCCTGAAGATGCAAGTTCGCAGGTTTTTATTTTCATAATTGTATTAAAGTTCTGCCATACGTTTCTCAGTGTATTAAATATCTACATTGCCATAGCCATTCTCCTTCTGACTTCCTTCATGCAATATTTGCTGCTGCTTACAATTGAGTATAATAATAGAATGTAATACATATATACATCTAGCATACTTTTTTTTATTGTGTAATTGACCGTAAGTGTGGAAGAGAAACGCCAAGTCATCGGCAAAGTCCAGATTATCAAGTTGCTTTTTATTATTATGTCATTATTTATTGATAGTGTTAACTTCATCATCTAGTCATTGGCCAGCAGAAAGAGAACTGGATTTATATCGTTATCATTGAGTTCAAGCTCAGCAGTAGTTTTCAGTGCCCCCATTTCTTTGTGAAAGTTACTGCAGTATGTTCCCGTTGTTAATACTAGACTCTTCGTCTCTGTTCATTAGTCTTTAATAAACCTATCCACCTTCTATGGATACGGATTTGTTAGCTGAGCCATCTGTATATATGTGTATCCATGTTTCCGGCGGCTTGAGTCTACTAGGATATTTTTTCTGTGATAATTGTCCTTTCTAAATCTGTCACATTCTTTTTTTTATTCCCTCTAAGGTTTTTATCATCTCATAGAATTTTGAGTTTCTCCATGATAAAATTTGGGATGTTTATTTTAGATCTTCAGCTATTAACTGCGTTATGATTGGGTTCTCTCTTGTCATAGCTGTTGTTTATGATATGAAGTGGTTTCTCATTAATTTACCTCTTCCCGTACGATTTATACTGTTATATACGATTTCGTAATCATTTGAAGTTCACCCACTGCTGAGTGTTTTTTATTAAGCCTTGCGTATCTTCATACTTTCGATTCTTGTAATGTTCTCCATGGCATTTATTGGTGTTGTTCTCATAATTCTAGGCATGAAACGTATACCTTGGTTTTGGGTTCCATTTATTTTGTGTTTCTGTAGATCATGCCGTTATCCACTATTCTAGAACTGACCTCACATAACCTGTGTTTAGTTTCTTTAGGGTTCTCGTATCATCTGCCCGTGTTGAGCCAGCTATCTTTCTCCTAATGGCCGTTCTGTACGTTTTAACAATGACAAATGCAGGGGCGCATCCGAGGGGTAATTGGCTTACAACCAATAGGAGACCTTGACATTACCTCGTAAAAGGCGATTAAAGAGGGTTGTGCATTGGGTTGGTAACCTCATCATGTAAAAACATTACTGTTATATTCAGTCAATACAAACCCTCGAATACAGATTTCCTGAACAGTGACCAGTCGGAGTCACAATCTGTGCTTGCCTTCGGAGCGGAAAGATAAATGACTAAGCACTTAGATTCAGACTTCCTGTAAGAAACCACACGCAGTTGTGACCTACGCTTTGCATTGAATGAAAAGATGAACCAAAGAAAATGCTTAAGAAATTCAGTAGCGACGCCGTGTTACTATGGTAGCAAATATAAGAAGACGATATTACGAGTATGTACGTACGTGTGTGTACGCTTGCGCTGCGACGTATCTGAGAATGGCAGAAAATTGGGAAGGTTAGTCAATCCCCTAAGCAGCGAGGACTGCAGAAACAATGAAACCTAAGTTTCGCAGAATGTGAAAACATTGAGCAAAAATCATTTCAGCAAATGTATTCATATAAATATTCTTCCACATGAGTCAGGTACATGTCCCACGTGAAAGAAGACAAGCAATGGTTCCAGAGATAAAGTTCCACAAAAACTTTGTAACTTGTCCATAGAAATACATGACAGACAGATGACTATGAAATAACTTGACCCTGCTATCCATTCAATTAAACCAAGAAAGTCCTCTAGAAAAGATAGAGTAACAAATGATTGGGAGCAACTGCGAAAAACATATTATCTTTGAGATCTGACATGCAGCTGAAAACGTGACATTGCACCACAAATGTGGAAAGAAGCGAGAAAGGTTCCCATCAAAAAGAAAAACAAATATAAAGTCGACCCCAAAACTCCAGACTAATCAGTCTCCTGAGCTGCACAGTGAAGCTTATGGGAAGAACAATAAATACTAGACTCAGCTGGCACCTCGAAGAGAAACGAATTATCATACAACAACAAGCAGGCTCCATGCAGCACAGGTTCGCAGATGACCAAGTGACCAACATAGCACAACAAATTGAAGATGTTCTCCGGGAAGGAAAACTTACCTTGGCTGTATTGCTGGACCAAGAGAAAGCTTTTAGCCAAGTATTAAGCAAAGTAACTTTACAGTCTTGGCAAAAGAGAAAATCAGAAATAATTCTACGGTAGTAAACATAAACACAAAAACAACGACAGCGTGCTCTATCGCCCCACACTGAAAACGAAGAGTCTTTCACAAGCGAATAAACAATGTTCTCAACATCGAAGACAACAAGTCAGACAGAATTGCAAAGAAAACAGATAACCGCCAAACATATCAACCAGATATTTTAATCAGAATCATAAAACAATACATTTACGGATTCACAGCAGAAGATACCAATTGGGGGATCATCAAATGGGGAGGAACAACGGGAGGAACAACACTGAAACAACAGGTTAGGTACAAACAGATACACACCCGCAACCAAAGCACTGGTTTATGCGTCTTAATATCGCCCAAATTGACTACGGTCTGGGGTGGAATAGACGCGCCTCCGCCAGCAGAAATTAGTGAGGCAAACACATAACATTTTTAAAATAATAAAAAATTGAATTTATTAAAAAGGGGAGGAGACATGGTCATAACACTAAAAATAAAATTGAAGTCTAATCAATAACAATGGCCATTGAGGAAAACTTAATAATGTCAATGTCAAAGTTACAGTCCTGAAGCAGGCAGTCGAAACCCTTATAAACTGCAAGAAGCGAACAGAAAAACTGTTATTTTCGGTGTTAACAGCACTCAAGAACCAACACTAAAATGAACTCTACGTTATAGCAGACTCACTCGATTGCTTGGCCCAGTGCTACACAAGAAGTACACTCCAGTGGATACCAGCTTACTACAGCATTATAGGCAACAAAGACGCAGACATACTTGTCAAAGAGAGAGGAAAACTGCAATGCAGGGACACGACAACAACATGTGACGAGACAAAAGCAATTACCCTGTACAGATCAAAATGAAAAGATACCACCCTGACCATATAGAAAATGATGCCTACCATTAACTCTACAGGCGAGATCAGGTGATTCAATTATCTTCCAGCATTGAACCCATCAAACCGGAATATAATCTTTTTAATAAATTCAATTTTTTGTTTTGTTTTATTGAATGTGTTTGCCTCACTAGTTTCTACTGGCGGAGGCGCGTCTATTCCACCCCAGACCGTAGTCAATTTGGGCGATATTAAGACGCATAAACCAGTGCTTGAATGCGTGTGTGTATCTGTTTGTACCTAACCTGGTGTTTCCGTGATGTTCCTCCCGTTGTTCTTCACCATTTGATGATCCTCTTGCTGTCCTTCGTATGAATTGGTTGCTATTTTCATCTTCGTGTGTTCCTTGGTTTACCCTTGGTTTCCGAGGAATTGGCACAACTGTGGTACAGTTACCATGACAGCGGAACACCTGTTATAGTCCTGCCCCTCATGCACTAGTGAAAGGAGTAGCCCATGACACCAGCCAATGGCCTTCCATGAAAAATTGTACTGACGTGTACATAGCCTCAAATTTACTGCTGCTTTGTATCGAGATGGAAGTCGAAGTCTGAAGACGAACGAAGAAGTTGAAGAAGTACATGGTTCATAAGCGTCACTGAGATAGTCTTACTTTCATAATTGTAAAGGATATAATCTGTTACATATGAATAATTGTGCATGTGTTTTGCATGTATCTTTGAGTGCATGTGTGTGCTTACGATGCACTTGTGTATGTTCGTGTTTTGTGTACAGGTGTTTGTATAGTGTGTTTGTCCCAGTTTGAAGTGTGTTCACGTGGGAGATGGCATGCGTTGTTGGTTTGTGTTTCCATATATAAGTGTACGTGTGTGAGTGTGTGTGTGTGTGTGTGTGTGTGTGTGTTTGAGGGAAATAATATCCAGCGGTCTATGTCAGACCTAAAGAAACATCAATGAAATCCCTCCATATCATTTTTATTAATTTACTTTAATCAAACCGGTAACAGGCAACAAAATTAAATACTCAATCACACAATTAGAACAAACAAGATAATTCCATTTTAATTTTGGCGCAAAAGTAAGTTTTCTTTCTATTGAAATTCAGAGATCTTCAGTTTTTTAAATCTCCTTAATTTTTTGAATCACCTCCACTTCTCTAAGCATTGAGAGCCCCTATCGATACTTTCTACAAGTTTGTTGATTCTCCATGGTTCTTAACTAGTTTTGTTATTACAGCTTTGCAACTTTTACTTTTTCTATATATTTTGTGTGGATCTCTACTGTTGGTCTTATATTTTTCATTTGCTAAATTTAAATAATAATTTTTCTGTTACGTTTCTGTTTAGCTCATTCGACTGCCTATTTGGTAGAAGAATATTAATTATTTCATTATTTCAGCATTCGATAAATACTATGTTCATAATTTTTGATATACATTGATGCGATACTTATATTTCCTATTGTTTACTTTAGGAGGTCATAGTTACGGGATACCTTCCTAATTACTTTCGAAAATCTATGTAATGTGAACGTTTTATAATTATTTTAGAAGCTTTGGATATCGCTGTGTTGTTTTCTATGAATGCATAGAGTAAATATTTCTGAATTACTTTAGAAGCTGTGTATATCGCTGTGCTGTCTTCTGTGAATGCATAGAATAAATATTTCTGAATTATTTTAGAAATTCTTCGTAATGTACACATCTCCTATTAACTGTAGGGAATATGCGTAAAGTGAATGCAACTTTATATTTTGTAAGAATTTATTATGTCAATACTTAATTACTTTTTTAGGAAGGCTGTGCAAGATGAATACTGAATTATTATTTTAGGATGTCTGTGTAAGGTGAATACTTTCTGACTGTTTTAGAGGATCCTCGCAAGATGAATAATTCATAATTGTTTTAGAAGATCTATGTAGGGTGCATACTTCTAGATTATTTAAGAAGAACTGCATAAACATAATATTGCCACGTTATTTTAGGAAACCACAATGATTTGTGTACTAGTTGATTATCTTAACATATATGTAAACGGAGAATGATTCTAAATTATTTTATGAGATCTGTGAACTGAGAATAATTTTAAATTATTTTAGGGGATTTTTGAATGGAGAATGATTCTAAAATAGTTTAGGGTATCTTTGAACTGAGAATAGTGTGTTTATAATTTTAGGATATCTTTTAACTGAGAATAATTACCAATTATTTTAGGATATCTTTGAATGGAGAATGGTTCTAAATATTTGTAGGAAATATGTGAATGGAGAATGATTATAAATTATTTTAGGAGATCCATGAACTGAGAATGATTCTAAATTATTTTAGGAGATCTGTGAACGGAGAATGATTCTAAATTATTTTAGGGGATCTTTGAATGGAGAATTATTCAAAATTTATTTAAGGGATCTTTGATTGAATGAAAAATGATTCAAAATTACTTCAGGAGACATGTGAACAGTTAATGGTTCTAAATTATTTTTGAAGAAATGTGAACGGAGAATGATTCTAAATTATTTCAGGAGACATGTGAATGGAGAATGATTCTAAATTACTTAAGGAGACATGTGCATTGAGAATGATTCTAAATTATTTAGGAGACATGTGAACGGAGAATGATTCTAAATTATTTGAGGAGACGTGTGAATGGAGAATGATTCTAATTTACTAAAGGAGACATGTGAATTGAGAATGAGTCTAAATTATTTTAGTAGACATGTGAACGGAGAATGATTCTAAATTACCAGAAGACATGTGAACGGAGAATTATTCTAAATTATTTTAGGAGATCTGGAAAGGGTGATGAAACTGAATTGTTTAATGAGACCAGTAGACGGTTATTACTTCTTTGCTTTTCGAAAGAGCAAGATAACGTAACAAAATAGATTCATAGGAGATCCGTGTCGGATTAAATAATCCTATAGACGCACACAATCAAATGTCCATTACATAATGCTATTGTTTCACCGGTAACCATTCTTATTGGTTTTGTAAAATATGCCCAAGTATCTTATATAAAAGGGTGCTTTCATTTACCAAATTCCCTCCACAAATTGTATCTTCACCACTTTTCAAAAGCACCAATTTTCGTTAGACGTTACGCTTGTTTGGCTGTTTTTGTCACAATAAAAAAAAATTAAGATCTTCTACGTGGTTATTGTTTTTGGATTATTGTATCCCTCTCTCTGATTCTCTCTCGCTTTCTTTCTCTCGCTCTTTCTCTCGCTCTCTCTCTCTTTCTCTCTATCTCTATCTCGCTCTGTTTCTCTTTTTCGATTGAAATTTTCCTAATTAGATTATTTAGAAAGCTAAAATCACATGGAATAGTTGGCGAAGTTGCCAAATTGTTTGAAAATTGGTTAACGGGAAGAAGGCAGAGAGTGGACATAAATAAGGAGTACTCTGAGTGGTGTGAAGTAAAACGTGGAGTGCCATAGGATTCGGTTTTTTGGACCAGTTTTGTTCTTTATATACTCGAACATAAACGATTTGGATATTGTTATCGGATCGATGATTGCAAAATTCGCTGATGACATAAAACTATGCAGTAGTGTCTCATCTAAAGCAGCAGTGGTTATATTAAGGTCGGATTTAGATAATATTCGAGAATGGTCTGTAAGCTGGCAAATGGAGTTTAATGTAGATAAGTGTACAGTCATCCATATGGGTAGAACTATTATGGAACATAATTACAGAATGGGTGAGAACAATTTCAGAATGATATATAAGGAAAGGGACCTAGGGGTTATAATAGATCATAGAGGTAAAGTAAGTGAGCAAGGCCAGGTAGCAGTGAAAGGCAAATGCAATGTTGGGTATGATAAAAAAAAAATATTAAACATAGGAGCAAAGAAGTGATTGTCAGATTGTATAAATAATTAGTTAGACCTAGATTAGAGCACTGTGTACAGGTGTGAAGTCCTTATCAAAGAGGGGATCTAAACATGCTGGAAATGATACAAAGAAGAGCGACAAAACTGATAGAGAGATTCCAGAATTACAGTTATGAGGAAAGACTCAGAAAAACCAGCCTACCGTGTCTAGAAAAGAGTAGAAATCGAGGTGACTTAATGCAAGTTTATAAGATAATTAAAGAAACCGATACATTAGACTATAACAAGGTTTTTTTCCAAATAGAATCACCTACAATAACAAGCGGTCATAGCTACAAATTAACTAAAGAAAGGTCCAGATGAGATATTAGGAAATATTTTTTTAGTCAGATAGTGGTGAATGCATTGCTGCAGGAAGTAGTGGAGGCAAGGACAATTAATGCATTTCAGAGTATATTAGATGCGCATAGCTTTGCGAGCAAGGAAATGTTAATGAAACTGGTTGTATACAGACTCTCAAGCAGAATTTGTAGAAGTCGACATAATGACACAAGAAACGAAGATCCGCATCTTCAACCTGTACGGCCCACCAAACAAAGACCTGTCGCTCTCGAGTGTGGAAGTCAAGGACTCCAGCTGCATAGTAGTTGGAGACTTCAACAACCACTCGGAGAGATGGGGATACTCGGACACAGACAACAGAGGTGATGAAGTGGAAGACTGGGAGATAGACACAAATCTCTATCTTATCAATAGGCCGGAGGATTGCCCTAGCTTCTATTCTAGAACATGGCATACCACCTCTACTCCAGACTTGGTCTTTTCCACGGTGGATATTCACCACAAAATAGACCGCCAGTTGCTCAACCAATTGGCAGGTAGCGACCACAGGCCAATTAGGCTAGAATTTGACATGGAAGTAGAACCACAGGAAATAAAACCCGTTGGAACTATAAACGAGCCGACTGGGACAGACTTGCAATCCTGACCGATGGGCTGTGCGAAACCATCAACACACGGAATAAGAATATGAAACCCATTGTGGAAAGCCTAAGCAAAGCAATAATGCAGGCAGCCACCGAAACCATCCCAAGAGGGGCAAGGAAAAACTACAAGCCTTATTGAAATGATGAATTGCACAAAGCGGAAGACGAAGTCTCAAATGCTAGGAACACAGCAGAGAGAGAACAATCTATGGAGGCAAATATCGCCCTCAAAGCCACCACGGCGAAATACAAATACACTCTAAACCAAATAACAAGAGACAGCTGGAAAAACAAAACAGAAAGCCTCAATTTAGATAAAGAAGGGAACAAACTATGGAAGTTAGTCAGAGCCATGAACGACGAAACTCCATCAAACAAACAAATTACCATCAAGCATAACGACAACATGCTCACTGGAAAAAAGGCAGTAAACGCCTTTATAGAACATTATACCAGAGAAAACCACATTGATGTCCCTACAAATAAGCACACAGACATCAATGAAGAACAAAAGGGGCACGAAAACATCCATATAGCACCAGAGGAGCACTTGATGGCAAAACTAACAATGAATGAAATGGAAGAGGCCATGAGAACTCTAAAGAAAAAGAAATCGCCCGGAAAAGATGGCGTAACAAACGAAATGGTGATGGGGCTGGGCCAAACAGCAAAAAGAAAGTTACTATCAGTCCTGAACCAAAGCTGGAAAAGGGAAATTGTACCTCAGGCATGGAAATACGCTGTACTTATACAAGTACCAAAGAAAGAAAAAGATAGAACTGATCCAAAGGGATACGGGCCTATCAGTCTACTGAGCTGTGTAGGAAAACTGATGGAGCGTATGATAAACACCAGACTGATGTGCCATCTGGAAAAAAAAACACATTCTAATTCCACAGCAAGCAGGCTCTAGATCCACTGAGGATCAGATCACTCTCATTGCACAGGAAATAGATGATGCTTACCAGGAGAAAAAACACACAGTAGCGGTTTAGGTGGATTTAGAAAAGGCATTTGACAAGGTCTGGAAAGAAGGACTTAAAGTTAAGCTACGAAGAAGTGAAATTTGTGGGAAAATGTACAGATGGATCAGTCACTACCTCAAAAACAGAACGGCCAGAGTTCAAGTACAAGGGCAGATGAGCAAAAAGGTGACACTCGAGCAGGGAGTACCCCAAGGAGGAGTACTGTTACCCACACTCTTCCTGGTGTAAATAAATAACATCGCAGAGATTATACCAAGAAGAGTCCACAGCTCCATGTTTGCAGACGATCTGGCTATGTGGACCTCTGAAAAGAATCTCACCATAGCAAGTAATCGGATGCAGCAGGCCCTAACATCACTGGAGGTGTGTGCGAACTCATGGCTGGTCAAAATAAATGAGGAAAAAACAACATGTACGATATTCTCGCTTTCAAACAAACCCCAAAACACCACAATAAGTCTTAACGGAAAATATCTGCAGCCAAACGACAACCCAAACTACCTGGGAGTCACATTTGATCGGCGCATGACATGGAAAAGTCAGATCGAGAGAAACCGAATGAAAGCCAGAGAAAGGACGGCAATCATGGGGAAACTTGCTGGCACAAGCTGGGGAGCAGACGAAAGTATACTAAAGAAACTATACACTGGAAGAGTGAGACCAGTTCTCGAGTATGGCATTGCGGCATGGACAACAGCAGCAAAAGCAAACTTTGACAAAATTAGCAAACTCCAAAACCAAGCCATGAGAGTTATAACAGGAGGCATGAAGTCAACGCCAATTGTAGAACTGGAAAAGATTACAAATCTGCAATCCATGACCGACAGATAAGACTGCAGAGCCCAGCAGTCAGAAAAACTCAGAAGGCTGACAGACCATTCAATGCATATGAGACTAAATAATTTTGGAAATGGGAAACTAAAGCGGAGAAACTTTGCAGAAATAGCCAAAACAAAGATGAACGAAGACCCTATGAACGCACTAACAACACCAAAGCCCATCCCTACTGTACGCAAACCTACCTGGAGGCAGCACATATTTCCAGAGGTGGTAGAAAATATACCAGGTATTGGAAACAAGAACAGCCAGACTGAAAAAGAAAGAAGAGACATAACCCTGAGGTACATAACGAAAAACTACCCAAGCATGGACTGGATCCATGAATACCCCCTACGACTCTGTAACAAACAAAACACAGAACGGAGGGGCAGGGGTATTCCTAAGCCTACCAAATGGCAGAAAAATAACACTATCAGTGGCAACTGGAAAATACTCAAGCAATTTCAGAGCGGAGGCAAAGGCACTGAGGGCTGCAATAGAAGAAATGGTGACATGCAAAAAAAATGAAAGCCATATAGTCCTGTTTACAGATGCCCTGGCCGTAATAACAGCACTAAAAAGCCAGAAAAATACTGAACTTAATGATTTAAGAGCAGTACTCTGTCAACTATGCCAGCAATCCGCACCAAAAAGAGTAGTGGTACAGTGGGTTTCATCCCACTGTAACATCCAAGGCAACGAGGAGGCAGACAGACTGGCAAAAAGAACGTGCAAGACTACCACAACCAGATACTAGTGTGACATACGAAGAGTCAAAAAGGCTTATTAGAGCTAGATACATGACCAAATGGGAAATAGAACATACTGGCTACACAAAAAATGATTCATATTACCAGTTGAACAGAAAAGAGCAGGTCGTGGTCTTCAGACTTCGCACTGGCCACAATAGACTGAGGTACCATCTATTCAATAAATTGAAGATAGGTGGCACTGATGAATGCACATTCGATACTGGGAAAATGACCGCTGAACATCTGCTGCAAAACTGCCCGACATACGAGGATCAAAGAAAGCAGATGTGGCCATCACCAGTGGCAACACTAGACAAGCTCTATGGCAAAACTGCCCGACATACGAGGATCAGAGAAAGCAGATGTGGCCATCACCAGTGGCAACACTAGACAAGCTCTATGGCAGTGTTGACAGCCTCAGGATGATCGCTGCTTTTTTCGAAAAAATAAAGGTTCACGTCTGACAGCGAACGAAGAAGAAGTATACAGACTCTGCAAAGTCTTCTAAATCAGTATAACACGTTAAATTAAGTTTAGATAATTACAACATATTTTTCACTACCAGATTAGTTCAACATTTTTCATTAATTTTGCGATGCTACATTAATCATGATATCACATATTACGCAATCCTTTAATCAGTCTGCAAATTAAAACATATTGATAAATTGTATTGTTATTATTCCAAATTGTTTTACTCAACTTTGCTTCTCTTTTTATCATTACACTGAGTTCCTTATTTGAACTGCCTCCCCATTTGTTTCTCACTTTAAAACTAATTGCTTTCATTATAACTTGAAACCCTAGTCAGGTTCAATTTTTGTTATCCTTTAAATTCATTAAAATCTTGACTGTTTAATGGGTGATATGTTTTTATTCGAATGTTAGCAGGGCACACTGTGAATAGGTGAACGGAAGAGAAAGGCAAACTGCGTCTAATTAAACAAATTAACAAACTCACTCCCCTTCATCTGGTCTGCAGCCATCGCACGTACTGCGTCCCAGCTGAGATTCCCGATTCTCTATTAATATAACTATTGATGTCATTTAACTTCCTACCCCATATCTCGAATTTACATCATTGTGTCTTTACAATTTCTACCGAATAAACACTGCATTTCACGTCTCTTAATCTTTCAATTGGAGCTTCATTGATCTCCACCTTCCTCGCTTAAATATGTTCTTATCACAGGTGTCTCTACTAAGATTTACTTTCACTTCCACTGCGTAAGGATCCTTTGTGTTTGTCTCAAGCATAAAATATATAGATATGCGGCGGTATGAAGGCGAAAACGCGTCATTTACTTTTCACTATGTTGCTACAGGTAATTTGAAGAATGATTACAAAATATTTGAGCGTACTGCAAAGAGACAGGTGCGTGGATGGTCTAATGTTTCCGTTGAAGATAAGAAATCTAGAGTTAAAGAAACCAAATACATTGGTGACGCAATGATCTTATTGGAGAACAAAATAGCCGAAAAAGAAAAGAAGAGAGGAATGTGTATACTGTTTAAGTACCTCGCAAAGAGAAGAACTAACATGAGAAAAACAGCAACAACTAAAAGGTACATACGTTCATAAATGAGTGCATCCGTCTGCAGCAAGAATTTTTAGTGGATTTACTTCTTTTAGAGACACGACCTTGCTCAATCTGAACATATGTCTGTTTTGGGTCGCTGTAGTAAGGTAAGGCACTTGCCTCTCAAAGCTAAGCATGGATAATGTGGGCGATCAATTCTCGAAAGTTTTAAGTGAACCCTGGTCTCAATAACGGTAAAACTAGAGTGTCTGCATCTTGAGTTACCTCTAGTGGTCTCGACTGATCGCTTGTCACTGGTCCAAGGTAGCTCAGGACGAGAGAGTGAGACTGATGAACAGCACAGTTCCTTCCACATTGTAATTCAAATACAGCGCAAGTTACATCATCATGACAAAGACCGTCTGTTGATGTTGCCATCATCGCTAGAGATGGACATCTAAATATTTGCTTTCAATGTTGGCCTGTTTAGGTTGAGAGACGTGCAGCTAGTCTTTTCATTATGTTGCCCCGCAACTGGAAGGATTGAAATGGTATGTTAAGATCACAAATGGGAAACTGTTGGAAATAACTTCGGACAACAATGCAACCGAACATGCTGAGAAAACTTGGACATTGGATAGCGCACGTATAACGTAAATCAGCTGATAGCATTGCAGGATAGTTTCTGTTTTGAAATCAAAAGTGAAAGAGAGGTAGGGATAGATCAAAACGCATGTTGTGGAGAGAGATCAAATAGATGTTGTGGAGGGAGATCAAATAGATGTTGTGGAGGGAGATCACACATGTTATGGGGGGGGGGGTGGGGTGGGGGGGGGGAAGAACAAACACATGTTGTGGAGGGAGATTAAAACACATGTTGTTGGGGGAGATCAATCACATGTTGTGGGTGGGGGATCAATCACATGTTGTGGATGGGAGGGGGGATCAATCACATGTTGTGGGTGGGGAGGATCAATCACATGTTGTGTGTGGGGGGATCAATCACATGTTGTAGATGGGGGAGGGATCAATCACATGTTGTGGATGGGGGGGGGGGGATAAATCACATGTTGTGAGTGGGGGGGGGATCAATCACATGTTGTGGGTGGGGTGACAATCACATGTTGTGGGTGGGGGGATCAATCACATGTTGTGGGTGGTGGGATCAATCACATGTTGTGGGTGGGGGGATCAATCACATGTTGTGGATGGGGGATCAATCACATGTTGTAGATGGGGGGGGGATAAATCACATGTTGTGGGTGGGGGAGGAATCAATCTTATGTTGTAGGTGGGGGAGGAATCAATCATATGTTGTGGGTGAGGGGGGGGGGAATCAATCACATGTTGTGGGTGATGGGGAATCAATCACATGTTGTGTATGCGGGGGGGGGATCAATCACATGTTGTGGATGGGGGAGGAATCAATCACATGTTGTGGATGGGGGAGGAATCAATCACATGTTGTGGGTGGGGGAGGAATCAATCATATGTTGTGTGGACGGGGTGGGGGGGGGGGGATCAATCACATGTTGCCAAGGGAGATCAAACACATTTTGTGGAGGGAGTTCAAGATAACCATACAGAAAACAGGGAAGACGTTAAGAGAGTTCGAGCGGGTGGCTTGGGAAAGGAGAACTTGGTCTGTATGTGGTTGATGAATTGTGCTCCACAGGAAAATGAACCGATTTTGTTAAATGGTGGTTGAAACAAAATGTAGTGATAGCCACATGCTCGCTTGCTGGAGCGAAGTTAAAAAGAAAAGGAAGAGAAGAGTGTAAAATTGTTCATTTTTTGTCAAATATGCAACGGTTTACACTAACTTTGAAAAGCAATCAAGGTTAAAGTACAGTTTAATGTGAATACCTATTTTTCGTAAGATAAATAACCGACTTCATAGGGTTAAAACCTATACGTGCTGGACAAATTATAACTACACACAGGAGAAAAACCAACGATCAAAGTTAATGAACAAAAACGGCATTGAAATTTTAAGATTGAAGAAGTCAAAATGTTAAGTGCAGCTATTAAAAGTCCTGAGGGCAGAAATGTGCACTTAACCATTAACTGACTTCTCTTCGATCTCCAGTGAGCCGATTGCTTTTAGACACTGTTCAATCTGTTTCCTGTGGTCTGAGAGGCCTATTTTCCATTCTTTCAGCTGATGCTTTATTTCATTATTCATCTTTTGACATTTTACAATTTTCGTCTAGGGGAACTCAATGTTGAGGTGATTATTTCAGTTAACGTTCATAGCTAGATATTTGACATTATATATAATTTAGCTGTTGTTGTATTTGCTTTTTTGTTGTTTTTCTTATTTGTTTATCTTCCTTTTGTGAGTTTCGTTTGATCCGTTCTTGTTAAAGTCTGAAGAGAGAATTGTTGTGGCCGACGCCATGAAGTGTGCAGGCTATTATGTAATTGTTACCGTCTACCTTTCAAGATTAATCAATATGTTTTACCTGGGAATTGAACACTTCGTATTGAGACCTTTATCATACGCACTCGGCTTCAAGGTCCTCGATAGACATTTTAGACTGAAACATCATCATTCATAAAGAGCAACTGGAACTTCACTATTACAGAGCCATTACGCCTACTCAAATCGACATTAAACTTAAAACTATAACGAATATCACGAAAAAGGAATTCTTCTTCTTCTGCGTACACAGTCAGACAGTAACCATTATTTTCTCGAAAAAAGCGGCGGTCATCCTGAGACTCTCGCCACTACCATAGAGCTTGTCTTGCAGTTCCACTGGCAATGGCCACATCTGCTCTCTCTGATCCTCGTATGTCAGGCAGTTCTGCAGCAGATGTTCAGTGGTCATTTTACCAGTACCGCACGGGCATTCGTCGGTACACCCTATCTTCAATTTGTTGAAGAGGTGGTACCTCAGTCTGTTGTGGCCAGTGCGAAGTCTGAAGACAACGACCTGCTCTCTTCGGTTCAACTGGTAATAGGCATCGTTTTTGGTGTAACCAGTATGTTCGGTTTCCCATTTGGACATGTACCTGGCTTTGATAAGCCGTTTTGACTCTTCGTACGTCATACTGGTATCTATTTGTGGTAGCCTTGCACCTTCTTTTGCCAGTCTGTCTGCCTCCTCGTTGCCTTGGATGTTGCAGTGTGACGGAACCCACTGTACCACTACCCTTTTTGGTGCGGACTGTTGGCACAGTTTGCAGAGTGCTGCTCTTAAGTCATTAAGCTCAGTGTTTTTCTGGCTTTTTAGCGCTGTGACTACTTCGAGAGCATCTGTCAGCAGGACTATATGGCTCTCATTTTCACTGTGTGTTACCATTTCTTCCACTGCCGCCCTCAGTGCCTCTGCCTCTGCTCTGAAATTGCTCGTGTACTTACCAGTAGCGAATGACAGTGTTATTTTTCTGCCATTTGGTAGGTTCAGGAATGCTCCTGCCCCTCCGTTCTGTGTAGTGTTTGTTACAGAGCCGTCGGTGTATGCATGGGTCCAGTCCGTGCTTGGGTAGCTTTTCGTTATGAAGCTTAAGGTAGTGTCTCTCCTTTCTTTTTCGGTCTGGCAGTTTTTGTTTGCAATACCTGGTATATTTTCTACCACCTCTGGGAATATATCCTGCCTCCAAGTAGGTTTTCGTACAGTAGTGATGGGTTTTGGTGTTGTTAGTGCGTTTATGGGATCTTCGTGCATCTTTGCTTTGGCTATTTCTGCAAAGTTTCTCCGCTTTAGTTTCCCAGTTCCCAAATTGTTTAGCCTCTGGTACATTGGATGGTCCGTCAGTCTTCGGAGTTTCTCTGACTGCAGCTGGGCTCTGCAGTCTCTTCTGTCGGTCATGGATTGCAGTTTTGTAATCTTTTCAAGTTCTACAATTGGCGTTGACTTCATGCCACCAGTTATGATTCTCATGGCTTGGTTTTGAAGTTTGTTAACTTTATCGAAGTTCGCCTTCGCTGCTGTTGTCCATGCCGCGATGCCATACTCGAGAACTGGTCTCACTCTTCCAGTGTACAGTTTCTTTAGTATGCCTTCGTCTGCTCCCCAGCTTGTGCCAGCAAGTTTCCTCATGATCGCCATTCTTTCTCTGGCTTTCATTCGGTTTCTCTCAATCTAACTTTTCCATGTCATGCGCCGATCAAATGTGACTCCCAGATAGGTTGGGTTGTCGTTTGGCTGCAGGATTTTGCCATTTAGGCTTAATTTGGTACTTTGGGGTTTTAATGAGAGCGAGAATATTGTGCACGTGGTTTTCTCCTCGTTTATTTTGACCAGCCATGAGTTCGCCCACTCTTCCAGCGATGTTAGGGCCGTTTGCATCCGATTTCTTGCTATGGTGAGATTCTTTTCAGAGGTCCACATAGCCAGATCGTCTGCAAACATTGAGCTATGGACTCTTCTTGGTATATTCTCTGTAATATCGTTTATATATACCAGGAAGAGTGTGGGTGACAGTACTCCCCCTTGGGGTACTCCCTGCTCGAGTGTCACCTTTTTGCTCATCTGCCCTTGTACTTGGACTCTGGCCGTTCTTTGTTTGAGGTAGTGGTTGATCCACTTGTACATCTTCCCACAAACATCACTTCTTCTTAGCTTGACTCTAAGTCCATCCTTCCAGACTTTGTCAAATGCCTTTTCCAGATCCACCCAAACAGCTACTGTGTGTTTCTGTGCCTGGTAGGCATCTTCTATCTCCTGGGCTATGAGGATGACCTGGTCCTCAGTGGATCTGTGCTGTCTAAAGCCGGCTTGCTGTGGAATTAGTATTCGTTTTTCTTCCAGATGCCACATCAGTCTGGTGTTTATCATCCGTTCCATCAGCTTGCCGACACAGCTCAGTAGGCTTATGGGCCTGTATCCATTCGGATCTGTTTTGTCCTTTCCTGTTTTTGGTACTGGTACCAGTATTGCATCTTTCCATGCCTGGGGTACAATACCCCTTTTCCAGCTTTGGTTCAGGACTGATAGTAGTTTTTCCTTCGCTGTTTGGCCCAGCCCCATCAGCATTTCGTTTGTTATCCCGTCTTTTCCGGGAGATTTCCTTCTCTTTAGTGTTCTCATAGCCTCTTCCATTTCGCGCATTGTTAGTTTGGAAAAAGGAATTAATCTGTACCATTTTATTTATACGTAGTTTAACCATTATTGTAAGTGCTATTACGCATGCATAGTTTACAAATTATCGTACGAGATACTATTTGTATCACGTTTACCGCTATTGTATGTGCTATTATTTATACCATGTTTAACCCCTATTGTGTGTACTATTATTTATACCAAGTTTAACAATATTGTATTTACTATTATTTACATCCGGTTTAAACATTTTTGTATGTATTATTATTATTAATACCAAGTTTGACCATTATTGTATGTGCTATTACAGATACATGGCCAAATGGGAAATAGAACATACTGGCTACACAAAAAATGATGCCTACTACCAGTTGAACAGAAGAAAGCAGGTCGTGGTCTTCAGACTACGCACAGGCCACAACAGACTGAGGTGCCATCTATTCAATAAACTGAAGATAGGTGGCACAGACGAATGCACCTGTTGTACAGGAAAAATGACCGCTGAACATCTGCTGCAAAATTGCCCGACATACGAGGACCAGAGAAAGCACAACTCCACAACCGCACATGTGGCCAACACCAGTGGCAACACTAGACAAGCTCTATGGCAGTGTCGACAGCCTCAGGATGACAGCTGCTTTCTTCGAGCAAATTCAAATTGACGACTGACAGCGTACGGAGAAGAAGAGGAAGAAGAAGAAAAAGAAGTATGTACTATTATTAATACCAGGCTTAACCCCTATTGTATGTACTATTATTTAAACCAGGTTTAACCCCTTTTCTGTGCACTATTATTTATACCAGGTTTAACCCCTATTCTGTGTACTATTATTTATACCAGGTTTAATCCCTATTCTGTATACTATTATTTATACCAGGTTTAGCAACTTTTGTATTTACTATTATTTATATCCGGAGTAAGCAATATTGTTTTTATTATTATTATTAATACCAAATTTGACCATTATTGTCTGTGCTATTATTTATACCCAGTTTCACAATTATTGTATGTATGCTCGGTAACTATATCTATACCTCATCTAGGTTGCTATTCCCTACTTTGATCTATGGTCAACTCAAATCACTTATCTACATTTTTATATATTCCCAATACGTGTCAATACACCTGAGCAAGGCGTCTATTGTCCTAACAAGAATGTCGCTGGATAACGGATAGCTGAATGGTCTTGATATTTTGAGGTTAGCAGTCCATATTCAATAAACAGTTGTGAACAAGATAAGGATGCCTGTATTGAGGCCTAAGGGAGGCAACCCCTCCACCCCACAAAAACACAAAGCCAATTCCTGTTTGTTGACACACTAAATTTCAAGGATATGCAGAAATAAAATAAAACAGACTAAAGACGA
This sequence comes from Ariolimax columbianus, assembly GCA_036924085.1. Taxonomy (NCBI): domain Eukaryota; kingdom Metazoa; phylum Mollusca; class Gastropoda; order Stylommatophora; family Arionidae; genus Ariolimax; species Ariolimax columbianus. The sequence continues at coordinate 39,466,350 of JAVGWX010000004.1, read as the reverse complement.
CCAACTGGCACGAATTACAGACTATGGTTTATTTTAAATATGGAACAATAGAACTATCCACAGATTAGAGTACGAGCTCATCGTAAATAAAAGATGAAAAATCACAAATACAAGTTCTTCCTCTCATAGAGAATAAGAAAAAACGATAGGAGATGTTGAAACTTACGGATAGCATTTTTTTTTCTACAGCGAATTACCACTATCGACAGATCCAAAGAGTAAGTGGGATGTACTGTGGCCAGGAATTTAAAAAAAAACATAAAGGGAATGGAATCTATCTTTGAACATATTATGGTGCTAGTTCACAAAAAGGAAGGCAAGAAAGTCATCATTGTTTTTGTTTATTTGTCGAATCAAGGAGATATAGCAGATGCCAAGACGAATTAGTTGAGCTGCTTGAAAATACAGTGTTCTATTGTCACGACGAAAGGATCGCTCTTGTAGATTTTAATGTCAGAGCGGGAAATGGTCAATCTAACTGGGGCAGAGTGATTTGGAGACGAGATGAAGATGTTTTGAATGATAATAAAAATCCTCTCTTGAGATTAAAGTTTTCTCTTTTGTGCGTCATGAAAAGGACGTAAGTGGCGGGTTGTAGCTTTCCTCACATCCCGAGCATGCTGATGAAGGTGGACTGTGATCCTCCAGGCGGCTGTGCTATGCTTGGCTGCATTTATATGGTACTCACTACTACGGGGATCACATCGATCCACATCCAGCCTGTTTCCAGGGAGCGCTACACGGAAGAGAGATTGTGGTCTTGGTCAGTGTATTGGCCCTGATGCGACGTCCTGATCAGTATGTTTTGCTTGACTGGACTAGCGTCTCAGTTGCCCTGAATGGACTATAGAACCCATCGTTGGATGCACCTTGTAGCATACAGTTTGTGACTTGCTCGCTGACGTTTGAAGGATATCTGAGCGATGCACTAAAGTGTCTTGCCAAGGGCTCTAGAATCTGGCACTTTTTCGTTAGCAGTGTCATGCCATCGATATCAATAATGATCATTGACTGCCGCCAGTGCATCATAAAACCGATTTGGGTCGTTCGTGTCAGAATATGTCTGAATTCCATCAGCTTTGTTACTGATCCAGATGTCCTGCATGCTTCTAAGCTACTTCTGGACTATCCTTCGTAAAAAACTAACTTTTTCTTTATCCATTGCATATAATTACTCTGAACTTTTGTGTATACCCAATGCATATTATTACTCTGTACTTGTGTTTATACCAAATGCATTTCCTTACTGTGTACTTCTATTTATACCCAATGCATGGCACTCCTCTGTACTTTTATTAATGTCTAATGCATGGTACTAATCTGTACTTTTATTTATAACCGCAACTGTCATTAACTGGGCCATGCGCCAGACAGCAGGGAACACCACAAACGGAAATAAGATGGAGATTACTCTCAACACTGAAAGATCGAGTCTATGCAAATGACATTACACTATTCACACACTTACACGTACACATTCAGGAGAAAACAGAAAGACTACGTGCATATAGCCGAACAATAAGACTGAACTTTAATCTAAAGACAACAGACGTCGTAGCATTCAATTTTATCATTTAAACAACAAAACTATATAAGGAACAAATAACTGGAAAGATCTACATGTCTACAAACTTAGGAAGAGGAGTTACATCACATGGTAGAGCAGGAAATGACATAAATATTAGAATGAACAATACCAGAATCTTCTTTTTAGAGATTAAACAGCATTTAGAAGGCTTCGCAGTACAACACGAACACCAAACTAAAAATATACAGCTCAGTTCAATCCAAGTGCTATCTCCGCATCGAAGGTCAGCTGCAATGGATCTCAAGTGTACTCCTTTATCTCTTGGCGCAATGGTGCAATCTGACTGGCTTTTTTCCAGGCCATCTCCTGATGCTATCCACTCACTTATAACGTTTTGTGTCTCTTAAACGACTGCCTTCTACACTACCCTCCAGTACAGTCTTCAACTTGGAGGTATATCTTGTTATATGACCAAAAAAACGTAACTGCCTAACCCTGATTTAGATCATTAATTCTCTTTTCGCCCCCAACATTTTCAATGCCTCCACATTTGTCTTCTTCTATTTCCAAGAAATAAGACCAAATCATCTATCTACCCATATTTCGAAGGCTTCAATGCTCTTTTACAACTTGTTATTCATTGTCCATGTTTCTGCGCCATAAAGTATTGACGAGTATACATAACACCTGACATACCGCATTTTCAATTTATGGTTTATCTGTTTGAATGTCTGTATGCGTCTCATGTTGCTGAATACCACCTTAGCCATACCTATTCTCTTTATTATTTCCTTTTCACAGTTTCCATTTTTCGTTAGTATATGAATTTATTCATATGACCTGGGAAGGAAGACTAGCGATTAGTCAGGCAAAATATACTGATCAGTCATGTTAGTCAGGGCCTGGCAAAACATGCTGGTCAAGACCCTCACCTTGCTTTTCTCGTAGCCCTTCCTTGAAAGGGCTGTTTTCATGGCAGCCTGGCTAACAAGGTGAGGGATCGACGTGATCCTTGTAATAGTGAGCGACACGCAGTTGAAGCCATGCAAAGCACAACCGCCTGGAGGACCATGGTCCACCTTCATCTGCCCGCTTGGGATGTGAGGTGAGGAAAGCTACTGCAACCCGGCACTTAGCGTCCTTTTCAGGGCGCACAAAAGAGTAAACCTACTCATTGTGGGCAATCGCAAACAATACAACAATACATATGATCTAAATAGGAGAAACTGTATCTGTTCCAGTAGTTGATCTTTTCTTGTCATCTGCATACATGGTTTCTTGTCACTTTTCCCAAGTATCATAGTCTTTGTTTTATTTATGTTTTATGTCTAATCAAAACTCTTGACTTATGTTGTATATTTTATCTATATATATATATATATATATATATATATATATATATATATATATATATATATATATATATATATGTATATTGTATATATATATATATATATATATATATATATATATATATATATTATTATTGTCACAATATATGTGCTTCTCTGCGGTACATTGTACTGGATAATAGAAAAACTTTCAATAAACCTGGGAAACATTCCATCAGACTACAAGCCATTGCCCAGATGAAACTATAAAAGAGCAGACTGGCAGAAGTTTGCCACAAGTTCAAATCTTTACACTCACCACAAGAAAGTAGGCAAGATGGTGGACAAATTCAACCTGTGTCTTCTAAAGGCAGCAATGGAGAACATCACAAGAGGCGCGAGAAGAAATTACAACCCGTATTGGTCACCTGAAGTGCAACAGATGGAACTTCAACTAAAAGAGGCAAGAGAAAGAGCGAAAACTAGCCAAAATCAAGAAAACAACATCTCACTCAAGACAGCTGCTGCAAGATATAGGAAAACAGTCAACCAAGCATGCGGGAAAAGCTGGCAAGAGCATACAGAAATCCTCAACTGATAGAGAGAGCAAGAAACTCTGGAAGCTAGCAAAGGCCTTGAGTGACGAAAACAGCTACAAGCCAACAATTGCGATTGAAAATGAAGAAAAGGTACTGACTGGGAAAAAAGCAGTGGATGTTCTAATCCAAAATTATGTAAAAACAAGTAGATACAACATCCCAGCAGACGTGAAAAGGTATATTATGAAAGAAATAAACTACATGGAGCACTCAATGCGAGTACCTGAGAAACATCTGGTAGTAAATATCACCAAGACAGAATTGGAGTCAGCCATTAGTAAACTCAAGAAGAGAAAAGCCCAAGGAAAGGATGACTAATGAAATGCTCTCTAACATGGGAGAAGTAGCAAATAACAAACTGCTACACATCTTTAACACCAGCTGGAAACAAGAAACTGTTCCCACAGTGTGGAAGCAGGCAAGGACTATCCCCAACCTTAAACATGGGAAAGACAACATGAAGCAAGGCAGTTACAGACCTATTAGTCTACTCAGCTGTGTGGGGAAACTAATGGAACGAATAGTTAATACTAGAATAACCTGGCATATGGAATCAAAGAATTTACTTATCCCCCAGCAAGCAGGTTTTCATAGAAACAGATCGACCGAAGATCAGGGGACATATATCTCGCAGGAGATAGGAGATGCATTTCAAGAAAAAAAAGAAAACACTGGCAGTCTGGATAGACCAAGAAAAAGCCTTTGATAAATTATGGAAAAGCGGCTTAAAACTGAAACTACTAGAAATGGGTATAACGAACAACATGTACAAGTGGATCAATGGTTATCTAGATAACAGGACAGCAAGAGTGCGACTCCAAGGACACCTCAGCAAAAATATGAAAATGGAACAAGGAGTTCCACAAGGTGGAACACTCTCACCCATGCTGTTCCTCATATATATCAATGATATAATCACAGAAAGCCCTAAAAGAGTACACAGTGCACTATATGCAGATGACCTGGCACTATGGACATCCGAAGGGTCTACACCTGTAGCTAGAAACCAAATGCAGGGGGCTCTAAATAAAATAGAGACATGGACAAAAAAAATGGCATATCACTATAAACGAATCCAAAACCACGTACACAATATTCTCTCTATCTCCTAAGCCCCAAGAAGTAATCCTGAAAGTAAACGGCCAGACTCTCCCCCTTGACATAAGTCCAACTTGTCTGGGAATAACAATGGTTCCAAGGTTGACATGGAATAACCAGATAAAAAAAAGCCACCAACAAAGCTAAGAACAGAATGGCGATAATGAGGAAGATCTCAGGCTCAACATGGGGAGCGGACACTGGCACCCTAAAGAAATTGTAAACAGGTTATATGAGACCAGTGCTAGAATACAGGATAGCAGCATGGTCCACAGCAACAAAGAATAACTTTCACAAAATAAATACAACCCAAAACCAAGGTATACGTTTCATCACTGGAGCTATGAGAACAACACCAATAAATGTAATGGAGAACATCACACGAATTGAAAGTATAGAGACGCGCAGAGACCAAAAAACACTCCATCAGGGGGAGAAGTTCAAACGAATGCCTGATCACCCAATATCTGACAGGATAAATCGCATGGGAAGAGGGAGATTAAAGAGAAGCCACTTCATATCAAAAACAAAAGAACTTGCAAGAGCAGACCAAATCATAAGCCAGGCAGTGGTTAGAGATCTAAAACGAACATTCCAAATCCCACCATGGAAAAAAGCCAAGTCCCCTGAGATGGTAGAAACCATAGAGGGAATAGGGAAAAATGGAATTCAGACAGATTCAAAAAGAAAATTTATCACAGAAGAATATCTTAGGAGAGTAAACCCACCAGAAATATGGACACATGTATATACAGATGGCTCATCTAACAAAGCCACATCCAATGAAGGTGGAGGGGTCTATTACAGACTAAGGAATGGAGAAGAAAAAACTCGAGAATTAACAACGGGAACATATTCCAATAATTTCCGTATAGAAGCAGAGGCACCGACGCCGCAGCTGAACTTGTAATTCAAGATAAAGATATCCACCAAGAAAACATAGTATTCCTGACTGATGCCAAGTCAGTATTAGCAGGGATAAAACAAAACAAAGATGACGATCTCGAGCAATGTATGTTCTCCCTGACACAGCTCTCAGCAGAGCACCCAAGGTTGGTCATACAGTGGATCCCATCCAACTGCAATATTGAAGGCAATGAAGCTGCAGACAAACTAGCAAAGAGTGGAGGAGCATCCCAACAAACAGACCTGAGTATCACATTTAATGAAGCCAAGACCATAATTAAAGCCAACTTCAGGGTAAAATGGGCATGACTTTACTCCATACTTTTATTAACACCAAATCCATGACATTACCCCATACTTTTATTTACAACTATTCCATAAAACTACTCTTTAATTGTATTAATACCCAATCAATGGCATTACTCTGCCTTTTATTAACACCTAATCCATGACATTACTCCGTTCTTTTATGTTCTCTATATGCAACTTCCTGTGTAATTATGAAATTAAAAATTAAAGTGTTGAATAGTAACCTAAATGGTTCTAAATGTGGTTATACCCGGGGTGGGGTTGAGGATGAACTCTCAACACCAACTACATGCACCTATGGCGTGCGTCTCATATAGCCTCTGACTACAAAGTCCATCTCTTGGCCTTCGCATGGCAGAACTGTTTTGACTAATAGAAGGAGGGGCGAAAGGCGAGCAACAGCGTCTTATAAACAGTAGTTCCGGGCAAATGGGGCTCAAAAGCCTAGGAAAGCACCCAATCTAGGAGAAGGAAAACTGATTTCAAACCATCTGAAGCTTTGCAGATAAAATACTAGCTTATCGTGTCGGGTTTTAGTCAGATATGGCTGTGCAATCTGTTTTCTGATAACTCCGAAAGTTGGATAGAGTCGACCAAACCTGACAACCGACGATGTGCGAAGGAACACACGCAAGATGATACAATGCCTTATCCTAGAGCGAGAAAAGGCAACCTCAGCTGAGTGCTGTGGCAGGGAAGACCATGTCCTTAGCCTTGGTTGGAGGCTAGTATAGTAGTGAAGCCCAGACACGCCAACAGATAGAGCATTCCTCTGCTGATCCGGCAGCTTCTGCAGTTTGCTTTCTTTCAAATGAATTGCTTTCGTCTGACAAGATGATGATGATGATGATAGTAACCAAATAATCTAGTCATTTAATAGACACATTTTTTACAGATTTTGTAGCAAAAATAGCTAATTTTCACCTACGAACAGCAAAATACACTCAAATTATGGTATTTAATACTGGAAACATCATTGTATATGATCATTCAATAGTTTGAGATGATTCTAGGGTTTATTTGATATGTTTTTCAATTTAGCGGTTCAACCTACCCTAAACAACCAATGCATGCCATTACACCGCACTTTCATTTACACCCAATACATGTCCAATTAAAGAAACCAGAAATGTCATGGATTGAGTGTTTATAAAAGTAATACCAATATAAATAACTTAGTAATTTTTAATACACCAATACATATCCGCCATTTTGTACATATTGCCTACAATAAATTTAATATGCCACATTTTTCTTTATCCCCAGTTTACGTCACCTTATGCTATTCTATTTCTATGTAGTCTAATTATAAATAACTGCAAATCTTCTAATTTCATCGGATTTTTGTTCGCCTTCTCTTAGAACATATTTTCAAAAACACCGCATTCTTCACAAGACCGCCGCCTCTAGCAATAGATTAGAAGTATCGATTGGCTGACAACTGAATGAAGAAATTTCTATATCGATCTTGTGCACGAAATAGTATGCTGGCCAATTACTGCTTGCCATGTCTGAAGCAAGATGTTAACCTACAGATGTTGGGTTTGGGAGGAGGAGGTAGGGAATATTTTACACTTCTCATGTGTCACCCTTTTTTTTAATGTCCCACCTCGGAGGTTCTTTGATAATATTGTGACTTTCAGTGGGATGAGGATGTTTCATTAGTCAGTCTGATATATCTATCGTTTCGCTATATACGTATTTACCCCAGTAGCATCCGGAGTGGAAAGCCGTTAACCAGCTGTAACTTTCCTAGTACGTAACAAAGAGACTAAATAAGGTTGTGCATTGAATTAATAACCTCATCACATAAAGCATATGACTACTAAAAAATGTACTACTGAAAGAACGTTAATACAGGCTTCCTTAAAACAACTAGCTGTAGTCGTTGGCATATGTTTCATCCGAAAACGAATAGAGACAAGAAGATAAAGAAGAAATATACAATTCCTCTCGTCTTGTAAAACTTTTTGTTACAGACACAATCAGAGCAGGAGTCGTGCTTTGCTTTATATGGAGCAACAACAAAAAAGGGACAAGAAACTTGTATAATAAGAGTTCTAGCTGAAATACTGCCCTTAACTTATATTTGACACTTCTACCCAAATTGTATTCCTTAACATACACCTGACACTCCAACTTAGAATCTGTATATGATTTATACCTGATACTTAGTTCATCGTTCTTAGTTGACCTGTACTTTTATAGGGGCAGATGCACCTGTGCAGGTCCCAGCTCTGGTATGAGCTGAATGTAGGCTAGAGAAGGAGTTCCTGTTTAGAGGGCTAGGCTCGAGCAGCTTAACACTCCGCTGCGTTGGGACAAGCGCGTACGGAGGGTGGTTAACCGATGTGCGAGTTTATCTTAATAGGCTCAAATACTAGAGCACAGTAGACCGCAGCCTGTTAGGCGTCATCTATGCTCCTCTAAACAAACCACATAACCATGGCCGATGTTAAGCCACGTCGAATAGTTAGTCGTTTTTTACGACATGCTCACTGGGAGCCAGTGGTGCTATTCTTGTCCTAGTCATACACAAAGACGCCGGCAGACCACTTGGGAAATACCTGATTCTCCAACTTAGCAATGCTGTTATTGATGTATATATGATACTACAATTTAGAATAATATCATTGATAAATACATGATACACCAATTTGAAATGTCTTCAATAACTTATATCTAATACTCAAAATGCTAACCTTGACAAAAACATGATACTCTTAACTTAAAATGTTGTCCTTGACAAAAAACATGATACTCTTAACTTAAAATACTGTCCTTGACAAAAACCTGTTAATCTTAACATAAAATTTTGTCCTTGACAAAAACATGATACTCTTAACTTAAAATACTGTCCTTGACAAAAACCTGTTACTCTTAACATAAAATGTCCTTGACAAAAACCTGATACTCTTAACTTAAAATGCTGTCCTTGGCGTAAACCTGATAATTTTAACTGAAATTGTTCTTGACATAAACCTGATAATCTGAACTTAAAAGGCTGTCCATGGCATAAACCTGACAATCCTAACTTAAAAGGTTGTCTGGCATAAACCTGATAATCTTAACTTCAAATGCTGTTTTTGACACAAACCTGATAATTTTAACTTAAAATGTTATTTTTGACATAAACCTGATAGTTCATAGCTCTTAGTCGACCTGTACTTCTACAGGGTAGATGCCACTGTGCAAGTCCTAGCTCTGGTATGAGCTGGATGTAGCCGAGAGAAGGGTTTCCTGCTTAGCAGGCTAGGCTCGAGCAGCTTGATACTACGCTGCGTTGGGACAAACGCTTAGGAGAGTGGTTAACCGATGTGCGAGTTCATTCTAATAGACTCAAACACTAGAGCAAAGTAGACCCGCAGCCTGTTAGGCGCCATCTATGCTGCTCTAAACTTTGTCATACACAAACACCTCAGCAGACAACTGATACAATTAACTTAAAATGATTTCCTTGACATAAATCTGATAATAGTAACTTAAATTGCTGTCATTGACATGTAACAGATAATCTAAACTTAAAATCCTGTTCTTGACATTTGATGTTGACAGGGACATTGTGCCAAGACCTTACATCGACCCCTCTGTATCTAATATATAGTATCATTTCTTTTTTTAATTTTGCCTAGACAGCGGCTAACGGCCTACATTTATCGATTTTCAACGGTCAATGATTCTTTGACGTGCACAGTGTTTACACAGAATTTCTCTTTTTTTTCGTCCATCTCCAAAATGATTAGACACTGATCTTGGATTTCTTGACATCAGGTGACGCTTGAAACTTGTGGGAACCGAAAAACCACCGTTGTTTCTTGACAAGCCAGCCCCCGTATATAGAAGCTATAACGATTCTTCACCCCCCCCCCCCCCCCCTCTTTTTTAAAAACACATTTACTGTATTATTTACTTTGCAAAGAATAGACTGGCGGGGGAGATACAGTCTGACACTGGAAAAGAGGAAATATCATTAGACTAGCAAAATATGGTAAAATGTAAGGATTTGCGAATTATAGAGACAAAATGTTCCGGGTAAATATGAAACAGGGTCACACTCGATAGATTGGTACGTGTGATTGACATTTATCTCATGGATGAACAAGATGGCTTTGGTCGTACACATATGTCGATCAATTAGTCACATCACGTATACTCATTTAACACTGTGAAATGGAATTCCTATCTATTTATTAGTTTCGTGAATATCAAGACGGTGTTTGATGGCTTGGACAGAACTGCTGTATGGAAGCTGTTTCAACATTAAGGTGTGTCTCTCATGTTCGGTTCATTAACTCAATGAACGTATGAGGACATGTAGTGTAGATGAAGGGCTTCTCCTTCGAGTAAAAACAGGGATGCGGCAATGATGTATATTGTTGATTTTTTTTAAAATTAGTGTTCTGGATTATGAAGTCAGTACCTCCAGGGGCATTGACCTGTCTCTCTCCGGACAGCGTGAGGACCTGGACTTTGATGTCGACCTGACCCTTTTGTCCCAGAACTGCATCGATTTGCAGAACAAAATTCATGATATTTGATGAGCGGTTACAAGAATTTGTAGCTACATATCCACAGAGGAAAAAACGAAGATTATGAGGATCAATGCGCTTGATGGCATGCTGATTCCGCTAAGGCTGGTCCGGAAATGAGATTTCTTCGTGCATTTGGGTAGCGTCATTGGCAAGAATGTGGGTACGGATGCATATATCAAAACTAAAATATAAAAAGCATTATTGACTGAAGTTGCTTTATGGCGTTTGTGAAATTAAGTCTACCACAAAATGTTTAATGTTTAGTTCAAATGTGGTCGGTGCAATTATATGGCCCCGAAGCATGGAGAACAACAAAGTCAGGTACGCTGATAGTGCAAGCTATTATAAATGTTTGCCTTTGTCAAGCAGAAGGTCTGAAATCGTATGATAACGTCACCAGTGAAGAATTACGGCGCGGCACAAGCCAAAAATCGATGGAGCATGATATAGGGATGAGATTTGGGCTTTGGATTGGCTATTCATTAAAAAGCAACATAAAAATATTACAAGACATACCCTGTTTTGGAGCACTCATGATAACTGCTACAGAAGATGACGAATATACAGGTAGAGAAGTGAATTATGGGAATACTTAGGGGGTCCTGCTATAACGATAGACCAGTTTTTGCTATAAATACAACGACTTCGCAATTATTTGTTGAGGAAGTGAGTAAGGTTGTATATATTGGTTGATTGATTAGCATCCTGTCAGTCTCGAGAGACAAAGGACTTCTCGCTATAGAGGGGACAGTCAGTTGTTGCTCTAACTTTCGCGAACACGTTTGTAGTCTGCATCTTGACGCATCATGTCTTCCTCTGCCTGCCACCAGCTGGGTCTGTCTTTGGCAAGTACCTCCGAGTTGCAGGTGTTCATATCCAATGCCTTTAGGTCACTCTTGCAACCATCTTTGTAGCGGAGGAAGGTTCTACCTATTTCACGTTTGCCCGTGGTCAGCTCTCCGTATAGACTATCTTTTGGTATTCGCAAATCCTCAATTCTGCGCACGTGACCAAGCCACCGGAAGTGGCGCCAGCGGAAGATCGTAACTAAGCTGACAATCGTTACACGATCCAACACGTCACTGTTAGTCACTGTCACTCCATGAAATTCTAAGCATGCCTTTCAGGCAACGCATATGGGAAGCATTAGGCCTTTTTTTCATGTTTCGCTGTCATAGAGCAGGGTACTAATCACATATATATGGTAGTAGCCATTTTTCACTCATATCTGACTATAGATTGATGGGACCTTAGAGTAGCAACGCTCTACTGGGTTTTTGGTTTTCCCTTTCCATTCTTCGTTCTCTTCCCCTCCCTGTGTTGCATGAGCTTATTTTCGCCCAGCCTGAAGTGGCTCTTCAGGTTGCATCTCCATTTCGATCGGTCTGCAGCTATTTCTTCCTAAGATGTCAGATCCATATCCAGAGCCTTCGAGTCCAACTTACGTATGTCTTTGAACCGTAGCTGTAGTCGCCAGGTGAGAGAGAGAGAGAGAAAGAGAGAGAGATATCAGTATTTTGTCATTACTCTCATCTAAGCGGACAGTGAAAAGTGTATAAATGCACTTTATGAAGCACGCTAATTTCAAAATAAAACAACAAACTTCTCGAGTACAATGCTTGGCAACTGCAGAACCAAGCGATCTTTATTTCTCAGCTTTAAAAATCCTCCCTGGTAGGTCTCACAAATGGCAATAAAGGACGTGCTGATTGTTTATTGTAAAGTCTAATCTTATTTTTTTTTTATTGATAAAGACAAATAAAACTGATCGTCCGACTGGAAAAATGTTATTACAGTCCGTAATGTTTTTTATTCAAATCAGCGCCAAATGAGAGTGCTTTTGTGACTTTTTAACCTGAAGAGAATATATATATAAACGTGTACTATATAGTCAGGCATATGGACAGTTACGTTTGCCGCATAGTCTAAGAAACATCCAAATATGTTTTGAACATAAAATATGTTTCAGAAAAAGTAATAATAAATGGTGTGAACAATGTCAATTTAAAAAAAAGGGAAAAATCCCGTAAACACGCCAGTGTGGCATATTGGGAATACGGCATTTGGCCCATAGTGTTCTTGACCAGCAGCACACAATGGGTGATATGCTCAACTTCACGCCGTCCGCTTTTACTTTCCAAAATTATTCTGGTACTCAATTTTTTAGGCTGAGTCGATCTCATGATCCGTTTTACTGATCGGACAAATTCTCCACCAACTTGGTACTGAGCCCATATCTCTCGACTGGAAAGCCACTAAACTAACTACTGCACTACCTCGGCTCCCCTATGCCCTTTGCCTGTTTGTCCTATAATCGTTATCAGATGAAAGACAAAATAAGAAAATGTGATTAGTTACCAGAAATAGGACTGAAAAATGTCGTGGAAAACGTAAACCCTATAAGAATAAATGCAACATTCCGATTGAACCAGGCGACATATTCACACAAGATGTCGAATCGTTCGTGTATACTGTACACATTATAGACACATTATTTGTTTTCATTTTCATGTTATTATACAAAGTAGATGAAGGGGCCAAAGAGGGAATATAAATTACAAGATGAGATTTCGTAAATATGAGGTTACATTTTGAATTTAAGATAAATTAAGCCCAACACAGAAACAAACAAAAACCCGAATCTCCGATATAAACTGCATCCTGCTGTATGAATTTAAAACAGAAATACAATCTTAAAATTATAACACACAAAATTAAAATTTTCATAAATAGCTGTTTGCGAAGAACAGATTGATTCAACTGGTAATGATAAAAGATCATAAATGTGAAACTACAGTCTTAACAAACAAGGAACAGACGATTAGAAGTAACCGACGAAGAAGGCCAGATCACCTTGTAGAAAAACCAGCATGTTGAATAATATGGTTACTTTTCTCTTATCTGTTAGACATAACTGCACGCTGAGAAGAAAGTACTCGAGACTAAGATAAGGTCGTTAATTAAGACACCGAGAAGTTTAAAAAGGATGGCTTAGTACAAAATATGTTGGACACATGTGCTTCCCAGGGAGTTGAACAGTTATTCACATTATACGAACTCGTCTAAGTTAGTATGTTAAAGTTCCTGGATGTAGTTAAATCACAGACGACCAGCTCCGGCATTGCAATCTAACACAAGTTCGATTGGTTGCTTTCTAACACGTGGGAGAAGTCACGTGGGAGTATGTGACCCAAAGAGTACCATAAGATCCGTTTCCACCAGCGCTGTAAAATGGGACTCACTTTTGACCACGATCCATTGGAAAAAGTTCATTGAGCAAATGTCAAGAACAGGAAACGACTCCGTTCCCCCTCCCGTCTCCTGAGTGGGGATTTGCCAGAGACAGAAGCCTTGTTGGTGAGATTGAGGGGCTCTGTCTGTCACACTTCTGTCGTCTTTAACGTGGAGTAGCTTTTATTGTTTAAGGAGGGAATGGAGAAAGTGGGAGAGAGAGTAAGAGAGAGGGAGAGTGGATGTGGGAGGGAATGAGTGAGTAAGTATGTATGTGAGTGAATGAATGAGTGAGTAAGTGAGTAAGTGTATGAGTTGGTGTGTGTGTGAGTGAATAAGTTAGTGAGTGAGTTAGTTAGTGAGGGAGTGAGTGAGAGAGTGAACATGTGAGTGGGTGAGTGGTTAGTGAGTGAATAAGTGAGCTATGAGTGAGTAAGTGAGTGAGTGTGTGAGTGAGTGAATAAGTTAGTGAGTGAGTGAGTTAGTTAGTGAGAGAGTGAGTGAGAGAGTGAATGTGTGAGTGAGTGAGTGGTAAGTGTGTGAATAAGTGAGTTGTGAGTAAGTGAGTGGGGGAGAGAGTGGATGTCTGAATGAGGGAATGGTAAATAAGTGAATGTTAGTGAGTGAGTGAGTGAGTGAGTGAGTGAGTGAGTGAATGAATGAGTGAGTGAGTGAATGAGTGGGTGAGTGAGTAATAACAAGACACGTGTGGACATAGACAACGAAACTCCTTTTCTGAAATAAATACTCCAATAGTTGAGAACTTTAGAATAAAGAAGAAATACAGAACAGATACAAGGCAGGCTATAATACACGAACTACATACACAGTTAATGATATCCAGTAGCTCTTGTTTACGCTGCCTACACAGCATTTCATCAGTGTCCAGGCGAGTACAGTATCCCTACATTTCATTACGATCTTTATCGTTTTCATTAGTTAGCTAATTCTATTTCTTCTGTCTTGTGTCCCCAATGACTGTACACAGGTTCTAACATACGGCTGTTTTTATAACAGTGGCTGTTTAATAATTTTGTGTTTTTATATACAAGCAAATGGTTTTCAGAAAATTCATTGGCTAACAAGAAGACATCTGTGATAAAGTAAAATATAATTAAATGAAAGTTGTTGTTGTTGCTGATGGTGGTGATGATGGTGGTGGTGATGATGGTGATGGTGACTATGATGATGGTGAGGATAATGATGATGATGGTGGTGATAATGATGATGGTGGTGATAATGATGGTGGTGACAATGATGATGATGGTGGTGACTATGATGATGGTGGTGATAATGATGGTGGTGATGGTGACTATGATGATGGTGGTGATAATGATGATGGTGGTGATAATGATGGTGGTGATAATGATGATGATGGTGGTGACAATGATGATGATGGTGGTGACTATGATGATGGTGGTGATAATGATGATGATGATGGTGGTGACTATGATGATGGTGTTGATAATGATGATGATGATGGTGGTGGTGACGAGATAATTATTGTTATGATTGTGATGTTAATAATGGTGATGATGGTGATGGGGATGATGGTGAGGATGGTGATGGGGATGATGGCGATGATGATGGTGATGCTGGTGATAGTTATGATGTTAACGGTGATGATTGTGGTGGTGATGGTGATTGTGATGATGGTGAGGGTGATGGTGATGATGGTGATGTTGATGATGATGGTGACGATGGTGATGATTGTGATGGTGATGGTGATGATGGTGATGGTGATGATGAGGATGATGATGAGGGTGATGATGATGGTGACAATGATAATCTTCAAAGGGACTCGTCCTGAGGTATGTAACTCTCGACGACGTTGCTGTTGTAGCGGAATACAGTCACTCCTTTTACACCACGAGACGTACTTGTGAAGATCACCTTGGCTGTAATCCAACGCGAGACTTCTCAGTAACATCACCACTATGGGGATTACAGTGTCAAGACTAGACTGTTATGACACATACTGTCTACAGGAGCACGAACAAGAACGTTTTTTGATCAGCATGTTTCACCTAACATTAATTGCTCTTCTTTACAGTCTAGGTAAAGGGAGGGCAGTTTAACGTCTGTTCATGGAAAACTTACTCATCAGACATGTTAGTCAATGTCAGGCAAAATATACTGATCAGACATGTTAGTCAATGTCAGGCAAAATATACTAATCAGACATGTCAGTCAATGTCAGGCAAAATATACTCATCAGACATGTTAGTCAGTGTCAGGCAAAATATACTGATCAGACATGTTAGTCAGTGTCAGGTAAAATATACTGATCAAACATGTTAGTCAGAGTCATGTAAAATATACTAAGACATTTTAACCGGGTGCAAGCAAAATATACTGATCAAACATATTGGTAGGGGTCAGAAAAAATATTCTGAATAGACATGTTAGCCAGGGTCAGGCAAAATACACTGATCAGACATGTTAGTCATGGTCAGGCAAAATATACTGATAAGACATGTTAGTTATGGTCAGGCAAAATGTACTAGCCAAGACCCACAAATCAACTGGCCGGTAGTTATCCTTTGAAACGAGTTGTTTTTGTGGCATCCTGGCTAACAAGTTGAGGGATCGACGTGATCCACGTAGTAGTGAACGACACGCAGATGAAGCCAAGCATAGCACAACCGCCTGGATGACTACGGGATGTGATCAACCGACAACGTAACGTCTTTTTCAGGTCGAACAAAAGAGTTATCTTACTCATTAAGGACATTCACGTTTACATCCTAGTTGGCTTATTTGTTAGTTAGTTTTATCTGCGCTGCCTTCTGTCAAGGAGGATGCCTATTTTTACAGTATAGTACAGTGTTGTTAATTTTAGTTGTAACTATGACCCCAATCTATTTCAAACAGTGTCCAACTATCTATCTTATTTTCATTCAATGTGACACTCTTTCTCATATGATGTGCTTGCCGTATTTTTGTTCGTTCACTTCTCTCACATTTTCCGAGCGTTACCGGGGTCCGAAAGGAGAGCAGAGAATAGAAAGACGACATTACCGAACGGCATGTGGAAAAGAAGAGTAATTAGGGTAAGGTGAAACATACTGATCAAGGTGTCAGCGAAGAGTAATTAAGATCAGGTGAAAGATACTGATCAAGGTGTCAGCGAAGAGTAATTAAGGTCAGGTGAAAGATATTGATCAAGGTGTAAGCGAAAAGTAATTAGGGTAATGTGAAACATACTGATCAAGGTGTGAGCGAAGAGTAATTAGGGTAATGTGAAACATGCTGATCAAGGTGTCAGCGAAGAGTAATTAAGGTAAGGTGAAAGATACTGATAAAGGTGTGAGTGAAAAGTAATTAGGGTAATGTGAAACATGCTGATCAAGGTGTCAGCGAAGAGTAATTAGGGTAATGTGAAACATGCTGATCAAGGTGTCAGCGAAGAGTAATTAAGGTAAGGTGAAAGATACTGATAAAGGTATGAGCGAAAAGTAATTAGGGTAATGTGAAACATGCTGATCAAGGTGTCAGCGAAGAGTAATTGAGGTAAGGTGAAAGATACTGATAAAGGTGTGAGTGAAAAGTAATTAGGGTAATGTGAAACATGCTGATCAAGGTGTCAGCGAAGAGTAATTAGAGTAAACAGCAACAACAGCAGCAACAACAACAACAGCAGCAGCAACAACAGGAGCAATAACAACAGCAGAAACAACTACAGCAACAACAACTTTAGCAACAACAACAGCAGCAAAAGTAGCAACAACAACAGCAAATACAGCAACAGCAGCAACAACAACATATAATATAATACAACAATATAAGCTGTAGATCTATGGCTGATAAGAAGCAAATCTGGACTTTTACATTGTCTTTCTTTCCATTTTTCCCCGTATAAAACATACGAAACAACAACACTCCAGTTGCCTCCTATCAGGAAGAGTGTGCCATAACACGTTGTGTATTCTCCCCGCTTCAGTCGACCCAGCTGTATATGGGGTAATTTGTAAATAGAAACTTGAACTTGGGTTAGCAAAGGAAATGCAGCGAGGAAAAGAATTGACCACTCCACATCATACAAGCTACGGCTTAGTACAATGAAGTCCTCAACACGTTATCTGTTGTAGAACTATTTATTTTATATTTATTTTGTTATGTAATATTGTATTCATGTGCAAGTGGTTAGAAACACAAATTGAAGAAAGCACAGCCGCACGTAAGTGCCAAGAGAAGCGTGAATAACTGTTCGACAAGAGACGTATCATTATCACTCTTCTTCGTCTGTGGTCGTTCTCAATCTCCCTCTACCAAGCCCTGAACAAGGCTTTGCAAATAGCAGGATGTAGTCCAGAGAACGGAATGCGTTTTGTCGCTAGTTTACAGTTTGACTGCGATATTTGTACTTTTCGGTCCGACACATCCGTATTCGGCAGAGTCAGTATCACTGTTTACCTGTGTTCTTCAACGATAGTCATACATAACATAGCCAGCCACCATTGCAGCTAATGGCAGCCATACATGGCATAGCCAGCCACCATTGCAGCTAGCTTGCCGAAGGTTGCGTTTAACTGTGAGAGCTTGTTGTTGTTGTTGTTATTGTTGCTGTTATTGTTGTTGTTATTGAATGCCCACCAAGAGTAGGTATACTCCTTTTGGGGGCCTTAAAAGGGAGTTACGTAGCCGGTTGCTGTAGCTTTCCTTACATCCCGAGCGTGCTGATGAAGGCAGGCGGAAGTCATCTAGATTGTTGTGCTATGCTTGACTTCCTCTGCGTGTCACTCACTACTACGAGGATCACGTCGATTTCCACCTAGTTAGCCAGACTATTAAAAGACAGCCAGTTTACAAGGAGAACTGCAGGAAAGTGAGGTGTGGTCTTTGTCAGTGTTCACCTGGCCCTGACTAACATAGTCAGTTTGCCTCACCTGGTCATTACTAACATAACCTGATCAGTTTGTCTCACCTGGTCCTGACTAAAATACCCTGATCATTATAGGCACCTGGCCCTGATTAACATAGTCTGATCAGTTTGTCTCACCTGACCCTAACATTGCCTGATCAGTTTGTCTCACCTGACCCTGACTAACATAGCCTGATCAGTTTGTCTCACCTGGCACTGTCTAAAATAACCTGATCAGTTTGTCTCACCTGACCCTGAATAACATAGCCTGGTCAGTATGGACACCTGGCCCTGACTAACATAGTCTTTTCAGTTTGTCTCACCTGGCCTTGACTAACATAGTCTAATCAGTATAGGCACCTGGCATTGACTAACATAGTCTGATCAGTTTGCCTCACCTTGTCTTGACTAACTTAGCCTGATCAGTTTGTCTCACCTAGCCCTGATTAACATAGCCTGATCACTATGTGCACATGGCTTTGACTAATAAAGCCTGATCAGTATGAGCTTCCTGGCCCTGACTAACATAGTCTGATCAGTATGGGCCCCTGGCCGTGACTAACGTAGTCTAAACAGTATGTCTCACCTGGTCCTGACTAACATAGTCTGGTCAGTATATGCACCTTACCTTGACAATCATAATCTGATCAAATGTTAGACTCTTTCCCCTCCCCCAGTGAGAGGTAAGGGGACAACAAACGAGATTAAGACGATGTCAAAGACTGACAGGTGGTGCAGAGAGAGTAAACTCGATTATAGAGCAGGTGCTTAAGACAGAGGTACCACGCCAGGAAAGGCACCAGCAACCATGTGACCATAAAACTCGGTTAGCCTTTTGTTTTTTGCAACACAGTTACACGTGTGGATATAATCAAATAAACGTGGCGAGCGAGAAGAAGGCTGCAATGTGTATCATAAGTTTCAAATACAGCTGATCCCTTAAAGGAAGCATGGACACAAAGTTTTGCAGTTTCTGATCAAACGAGCCTTTTTTTTGCACGATATATTTAGCAACATTCACAACTTTCTTTAGACGATTTCTATTTATTTCCTATGAAGGGTACAGTAGCCCTATTTTTGCATACAGTGTACAGCTTGCGTGAAAAGACACAATGACACAAAATATATAACAAGAAAGTAAGCAGTTGACGAATATATGAGCTTACCTTTATGAGTATCTTGAAAGGCTTCACCGAGTGACATTGTGATAACCAATAGTGAAATAGAGATGAACAACGACTCCTGTCGCCACGTGAGCAGTCTTGGTTGACACTGCATTTTAGATGACGTCCAACAACTTGAGAAATGTGAAAATGATTTCAAAACTGTTGTCGTTGGCTTCCCCGAGCTTGAGAGACGGGAAACCTATTCCAGAATTGATGGCGATGACTTCTCACAGCTTGAGAAAGGTGCAATTGATTCCAGAATTGTTGGTAAGGGTTAAGCTATTGCCTCCTTTTGGTGAGCAACGCAAATTTCAACCACGAACAGTCTTTTTGGCAAAATCAGGACGTTTATTCCAGAATTTGCTATTGGAATTTTTTACTATGTCTCTGTACATCTGCAAATTGGTCTGGAACATGTATCTGCAAAGTTTGAGCATAACGCACTTGTTGATATAAAACTGAATTACATTACCTCTAACTTATACCATTGGATAGAGACCAAAGCATGTTCGTAAAGAAATTTGTTTGCGGAATTCAGAATTCTCATAGATGTTAATGTGTTTTGACAGTCGAACAAGTAAATACCACAGAATATATTTAACATATGAACATGCGTGCCAAAACTAAATAAACATAAATAAACAAAATATAAACAACATGTTATTCAAACTTGTCTTTAATAGCTCAGAACTCAGACATTGATTGTCTTCTCTTACAATAAAAGTCCAAGAGGACATTTACTTACAAAACCACCTCTTCTACATCGAATATCCGTTGCATTGAACAGTCACCATCTTCTATAATTTATTTAAGCTGTGCGTGATAGGTTTCTGCAGCAGCTGGATCTGCACTTGCTGCTTCTCGCTGAGCGTTAATATTATGCAAATAGACCCTTGTCTTAAATCTATCAAACCAGCTTCTGATTGCCTCAAATTGGTTTTCTCCTGATATCACTCATTTTTTAGTCTTCAATTCTGTAAAAAAAAAAACGTTCGCACTTTAGCTTGAGAAAAGCCTGCGGTTGGAAGAATATTACGACTGATTTGGTCTTCAATCAATATATTTCGTGCTTTTTAGACATCAACAATTCGGCTGTCCCGCCTTCTAATCACGTTAGTGTGTATTAGCAAAGCATTTTTAATTTTCTCTGACAATTTGCTTTTAACCTTTAGAACTGTACCAACTGTTGATTTGAATGGCCTAGCCTGTGGCATATTTCACTGACACCCATATCTTGGTCACTAGGTTTTATTAGTTTGTGTTTTCTTTCCAGCTGAGGTGCTTACCTTTTCTTTGAGCTATGATCCATTATAAATATTACGAGCACAAATATAACTGCTGAGCATGAACAATTTCGAGATCAAATTAAGGAAAACATGCGCGTAGTCAGTTATGAAATGAACTGTTGGTTGGTTCTAAAAATCATCCTCGGGAAATGTTCTAATTCAAGTGTTATGATTGAATACGAGTGTGTGTTCATACAGCGGGTGTCCGCATAGTGGAACACGGCTGTGTTCATTTTACTTAATATATATAATGACAAAGTAAGCCACAAAGAGCGTAATTCAAGAGGCGAAAACACAAGCATGAAAAGAATACGGAGAAGATCTAAACTCAGACCATAAAAAGGCATCAAGAAACTCCTATACAAAAATTCAAATAATGAGACACATATTGGAAATTGGACATTGACAAACAAAGATAAAAGAAACATTGTAACAACAGAGATGAAATGCCTACGCAGAATTCTTGGAGTAACACGAATTGTTAGAATCAGTAAAGAAGATATTACGAAACAAGTAGTTACAGCACCAATGCTAGATCCGATTAAGAGACAGCAAACCAAATGGTTCGGCCAGGTGACACCGCTAACACCAGATAGTATCCCTCAGAATGCCATGCTATTTAGTTACAATGGATACAAAGCCAAGGGCCAACCACGTAAAATATGGATAACATAAATAACAGAAGCAGTAAAGCTCTCTGTGTATGAAGCACATACTAGAACCCGGTCAAGAAACCTCTACATAACCTGTTGCTGAAAGGCACAAGCAGGACACAAGTAAAAAGAAGATATGTATGACCTCAAAAACAATGTAACAAAGCAAATAGTATGATTGCCCCCTCTGCATACGGCCTACTGAAGCAATAAGACATTTACAAGTAAGAACAAGTAGAACAACCGGGAAACTGTTCAAAGTGCTTCATGTTGGTTACGTAAAGACATCGAAAATCATTCTATGACAGCAGGAGAGACTTGTTCGAATTTCAGAGCTGAAGCAAGAGCTGTTCATGCAGTAAGTCAGATTCTTATAAGCCAAAACATAATACAAGGAAAACGCTCATTCTAACAGACCCCAGGATTGTACTCCAAACCATCTCAAGCCACAAACAAGATAAACTATCAGATGAAATAAAATACACCGAAGGAATGCTGTCTAAACAGATTTAGTCCTAAAATGGATTCCAGCCCACTGTGGGATCCTTGGAAACGAGAAAGCAGATGAGCTCGCAAAAGCCGGAAGTGGTGGCAAGCAGATTCCTCCTCCACAGAGCTATAAAGAAGCAAAGACACTCATCAAACGATCCAAGAGGCCAGAATGGAGAGAAAAGCACAATGAATACAAGTCAGAAAATGGCAGCATAGACAAACTTGGCAGAGTTGGGCAGACACAGATCTTCAGACTCAGAACGGGACATTGTAGACTCAAGGTCCACTTCCATAGAATGGGTCTCAGAGACACTGCCATGTGCGATTGTGATCACTAATGTAAACACCAGAACATATTCTGCAAGAATCCCCTACCTATGCAGACCAAAGAGAGGCAGTCTGGCCTGGAGGAGCGACCATACTCGAAAAGCTGTGGGGGACCGCCGAAGACCTGAAACGCAGTCTCCTTCGTGGACCTCACCGGAATAGAAGCATAGCATCATTTGTGATTCCGTCTACTCCTGGGCTGTCCCTGATTTTGCTTGTTGGATCGCATGGGTGATCTCATCAGGTTCAATCAATTGAACAGGTTCTAACTCGGTTGTCGCCAGTACCTTTTGGACCATCTTCTCTGATGAGAAAAGGTTAGTATAGTACTGTTGGCACGCTGTTTCTATGACCCGCATGTCTGTTGAGATGGTGTTATCAGCATTGATGTTTTGATCTGCCTGTACTTAATTTTGTCTCTGGGATTTCAGGACACATGCTGTCTTGTAATGTTATCGGTTGTTTCCTTAATATGTCTCCTTTGCAACGATGGCGCCTTCTTCCCCACGACATCGCCGACTGATATATTATTCTGTTCAACAGTTTCACGTCAGTGATCATATCATAACATTTCAATCTTTCTATTCTGATCAGGCACTCATTAATGAAAGTCTATACCTTTATTGTTGTTTGTTTTTGATGTTCTCTGTGTTTCTGAGCCATACAAGAGAACGGACATTACACCAGAATTAAGTTGAAGATTGTTATTTATTTTTGTGTTGGATTGATTTCTTTTGATTTCTATACGTTTCACTTTGTAATGAAAGATCCTGTAATCGTTTGTATTCTTATTTATACATCTTTACCTGTATTTCCTACTGTGTCTGTATTGCTGCCAATCTATTTGTAATGATTTCACATGATGTAGAGTGAGTCTCACAATGCAATATGATTGTCATCAGTTGCATTTATTATCATAATCGTTGTGTTTTTCTGTGTGTTCTCAATGCCAATTTATGTGACCTCCCATCCAGCACACTTATTTTATGTTGCACATGCCTGTGATTATGGAACACAAAAATAGAGCCATCACCAAAGTCCAGATTATCAAGATGTTCTGTCAAATTAAATTGAATTCCGTTTACATCTGTTCATGTTGTTGACTCCATAATCCAGTCAATAACCAGCAGAAAGAGAAATGGTGATAACAGACAACATTGTCGCACATCGATTCTTATATCAGAGGGTCTTCATGTGGAAACTGAACAATTCATAACGTCATACGCTTTCTTAATTATATTAGAGAACTACGGGCACTCCAAAGAGCCCGAACAACTTCCAGAGTGATTATCTGTCTTAAATGTCAAATGTATTTTCATAGTCTTCGAGTCCGATACAAAATGGTGAGTTCCACATTCCCCTTTGTTCAGCAATTGTTCTCAATGCAGCCATCTCATCTGCACGGGACCTATTTTGTCGAAAGTCTGCCGATTCTTCTCTCATCTTTTTGTCTATGGCCTCTAATCAACATTGTCAATAGTTGTTTTTATGTTTTATATAGAATTCAACCGAGTCAACTAAAAGATCATAAAGAATTATCAAAGAATTGTTCCATAACAAATTACCTATCACGCTAACGGTCCTTGGTCTGAATATATAATAATTTGTACTAAGAGGTTCCCTGAGACCTGACAATTACTTCAATGGTCCATCCGTCATTAAAACAAAATTGAGACTAGAAAGGTTGTTTAAGATAGCCAACAATGCACAATATTAGTACTCACATTAGAATTATAAAAACCTAGCTTTGGTGGGTGCAACGCAGAAAACTGAACAGCATCTTTATGTTACCTTGTCTTTCGCCGAAGAATTGCTTCGAATAATGGATACTACCGGCTTGGACAGAGAGAAGCGCAGATCGATATCTGTCTTGCCGATGGCTGTCTCATTCCTTTACTCCATGGCCAGCATTAGTCATTGATGGTAATCGATTTCTTCTGCAAATACCAAAGTGAATCACACATAATAATTCACTAAACGTAAAGAACCGACATCTCGAATTGAGCTATATTTTACCAGAACAACAAATATGGAAGAGTGTGGAGATTAATAAACTATTAAGCTCAGTAGATAACCCGTAATGTGCTCATTTTATAGATATACGAGTATCCGGATCAACGTTCGTGTTATAGAATCGATTCCACTGTTGCTTCTTTAGAAACATCTTTTCCCCTCTGTAGTCTTGACACACCCTAACAAACGCCAGTTGAGCTTCTTCTTCTCTGTCTTCTTCTTCTTTATCTTCTAATTTCCCCGATTATCTAGTTAATTGCGCTTTTATTCCCTACATCATCGCGATTATTGCTTCTAGAACTTTCTTTCAAACACAGACAATCTTTTTGCACTCATCTTGGCTTTTGGTTGGAGTGAATGTTGTAGCATGCAATTCATTGAGAGAGTTGTCTACCCTAGATGGGGCTAGACTGTACTGGCAGCCTCATCTTTTGACGTGCTCTCGGAGTTACAGTAGACCTTGTCACGCCTCTGCCCCCCCGCCCCCGCCCCCGTCCCCCCCCCCCACCCCGACACACACACACACAGTTCCCTTCAGCAAACCCTTCGGACCAGTACATTTTGTTACTAATAGCATTTTTCCGCCTCACTGCATTGAGAGTTCTATTTTTGTATTTAGAGAAGTGCTAATGTGAGATATAGGGTGACAAGACAAACAGACAGACAAATAAACATGCGTGCATGTCAGTTATAGACAATGAATGCCCGTACGACGGACCATCCAAATCCAGAGCAAGAGAAACACACAAAATATATGTACGTCTGGTGTTTAAGGACAGGCTATAAAGAATGGACTTCTTCTTCTTCTTTTGTTGTCTCACTTTCTACCGAGTGTCTTGATTTGTATTTGTCTTTCGCGTCTCTCGTGGCCCGAGGAAAATTTTTCTCAATTTTACGGCAGGTCTCTTTTAGACTGTCAAACCACCTTTTGCTCGGTCTACCTCTCGCCCTTCTTGTGGATGTTCTCCTGTAGAAAGTTACATAAACAATTTGGTCTGGTTGCATTATTAGAAAGTAGCCAAACCAATTCATTCTCTGTTGTTCGATGTACTGTAGACAGGGAATTGTTCCAACCTTCTCCCGAATACTCAAATTTATTATTATGTTTCTTCTGGTGTTGTTAGTGACCTGTCGTCGACACCGCGTTTCACAGGTGGCTAACTTTCGTTCCTGGTTCTTACTCAATGCCCATGTCTGGCACTGGTCACACTAGGGTTGGGATGAAGATATTATTTATCATCTACTTTTTTGTTTTTGTTTTTGTTGTTGCTTGAAGGGAAATCTTGGGGTGTATTAGTAGTGGAGACAGCTGGCAGGTAATAGCGTTTGCTCTTTGCACTACTGTGTCTACCGCTCTATCGAGTCTGCCATCCTAAGTCAAACGAGTTAAAAAATACCTACATTCTTGTACCTGCTTTAATTTTGTTTCATTCGCGTAAATATCAAGTGTGGTGTGCTTTCTACCTATGTTCATTGTCTCTGTTTTTGGTGAGTTGATATTCATGTCATACTTTTTACCGTTTAGATAGAGTAAGTCAATATGACGTTGTAGGTTTTGTTCAAACATTGTCTATTTTGATGAAACATTGGTCGTCTGCAAAGAGCAATTCATTGCAACTTTCCTGTTCTGTATTTGCCTCCTGTGTGATTGTACTGTATTCATATAAGAGACAAAAGGAGAGAACACAACCCTGTCTGACACCTGATGAAATGGGAAACCACTCCGACATACCTTCTGTTCTTACTATGATCTGGTTGTCCTGATATAGGGTTTTAAAGTTATTAAGGAGAGGACCTTGCAGTCCATAATCTTCCGAACAGAACAGGACATTTAAAATATGTGATGTTGAAATGCTGACACGTGAGTACCTTTCAAAAATAGATATTCAGTTCTGGAAGAAGTATGTTGAGTATGTGCTCCTGGAAGAAGAACAATACTGGCAACGACATGGATTACAATTTGTCCAGCTAGTAACAATTATCTACCTCTTTGAATCGACAGATTCGGATGAATAATATCATCTTTTGTGGACATACTGATAAGCAGACAGATAAATTAGAGTATATTTATCAACACAATTAAGTGTACATAAAAAAGGAACAAATACATTGCAATATTCAAATGCATTACACAACATAAAATTTGGGATCTAAGGGTGACCGAAGGGCTATACTAACTGTTGCATATTTGTGCCTTTTTTACGATTGTACATAAATGACAACACAAACAATCAATTGATCTATCAAGACATTAAGGAGATACGCCTATGAACAAAATGCTGAGAAATTCAGCTGCATACTGTAAAATCTTAAATTTAATTTCATTCCTTTGCAATGGTTCTAAAATATCAAAATAATTCGGCGATGTGCAAATGTCTTCACATCTATGGACTAAATAATATCAATGTTTTAGCTCCATGGATATTCTAAGGCTGCATGCGAAAAATCATTTGAATCTGACCTTCAGTTTAGGAGAAAATTGTTTCAGACCTTGTTCATGAATTAAAAGACGGGCTATAACGAAAGCCACAGTAGAATACAGAAGGATTGTGAATGAGGCAACAAGAAACAGTTGGCAATTTTAAAAATGCTGATAGCTTTAACCTAGATGAAAAAGATACAAGACGAGGGAAACGTGCATCATAACTTAACTGGCAACTATAAAAACTTGAAAATGTCTGGCTAGAAGAAGATGGAAACCTGAAATTAAAAGACAACAGCAAAAAATGAAGAGACACATTTTTTTGTAAAAGACGTACAAACAAAGAAACAAACACCAAAATGTAACATAAGAGAACACGTTGTTAACATTTATCTAGTGTAACATGGTTATGTGTCAGGTAGCAGTATGTAGCAGGATCATCGGTCAGGAAAACCTTGGGTTAGAGCATGGTCATGGCTAGAGACAGCAGCTTATATAAGCTTACATTAGTTGGGACAGGGATAGAGCATGGCCCACTTTATTAGAAGGCCTTCGGACTCACGGGGAACCCCCATTGAAAGACCGACGACTAAATGACGAAACTTTTGTATGTCAACTATTGTCTGTTTCACAATGATTTCGTCATTGCCGCCGATATCTCAAAAACCCTTACACCGATAAGCGTGATTTTTTGCACGTGAACTTATCTTTTCAATGTCCTAATGACTTACTAATTCACAATGTGTAATGTAGTGCCATTTTTTTAAAGTGGCTAGTTCCTTTGATATTTCTTATCAAAGGAATTATTTTCTCAATTGATAAAATAATTTACTGTAATTTTTTTTTTTAAATTAATTTTCTTAGGCAAAGGCTTTTCTTCAATTCGAATGCGATTTTCAACATAATGAGCTGTAAAAAGTAACTGAGCATTTCGTAGAAAAAATGTATGAAAATGTAAAAGCACACGATATATAGAACATAAAAAGTACATACTTCAGATGGATTGGTTCAGTTTTATAAATAAATGATGGAGCAAACAAAAAATGGTTATAACTCAGTTCTGAGATCCACCTTCTATCTGATTGGGGTGGCCCTGAACAAGACCAGTTTGCCAAGGTGATGGAAACTTCTCTTTGTTTGTTTGTTTTGTTGTTGTGGTTTGTTTGTTTGTTTTTTTTGGTTTTTTTTGTTCTTTTGTTTTTGTTTTTTTTTTTTGGTGTGTTTTTCTTGTTTTTTTCGGGGGGAGGGGCAAACACGTAGGTTAATTTTTCACTTAATCATAGTCGGATGATTCCAACACATTGATGACTGCTCTCATAAGAGAGAACGACAGTTCACCTTTTTTCAGTAGCCCTCTATCTCTTTAAAGACATGGTCCTCACACTTAGCCCAATAATATTTGTCTAAATTTGATAAGACTACATACGTTAGTTCTTTCATATCGCATAATTTAAAAGTTAAATTTCCAGCTGCAATCTATATTTTAAGGACCACCACCTAGCGAGGGGCATTATTTTTGTTTTTGATGTCACATAAACAAGTTGGGCAGGTGCTGTAAAGATGATAACACTACATCATGAAATTATTTATTGTATTGTAGCATTCCAAATGTTAATTTAAAAGGTAATTAAACCCCCCCCCCCCCCCCCCAAAAAAAAAGCAGAAAATTTATATTAGGAAAACTCTATATGTAAGTTCTCCTGTGTCTTTAATCATAGCAGTGGTTAGCGCACTGGCTTCGCATCTGAGTGGTCCTGGGTTCATTCCCCAGTTGAGGCGGTAATTTTTTTTCAGACCGCAATGGCTCCCGGTTCGACCCAGCCTTAAATGGGTACCGATTCAGTCCGGGAAGTAAAAGCGGCGAGGGAGAGGAGATGGCTACCGCCCTCATATAGCCGAGCCTTTCAAATGTGAGAAAAATGTGACCCTACGGCAGTAATGCTATGGGTTACTTTATTCATACACACTTCATTTCTTCTTATAATGCTGTTCTTTTTCTTCTTCTTTGTTCGCTGTCAGGCGTCAACCTGTATTTTATCGAAAAAAAGCAGCGGTCATCCTGAGGCTGTCGGCACTGCCATTGAGCTTGTCTAGTGTTGCAACTGGTGATGGCCACATGTGCTTTCTCTGGTCCTCGTATGTCGGGCAGTTTTGCAGCAGCCATTTTCCCTGTACCACTAGTACATTCGTCAGTGCCACCTATCTTCAGTTTATAGAATCGATGGTACCTCAGTCTGTTGTGAGCTGTGCGGAGTCTGAAGACCACGACCTGCTCTCTTCTGTTCAACTGGTAATATGCATCATTTTTTGAGTAGCCAGTATGTTCTGTTTCCCATTTGGCCATGTATCTGGCTCTAATAAACCTTTTGGACTCTTCGTAGGTCACACTAGAATCTGGTTGTGGTAGTCTTGCACCTTCTTTTGCCAGTCTGTCTGCCTCCTCGTTGCCTTGGATGTTGCAGTGGGATGGAACCCACTGTACCACTACTCTTTTTGGTGCGGACTGCTGGCATAGTTGACAGAGTACTGCTCTTAAATCATTAAGTTCAGTATTTTTCTGGCTTTTTAGTGCTGTGACTACGGCCAGAGCATCTGTAAGCATGACTATATGGCTTTCATTCCTTTTACCTGTCACCATTTCTTCCACTGCCGCCCTCAGTGCCTCTGCCTCCGCTCTGAAATTGCTTGTGTATTTTCCAGTAGCGAATGACAGTGTTATTTTTCTGCCATTTGGTAGGCTCAGAAATGCCCCTGCCCCTCCGTTCTGTGTTGTGTTTGTTACAGAACCGTCGGTGTATGCATGTGTCCAGTCCATGGTTGGGTAGTTTTCCGTTATGTAACTAAGGGTATTATCTCTTCTTTCTTTTTCAGTCTGGCAGTCTTTGTTTCCAATACCTGGTATATTTTCTACCACCTCTGGAAATATATCCTGCCTCCAGGTAGGTTTTCGTACAGTAGTGATGGGTTTTGGTGTTGTTAGTGCGTTTATGGGATCTTCATGCATCTTTGCTTTGGCTATTTCTGCAAAGTTTCTCAGCTTTAGTTTCCCATTTCCCAAATTGTTTAGTCTATGGTGCATTGGATGGTCAGTCAGTCTTCGGAGTTTCTCTGATTGCTGCTGGGCTCTGCAGTCTCTTCTGTCGGTCATGGATTGCAGTTTTGTAATCTTTTCAAGTTCTACAATTGGCGTTGACTTCATGCCTCCTGTTATAACTCTCATGGCTTGGTTTTGAAGTTTGCTAACTTTATCGAAGTTCGCCTTCGCTGCTGTTGTCCATGCCGCAATGCCATACTCGAGAACTGGTCTCACTCTTCCAGTGTACAGTTTCTTTAGTATGCCTTCGTCTGCTCCCCAGCTTGTGCCAACAAGTTTCCTCATGATTGCCATTCTTTCTCTGGCTCTCATTCGGTTTCTCTCGATCTGACTTTTCCATGTCATGCGCCGATCAAATGTGACTCCCAGATAGGTTGGGTTGTCGTTTGGCTGCAGGAATTTGCCATTTAAACTTGATTTGGTATTTTTTGGTTTTATTGAAAGCGAGAATATTGTGCATGTGGTTTTCTCCTCGTTTATTTTGACCAGCCATGAGTTCGCCCACTCTTCCAGCGATGTTAGGGCCTGCTGCATCCGATTTCTGACTATGGTGAGATTCTTTTCAGAGGACCACATAGCCAGATCGTCTGCAAACATTGAGCTATGGACTCTCCTTGGTATATTCTCTGTAATGTCGTTTATATATACCAGGAAGAGTGTGGGTGACAGTACTCCCCCTTGGGGTACTCCCTGCTCGAGTGTCACCTTCTTGCTCATCTGCCCTTGTACTTGGACTCTGGCCGTTCTTTGTTTGAGGTAGTGGTTGATCCACTTGTACATTTTCCCACAAACATCACTTCTTCTTAGCTTGACTCTAAGTCCGTCTTTCCAGACTTTGTCAAATGCCTTTTCCAGATCCACCCAAACAGCTACTGTGTGTTTCTGTGCCTGGTGGGCATCTTCTATTTCCTGGGCTATGAGGATGACCCGGTCCTCAGTGGATCTGTGCTGTCTAAAGCCGGCTTGCTGTGGAATTAGTATTCGTTTTTCTTTCAGATGCCACATCAGTCTGGTGTTTATCATACGTTCCATCAGCTTGCTGACACAGCTCAGTAGGCTGATGGGCCTGTATCCATTTGGATCTGTTTTGTCCTTTCCTGTTTTTGGTACTGGTACCAGTACTGCGTCTTTCCATGCCTGGGGTACAATTCCCCTTTTCCAGCTTTCGTTCAGGACCGCTAGCAGTTTCCTCTTCGCTGTTTGGCCCAGCCCCATCAGCATTTCGTTTGTTATCCCGTCTTTTCCGGGAGATTTCCTTTTCTTTAATGTTCTCATAGCCTATTCCATTTCGCTCATTGTTAATTTGGCCATCATGTGCTCTTCAGGTGCCGTATTGATGTTGTCGTGCCCCTTTAGCTCTTCACTAATGTCTGTATGCCTATCTGCAGGGACCTCGATGTGGTTTGCTCTGGCATAGTGATCGACAAAGGCGTTTGCGGCTTTCTTACCTGTGATCAAGTTCTCGCCCTGCTTGATAGTAATTTGTTTATTTGACGGGGTTTCGTCGTTCATGGCTCTGACTAGCTTCCATAGCTTGTTCCCGTCTTTGTCCAGGTTTAGACTTTCCGTTTTATTTTTCCAGTGGCAGCTTGCATTATTGCCTTGCTTAGGCTTTCCACCATGGGCTTCATTTTGTTGTTTCGTGTGTTGATGGTTTCACACAGCCCATCTGTCAGGATTGCAAATCTGTCCCAGTCGGCTCGTTTGTAATTCCAACGTGGGAGCGGTTTTGTTTCCTGTGGGCCTACTTCCATATCAATGGTTAGCCTGATCGGGCTGTGGTCGCTACCTGCCAGTTGGTTTAGCACCTGGCGGTCTATTTTATGGTGTATGTCCTGTGTGGAGAAGGCCAAATCTGGAGTCGATGTGGTACGCCACGTTCTAGAATAGAAACTAGGGGTATCCTCCGGCCTATTGATTAGGGAGAGATTTGTATCTATCTCCCAATCTTCCACTTCGTCACCTCTGCTGTCTGTGTCAGAGTATCCCCATCTCTCCGAGTGGCTGTTGAAATCTCCAACTACTATGCAGTTGGAGTCTCTGACCTCCATACTCGAGAGCGATAGGTCTCTATTTGGTGGTCGGTACAGATTGAAAATGCGGAGCTTCGTCTCTTGAGCCATTATGTCAACTCCTACAATCTCTGCTTGTCCGGTGTGACTGACAGGTACGGCGCTACTTGGTATGCAGTATCCGGTCAGTATCAGGACCCCTCCTTTGTGGCCTTCTCTATCGAGACGGAAGGTCTGGTATCCTCTGATTGAGAATTTATGATTATTGTTGAGGTGCGTTTCCTGGATACATGCCACGTCAATCTTACCTTCCTGCAGGTGATGTGTTAGGGAAAGTTTTTTGTTAATGACTCCCTCCGCATTCCACTGTAGTATTTTGAGGGTCTTGAGTTTTTGGTCAATAAAAGTTGCCCCATAGCCATGTGCCTTGACTCCACGACACATGAGTGGGTGACCACCAGTAGTCAAGGGTGGGCCCCTTCGAGGCGTGGGTCCCGGCACTATCGCTGCCTGGCGGGACTCTTCAGGATGAGCGCCATACGTTTTTCTGATCGGTTGTACTGTCATCATACTGCGATTTACGTTGCACTGTTTTGTTAGGCTTGCGGCCCCGTGCATCCGATTTCAACAGGCGTTTCTGTAGGGATGCCCTCCTTAGCCTTTGGCTGTCCCCAGCCTATCTTCAAGGCAGCAGTTGTTTATGATCAGAGTTGTCTCTCTTATGGAAGTTGTCTTACCAGACTATCGAGTCTTCACTACTCGTGTCTATAGGGTGCGATGATGATATGTGAGATGATATATGATATATATGATATGGACTGGTTTACCCGGAAGAGAGGCAGTCCAGTGTGTCTGTACCCCAGGATCGTCACGTCCTGCCAGAAACGTAGCATTTGCATGTGAGTGGGGTATCTCTTTCTCCCTTTATTTTCTTGGCTTCTATGCAGGGATGGTACGCCTAGCATTCCCCGCCACCTGGGATGTTGACACAGTGGGGCAGGTGTGCAATGTCCGCTGGTCTGCATCTCTTCTGCATCCATTGGTATGGCTGATAGCGTACAAAGGTAGATGTCGAAGCAGAAGTGCATTTAACCAGGGGACAAGCCTGGTAATGTCACGGAGATGTTGTTCGCCTGGTTTGCGGACATATCTCGTGGTCAAGGAGTGTGTCTCGACAGTTCACAGTGAGATGGCTGCTCTACTGTTTTCGATACCCCGACCAGGAACTAAGTCTGATGTTGTGGTTTCGCACCCCATCGCCGTATAGGGTGAATATCTAGCAGCTATCCGCCCGCTTTCATCAGCGGATCGAAGAGACCTCTTTCTGTGGCTCGACCTGGAAGGGTTTAGGCGCGATCCCCAGGTCCCGACCATATTGAAGCCTCCCATTGCAGTGGTGCTGAGAATTTGGGCGGGATTCCGGCTAACAAGCGTCCCGCCGTTATCCCTCACATGGTAGCCTGGCGCCAATGGCTTATCAGCTTGGTACGTGAACCAAATGTCTGCGGTTCCTCTCGAGTTGAGCAGGATTTCCGTAGCAACGCCCTGTCATTTGTAGGGTAAAACTGACCTGTCTTCCGATGGTCTATTTCCAGCACCCGTTCATTTTTTGGCCAAGACGAATTAATCGAGGGCTTTTGTTTGTCCATGACCAGGTATCTGGAGCCTGCGGTTTCCGCGGTGTTAAGGCACGGTTTCCGTAGCGATCCTTCATAAGAAGGTTAGAGAGCTGACCTGTTTTCTGTGGGTCTAATACCAGCACACGTTCACTATTAGACCCAACGAAAGTGCTCTCGATTTGTCAGTCGTTCTACATTGTTTGCGTCTTGAGTCAAGTTAAGCCGCAGGCTCCACTCGTGATAGTGCTCTTCCGTCAATTCCTTTTTCAAACACTGGATGCAGACCAACCGAGCCACAGAGGGCATAACCCCAGATTTCTGAGGGTCTAAATCCAGCACCAGTTCTATATTAGACCCAAGGAAAGTGGTCTCGGCATGTCAGTCATTTCAGTGTTGGCCGTGTTGAGTCAAATTAAGCCGCAGGCTCCACTCCTGGTGGTGCCCTTCCGTCAATTCCTTTAAGTTTCAGCTTTGCAACCATACTTTCCCCGGAACCCAAACACTTTGGTTTTCCGGAAACTGCCCGCAGAGTCATCGAAGCAACTTTTGCGGATTGCTAGTCGGCATCGTTTATGGTCAGAACTACGACGGTATCTGATCGTCTTCGCGCCTCTGACTTTCGTTCTTGATTAATGAAAACATTCTTGACAAATGCTTTCGCAGTAGCTCGTCTTGCGGCGATCCAAGAATTTCACCTCTAACGCCGCAATATGAATGCCCCCGTTTGTCCCTGTTAATCATTACCTCCAGTTCCGAAAACCAACAAAATAGAACCGAGGTCCTATTCCATTATTCCATGCACCATTATTCAGGCAGCCGAGGCCTGCTTTGAACACTCTAATTTTTTCAAAGTAAACGCGCCGGCCACCCAGGACGCTCAGCGAAGAGCACCCGTGGGAGAGAGCCGGCAGACGGTAGGGCAGGAGACAACGGGCAGTGAACCGGCGCGAGCCGGACCGCCCGCCTGCGCCTGAGATCCAACTACGAGCTTTTTAACTGCAACAACTTTAATATACGCTATTGGAGCTGGAAACACCGCGGCTGCTGGCACCAGACTTGCCCTCCAATAGATCCTCGTTAAAGGGTTTAAAGTGTACTCATTCCAATTACGGGGCCTCGAAAGAGTCCCGTATTGTTATTTTTCGTCACTACTTCCCCGTGCCGGGAGTGGGTAAGTTGCGCGCCTGCTGCCTTCCTTGGTGTGTATGTGTGTGTGTGTGTGGGTTGGTGGGTGAGTGGGTGGGTGGGTTGGGTGGGTGTGGGATGGGTGGGTGGATGTGAGTGTGGGTGTGTGTGGGTGTGTGTGTGTGGGTGTGGGTGTGGGTGTTTATGGGTGGGATTTGGGTGGGTGGGTGTGTGGGTGGGTTAGGTGGGTGGGTGGGTGGGTGGGTGTGGGATGGGTGGGTGGGTGTGGGTGGGTGTGTGTGTGTGTGTGTGTGTGTGTGTATTGGTGTGGGTGTGGGTGTGGGTGTTAGTGTGTGTGTGTGTGTGATGGAGAGAGAGAGAGAGAGAGAGAGAGAGAGAGAGAGTGAAGTTGAGCTGAAAGAATATGATGACGAGGACGGCGATGACCAACAAATAAAGAAAATTCGTGATAAAGACACAATGAGAATATTATTTTTACAATTAACTTTAGCAAAGGGTTCAAGTAAATATTATCATCACAGCATTTACAAATCTTTGGAAAATTGAAGAAATAATAAATGGACAAGAGACCATACAGCGTAGACATGTTTTCATGAACTGTGAGTTGTTGATTTAACGATATGTGATCATGCACCTTATACATCATTTGCATCAATTATGAGTTGGTTTTCGATATGAGACTAAACAGTGTATACATGTTTGCATCAACTATGAATTGTTGATTTGTTGACCTGTTACAGAAACAGTGTAGACATGTTTGCTTCAACTATGAGTTGTTGGTTCGTCGACCTGAAACAAAAACGGTGTAGACAGTGTTGATTTATCGACCTGGCACATTACACCCTAAACATAGTTGCATCAACTCTGATGAAGGGAGCAGTTGCCCACGCAGAGAAGGTAAAACATCGCTGAGCTGGTCACCTTCTTTGGAGAACTGTTGACCGTTGGAGCACAGCGACAGCAGTCTGGCACCGACGAGACAGAAAACGACCACAAGTAAATCACCAATGTGCTGGGTCGGTTTCCTCAAACTCAGACACAGCGATGTTACAGACGGGAAACTTTCCACCCACAGGTCTACCGTGGTCCAGGACAGAAGGTAATGGAAACGATGTTGGGACTCGCAGTGGCGTAACCGCCTCTGAGAAACGGGTCGTTCCGTAATCCAGTAAGTAAACAAATAATTTCCCAAAGTAAGTACGTCATCATTCCTGTGTAATTAACATAATTATCTTTTTTGTTCTGGAACACACTGTGCTGGTTGTCTTCCCCCCCCCCACCCTTCCCCAAAGATACAGATAAAACATGTTCATTCATTTATAAAACTGATTTTAAAATATTTTTCTCCAGCCCTCTACAAATTTTCTCACTGAAGTGTAGAGACTCCTAGATTAGAGTATGGTTTCTCAACCCGTTTCTAAGAAGTCTTAGAGCCTCCAAGAAAGTTCGTGAGTGAATGAAATAAAGTATGTCATTTTGTGCACAAACTGAGTTCGTAATTGTGGACTGCGTTATATGAGAAGTCCTCTATGTCAGTGCAATTGTTGTGTCTCAATATGTTACAATTATTAAAGTAAATGGTGTATCTCAATGTGGCACAGTGATTATAGTAAGTGTTGTATCTCAATGTGTTCCAATGATTATAGTTAGTGTTGTATTTCAGTGCGTTACAATGATTATAGAAAATTTGTATTTCAGTGAGTTACAATGATTACAGCAAATATTATATCTCAATATGTTACAATCATTATAGTAAATGTTGTATCTCAATGTGTTACAATGATTATAGTAAATGTTTTATCTCCCTTCATTCGGGAGGAACACCTGCTTCCTGGCACACTACGAGGACAACACACTTGCACAAGAAGGGAGACAAAGAGGATCTTGGAAATAATCGCCCAATTACTCTCCTCCCGATCACTTACAAGCTGTTAACAAAATGCATCCTTGCCAGAGTCCACACTACTATCGAAGAATCGCAACCAGTCGAACGGGCAGACTTTCGGCGTTCGTACAGCACAATGGACCATATTTCAACCTGCTGTCGCCTTATTGAGGCAGCCAGAGAGTTCTAGACGCCCCAGATATTCACTTTTATCAACTATAAAAAGACTTTTGATTCTATAAAACCACATTTTGTCTGACGCTCACTGTTCGAACAAGGTGTAGATCCTCGTTACATCAGAATGCTCGCCAATAGTTATACGAACTGCACTATTACATTTCGTCTCTTCCAACTTCCAATTGTGGTACAAATTCAAAAAGGGATCCGGCAGGTTGATTCTAGCTCACTGAACCTCTTTATTCAATCCAGACATGCCATGTATTTCTTTGAAAATCTGCTCTGTGTATACTTCTTCTTCTTCTTCTTCTTACGCTGTCAGACGTCGACCTTTATTTTTTTCGAAAAAAGCAGCGGTAATCCTGAGGCTGTCGACGCTGCCGTAGAGCTTGTCTAGTGTTGCCAATGGTGATGGCCATATCTGCTCTCTCTGATCCTCGTATGTCGGGCAGTTTTGTAGCAAATGTTCAGCGGTCATTTTCCCGGTCATTCGTCGGTGCCACCTATCTTCATTTTGTTGAATAGGTGGTACCTCAGTCTATTGTGGCCAGTGCGAAGTCTGAAGACCACGACCTGCTCTCTTCTGTTTAACTGGTAATAGGCATCGTTTTTTTGTGTAGCCAGTATGTTCGGTTTCCCATTTGGTCATGTATCTAGCTCTAATAAGCCGTTTTGACTCTTCGTATGTCACACTGGTATCTGGTTGTGGTAGTCTTGCACCTTCTTTTGCCAGTCTGTCTGCTTCCTCGTTGCCTTGGATGTTGCAGTGGGATGGAACCCACTGTACCACTACCCTTTTTGGTGCGGACTGCTGGCATAGTTGACAGAGTACTGCTCTTAAATCATTAAGTTCAGTATTTTTCTGGCTTTTAAGTGCTGTGACTACGGCCAGGGCATCTTTAAGCAGGACTATATGGCTTTCATTCCTTTTACCTGTCACCATTTCTTCCACTGCCGCCCTCAGTGCCTCTGCCTCCGCTCTGAAATTGCTTGTGTATTTTCCAGTTGCCATTGACAGTGTTATTTTCCTGCAATTTGGTAGGCTCAGGAATGCCCCTGCCCCTCCGTTCTGTGTTGTGTTTGTTACAGAACCGTCGGTGTATGCATGTGTCCATTCCATGCTTGGGTAGATTTCGTTATGTACCTCAGGGTAGTATCTCTTCTTTCTTTTTCAGTCTGGCAGTTTTTGTTTCCAATACCTGGTATATTTTCTACCACCCCTCTGTGTATACAATAAACAAGGGGAGAGCACACATCCCTGTCTAAACTTTTGTTTTAATAATTATTCTAGGTGACGCCTCCTTTCTAGTTCTCAAACATACTGAATTCCAATTCAATTTTGTGATATGTTTGATTTCCTTACTGCCCCTATTGATATCATCCAGACATCTTATCAACAGTAACATATTTAAAATATTTGGACAATCAGAACATAGCTCAGAAGGTGAATAAAACAGCAAAAATAGACTAAGAAAAAATTGCTAAGAGGATCAAGACTGATAGTTAAAGTTTCTTTTCTTATGTTTGAAATAAAAGA
Source organism: Ariolimax columbianus (assembly GCA_036924085.1). Classification (NCBI taxonomy): domain Eukaryota; kingdom Metazoa; phylum Mollusca; class Gastropoda; order Stylommatophora; family Arionidae; genus Ariolimax; species Ariolimax columbianus. Next base: position 39,428,123 of record JAVGWX010000004.1, on the reverse strand, counting down.
CAAAAGTAGGCCCTCTCTTAGACAGCACAGGAACAATAATAAGTGAGAATAGGGAGGAAGCTAATCTACTCAATCAGTACTTTGGCACAGGCTACACAAAAGGGGACTGCTCCAGGATCCCAGAGCCTATAGATATTTTTTTCAAACAGATATGGATACAGCGGGATTAAGATCATTCTGTATTACAGTGGAAATAATTGTGTTTTTTTTAATTGGAGAGGTTGAAAGTGAATAAATGTCCAGGTCAAGATGGTATTCATCCCGAATTCCTGTTTGAAATTAGAGACCATCTAACAAAACCATTGGCTATATTATGTTCTCAATCACTTGCAAAAGGGAGTGTTCCACGGGATTGGAAAGATGCAGGAGTGGTCCCCTTATTCAAAAATGGCAAAAAGTCAGATCCAGTGAATTATAGACCGATGTGTTTAACGAGCATAGTTTGTAAATTGTTAGAGTCAATAATCAAAGAAAACATTGTAATGCATTTAGACAAGTTTAATCTAATCATAAATAGTCACCATTGGGTTTACTAGAGGGAGATCGGGCTTTACAAATCTATTAGAATTCATTGAGGAGGTTACTAAAATGATAGATAAGGAGAGCCAGTAGATGTTATTTATCTAGATTTTGCAAAGGCTTTTGATAGAGTACCTCATCAAAGATTATTTAGAAAGTTAAAATCACATAGAATAGGTGGGGAAGTTGCCAAATGCATTGAAAATTGGTTAACGGGTAGAAGGCAGGGGGTGGGCATAAATAAGGAGTTCTCTGAATGGTGTGAAGTGAAAAGTGGAGTGCCACAAGTCTCGGTTTTGAGACCAATTTTATTCATTTATTTATATATATAAACGATTTAGACATTGCTGTGGTATCCATGGTTGCAAAATTCGCTGACACAAAACTAAGCAGAAATGTCTCATCTAAAGCAGAAGTAGATATATTGAGGTCGGATTTAGATAAAATTCAGGAGATAGAAGATGCCTACCAGGCACAGAAACACACAGTAGCTGTTTGGGTGGATCTGGAAAAGGCATTTGACAAAGTCTGGAAGGATGGACTTAGAGTCAAGCTAAGAAAAAGTGATGTCTGTGGGAAGATGTACAAGTGGATCAACCACTACCTCAAACAAAGAACGGCCAGAGTCCAAGTACAAGGGCAGATGAGCAAAAAGGTGACACTCGAGCAGGGAGTACCCCAAGGGGGAGTATTGTCACCCACACTCTTCCTGGTATATATAAACGATATTACAGATAATATACCAAGAAGAGTCCATAGCTCAATGTTTGCAGACGATCTGGCTATGTGGACCTCTGAAAAGAATCTCACCATAGCAAGAAATCGGATGCAGACGGCCCTAACATCGCTGGAAGAGTGGGCGAACTCATGGCTGGTCAAAATAAACGAGGAGAAAACCACATGCACAATATTCTCGCTCTCATTAAAACCCCAAAGTACCAAATTAAGTCTAAATGGCAAATTCCTGCAGCCAAACGACAACCCAACCTATCTGGGAGTCACATTTGATCGGCGCATGACATGGAAAAGTCAGATTGAGAGAAACCGAATGAAAGCCAGAGAAAGAATGGCAATCATGAGGAAACTTGCTGGCACAAGCTGGGGAGCAGACGAAGGCATACTAAAGAAACTGTATACTGGAAGAGTGAGACCAGTTCTCGAGTATGGCATTGCGGCATGGACAACAGCAGCGAAGGCGAACTTCGATAAAGTTAACAAACTTCAAAACCAAGCCATGAGAATTATAACAGGTGGCATGAAGTCAACGCCAATTGTAGAACTTGAAAAGATTACAAAACTGCAATCCATGACCGATAGAAGAGACTGCAGAGCCCAGCTGCAGTCAGAGAAACTCCGAAGACTGACTCACCATCCAATGCACCAGAGACTAAACAATTTGGGAAATGGGAAACTAAAGCGGAGAAACTTTGCAGAAATAGCCAAAGCAAAGATGCACGAAGATCCCATAAACGCACTAACAACACCAAAACCCATCACTACTGTACGAAAACCTACCTGGAGGCAGGATATATTTCCAGAGGTGGTAGAAAATATACCAGGTATTGCAAACAAAAACTGCCAGACTGAAAAAGAAAGGAGAGATACTACCCTAAGCTTCATAACGAAAAGCTACCCAAGCATGGACTGGACCCATGCATACACCGACGGTTCTGTAACAAACACTACACAGAACGGAAGGGCAGGAGCATTCCTGAACCTACCAAATGGCAGACAAATAACACTGTCACTCGCTACTGGTAAGTACACAAGCAATTTCAGAGCGGAGGCAGAGGCACTGAGGGCGGCAGTGGAAGAAATGGTGAAAATGAGAGCCATATAGTCCTGCTGACAGATGCTCTCGCCGTAGTCACAGCGCTAAAAAGCCAGAAAAACACTGAGCTTAATGACTTAAGAGCAGCACTCTGCAAACTGTGCCAGCAGTCCGCACCAAAAAGGGTAGTGGTACAGTGGGTTCCGTCACACTGCAACACCCAAGGCAACGAGGAGGCAGACAGACTGGCAAAAGAAGGTGCAAGACTACCACAAACAGATACCAGTATGACGTACGAAGAGTCAAAACGGCTTATCAAAGCCAGATACATGAACAAATGGGAAACCGAACATACTGGTTACACCAAAAACGATGCCTATTACCAGTTGAACCGAAGAGAGGAGGTCGTTGTCTTCAGACTTCGCACTGGCCACAACAGACTGAGGTACCACCTATTCAACAAATTGAAGATAGGGTGTACCGACGAATGCCCGTGCGGTACTGGTAAAATGACCGCTGAACATCTGCTGCAGAACTGCCCGACATACGAGGATCAGAGAGAGCAGATGTGGCCATTACCAGTGGAACTGCAAGACAAGCTCTATGGCAGTGGCGAGAGCCTCAGGATGACCGCCGCTTTTTTCGAAAAAATAATGGTTTTTGTCTGACTGCGTACGCAGAAGAAGAAGAAGAAGATAAAATTCTTTAATGTTCTGCGAGCTGGCAAAGGAAGTTTAATGTAGATAAATGTACAGTCATCCACATGGGTAGATCCAATTTGGAACATGATTATAGTATTGGCGAGAACAATATTAGAAAGATAGAAAAGGAAAAGGATCTAGGGGTTATAATAGATCACACAGGTAAGGTGAGTGACCAAGTTCAGGTAAAGGCGAAAAAGGCAAATGCAATGTTATGTATTATAAAAAGAAATATTAAACATAGGAGCAAGGATGTGATAGTTAAACTGTATAAAGCACAAGTTAAACCTAGATTGGAGTACTGTGTACAGGTATGGAGTCGTATCGTAGAGGAGATATAAACGTGCTGGAAATGATAAAAAAAAGAACAACAAAGCTGATTGTGGGATTCCAGAATTACAGTTATGAGGAAAGACTCAGAAAAACAGGCCTACGGTGTCTTAAAAAAGAGAAGAATTCAAGGTGACAATACAGACTTATAAGAAAATCAAAGGAACGGATAAATTAGACTATAACAAGTTGGTTTTTTTCAAAATACAACCACATACAAGAACAAGAGGCATAGCTACAAATTAATTATAGAGAGGTACAGATTAGATATTAGGAAATATATTTTTAGTCAGAGAGTGGTGTCTGCCTGGAATGCATTGCCACCGGAAGTAGTGAGGCAGGACCAATTAATGCATTTAAGAATAGATTGGATGCGTATAGCTTTTGAGCAAGGAAATGTAAATGAAATTGGTTGTGTACAGACTGTAGAGTCTTCTAAACTAGTATAAAAACGTTAAGTTAAGTTAAGTTCATGCTTCACGTCATTAAACCCGTAAGTGTATTCAATGAGGCAAGCATATACGTCCTTTTGCATCTCCATGCATTTTTCTACAATTATTCTCATACAGAAAATTCCTTCTCTTGTTCCATTGTTCTGCTTGAAACCAAACTGCTCCGCACTGACATCTTGGTTAATCTTTCCTTTCATTCTTTCCAGTATGATTTTAAGATGTTTTTTGGTGACATGGCTCATCAAACTTATAGTCTAAAAATCAGCGCAATCTACTGCTTTGGTCTTCTTAGACAACATTTTGAACTCAGAAACTGTTAGGTCTTGTGGTATGTGACCTACTGCATATATGCTGTTGCAAAGATCTGTTACTCGGTCAACATCAAATTCTTTCAGTGCTTATTACATTTATATCGTAATGTCATCTGTTCCAGCCGCTTTCCTTTTCTTCAATATTATAATAGCTCTTTTAACTTCTGATTTAAGAATTGACGACGTTAAAGTTAAGTTAAGTTAAGTTAAGTTGAGTTTAGTTAAGTTAAATTAGGGGGATGGCGTGGCCTAGTGGTTAAGTGGCACAGCTCACAACCAGAAGGTGCTGGGTTCGATCCCCATCACAGCACCGGCCGTTACCCCGGGGAAGCAAACCCTTAGAAAATGCGGGAGGAAGCAGACCCTTACATAAAATGATTGCTGAAGTCGGATGCACTGGGCCGACAGGCACAAAATAAAAACCACAGTGTAACGCACACCCGCCTTTGGGAATAGAGAAATAAGGCAAACGCAAAAAAAATTTTAAAAAATAAAAAAAATTAGCCTCTTTACTCGATAATTGACATAAATAAATCGACGATCAAATGAATGCTTTTTTTTTTTTTAGTGACAAAATCGCCATGAAATCTGAATAGCTCGATAGCTTTCTCATTTGAAAAACGGTCATCCATTCTACGACTGTCGATAATATTGGGTGTGCTTGCAAATACTTTTATTTTACATCTTTTTACTTCGTTCAACCAAACCAAATCAAAGAAGAATATGCAATAGAAAGCATAAATGGCAAAGGAAAAGTGGAACTTCCAAAAATTATTTGATCGTTTTGTTCCTGATACCTCTACACCTCACGGTAGATGAGGAGCGACTAAGTGAGTAAGTAAGTTTGTTCCTGATGTCTGTAGCTCTGGAATGTGACATACTAATTTGTCTTTTTCAGCTAAGATTACCTAAAAAAATTTTACCAACATTATTTTCGTACCAGAAAATAATATTACAGGACAAAGAAAATGTCCTAAAGTCGATCTTACCGACAAATTGTAAACATAATAAGACGATGTTTTATAATAGAGCAAGAACATGGAGGTATATTAACAATAAAAAAGAAATATTCAAAGCAATTACGTGTGTCAATGCTAGAATTTTCACTCAGTGAGGCCATATGCCATTTTACGACGACGGAATGGATATTTTAAAGGCAGCCAAATATATAACCTCCGAAAAATTATTGTTGGCGATTGGTGATTTTGTTGTTGTTGAAAGACTCAGTTTAAGAAGGTCCTCTCTACAAACAGTACACAGTATTGGACTGGTGTACATACATAAACAGAAGTTATAGAACTTGCGACAATGAAGTACAACAATAATAATAAGTGCCAATCGCCTGCGAAGATGGCGAGAGCGTTAGACGGGTATATTTAGACGTGACCACATGTGACTGTAAGTCCTATTTGAGCACTACAAACTCTAATTCATATGAGGCACACGCGGATACTGGAATAGCGTTAGTAATTGGACCATCTTGCAATTTGTCCTTTTTGTGCAGCTCGGTTTTGCTGCGTCGCAACCAACAATGATTCTCTTCTCGGCGATGCAAGCACCATGTGTGGTGGCAGTGCACCAGACTGAGCAGTTCGGTGCAAGCAACTCACACTAGGCGACATCAATGAGAAAACTGTTCTGGCACTTATACAGTCTTTTATTTTTTCTTCTGTCTCCCCCCCCCCCCCTCTCCCCACCCTGATTTGGGCTTGTCCGTTCTGAGCTCGCCGTTGCTTAGGGAGGCGCTCAACGGACATTCCAAAAACGTGCCCAGTCTATCTGATTTGGTCACTCTGCAGCAGCGTATCAATGCCCAAGAGCTCAGTATTATTGAGGACTTGAAGGTTTGGCACTCGATCTTGCCAGCCGATTCTGAACAGCCGAAAGGAAAAGCTCACGTGAAAATTGTAATTACACTTTTGTGGAGAGGATTATTCACTCTTGCATTTTAGTTTTTAACATAATAAATTAAAGAGCAGTAATCCTGATACAGATACGTGTTGATAATTTAAAGGCAGTCGGAGTGGTATAGTTGCTTTTGAATAAACATTGTACAAATTTCTACTAGTCGCTGTAAAAGTTTAAAGACTTGACATCTGACAAGTTTTAGTGTAAATAACATGAGAGTGCTGACACAGAACTGGCAGAATTTCAACTTTGTAAAATCAAACGTATTCTAGATTGTTTGGATTTTGTGTTAGGTCAGAGGACGGGTAGGGAGAAACCAGTACTTTATTTTATATGTTTTCCTTCATTTGTGGGTGTGGGTTTGAGCTGTTTGTTGTCACTTTTTTTTGGGGGGGGGGGGAGGGGGAGAGGGGGAATGTTTTGTTTTTTGCTTGTTTCTTGGCTCATTTTTCTGTAGAATTTGGCTTTCTTTCCAAATATTAATCTGGCAACAGTGTCGTGACCTGAATGCAGTCTGCTTCTTACAACAAAACAGAAATGTCCTTTGCTCGACAAAATTATTCAGAAGAATGCGAAGCTGGTGTTAACAGACAGATTAACATGGGGTTGTACGCGAGCTATGTTTATTCTTCCATGGTTTGTACAATTGCAGTTCATCCGTAGTTTAGCATCATAATTCTACACCATATCAATATCATGTTCCCGGCGTACCCCGGTAACTACTAACTCTGTAAGTAGTGTAAGTTACACTGTAACTACTTAACTTAACAACTTAACTGAATGTCTTTATACTGGTTTAGAAGACACTGCAGAGTCTGTACAGTGCAACCAATTTCATTTACATCACCTTGCTCTAAAATCTATGCGCATCCAATTTATTCTTAAATGCATTAACTGTCCCGAGTGTCCCTGCCTCCACTACCTCCCGTGGCAATGCAAGCAGCAATCCAAGCATTCACCACTCACTTTAAAAAATATTCCCCAATATCTAATCTAGACCCCTCTTTTTAGTCAACTTGGAGCTATTCCCTCTTGTTCTTGTGGGCGGCTGTATTAAAAAAAAAAAACTGGTTATAGTCTAATTTATCCGTTCCTGTGATCATCTTATAAACCTGTATTAAGTCACCACGAACTCTTCACATTGTATGATTGTAGGCCGGTTTTTCCAAGTCTTTCCTCATAACTGTAATTCTGGAATCCCACTATCATCTTTGTCGCTCTTTTTTGTATTCTTTCCAGCACGTTTATATCACCTCTATGATAAAGACTCCACACCTTTACACAGTACTCCAATCTAGGTTTAACTAATGCTTTATTATACAGGTTGACTATCACTTCCTTGCTCCCATGTTTAATATTTCTTTTTATTATACCTATCATTGCATTTGTCTTTTTCACTGCTACCTGAACTTGCTCCCTCACCTTACCTGTATGATCTGTTATAACCCCTAGGTCCCTTTACTTATCTATCTTTCTAATATTGTTCTCTCCCATTCTGTAATTATGTTCCATATTGGATCTACCTATGTGAATGACTACATTTATCTACATTAAACTCCATATGCCAGATTACAGACCATTCTCGAATTTTATCTAACTCTGACCTCAATATATCCACTTCTGCTTTAGATGAGACACTACTGCATAGTTTTGTGTCATCAGCAAATTTTGCAATCATGGATTCCATATCAATGTCCAAATTATTTATTTGTATCAAAAACAAAATTGGTCCCAAAACCGAGCCCTATGGCACTCCACTTTTCACTTAACACCACTCAAGAGTACTCCTTATTTATGCTCACCCTCTGCCTTCTTCCCATTAACCAATTTTCAATCCATTTGGCAACTTTCCCACCTATTCCATGTGATTTTTAACTTTGCAAAATCTAGATAAATAACGCCCACTGGATCCCCTTTATCTATCAATTTGGTAACCCCCTCCATGAATTATAATAGATTTGTTAAGCATGATCTCCTTCTAGTAAACCGATGCTAACTATTTCTAATTAGATTGAATTTGTCTAAATGCATTACAATGTTTTCTTTGATTATTGACTAACAATTTACAGACTATGCTCGTTAAACTCACCGGTCTATAATTAGCTGGCTCTGATTTTTTTGAATAAGGGAATCACTCCTGCATCTTTCTAATCCCGTGGAACAATCCCTTTTGCAAGTGATTGAGAACATAATATAGCCAATGGTTTTGCTAGTTGGTCTCTAATTTCAAACAGCAATTTTGGATGAAAGCATCTTGACGTGGACATTTATCCACTTTCAACCACTCCAATTTTTTTTAAACCATTTCCTCTGTAATACAGATTGATCATAATTCTGCTGTATCCATGTCTCTTTGAAAAATATCTATAGTCTCTGGGATCCTAGAGCAGTCCTCTTTTGTGTAGACTGTGCCAAAGTACTGATTGAGTAGATTAGCTTCCTCCCTATTCTCACTTATTATTTTCCCTTTACTGTCAATGAGAGGGCCTACTTTGTCTTTTGTAATGTAATTTCTTCAAATGTATCATATAGCAAAAACTTTTCTACTACACCCCCCACTACACCTCCACACTCTGATCCTGGATAACAGGCTGCAACAGAGCAGACTGCCTAAGGAGAAGGGATCGCATAGGTAAGTCTAACCCAGTACCCAAGAATGTCTGCTGAAGTCGGATGTACTATGCCACAACACATTTCTGTTCTTTAAACATCCTGCTACTTGCAAAGCCCTTTTCAGGGCTTGTATCCTGAGAGTTTAAGAATGAAGAAGAAGAACTGCATAGGCCTTTGTTAACTGTAATTTATGTTGTTTAAAATACTTGTCTTTTCTTTAATGTTATTATTCTGTCTGATAAATAGTTCTCTTAGTATAGAAGCAACACAAGTCTTCTCTTAGTGCGTAAATATACTTGTCAGTGTGATGGCTATCACTACTTTCGTTAGGCTACTCAAGCAAAATTTTATGTATATTAACAAATCAACCAAAGTTTGTAAAATGTAGTGCCATTTGCACTAGTGCATTATGGAATGGTGTGGTTTTGAGATTCCATTACAATAGATCTTTAGATTTATGAAGTAATACACTTGTTAATTAAATTAAATATCATCATCATGTAGCATGCCCTTTATAGAACGTCGCTCCCATCATAGTCTGTCTGAAAGAAACTCTTTCCCTTGCCAAAACTCCAGCCTCTGCCACAGTCATACCCAGGCATTCCTGGATATCTTGGTACCATCGTCTTCTTGGTCTACCTCTGCCTCTTTTGCCTGGCACCATACCTTCCATCACTGTTCTCTCAAGACCATTGTGTCTCTTGATGTGACCAAAGTATTTACATTTTCTGGCCATAATGAAATTGATAAATCAGTTCTCCTCTATGCTCAACTCTTGTCGAATGTCTACATTTGTCTTTTTCTCCATCCACGGTATTCTCAGGATCTTTCTGTAACATTTTGACTCAAAGGATTTGATTCTTTGTCTAGAAAAAACACAAGCTCTCAAGACTTTTACTTTTGTCATTTTGTTGGTGCTCTGCCATAATTTCTTAAAGCTGTTCAGTCTCTGCATTTGCCATGGCTAGTCTTCTGATTTCTTTCGAGCAGTCGCTATTCTTGTCAATTCTGGAGCCCAGATATTCAAAATACAGGATCTGATCCATTTCCTCACCATCTACTGTAAATTTATGTTGACATTCTGTTTTGTCAGTGGTCATTATCTTTGTTTGTTTGTGTTTATAAACAGGTTTTTATCTTTACTGTGTCCATTTACAGCTGAAATTAGCTGCTCTAGCCCTTCTGCACTTCTTAATAGTATCACTGTGTCGTTTGCGTATCGTAACTCTGGAATCTTTTACCCGCCAATCATAATTGTATCAAAACTGTCAATGTTCTCATCTTCTCTAACATTTCTCATTATACATTCCGCATAGATGTTATAAAGATAAGGTGAGAGGATACATCTCTGTCTTACTCCCTTTTGTACTGCGAACCAATCTGACATTTTCCCAGATACTCAGACAGCTGCTCGTTGATCTTGATATCATGTAAATAATATTTAGCAGCAAAAACAAAAGTTCCTCTAATGCACAACTGGTAATTGGTATAAGTCAAAACTGTCATCCACCTTTGCTTTTAATTTTGAATAGCTGTGTAACTGTTTTCTATTTTTAGGCCTTCCATTTTGATAGAGATGATGTGGCTCTCCCAGGTTTCCATAAATTTTTCAAAAAATTATCAGATGAAGAGAGAGAGCATGTAGAAACACTGATGACCTACCAGAATACTAGAGGAGGAAGAGTAATCATGCAGGACGTTAAGGTAATAAAACAGTTATTTCAATATTCATACTTCTGACTCCCTTAAAACATAAGGTAACAATTGATGATCAGTTATATGTTACTATTCATAGCTTTTGTCTTAAGTTCTGCTGATGAGACTCCAGATGCACTGGCCTTTTTTTTTCACTGTTTTCCATCAGGTGTTTATCAGCCTCCTCAATCCTCTTTTTCTATTTCGATGTGTGTTCCAATCCACCTCATGTCTGATTATATACTTACTTACTGAGTCGCTCCTCTTCTACCGTGAGGTGTAGAGGTTGTCTGATTATATTACTGGGCTTATTCTCAAGAGTGTGTTCTATCCATCTGAACTTTCTCTCCCCAATCTCCAGTTGTATTGGTTATTGAAATTTTTGTGTGTGTGTTCAGATTTATCTTTGTTATTGCCTCTGCCCATTTAATATGTACTATGGAACAAAGACATCTTGAGGAAGATAAACATCAACTTGATGAAGGGTGTGAATGCTGAGGGTTCATGTAGATTATTGTTTGTATGCACTCGTGCTCCATCCTTTCATGCACCCCACCCCACTTTAATCTAATTCGACTTCAAAGCTCTGCCATCTTTGACTTGCTGATTTATCTATTGCACTATCATCACCCAACATGTGGTTATTGATAGACTTCACAATGTCGCTCCCATTTATGTCTAGTGTACCCATAATAAAATGCTTGTAAAGCCAGAATGTCAGCTCTTTTGTTGTCCAGAACTCCATCATGACCATGCAGTAGATCCACATCAGCCCCTGGATGTCTGAGTAATGGATATGAAACCCCAGTAACACTTAATTTACATGTACTGGATGAGATGAATGAGCAGCCCAAACAGAAATGTGCCAAACTTCTACCAATATTTCAAATGTGCCAATCTTCTGTCAATATGCTTCAAATGTGCCAATCTTATACCAATATATTTCAAATGTGCCAAACTTCCACCAATATGTTTCAAATGTCCAATACTTCTACCAATATGTTTCAGTGTGCCATACTTTTACCAATATATTTCAAATGTGCCAAACTTCCACCAATATGTTTCAAATGTCCAATACTTCTACCAATATGTTTCAGTGTGCCATACTTTTACCAATATATTTCAAATGTGCCATACTTTTACCAATATATTTCAAATGTGCCAAACTTCCACCAATATGTTTCAAATGTGCCAATCTTCTGTCAATATGCTTCAAATGTGCCAATCTTATACCAATATATTTCAAATGTGCCAACTTCTACCAATATGTTTCAAATGTACTACTTATAGCATTACACACTAAGGCCCATTTAATACTTTTATGACAAGGACACATTCTAAAGGTGTCAGACCCAAGTTGGACCAGAATTAGTCAAGGATGTGCACTGAAGAATACATTGGAAATAACCTTGAATGTTTTACTGTTTTGGATGTTCCAGAAAAAGTTTTCTTGATTTAAAAGCATGGTTGAGGCATTGTTGATAAAACAATTTCACATAGATAGAATGCACATTTACTTAAAATATCATCTTGCTCTTTTGTAAACAATTTTCACTAAATTTTGTATATTCAATATGAATTAATGAACTGGTATTCAGATGTGTTTTTTCTCTTCATTCTCATATGACAGTCTCATAAGTGATTATTTTTATTTTCTGCGTTCGCCTAATTTCTCAAATCCCCAAGGTGGTGTGCGTTGCACTGTGGTTTTTATTTTGCGCCTGTCGGCCTAGTGCATCTGACTTCAGCATGCATTTTATGTAAGGGTCTTCTTCCTCCTGCATTTTCTAAGGGTTTGCTTCCCCGGGGTAACAGCCGGTGCTGTGATGGGGATCGAACCCAGCACCTTCGGATTGTGAGCCGTGCCACTTAACCACGCCGTCCCCCTATAAGTGATTATGACAACTGAGTTCAGAAGTTTGTAAACTTTAGTGTCTATCTAAGAAAGTTATGACTTTCAGCATGTTATGTTTGAAATTTTTTGCATAATACTGTTGTCCAGATGTTTCGACCATGAGAACAGAGTGCTATAGGGGATGTAGTCAAAGGGGAGAGTTGGGGTCAGGGAAGTGTGAAATAAGTAGTGGAAAAGCAAACACTAAAATGATAAAGCAGAAGCAAAAAGTGGAAAACCAACAACATTACAAACTAAAATGTTTTTATGCAAATGTGAGAAGCATAGTAAATAAAAGAGAAGAATTGGAACTGTATTTAGAAGAAGAAAAGCCAGATATAATAGGATTAACAGAATCATGGACATATGAGGACATAGCAGATAGTGAACTTGAAATAGAGGGATATACAATGTTAAGGAAAGATAGGATAGTTGGAGACAAGACTAAGGGAGGTGGCGTTTTAATATACTGTATAAATTCTGTTAATATAACGATCAAAGATGATTTATCATGTGGTAACAAAAATGAAAGTGTATGGGGAGAAATAGAAAGTCTGGGTAAAAAAACAGAGATTGGAGTGTGCTATAGATGTCCATCAAGTCAAAAAGAGGAAGATGAGGAGCTGATTAGTAGCATAGCAAAGGCAAGTGAAGGGAAATTATTATTAATGGGAGATTTCAACTTTCCAGAAATAAAATGGGATATGGCAGAAGCACTTGTAGAGTCAAAACCTTTTGTTAAGTGCATAACTGACAATTTTTTAATTCAACATGTAGAAGCAGCCACCAGATGCAAAAACACACTCGACCTAGTTTTTACTACAGAGGAAAATATGATTGAAAACATTACCGTTGGGGAACTGTTTGGCTCAAGTGACCATCAAATCATCCATTGGGATCTTATTGCATGGAAATAGGTAAACATAAATACGCGAACATACGACTACTCTAAGACAGATGTTAAGAGGATGAAAGAGGCAGCGAACCACATAATCTGGAAAGATATTGTCGTAGGAACAGATGTTGAACAGGAGTGGGAGAGTTTTAAAACAGTTCTAGAAACACTAAAAGAGGAATGTGTTCCATGTAGGGAGGTAAACCCCAAGCGTAAAAAGTGGATAACTAGATTTGTAGTTAAATGTAGAAGAGCTAAAAATAAAGCATGGAAAAAAATATATAGAGGCAGGTAAATCAAAAGTAACATATTTAAAATATTTGGACATGCAGAACATATCTCAGAAAGTGAATAAAACAGCAAAAATAGACTTCGAAAAAAAAACTTGCTCAGAGGATCAAGACTAACAGTAAAAGCTTCTTCTCTTATGTTAGAAATAAACAAAGAACGAAAGACAAAGTAGGCCCTCTCATACAAAGTACAGGGAAAATAATAAGTGAGAATAGGGAGGCAGCTAATCTACTCAATCAGTACTTTGGTACAGTCTACACAAAAGAGGACTGCTCCAAGATCCCAGAGCCTATAGATATTTTTCAAAGAGTCATGGATACAGCGGGATTAAGATCAATCTGTATTACAGAAGAAATGGTTTTTTAAAAATTGCAGGGGTTGAAAGTTGATAAATGTCCAGGTCAAGGTGGTATTCATCCAAAATTGCTGTGTGAAATTAGAGACCAACTAGCAAAACCATTGGCTATATTATGTTCTCAATCACTTACAAAAGCGATTGGAAAGATGCAGGAGTGATCCCCTTATTCAAAAAGGGCAAAAAATCAGATCCAGCGAATTATAGACCGGTGAGTTTAACAAGCATAGTCTGTAAATTGTTAGTCAATAATAAAAAAAAACATTGTAATGCATTTAGACAAATTTAATATAATTAGAAATAGTCAGCATGGGTTTACTAGAGGAAGATCATGCTTAACAAATCTATTAGAATTCATGGAGGAGGTTACTAAAATGATAGATGAAGGGGAGCCAGTGGGTGTTATTTATCTAGATTTTGCAAAGGCCTTTGATAGAGTACCTCATCAAAGATTATTTCAAAAGTTAAAATCACATGGAATAGGTGGGGAAGTTGCCAAATGGATTGAAAATTGGTTAATGGGAAGAAGGCAGAGGGTGGGCATAAATAAGGAGTTCTCTGAGTGGTGTGAAGTGAAAAGTGCTGTGCCACAGGGCTCGGTTTTGGGACCAATTTTATTCTTGATATATATAAATGATTTGTACATTGATATGGGATCCATGATTGCAAAATTTGCTGATGATACAAAACTATGCAGTAGTGTCTCATCTAAAGCAGAAGTGGATATATTGAGGTCGGATTTAGATAAAATTTGAGAATGGTCTGTAAGCTGGCAAATGGAGTTTAATGTAGATAAATGTACAGTCATCCACATGGGTAGATCCAATATGGAACATAATTACAGAATGGGAGAGAACAATATTAGAAAGATAGATAAGGAAAGGGACCTAGGGGTTATAATAGATCATACAGGAAAGGTGAGTGAGCAAGTTAAGGTAGCAGTGAAAAAGGCAAATGCAATGTTAGGTATGATAAAAAGAAGTATTAAACATAGGAGCAAGGAAGTGATAGTCAAACTGTATAAAGCTTTAGTTAGACCTAGATTGGAGTACTGTGTACAGGTGTGGAGTCCTTATCATAGAGGGGATATAAACATGCTGGAAAGAATACAAAAAAGAGCGACAAAGATAATAGTGGGATTCCAGAATTTACAGTTATGAGGAAAGACTCAGAAAAACTGGCCTACAGTGTCTAGAAGAGAGAAGAATTCGTGGTGACTTATTACAGGTTTATAAGATGATCAGAGGAATGGATAAATTTAGACTATAACAAGTTTTTAAAAATACAGCCACACACAATAACAAGAGTGCATAGCTACAAACTGACTAAGGAGAGGTCCAGATTAGATATTAGGAAATATTTTTTTAATCAGAAGGTGGTGTCTGCTTGGAATGCATTGCCAGGGGAGGTAGTGGAGGCAGGGACAGCTAATGCATTTAAGAATAAACTGGATGTGCATAGCTTTTAGAGCAAGGTGATGTAAATGTAACTGGTTGAATACAGACTCTGCAGTGTCTTCTAAACCAGTATAAAGACATTAAGTTAGGTTAAGTTTAGAACACTAAGAGACTGGGTTCATGACCCAGTTGCTGCACGTTAATTTACCCAGATCTAAAATTTGGCCATAGGCTACTCTTAGGAAAGGCTAGGAATGTAACAAATCATTTGAGTTCAGTTTCCATGCATTTGTGTTGTGGAGAGCTTAAGTCGTTTTTCTTGGGCCAAGTGGGTTGTGTCTGTTGTTGTAAACCTATATGGGGGCCAAGATGCAGCAGTGCATGAGCTGACAGCAGCCAGCGACTCATAGTTAACCACATGTATCAGGGTCAGTGAACCATAGTTGACCAAGACCCTATTCCGCCTCCATGTGACAGCCCTGGAAACAGACAGCACGTCACTATTCACTAATGTAGTCTGACCAAGGGATTTGGAAGGTAAACATGGTACTCAAAAAAGACAGCTAAAATATAACATCTTTTTCAGGATGAAGAAGTAAGCCCACATCATTACAGGATTGCTTGAATGTCAGATATTCATGAGTCTCTTGACCTTCCTCGCATCCAAGAGCCAAATTGTTCTGTGTTCTAACGAGTAGAAGTTAATCTGTTCACATTTGCACAAGATGACAGTCATTTCATTTTATGTCTTAAAATGTACTCAACACAAGGGCAAGTTCCTCCTATGTTTCTAATGTCCTCATTTCACTTTTATCTCTCCTGTTGACATTGATGGCCTCTTGAATACATTTCATTTCACACATTTAAATATTCCTTTCATGTGTTTTGCACAATGACCAAGATAAAGACACTTTACATAAGTGTCAACCAACCAGCACATCTCAAGGATCTGAAAAGGTATTGATTGATACTACTTCTGGATTTGTATTTCATCTCTATAGAAGCCAGAAGCAAATGAATGGGGCAGTGGACTTGAAGCTATGTCATCTGCTCTGAAACTGCAAAAGAGTGTGAACCAGGCTTTGGTAGATCTGCATCATATTGCTGATAGCAAAAATGACATACAGGTATGACTAAAGTAATTTTTTTTTTTTTTTGCGTTCGCCTTATTTCTATATTCCTCAAGGCGGTTCGATAGGTATCGAACCCAGCACAGGGACGGCATGGGCTAGTGGTTAAGGGACATGACTCACAATCTGGAGGTGCTGGGTTTTCTCCCCATCACAGCACCGGCCGTTACCCTGGGGAAGCAAACCCTTAGAAAATGCATGAGGAAGCAGACCCTTACAGAAAATGCATGCCGAAGTTAGATGCACTGGGTCGACAGGCGCAAAATAGAAACAATGCAACACACACCGCCTTGGGAAAATAGATAAATAAGGTGAATGCAAAAAAAAAAACTAGCATCTTCGGATTGTAAGCCGTGTCGCTTAACCACTAGCCCACACCGTCCCCGCTATGGTAATTATGTTAATTATGTTTTACATAATAAGAACAATTGAGGATGAGGCAGGGAATACCATGACTGCAGAAAAGGATGTCATGCAGAGATTGATGGAATATTGCTCCCAGCTGTACAATAGAAAGTCGTCTAGGAATCCTAGAGATGTAACCCCAGCAGACCAACAAGAAGAGGAAGATAACTTTAGCATCATGCGTGAAGAAGTTGAGGTGGTGGTTAGATCTCTTGAAAAGGGCAAATTGCAGGGAGTGAATAACATACCAGGTGAACATATAATTCTTGGAGGGACAGGGTTGATAGATTTTCTAACAACAATCTGTAACATGATATGACAGACAGGAGAATGGCCCACAAGTTGGACAAAATCATTGATCATAGTGATATCAAAGAAGGGTAATCTCCAACAGTGTCAGAACTACAGAACCAACAGTCTGATTAGCCACATCAGTAAAGTTATGCTGAAGATCAGTCTTAACAGACTGCAGCCGCGAGCAGAAAAAATTATTGCGGAAGAATAAGCGGGTTTCAGAGCTGGATGAAGCACAATAGAATAAATTTTTTACCTGCGCTTGATCAGTGAAAAATACACTCAGCACAAACAGAAATTGTATCAGGTCTTCATTGACTTTAAAAAGGCTTTTGATAGGGTGGGACATGAGGCCCTATGTGAAACTCTGCGCATGTACAAGATAGGATAAAGGCTCACATTCGTCATTGATAAATTATTCTCCGATGCCAGCAGTGCAGTTTACCTCTATGGGACCACAGGTGAGTGGTTCCGTGCGACAGTTGGCATACCTCAGGGGTGTCTTCTCTCTCCGATGTTTTTCTAGAACACATGTCAGAAGCATTGGATGAACACATAGGGACAGTCAGTATAGGTGGACGCATACTCACTAACCTCTGGTTTGCCAACGACCTTACCGGTCTGGCTGGAACAGAGTCTGAACTTGCAAGGCTAGTCGCAAACCTGGGTAATGCTGCCCAGAAATTTGGGATGGAAATCAGTGCAGAGAAGAGTAAGATTATGGTCAAAGGTGAATCTCTGGAAAGTGTTACGTGGTTCAAATATCTGGGAGCAGAAATGAAGGATGTGAGTCTAGATCGGAGATGTAATCAAGAATAGCGATGGCCATGTTCGCCCTGTCCAGACTGCGAATATTCTGGAAAGACAAAAACATTAGCCTTAAATCAAAGCTGACTTCACAATGGTCACTTCAGTATACCTCTACGCATGTGAGACTTGTACTCTGACGGTTGCCCTAGAATATAAAATTTGCATAATGGAAATGCGATGCTTGCAAAGAATTCTTGGCATTTCATATTTAGATCGCGTTACAAATGAAAGTGTTCTTGAAATTGTTAGGAAGGAGTTAGGTCAATATAAAAACTTATTGACTATAGTAAAAACACAAAAATTGACATGGTATGGACATATATCACAATCGGTGGGGCTGACCAAGATCATCCTGCAAGGCACTGTGCCTGGGAAGTGCAGAAGAGGGGGGCCAAAAAGGATATGGGAGGACAATATAAAAGAGTGGACGTGAAGGTCTATAGCTGAAACTAATACTCTGGTGAGAAATTGAGACGTATGGCGGGAACTGGTTCAAATAACTGGAATAACGGTGCCTCAACGACCTTCTAGGTTACGGGACTGACGATGATGATGTTTTACATAGGAAACTGAGATGCTAGTCCAGTCAGGCAAAATACACTGACCAAGACCACAACCTCTCTTACATGCAACGTTCCCTGGAAATAGGCTGTTTTCAAGGCAGCCTGGCTGATGAGATGTGGATCGATTCGATCCCCATAGTAGTGAACACCATGCAGATGAAGCCAAGCATAGCACAACCACCTGGAAGACCGGGGTCCACTTTCATCTGCATTATCGGGATGTGAGGAAAGCTACTACAACCCGCCACTTAACGTCCTTTTCAGGGCACACTAAAGAGTTAACTTACTCATTGTGGGTATTAAACAACAATGTTTTACATGCAATGCCAAGTAAACATACTCTATTTTACAATGAGATAATGTAAAGTGATAGTATATTGTACATATTTTACAAGACATTCTACATACCCTTATTTGTTCCGTAATTAGCTCTGATCCTTTGCAGATATACGAGGGTTAAACCCCACAATTTATTTTACAGAACTATTTTTCCACAGTGTATAAAATTCATGCACAGTATAATTAAATGTTTCTTTTACTCTATTTTTTCACAAAATCTTCCCCACTTCTACAGCATGATGGCAGCACAAAACATGGGCATGCTTGTCTCTTCTGTACCACCTTGTTTCCTGTTAATGCTGCCATGTTCCTTTAACGTCTGTGTTCGGTTGTGAGATTTCTAGGAATCAATTTTGTGCATACTTCAGAGAATATCGAAGATTGTAGAAAATTGCAGTCACACTTCTATTTCTAAAGCCATAGGGCCAGTTATCAACTTGTGATACGATGATCCTCGCGAATAATGTCTGAGCTAGTGGCTGTGGGACGAAGCCTAGACCATGTCCGATCATGCAACTCCGTCTTTCCACTTCCTGAAACTTTCACTTTCTTAACTCAACATCCAATGCTGCTCCTATCATCTTGCACAACTTCCATGCACAGCACAGAAACGTTTGTGAATGTTTCCAACACTTTCTTTCACCACAAAGAATTCAATTACAGCTCATTGTTTGTAACACGTATAGCACACAGATGCCATTCTAACAGACCACCATAGTAGCGCACACATTCGCTAGGTTAACATCAGTGTTGCAATATGTCAGTTTTTTCTTTGCAATCTTAATTCTGGAATGACCAACAAAAATGTGCATTACTTTTTTGAGCAACTCTTGTATGTGCCCCAGCACAGTGTGTCCTCTTTTTACAGTGGTTTCTATAACAATGTACAATTTATTCTATTTGACAAGACTGCTAGCTGCATGCATATCCACAGTTTTGGGATATCATTAGATCTTTCAACCATCATCGTCATTCAGAACATTTGTCTTTTTTAAGAATTGCTGTATCTTTTAGTAATCTTATTGTGTTCACTATATAAAAATACCTTCCACAATTTGTAATTACGCTGGCCTATAAATTGGAATGTTAGTTTTGTCATTAATGCTAATATTTTCATTAATTTATGTATTTTGGACGGAGAAAAATGTTAATCTTTCTTTGTCTGATATAGCTTGGTGACTTCATTGAGAATGCATACCTGAAAGATCAAGTGGAATCTATCAAGCACATAACTGATTTTGTTGCCCAGCTGAACCGTGCTGGACCTGGGCTTGGAGAATACTTGTTTGATAAGGAAACCTTGCAGTCTTAATGATTTGTTTCCAGAGCCCTTTAGTTAAAGAATGGATGTTATTAGCTGAATCAATGGCAGTTTTGTAATGTTATAGAAAGCCCACCATTCTTCCCATTTGATTTCCTATGTGGCAGGTTTATTAAATGCTACTCTGTTCATTCGGCCATCCTTTTTTGTTATAATGGATGAACACTTAACTTAACTTAACGTCTTTATACTGGTTTAGAAGACCCTGCAGTGTCTGTATACAACCAGTTACATTTACATCACCTTGCTCTAAAAGCTATGCGCATCCAGTTTATTCTTAAATTCATTAACTGTCCCTGCCTCCACTACCTCCCCTGGCAATACATTCCAAGCAGACACCACTCTCTGACTAAAAGAATATTTCCTAATATCTAACCTGGACCTCTCTTTAGTCAGCTTGTAGCTATGCCCTCGTGTTATTGTAGGTGGCTGTATTTTAAAAAACTTGTTATAGTCTAATTTATCGATTCCTCTGATCATCTTATAAACCTGTATTAAGTCACCACGAATTCTTCTCTCTTCGAGACACTGTAGGCCGGTTTTTCTGAGTCGTTCC
Organism: Ariolimax columbianus; assembly: GCA_036924085.1. Lineage (NCBI taxonomy): Eukaryota > Metazoa > Mollusca > Gastropoda > Stylommatophora > Arionidae > Ariolimax > Ariolimax columbianus. The sequence continues at coordinate 39,407,573 of JAVGWX010000004.1, read as the reverse complement.
TCATAACTGTAATTCTGGAATCCCACTATCATCTCTGTCGCTCTTTTTTGTATTCTTTCTAGCATGTTTATGTCCCCTCTATGATAACGACTCCACACATGTACACAGTACTCCAATCTAGGTCTAACTAAAGCTTTATACAGTTTGACGATCACTTCCTTGCTCCTATGTTTAATATTTCTTTTCATCATACCTAACATTGCATTTGCCTTTTTCACTGCTACCTTAACTTGCTCACTCACCTTACATGTATGATCTATTATAACCCCTAGGTCCCTTTCCTTATCTATCTTTCTAATATTGTTTTCTCCCATTCTGTAATTATGTTCCATATTGGATCTACCCATGTGGATGACTGTACATTTATCTACATTAAACTCCATTTGCCAGCTTACAGACCATTCTCGAATTTTATCTAAATCCGACATCAATATATCCACTTCCGCTTTAGATGAGACACTATTGCATAGTTTTGTGTCATCAGCAAATTTTGCAATCATGGATCTCATATCAATGTCCAAATCATTTATATATATCAAGAACAAAATTGGTCCCAAAACCGAGCCCTGTGGCACACCACTTTTCACTTCACTCCACTCAGAGTACTCCTTATTTATGCCCACCCTCTGCCTTCTTCCCGTTAACCAATTTTCAATCCATTTGGCAACTTCCCCACCTATTCCATGTGATTTTAACTTTCGAAATAATCTTTGAGGAGGGCAATGACTCTTGTATGAACAACTAGTAAATCAACAGCTCACAGAACATTATATAATCAATCAGTTGTAGATATAATTCATTCATTCTGTGCCGTGCTCACCATACATCTCATGGACCTCCATAGTTTTTTTTGTCCCTAGTGCTGTTTACCCGTTCAGTTATTGACTTATTCTGTGCCATGTTGTCGAACAGCCCAGCATTTTTTCTCTCTGTTTTCCTCTGTCTCTCCTGCCTGAAGTCACAATGTGATCAAGACCGATGTTATATTGAGTCCTATACACATCATACAAATTTATTGGCAATGAATAAAGTCTATTAATTGTGCACTAACATGCAGGGTTGATTGACCTCTGCCTACAACTATGATTTAAGCTGTTCTTGTTAAAACTCCTAGGACTTCTAGAGGCCTAGCCTTGACCCCTAGAGTTTCACAGACCACTTGTTGAGAAGTCCTGTTCTAGACCATCGTAATATATTTCAAAATGTCATAATAATATGTTTGCTTCAATCTAAAGGTCAGTTATCAAATATCTTTTCTCCTCCACTCCCTGGAGATTTTAAGGGAAAAGGATTTAGTTTTATGTTTCATTTTGTGTTCTTGAACTGTTCTTCTTCTTCTGTGCCCAAATGTTTTGATATTTCACTTAATATAATTTTATCCAATTTCGCTGATCTGATTGCATTCTAAAATGAATTTGTGTGTGTGTGTGTGTGTGTGTTTATTTGACATTGAGGCATTTCTGAAATATTATTATTACTTATTATCCCCATTTGTCCATGGGCCTTTTGATACTTAAATTAGCGTTTACCCATCTTGTATATCCTGCATAATTCATGATAGGCTGAACCTTTCAGCAGAAAACAGTCATTCATTTTGTAAAAAATTGGTTGTGTTGCATGAATAGAAAAGTTAAACAAAGCATTCATTGGTTGCTGCAGCAGAAATTTATACATGATCATAATTTTCATGATATATCAATAAATTTATTGGCAGAAATCAACTTATATAAAGTAATATCTAGTTTCTTCTTCTTCTTTTTCTGCGTTCGTTCTCAACCTCCTGCTACCAAACCCTGAAAGGGCTTAAGTAGCAGAATGTAGTCCAGAGAACGTAATGCGTTGTGTCGTAGTTTACAGCTTGACTGCGATATTTGCACCTTTTGGTCCAACACATCCGACTTCAGCAAGCATTTTTTTAGTACCGGGTTAGCATTACCTTTTTGATTCCTTCTCCTTAGCCAGTCTGCCCTGCTGCAGCCTGTTATCCAGGATCACCGCGTGGAGGTGTAGAAGGGTCTTGATAGCTCTGGTTCGCTGGCCCTGACGCTAGCAGTCAGCTATGGGTCGCTGACCACTGCAGCTCATGCGCTGCTCAGCGTCTTGATCCCATATCTAGTTTGATTGGGTATATTTAATTTTGTTTAAATATTAACAAGTAACTTGTTATTCAACATTTGAGGTCCAGTTAAATTGTTGCATGTCTAATAGTTCTATTGTCATCTTTGTTTGAACTTACATTTGGTTCTGGTAACTTCAAATTTAATTCGCTGTGTTGTTACTAATGCTATATAAGCATACATTTTATAAGCAAACAGTCTTGCCTATATTGTTTTAGCATTCTTCAGTTGGAACTCTTACATGTTCTATGTTTTGTATGAATTATATTTAAGGTTGTGTGGTTACGAATAAAATTATACATAGAGGATTACTTGAGTGTTTAAGTGTTAGCTAAATGTGGTTTTTGCCTATAGTATTGTCTTCTCGTTAATGGCTTGTTGAACTTTTTGAACATTTAATTTTAAAAATATGAATAGATAGTATCTCGAATGAAAAGTGTCAATGAAAATAAACATAGAATGGTCAGAGATAATGACAGAAAACAAAACGGAAAAATCAGAAACAAAGAACTTTGAGCTAGAGGATTAGATCTGCAAAACATTTTCACAGACAAAGGCAAAATGAATAAAGAGATACAAATAAGAACTAGAAAAGCAAATACACTAAATGATTATTCATACAAACTCTCGGTTACTGGTGCCAGACATAAACCCTGAACAAGGCACATGAACGAAAGATCATAATAGCTGAAATGATATGCTTAAGAGAATCAGTCAGGGTCCCTAGAATTGGCAGACCGAAATAAATCATTTTGAATGATATCATTTAGGCAGACAGATTTAAATTTGTTAGACAAGATTGTCTCAAAACCTAAGAGTTGTTCAAGCATATAACACAGGATAAGCTGGACTTCAGAGCAAGAATATCAAGAGCACAATTAATTGTGTTAAAGAATTACTACAGATGCATGGATTGGAAATATCAATAGCGACACAGATGGCAAACAAAAGAAGATTGCATAATTTATGACATAAGTGGATAGATGAGATGGAGATTAATTGTGGCCTGAGATTAGCTTTACCATAACTTCAGTGAATTCAAACCTACCGTTGCTTGTACGTGGTTTGTTTGTGTCTTTATATTGCTTTACTATTTTGTTATGTTGTTGTTTGTGAATGCCCACAATGAGTAGGTTACTCTTTTGTGCACCCTGGAAAGGACGTTAAGTGGCGGGTTGCAGTAGCTTTCCTCACATCCCGAACGTGCTCATGGTGGACCGGGATCCTCCAGGCGGTTGTGCTATGCTTGGCTTCATCTGCGTGTCACTCACTACTACGGGGATCACATCGATCACTCACCTCGCTAGCCAAGCTGCCATGAAAACAGCTCATTTTCATGGAAAGCGTACAAGGAAGATGAGGTGAGGGTCTTAGCCAGTAAATTTGTCCTGACCCTGACTAACAAGTCTGATAAGTATATTTTGCCTGACCCGACATTAAGTCTTCCTCCCCCACTACTGTTTTGTTAATTGTGTAAATATAAACTGCCATTATTTATGTACTCATAGAATATTATAGTAATTTAAGAATAGTTTTTTGCTACTGTTATTTTTCTGGCTGTATAACAGCTGCATATTAAAATATTGTACAATCTCCATACTTGCAGCTAATATTTGAAATATTATTGTCTGATGGGGTGGCTAACTTTTCCATGAACTACTTTACAAATGAATAACATCACTTGATGAAAATTGTTTAAATGTATCCATCATCATCATCCATAATTATTTACAAATTGCTTTAACAAAAACATATTATTGTCCATGATTTTCTTGATTATAGATCTGTAAATCCTATGGTCTTATTTCTTGATGTCTCGTGGCTGCACTATTTTTTTTGTCTTTAGCTTCCAGATCAGTGGCTGCTTCTGGCATTACTTTCTAGGGTATTTCCACAGCACATCTTGACACACAAAAATACCATGTTCATATTTGTGCAGTATTTCAGCTTAGATTCTATGATTCTGTTGCTGCTATTTGTGAATTTTTCTGACAAAATATTTGAATCAAATAAGAAAGATGTTAGTATGAATTGATTTGTAACTACATTAAGCAATGTATTAGTAACTCGTCTACAGTTTTAGTGTAATAAATGTCACAGGCTTAAATAAGAAGTATCTAAACTTTAAAAACCTTATAGCAGAATATTATTTTTTATATAGTATTTTGGCATGCAAATTTAAAGTGTTTCTATGTGAATTATAGGGAGTCGCGTAGCGCAGTGGTTAGTGAGCTGGCTTCGCATCTGAGTGGTCCTGGGTTCATTCCCCAGTTGAGGCGGTAATGTTTTTTTCAGACCGCAGTGGCTCCCAGGTCGACCCAGTCTTAAATGGGTACCGGGAAGTAAAAGTGGCGAGGGAGAGGAGATGGCTACCGCCCCATATAGCCGAGCCTTTGAAATGTGAAATCGCTAACACCTCACACCCCTAAGGCAGTAATGCTATGGGATACTTTACTTTACTTTATGTGAATTCAAGCTTTGTTTTGCTCCACTTTTCCTACAATAATTTTTTTTATTTTCAACTTCACAGTGCATTTAATCATATCCTCTAATAGAAATATAGTTTGATGTTAGAAGTGGTGAATAGGGTGATAATCTGACTGCACTGCACCTTGGGGATGCTCAAGAATATGTGTATGTGTTTTATGAGTGTTTGTAATGATAGTCTTACTGTTTCTACCTCAGAAATGAAAGTTTCATTGTGATTTGTGGTTAACATAAGTTTTGTTTATTTTTAACTTTGAAGAAACTCAGGTTTTTCTTTAATTGTAGCATGCCAGTAAATACATACTTAAATGCTGTGTTGAATTGTCAAAACACAAAACCATCTTTTAAAACTTAATGTTGCCATATACTGCCAATTGATCTCAAATAGTTTGTATATTTCCTACAAATTGTTGTATTTATTTAATGAAGTAAGCTCTTCTACTTGGTTATAGAGTTGTTGAAGTATCTGGTTTTTATGATACTCTATATACACAAATGATACCTCTTATTTTTGTTCCATGTTATTGGTTTGTTAATCATCAGAGTTATCCATATGTCACCAGGTTCCAAAATGAGAGCAAGTGTAACACTTTAACCAACCTACCAGGTATGTTTTAAGAGGCAACTAAGAAGAGTGGACATGTCTTTGATGACTTCATCCTGTATATTCTATAAGCCACAAAAACACATGGTAGAAGTGAAACATCAACTAAGTCAAGTCAAGTAGTCATCAGAGCTGAAAGTATGTATGGCGAACAAAGTTTTTATTGCTGAATCAGAAAGTAATCAGGTCTGAGAGAAGGTGTGGTACCCAGGTAGTTTGAGTTCTAAGACACTTGGTGAAACTGGAGCTTTATTGAAATTCTATGCCATTTCAGTAAACAAGTTGGGCATTGCTTGCATAATAATAGTCTTGTGGGGTACTTGACTTGCATTAATCCATTTGGTTCCTCTTGAAACATAAGGCTGCAGCATATACTCTCAACATGTTTTGGGTCATCTTGTGTTCTGCCCATGCAGCTGCACTGGTCTCTGAAACCATTCCGTACTAGGTTGATTTGAGTGCAAAGTGTGTGCTATCCATCTCCGCCTTATCTCACCAATCTCCATCTGTATTGGTTGCTGTGATCATTGCCACAGTTCTGTTTGTTATTACCTCTGGTCATACAATACGCAGTTATTACCTCTGGTCATACAATACGAAGTTATTACCTCTGGTCATACAATACGAAGTTATTACCTCTGGTCATACAATACAAAGTTATTACCTCTGGTCATACAATACAAAGTTATTACCTCTGGTCATACAATACCAAGTATGCAGCAGAGATATATGTTGATGGTGTGCCATCTTGTCCTTGTTTTGCTAAATATCATTGCTGTGGATCTCTCCTTATTCAACCTTATCACACTGCAGCAAATGGGCCATCAACCAACCCTCTCCAAGTGGACCTGCCCTGTGCTATTTTCTTCTTGTGATCGCATCTTTGATGTTTACGCTGTCAGACGAGTTCAGATGCTGTAGCTGTTAGGAGCTATTATTTACCTTTATACAATCATTGCTCACCACTGTTGAATGGTTGAGTCAGTGTATCTTCCTAAATTGGTCAAACAGGTTACAGTCCTGTAACACATGCTCGGCAGTTTGTTTAGTCCATATGTTTATAGTGGGGAAGCAGACAGTTGAAACTTGTACATTCGTTTTCTTCAGTCCTTTCATGTTTCTCATGTATCACCTTCTAGGTCTCTTTTCCATTTGTCATTAAACCTTTCTTTGCCTTTTTCTCCTGGCTTTTCATGCCAGAGATTGTCATGTGGTACTGGCTTAGGTCTTTTGCAACATGTGGCCTATCTAACGCCACCTTCTTCCTAAGATTTCCTGTTCCACTAGTCTTTGTCCTGTTCTCTCCCATAAGCTTTTATTTGTAACCCTATCATACCACTGCTGAATCATTCTCAGGGATTTATTGTTAAAGCTCAATATAAAAGGACCGACTTCACATTGTAGTTGAATTTTCTTAGCTTGGTTGAAATTTTGAATATTTTAGAGTTCCATATGGTTTTCAACATGACAAAGGCCAGTCTTGCCTTTTGTAACCTGGTTTTTAAATACTTATTTACATAACGTCTTGTTTATGATGCTCACTATCATCATCATCATGTGGCACTCAGGACAAAGCATTTGAAATTCTAAAATTGGGTATATGTGTTCAATCACCTCATCTTGTTAAGTATAGTGTTATACAATGTATGTTTGTTAGTGACAATGGCTGGCTTGGCTTCACGCATTCCCAATCTCCTGCTACCAAGCCCTAAAAAGGGCTTTGTAAGTAGCAGAATGTAGTCCAGAGAACGGAATGCATTTTGTCATAGTTTACAGCTTGACTGCGATATTTGCACCTTTTGGTCCAACATATCCGACTTCAGCAGACATTTTTTTTAGTACCTGGTTAGCCTAACCTCTTTGATCCCTTCCCCTTCTCTTTAGCCAGCCAGCTCTGTTACAGCCTGTTATCCAGGATCATCATGTGGAGGTGTAGGAGGGTCTTGGCAGCTCTGGTTTGATGGCCCTGACGCTAGCAGTCAGCTATGGGTCGATGACCGCTGTACCTCATGCGCTGCTCAGCATCTTGATCCCGTTAGTGACAATGATCAGAAAGGCTAGTAATTTTAGTGGGGAAAAAAAACACAGCTTTGTGATAGTTGTGAGTAATATTGTTGTTGTTTAATGCCCACAATGAGTGAGATTAACTCTTTGTGTGGCCTGAAAAGGGCATTAAGTGGCTGTTGAAGGTGGACCGAGGTACTCCAGGCAGTTGTGTTATACTTGATTTCATCTGCATGTTGCTCACTACTACATGTATCATGTTGATCCACCACCTTTTTAGCTAGTCTTCCCTGAAAATAGCCCTTTTCCAGGGAGACGTATGTGGAAGTGAGGTGGAGTTCTTGTCTGGTATATTTTATGTGATCATGACTAACAAATCTGATATTAGTATGTTTTACCTGATCAGACCTTGGTCTCTTCTCACCATTGTCACTAATAAACATACTTTGATTGCAGCTCACTGCCTCAAAGTTTCCCTATTTTTTACTTACTATTTACTTTCTTATTTACTTACTAAATAAAGTACTACAGGCAGCCATCACAGAAAGAGCATTTCTTTTTGCAGGGGTTACAGCAATGGTGTCCCTTCTCCTTAATAAATAAATCGAAGCTGCTGCAATACTGACAAATCAAGTCTATAAAAACTAACATACAAGAAAAATGACTTTAAAAAAAGAGCTGTTAAATGCAAGAGAAATTGTTAATCTATCTTGTCAAGAGATTCTTGTTTACTCTCTTAAAAATATATATTTTATGTGTGTCCATTTTACGTAAATACCAACAGAAAAAGTCAGGGTTTTTTTCTTACACTGAATTTTAGTCAGGGCATGAGTAAGCAGGAATGTGTAATGGATACATAATCAACAAGAAGCATAGTATTATTTTGTCATGTAATTTCCATTTCTGCTGCAACATCTACTTTGTAGGAAGGAAAATGCGAATTTGACTATTATAAAAAAAACATTTACTCCTGTAGTATTTTTATGTGCATTTCTGTGTATCATATACTGTTTATGTATGTGTATTCATTAATGGTCATTTTCCTCAAACTCAATAAGCAGAATTTTGTTTATACATTGGGTATTGGTTTCATGTAAACAAATTTTTTGTTAATGCTTGAAGGAATTTATTTTAGCAATTAAACTTCTTTTTTTTTTATATAAAGATATTGTTTCTGACTGATTTCTGGCAACTCTAATTTTTATTATCAAAATGCATGCCAAGCTAAAGATCTTCATTGTGAAATCAGTCCTTTTATGTGGGTAGAAACATAGCGGATGACCAAACTCAGTATTAAGAGATTGCAGGTTTTATAAAGAAATCCCTATTGAAGATTCTGGGCCTGCAGTTGTTCCATGTGGATACAAATAAAAGCATATGGGACAAAACAGGGCAATGACAGGTGGAGCAGGAAATCTCAGGAAGAAGATAGCATTAGATAGATCACACATTCTGAGAACCCCCGGCCAGTACCACCTGGCAATTTCTGTCACGAAGCCCCCAGAGTCAAAAGAATGTAGAAAAAGAAACCTGAAGATAATACAAGAAAAATGAGAAACTAGTAAGAACTAGAGGACCGGTCTGCTTGGAGATGGTTGATGGCCTATGCACACCAATGTGATAAGGACGAAGAAGAAAACCTTTCAAACTCCCTGTGGAGAACAGGTCTTCAACAATTATGCACCAAATTTTCTGTCTTGAGACATCTGCTCCAGCATGTCCATGTCTTCCTTTTTTTTTTTTGTACGTTTGTTCTCAATCTCCCGCTACCAAGCCCTGAACAGGGCTGAGCAAGTAGCATGATTTACTCAGGAGAATGGAATAGGTTGTGTTCCTAGTTTACAGATTGACTGCGATATTTGCACCTTTTGGTCCAACACATCCGTATTCGGCAGAATGTCTTCCTTGTTGCCTTTTGTTTGCCCCAATCTCTCTTTTTTATGTTTGCTTTGCCTCTACCCATATTGCCCTGATGATTCCAGAAGAGAGACTGCCTTGTAATGCTATCAGCTGGTTAGATTAAAGTGTGTCCTATACAACACCAGCTTCTTCTCTTCACTTCTTGTTAACAATTATATTATGTTATATTGAACATTTAAGGAAAATTAATGGTCAATAACAAAACAATTCTTATTAAATAACTATGTATGAACTACCTGTCTTGAGATAAATAATGAAGGGGTCGCTATGGCTGAGAGGTAAGGTACTCGCCAAGTAAGAAACAAACGAGCGAAATTGATGTTAACATTGTTCAAGAGTCAAATGACAACATAAAAAAGTGTGGTACTGGGTCTCGAGGAAGAAGGCAAGTTAGTCGTCATTGTTCATGCTCTGAATGAGGAGAGGATCAGAAATCGGAAGTGACCACAACCTCGTGATAATAAAGAGAATAATCGGAAGAGTAGCCCCACCAAAACAATATCCACAATCATGTAAGAAACCAAACACCAGAGGTGTAGCAAGAATAACGGCATACAAGCTAAGAGCCAGAAGTTAGGACTGGATACAAGGGGCTTATATCGACGGCAGCTGGAAGTGCAGTAGACCCATCTGAGGATCTTTGCATTTTTTACACCTCTGTTTTGGGCAATTCAGAAAGCAGGAAGTAGCAAAATAAACAGAGCAGACAATTGGGGGAAAAAAAAAGAATTTTAATGTAATTATGTAGCTGTGTCGAGCTATGGATTCGCTACGACCTACATATGACAATTTATGAAGTCTGAAGCATCTTTGCAACTTTAAAAAATGCAAGATATTCCGTTTGTAACTGTACACATTTGAAAGCAATTTAGTTTACTCTTTGCTACTCAGTAAACATGCACTTTAATATCAATCTAATTATTTATCTGTGTGTTTGTCTGTATTTTCAATGTTTGCTGGAAGAATCTAATTGGCTGATCGAATCATGTGGTGTCATCATAGGTGGGTCAAAATGGAGCTTGGCACGAGGAACTTCTTTGATCAACTGAGGCTTCTTTTGCTTCTAGCCCAGTGAGGTTCATGAAGGAGACTAGGTTTTGCAGATCTTCACAGCCCAGCCCCCCCCCCCCCCCCCTACAGCTTTTCAAGCATGGCCACTCCCCCTTGTCCAGACTGCCTCTCTTTGGTATAAGTGTGGCAGTCCTGCAGGATATGTTCTGGTGTCTGCCTGGGGGTCCAGCAATCGCAAATGGCGGTGTTTCTAAGACCCATTCTGTGTAGTCCTGTTCTGAGTCTGAAGATCTGTCTGCCCATCTCTGCAAATTTTGTTTATGCTATCATTTTCTGGCTTTCATTCTCGTGGATGGTTTGATGAGTGTCTTTGGAGATCGGCAAGGTAATGACTTGTTTGAAGAAGAGATGGGCCCATAGAGGTGGGTGGGGGGGGGGGGGGGGCCGTGAGTTTAGAGAGGGAGAAATGGGTGTGGGTTGATGAGGAAGAGATGGGTGGGAGAATGCAATTTAAATGTTGAGGGATGCCATAAAGGGGAGAACTTTTAATTGTTAAACTGACTGGTTTATGTCCTGTACGGGTTTGCTAATGAGTCATTAGGTTATATTATCCTGAACGTATGAGTAGCATGATGGTAGAGACGTTACTTTTCACAACAAAAATGAATTATTGAAATGCTCCAGGAGACCCGGCTGTAAATTGATACCACTATCAATTATACTGTAATGGACAGAGAGGCAGCATGGGGGGAACTGGTCATTCTAACGTATACAAAGATGACGCTTAGTACATTTAAGTCTCCATCACCTCATTCCCTACAGCATTGTCTACTACCAATAAACAAGAGAAGATGTTATATAGTGATCTGTCTTTTCTGCTGGTACTTATTGTTATAACCTTGTCAAAAATTTGCACTGATATCAGTAACAAACAACAACAGCCTTTCATATCATCTAGAATAAAATACTAAAACACCTAGTGTTATTGTTAGTTCTACATTCTTAACCTTCTGATTCGATAGAAAAACAGTTATCCTTACACGAAATGTATGTTTGGTTTGTAGATCAAGAAAAAGCTATCGATCGGGTAGAAATACAACATCTATGGAAAATATTATCACACTATGGAGTAAACGATCACCTAATAAACGTATGCAAAAATCTCTACATTGATAGCTACTGCTCTATTAGAATAATAACCAGACAAATGACATATTAAATCTGGAGTACGGCAAGAATATGTGCTATTCTCTTTGTTCATCACATATGTAAAACAGCCAACCCAAGTGAAGGATACAATGTTGGTGAACTCTTAAACAGACTTCTTTAAGCAGATGATCAATATAGCAACTTCAGAAATTCAGTTGCAACAACATATTAACAAACTAAAAACAACTTGTAAAGAATACAGCATGAAAATCAACGTAGAAAAATATATCATGAAATATATTGATAATCAGGCGAAACCATAATCTTCCTTGCAAAGCAGCAAATCAAACATGTGACAGATTTCACATACTTAGGGAGCACAATATCAGCAGAAGGAAGAATCATAACAGAAATCCAACAAAGATGCAATAAGATCAGATCATTGAACAATTAACACCAAGACTTAATTGCAAGTACGGGACAATAACTAACAAAAGAGCTTTATACAACACAATTTTTGTCCCGACACTATGCTATCAATGTTAAAACTGGACATCAAAGGAAAAACGACAAATCGTAGCAGCAGAAATGAATTGCCAGCGATAAATATTGGGTGTATCAAGGAGTGACAGAATCAGAAACGATAGCATCAGGAGACTAGTGGGAACAACACCAGTATTAGACTACATTAAAACCCAGCAACTAAAATGGTTTAGCCACATAGCAAGGCTACCGCCACACATCACCCCACCAATAGACAATGCTATTTAGATACAACGGTTTCAAGATCAAAGGCCGACCATGAAAAAGGAGGTTTACGGAAATATCTGAGGCGGTGAATGCCATTGTGCATGAGGCAAGTGATGGGAGACGTGAGAAGGGGAGTGACGAAGAGAATAAGATTGGTCAAAAGTGTATTTAATATGATGAGGAATATATTGATACCCAGAGACAAATAACCAGTACATTAAAGATAAGACTCATCAGGTGTTATATAAATCAACATTATTACACCCTCGTGGCATCAGCGCCAAGACCAAACTCAAAGTATACCGTGCAACCATCATTCCAAACCTACTATACGCTTGCGAAAGCTGGACTGTATACTCTGGACATGCAAGGAGGTTAAACCACTTCCACACAGGTTGCCTGAGGCGAATATTCCACATCCGATGGCAAGATCGTGTCACTGACATCGAGGTTCTCTCGAGGGCTAACATGCCCAGCATCCATGCACTGCTAGAAAAAGCACGACTATGATGGGCCGGACACCTCGTCCGTATGTCAGACGAGCGGATCCCAAAGAAGCTTCTTTACGGCGAGCTGAGAGAGGGATGGCGCGAGAGAGGGCGCCCAAAGAAACGTTTTAAAGACGGTCTGAAGGACTCACTGAAAAGCTGCCAGATAGACATCGACACCTGGGAATGTCTTGCGCACAACAGATCTGACTGGAGAAGCGCAGTCAAATCGGATGTAGCTGCCGGTGAAGACGACCGTGTTGTGAAAGCCCAGAGCAGACGCGAGACGCGGAAATCCCGAGCAGCGGGAACACCATCCCCTTCTACAAACCTCGTGTGCCCAATATTTAGCAGATGTTTTCGTGCTCGCATTGGCCTGTTCAGCCACATGCGCACCCACACCCAACAGGGAAATCTGTGACAATGATAATGTCGGCGGTCCTCATCGACAACGATGGACAGCTATTATTATTATTATTATTACATCGTGCAGAAACATGGGTGAGACCCTTCCATTGCACTTTGGTTAGGCTAGCTTCTGAGGGCGCACAAACCTAGCATAGGTATATACAGACGCACACATGCATCCAAGCACTGGTTTATGTGTCCTGATATCGTCCAATGGACTACGGTCTGGAGTGGAATGGGCGCGCCTCCGCCAGTAGAAACTAGTCAGGCAAACATCTAAGCAATAAAAGTGCAGAAATATGCACTTTAAACAAACAGTTGAAAAACAAAATAGAGGCCCTCGAAATTGGTTACACAGAAGAATGTGTAGCATTTCGTAGAAAGAGAGACACACAAATATCGACAGTCTTGACAAGAGTAGGCATGGGTACAGAACTTTTGACAGACTTTTAAACGTACTTTAACCTGTTAACATTTTTTTAACAGTGGCCGTGTACCGTGATTGCAGTCTCTGAAAAGGACATATCTGGAGAACCTATGTCGTTTCGATAAAGATGATGAGGCCGAAATTTTCGCAAGCTGTGGCGAACAGATCCATGCATTCTTGCATGCCAACCTCTGTATTTGAATTCAAGATCCGGTCATTCACATACAGTCACCTTGCGGGGAGGAAGACTAACGTCTGGTCAGGCAAAATATACTGGAAACGGACTGTTTTCTAGGCAGCCTGGCTAACAAGGTGAGGTATCTAAGCGATCACCGTAGTAGTGAGTGACACGCAGGTGAAGCCAAGTACAGCACAACCGCATGGAGGACCCCAGTTCGCCTTCATCAGCACGCTCGGGATGTGAGGAAAGCTACTGCAACCCGCCATTTATCGTCCTTTTCAGGGTACACAAGAGTAACCTACTCATTGTGAGCATTCGCAAACAACAAGTCACCTTGCCGACTTTGGCTTTGGTCTTGAACCTCTTCATTATTGAATAGCACCCCGTCAGTGCAGTAGTAAAGCCAAACCCCGACGTAGCAATCGCTGTAAGAACTCCACAGCATGGCAGAACACATTAAACTAAAAAGAGCCGGGACCAGCACACATCTCTGCTTCACACCGTTAGTAACAGTAAAGGGGGCAGGGTAGTTTCACATATAATTAATTCGGGCACGCATGCCAGCATGAAATTGTCGCACCATTGAAACGAATGTTGCCGTAACCCAAACTTGGCCATAACTCTCCACAGACCGTTACTATTTACGGTATCAACGGCCTTAGTAAGGTCTACGCACGCCGTAAAGAGAGAAACAATCTGTTCTTGGCATTTATCTTTGATCTGCTTTGCAGCAAAGATCTTATCGATTGTTCCACAGTTCTTTCTAAAGCCGCATTGAAGCTCAGGCAGTAACCCTCGCTCCATGTGAATATTTAGTCTGCGGAGAAGTATTTTTGCAAGCACCTTTCCTCCGACGCAAAAAAAGAGATATTCCTCTGTGGTTATCACATATTTGTTTACTACCTTTTGTATATGAACAATGGACGCGTCTTTGAATTCCTGTGGGTTGTTCTTCTTCTTCCACATTTCGTCAAACAGCTGAGTAAGCTTCTCATGCATCTTTTGGCCGCCAGCTTTGTAGATCTCTGCATCAGCTCCACGATTTGTCGTTTGAGAGGAAGTCAATCGCGGCCCTAGTTGCCTGCTCGGTCGCAGGATCATCCAATGATCTCATTCGTTACTATTTGCGGTAGATTGTCTCCCAATTAACAGTTGAGGATTTATCGAGGGCTTTATCAAAATGTTCAGCCCATCTTATCAGTGGCTTATCTTTCAGTGCTTACAGAATTGCCATTAAAAACGGCGACAGTTCCGAAACGGATCGTGAACAACTCGCAAAGAGCACTGTAAAATTCCTCATATCATAACTTAACTTAACGTCTTTATACTGGTTTAGAAGACTCTGCAGAGTCTGTATACAACCAGTTCCATTTACAACACCTTCCTCTAGAAGCTGTACGCATCCAATTTTAAATTACAGAATGGGCGAGAACAATATTAAAATGATAGATAAGGAAAGGGACCTAGAGGTTATAATAGAGCATACTGGTAAAGTGAGTGAGCAAGTCCAGGTAGCAATGGATAAGGCAAATGCAATGTAAGGTATGATTACAAGAAATATTAAACATAGGAGTAAGGAAGTGATTGTCAAACTGTATAAAGCATTGTTAGGCCTAGATTGGAGGACTGTGTACAGGTGTAGAGACCTTATCGTAGAGGAGATATAAACATGCTGGAAAGGATACAAAGAAGAACGACAAAACTGATAGTGGGATTCCAGAATTACAGTTATGAGGAAAGACCGGCCTACAGTGTCTTGAAAAGAGAAAAATTCGAGGTGACTTAATATAGGTTTATAAGATAATTAAAGGAACCGATACATTAGACTATAACAAGTTTTTTTTTCAAAATACAACCACCTACAAGAACAAGAGGTCATGGCTACAAATTAACAAAAGAAAGGTCCAGATGAGATATTAGGGAATATTTTTTGTCAGATAGTGGCGAATGCTTGGAATGCATTGCTGCAGGAAGTAGTGGAGGCAAGGACAATTAATGAATTTAAGAATAGATTGGATGCGCATAGCTTTTAGAGCAGGATAATGAAAATGTAACCAGTTGTATTCAGACTGATGAGTCTTCTAAACTAGTATAAAAACGTTAAGTTTAGTTAAGTTGTATAGCATTATTTTTCGCCACATATTGAGGATCGTTAGTGCATGTACGGTGGTTGCGGTGCTTCTCGTCTAGCAGTGGCTGAACAATTAACAGTTCTAATCAAACCAGTCCTGATGATTGCGTGTAGCGACACCGAGAGCATCAGTGTTGAGTAGTCCGCAGTTAAGATCAATCAAAGAATTGGAAGAAAGCAAGTCGTAAACATTGATGAGTTATTTGATGAGGATGATATTGCAAAGTGCTGTTAAACTTCTAAGGAAGAAATTTGGGAAACGCAAAACATTAAGTATGAAGTAAAGTCGCAACACTTTTTTTTTAGCTCATTGCAAAGAATGAAAATTATGAGTTAAAAAATCTTAGTGTTGCAGTGGAATACATTCTTTGTCTCACAGTTATTTTTAATATCGGTGGAGTGGAATAAACTGATTGTATACAGACTATGTAGAGCCTTTTATGTCAGTATAATGAAGTTAAGTCAAGTCTCTATGGCACTTTTGCATAAGTTGAACGAGTGTTTTATGTCATAAATAATGTCTGGTCACAAGAGAGGGGCAATATGCCAGAAGCTAGTCAATGGTCTTTTGATGACTAAAGTGAATGTCCCACTAAGCTGCTCAGCTTTGTTTTGTTTTTTTTTGTTTGTTTACAGAATTAAAAAGAACAAGGAATTTCTTAGAATAATTTCAGTTGAAAAATATGAAACCATTAGTAATTTAATTACATATTATGATATTACTTGTCGGTACAAACGTGTTTAGTTCAATTTATTTTTAATTCGCCCCGGTTTCCTCTCTGAAAATTATGGAATTGGTCCTGGTTTAAAACTCCGAAAATCATGGAAAGCCTAGTAAAAGGCATTTAAAGAAGAAAAATGTAAACTTTTTTTTAAGAAGTTGCGCGAAAATGGGGGAAAAAATAGATACCAGTCGTCAATTCGAAAAAAAGAAGAAAACAAAGTTGCCAATATGGCAAATCCAACGTGATTACGCCCTCGCCGGAAGCGGCTGTATAAATGGATATTCAAAAAGTATCTCCACATTAGAAGAGGTGCACACCAGATATCATAGTGTAAATTCGTATTTTAAGCACGATAATAGCATACGTTCGGTGTGTTTGCAGATTTGGTTGTGATATTTCTCAAGAGTTGATTAGATACTAACGTGATTTTTGTGTAACGCGATTTTCAACATGACAGGCAGGCCTGTTGCATCGTGTCAACTTGTTTGCTTGCAAAAGACTCACGATGCCATACAACTTCCGGACGGAGAAGCTGTCGAAATTGGTCGCAGTCTGCAGACAAAAATTACAGATCCACGGTGCTCAAGAACTCAGATTGAACTTACCGCAGATTGGAAACATCGCAGTGTAAGCGTTAAACAGAAAGGATCAAATCCATCCGCAGTAGATGGTACAGACATTGGTCCAAACTGTGTTGCCACAATGGGTACCGATTCAACCCTTTTCATCCTGTCTCGACTCTATCCACACAGAGTTGTATTTCAGCACACAGAGGACTGCAGCGCAGAAAAACAATCTAATAATTCTAATATGGACATATCCACTGAACAACAGACAGGGGAAAGTAAAAAGAAAATAGTATCACACAGTTTAGGCTCATTTAATGATAAGAAAAAGACATCAGATAGAAGGGACTCTGATACTCATTTGAATGAAAGTAAGCCAAATTCATCTTCAAAGCACAGTAAGACAAGTTCTTCTTCTAAACGTCCTAGTAGTGATTCTGGTGAACAACCCATTAAGAAAAAGATCAAGACTGAACAATCTAAAGCAAATGCTGCTAGAAATAGTAAACCAGATGTCTCTTCCAATCACCATAGCCTTGATGCTTCAGGGCTTTCTAGTGTTTTTGAAGGTAAACTTGACAGTTCTGCCAAATCTGGAAGTAAAGATGGTGCATCTGGAAACCATGCAATGGAAATAGATGATGAAGCTAAACACTTAGCAAGTATCGAATTAAAACTGAGTAAAATGAAGCAAGATGCCATGAGTGACCAGGTAAAAGCTCAAAACATTCCCAAGAGTATAAACAAGCACTCAGCTCAAGCATCACCAGGGCCTCCACAACCATCATCATCTACCATAAACCCATCTTCAGAATCATCAAGTTCTCATAAGAAAACTTTGTCATCCTCACAAACAGTTGCATCAGATAAATCCTCTTGGGATTATCACATGGACCATTATGTGTTTACTTCAAAAGGAGTAGTGCCCAGTCAAAACATTGCAGGATTTGACCTTGATGGAACAATCATTAGAACTAGGTCTGGAAGAACTTTTCCAGAAGATGCAGATGACTGGAAAATTTATGTGCCAGAAGTTTTTAAAAAACTTAAAGATTTGTATGCAAACAAATTCAAGATAGTTTTCTTTACCAATCAGCTTGGTGTGGCCAGAGGCAAAACAAAGATAGATGATATCATGAAAAAAGTACAAAATATTATAGCAAAGTTGCAGGTTCCCATTCAGGTGTTCATAGCCACTCATGAAGGCAGATACAGAAAACCTATGACGGGCATGTGGGATAAACTTGTCAGTCACTACAATGGGGAACTTGACATTGATCTTGCGGCTAGTTTTTATGTAGGAGATACAGCGGGAAGACAAGCTCACTGGGTCCCAAAGAGGAAGAAAGACTTTTCCTGTAGTGATCGTCTGTTTGCCTTGAATGTTGGTGTAGCTTTCAAAACACCAGAAGAATATTTCCAAAATCAGAAGCCAACATCTTTATTTAAATTACCAGAATTTGATCCAAGAAAACTTAGCTCTGATGCAAAACTGCTATCTGGAGATAGCAAGCTGATAGCTAATTTTAAAGAGACCATTGTACTTGTTGGATTTCCAGCCAGTGGGAAGTCTAACTTTGCAACAAATATGCTCGCTACAAAGGGATACAAGGTGATTAATAGAGATACCCTTGGTTCATGGCAAAAGTGTGTTAAACGAGCTCAAGAGACTTTGGTTAACTCCAGTGTAGTAATAGACAACACAAACTTATCCAAAGAAGAACGGGCAAGATACATTGACTGTGCTAAGAAGGCCCATGTTCCATGTCGATGTTTTGTGTTTACCACAACAGTTGAACACTGTAGACATAATGAAAGGTTTAGGCAGATGACAACCAAATCTCATGAGAAGATAAATGAAATGATCTTCAATCAGGTCAAAAAGAGATTTGAAGAGCCGAGCATGTCGGAAGGATTTACAGAGATTGTCAATGTTAACTTTGTGCCACGTTTTGCTTCTGAGAAAGATAAAGCAGACTATTGCAAGTTTTTACTGGAGAAGTAGAAATTCTAATATAACAAAGTAGATAATTGTTTTCACAGATGATTGAATGAGACTTAAAACTGGTAGTAATATAGAGAACAAAACTAAAACATGAACAACCAAAAGAAAAGGGACAATATGACTTTCAATAAAAAGGACAAATCATCTGCATACAGTACTGGTTCTAATTTCACACTAATGCCCATTTATTGATTTCAACTTTAAGCAGTTGTCTCTCGTATCAAATCTGACTGGTTGTGTCAAGTCACACACATGCATTTGACTACAGTTGAGATGGAAACTTATCGCCTCATTTCACCTCAGAAAAGCTGAGATCATGTGCAGTGAAGGTTTTATCATGTTGGCTATGGGTCTGCCTGTTTTTTCAATTTCCTTCCTATACCTTATTGATTTCAACTACATAAATATCTATGTGCTTCTTTTTTCTTATTTCAACTTCTTTGGTCCCTGGTTGATGATTGTCACATATTGTAAAAGAAAGCATGTTTTTGTTGACTGTCATGATTGCCTTTCTGATTAACTTACATGATGCCCTGTTGGCAATAACATATGAATTGCACATTTTACTAGATTTGTTGTAATTAATAAATATTTGTTTAATTAAAATATTTTTCACAGTTTTGTTGTGGTCATTTCAAAATCGATATTATTAAGAATCTAGTGTAATTTGAACTGCAGCAAAATTGGGGTTACGTGTTATTTTATTATTTAATTTACAGAAGTTATGTCATATAATCGGGCATGGCGTTCACTACCCAATCCTGTTTAAACTTGAAACCTCAAAAAAAAGAAAAGACCATCACACTCCATGGTAGAAGAACAGCGACTAAGTCATGTTCTATAATACAGTTCACATATTACAAATATTGTCTGGGCTTGAGTAAGAATGGTTAAAAAGATGCACTAACATAACATAAATTATTAAATGTGAATCATGTATGACATGGAAACGCTTAATAACCAATTTGGAAGCACATATTTGACCTAGAAGCATGAGTGTACTGAAGAGTACAAGATATTTTCTTAGCAAAGAGCTAACGAAATCGTATAAAGAAAAAATATTGAATCAAGATGTTGAGCTGTGCATGAGCTGTAGCGGTCAGACCCAATACTGACTGCTAGCATCAGGGCCAATGACCCAGAGCTGCCAAGTCTCTTCTCCACCTCCATGTGGTCATCCTGGATATAACAGGTTGTAACCGAGCAGATTGGCTAAAGAGAAGGGATTGAAGAGGGAAGGCTACTCAAAAGTGCCATGTTGAAGTCGGATGTTTCGGGCCAAAAGGTGCAAATATCACGGTTGAGCTGTAAACTATAACAATGCAATCTGTTCTTGGGACAGTATCCTGCTACTAGCAAAGCCCTTTTCAAGGCTCTGTAGCGGGATCTTGAGAACAAAGAAGATAAACAAACTAATGGGTGTGAAGAGGGAAATAATATACTTGTATCTGTGCATATAGTAAAATAACACTTGCTGAAAGCCATATAGAGCACACATTAAAATCTGACTGCAAATTACGTATTAAAGAAAGGAAGATATGAACCGAAATAGTCCTAATTAGTAAACTACCATGAGGCAAAATATAGATTTATCCAGTATCACCACCTGTGGAGAATGAGACTATTTGGATATATTTAATTTGATGTCAGTGTGATACCATGTCACTTTCACGGCACAGCTAACAATGGTTTGATCTACTTAAGAATAGGGGAGAGGAGACTAATGTGTAGTCATGCAAAACATGCTGATCTGACAATATTAGTCAGGGTCAGGTGAAAACTACTGACCAAGACCCCCACCTGACTTCCTCTGTTCTGCCCAGAAAACAGGCTGTTTTATGGCAGTCTGGCTGACAAGGTGGACGATCGACGTGACCCCTCATAGTAGTGAGTAACACACAGATGAAGTAAAGCATAACACAACCACCTGGAGGACACTCGAGCCACCTTCATCAGCAAGCTATTGCAACCTAGTGCCCTTTTCAGAGAGCACAAAAGAATAAAAATGCTCATTGTGGGCATTCAACAAATTCAGAATGACTTGTGTTCTAGACACTTGGCTCATTACATTGTACATCCATTTTTGTGTTTTGAGCCAGTAAGTGTTTAGCTTGTCTTACCTTGTAATTCATTCTTCTTCGCATCTCCATATTTTGTTGCTTACAAAGCAGGTCCATAACGTGTTTGCCACTTAACAGGAAGCATATGCCAAGTACTTGATGCGTTACTACTTCCAGTGGTTGTTTCTGTAGTAGTTTCCATTTATATAACAAACCTCATGCACATCCCTCTTCAGTTGTCTTTTTACAGTGACAGTGGACCGATTGTTTTATTCTCTTGATCCACTCATTTTTGTGACCTATTTTATGTATGCTGGATATTGTACCTGTCTCTATCCGTCGTTTTCTTCATCTTTCTTCATGCTTTTCTTTCTACCGTCTGTCTGTCCATATCTGACAAGTGCCTCTGCATATTTCTGACCTAATATCAAAGCTTAATAGTTTAGAGATCTATGAGCCTTAAGTATCAAAATTCTTGAAGGTATATTGTAGAAAATAAAGTTTAGATAATTCTGTTTCACCTTCATCATAGTGGTCTCGAGGTAAGGTGTCCACCTTGGGTGCCGGAGGTAGCAGGTTCAAATCACGGAATTTTGTCACATTGATCATCTGATTAAAAATTCCCCTGATCTCTGGGTAGTGAGATCGGACTCCCGTGTTCAGTGTCGATCATGACACTGGCAGTTAGAAATCGAAATTAATAGGCTTAATGGCAGCTGCCTGAACAAAATTCAAGTTAAAAATCTACCCAAATTATTTGTACCTTCCCCCAGGTCTAGTAAGCCGCAGGAAGTTTAAAATACCTACTATGGATAGCCGATAGCGTTTGGCTCCGTGACAACAGACATTAATTGCCTGTTTTGATACCAGGATTTCAAGTATTCCAAGTCAATTCTGTGTCACCTTCATCATCATTCCTTTTTCACTCCAATACCAGCATGGCCTTACAGGAAGTATGCTTTAGGACTCTGGCCCACCATCATCAGCACACTTAGAATGTGAGAAAGTTACTGCAACCTACCACCTAACGCCCTTTTCAGGGCACACAAAAGAGTAAAGTTAATGTTACTCATTGCGGCATTCAACAACAGGAAGCATGTCTCATGTATGTACTTATTGCAGTTGTGGTTTTTGTAACATTATATCTACATGATGATGTTTCCAGTCCCGTCCACAATTCACCTCCCTCTTAATTGCCTTTATTACATGCGTCAAATAGTTTAGTAGGGCTATTCTTTAGTCTCCTGTACAGAGTAATGTTTTAGCATGTGTGAACTATTCTTTCTAATGTAGGTGTAACTAATAGATGAAGGGAAATAACTGAGGTTTGCCCCATTCAATTATTTGTTATGACATTAACATTGCTGTATTTATACGTGCCTGTCACCATTAAGTAATATTGTCACCGTGTTTTGACACTTTAGAACTTTATTTTTGTATCTGGTTAGTCAGAATAAAAAGCTCAGCGTTTTGTGAAAATATAAAAAACAAGGTTAGTTTAATGTCAGATACTGTTGTCGGGAATGAAGACTTCATTGCAATAGGACTTGGCTTCTTGTGAGGTTGCGTGATCAGTTCACTTCCTCGATGTCTACCTTACCTAATAGCAAGTTTGTCTTGAAAGTACATTGTGTCATAGTTTACAGCAAGGCTGCGGTATCTGTGCCTTTTGGCCCGACATAAAAAAAATAAAAAAAACTTCAGCACAGCATTTATGGGAATAGGTTTTCCTCCCCCTTCGATTCCTAATTTTTTTTAGCTAGGCTGCATGGTTGCAGTCTGTTTCCAGGGCTGCCACTTGGAGGCGGAATAGTACGTTGGTCAGCTATTCATCTTAATGCAAGCATCCATCTATGAGTTGCTGGCTGCTGTCAGCTCATTCACTTTCTGCAGCCTTGGCTCCTAATCAAGTATTCACTTCTAAAAGTTAGTCGCATGTCAGACACTACCGTCAAGAATGAAGTGGTAAAGACTTCATTGTAATAGGACAGCTTTTTGTCAAGAGGCGTGACCAGATCCCACCCTCAATGTCTACCTTCCCTAATAGTAAGTCTAATATTCACTTCAAAATGATAGTCCCATAGCAGACACTACTGTCGGTGATAAAGTGTTAGAGGCTGCATTGTATTAGGACTTAGTTATTTTCTTAGCTGGATTGTCTACTTGTGCAATCTGTTACCACTTTCGTCGCTTGTAGGCAGAATAGGATTTTAATCAGCTGGCTGCTTACGGCTCATTCACTGTGCTGTGTCTTTGACTTTATGTACATTCTAATATTGATTGTCCAAGGGGCAGATCGGTTAAATCAGCTATCCTAGTCTCAGGTTACCGTTTCAATTAATAATTCCAAACCTTTCAGCTCCCTGTTGAGCACATGCTTTCAACAAATGCACATACAAGCCCACCTGTTCTGGGCCATCTGCACCAGCTCTCTGTGTGTCTTATTTGTTTTCTTTATTTGTCTTGAATTCTCAACTCCATACATGTTTTGATCTACCTCTATTTCTCTTGCCTTGGGGTTTCCAGAACAGAGATTGTCTTGTAATTCTATCAGCTGGTTTATTTAATGTATGTTCTTTTTTTTCACAAGGCAGCTCCATTTCACATCATGTGGCAATGATATCTGTCTGGCTCTTTCCAATAGTTCCACATAGTGATTTTATCATATATTTCAATCTCTCTATTCTGCCCAGGCACCTGTCTTATCTTTTTTCTTGTTGTTGTAGTTTTCCATGTTTCAGAGCCATACAATAGGACTGCCACTTAACATCCTTTTCAGGGCATACAAAAGAGTAAACTTACTCATTGTGAGCATTTACAAAAACATTGAAAATTAGCATTTATATTTTTGTGTTAAGACTTAATTGCTTTTGATTTTAACAAGTTTCCCAGTGCAAATAAAACTACTCCCATCTTTTGTATTCTTATTTTGATATCTAAATCTGCACTTCATACTTTATCTATATTGCTGCTAACATAATAAATGATTCCACATCTTGTAGGATTGTGTCTCCCAACACAATCTATTTGTTGCTAGTTGAATGTATTCTCATAATCAAGTCATCAGTAAAGTTCAGATCATCAAGTTGTTTTGTCAAATTCTGTTTTTATTGTTTGATGATGTCCTCATAATTCAGTCAATAGCCAACAGAAAGAAGTGATGATCTAAGCAATAGCCAGCAGAAAGAAGGGATGATCCAAGGAATGGCCAGCAGAAAGAAAAGTGATGATCCAAGGAATGGCCAGCAGAAAGAAGTGATGATCCAAGCAATAGCCAGCAGAAAGAAGTGATGATCCAAGCAATAGCCAGCAGAAAGAAAAGTGATGATCCAAGCAATAGCCAGCAGAAAGAAAAGTGATGATCTAAGCAATAGCCAGTAGAAAGAAAAGTGATGATCTAAGCAATAGCCAGCAGAAAGAAGTGATGATCCAAGCAATAGCCAGCAGAAAGAAGTGATGATCTAAGGAATGGCCAGCAGAAAGAAGTGATGATCCAAGCAATAGCCAGCAGAAAGAAGTGATGATCCAAGCAATAGCCAACAGAAAGAAAAGTGATGATCCAAGGAATGGCCAGCAGAAAGAAGTGATGATCCAAGCAATAGCCAGCAGAAAAAAGTGATGATCCAAGCAATAGCCAGCAGAAAGAAGTGATGATCCAAGCAATAGCCAGCAGAAAGAAAAGTGATGATCCAAGCAATAGCCAGCAGAAAGAAAAGTGATGATCTAAGCAATAGCCAGTAGAAAGAAAAGTGATGATCTAAGCAATAGCCAGTAGAAAGAAAAGTGATGATCTAAGCAATAGCCAGCAGAAAGAAGTGATGATCCAAGCAATAGCCAGCAGAAAGAAGTGATGATCCAAGCAATAGCCAGCAGAAAGAAGTGATGATCCAAGCAATAGCCAGCAGAAAGAAGTGATGATCCAAGCAATAGCCAACAGAAAGAAAAGTGATGATCCAAGGAATGGCCAGCAGAAAGAAGTGATGATCCAAGCAATAGCCAGCAGAAAAAAGTGATGATCCAAGCAATAGCCAGCAGAAAGAAGTGATGATCCAAGCAATAGCCAGCAGAAAGAAAAGTGATGATCCAAGCAATAGCCAGCAGAAAGAAAAGTGATGATCTAAGCAATAGCCAGTAGAAAGAAAAGTGATGATCTAAGCAATAGCCAGTAGAAAGAAAAGTGATGATCTAAGCAATAGCCAGCAGAAAGAAGTGATGATCCAAGCAATAGCCAGCAGAAAGAAGTGATGATCCAAGCAATAGCCAGCAGAAAGAAGTGATGATCCAAGCAATAGCCAGCAGAAAGAAGTGATGATCCAAGCAATAGCCAGCAGAAAGAAAATAATGATTAAGAGACACACCAGTTCTTATTTCAAAGAGCTCAGAATGCTGTGCTTCATGTAGAATATTTCACATCTTCATGTTTTCTTCATTATGATAATGAACTGTAGGGAAACTCCATAGTGCCTGAGCAGCTTTTCAAGTGATTCTCTGTCTTAGCTGTCAAATGCTTTTTCATACACACATTCAAATAATGTGAGTCCTGTTCGCACTTTGTTCAACTATTATTCTCAGTGTAGCTGTCTGGTTTGCATATGACCTATTTTGTTGAAAGCCTGCTTGTTTTTCAATCAGCTGATTGTCTATGACCTCTTTTAATCTCCCTATATAAACCTGTTCAATATTTTCCCATTCACTAATAATATTATTATTTTTCTAAAAAGTACTGCAGCAGACACTGTTACAATGTAACCTTACAGTCTGTTAGTATTTCTTCTCTTTCCTAAACTTTACAAAGTAGTTTGTATAATATCTCGGTTGAAGTGGAATGTCTGCATTAATTACTTCTATTGAGATACCATCTGGTCCAGTGGCTTTTAACCATCTTACAGAAGGATTACGGCTTTCTTAATTTCCTCTCTGTTTAGTTTCTCGCAATTATAACTTACAGTTCTGTTTCTGCCAATTGAATGTTTAGGGGATCTTGTGGAACTGGTCTATTTAAATACTTTTACGTAGTCACTCTTATTCTACCCCTGGAGGTCGTTGTGGTCGAGAGGTAAGGCACTCACCTCTCAAAGCAATGAATGGAATTGGTGGGGGATCAAGTTTCGCAGGTTTTAAGCAACTTGTATCGTTTATTGTCATTTGTAAAAGTTTTTCACATTTCTTCCGGTATACAGACCACACTTTTTGACAGAAAAAAAGCATTTCTCCTAAAAATAGCATTTTGTTTTTTAAACTGTACTTTAAAATTATCATGGTCTTCTGAAACAATAGATGCAATTAATTGACAATGTGTTTCTGTATCAATTTCTTAGTGTAAATGAAAATAGTTAAGCAGCAGACAGTATGTTAGCCACTTAGCGCACACATTTTCTGAAATTTGTTGTAGGCGTTGTATGAATAATAACTAGAATTTATCATCAGGTGCCCTGCCGATTGGTGATTATGGACCACCATCCACTTCCATCATGTGTGTCGTTAACCAACCTTTTTGTTGATTGTTGCCCATGCCATTCTCTGAGGCTGTCCAACATCTTCTCTTTCGACCTTTCTCTGTCTCTCTTTCATGCTATCTTTCTTGTTGTCATGACCGTGCTTCAAGCCACCTCTTCTCATGATATGCCCAAACAAGGATGACTGCCTTGTTCTGATTCTTGCAATAATTTGTGTTTGTGCTTCCTCGAGTACCCTATCATTAGTCTTCTTCACAATCCATGGGATCCGCCACATCTCCGTTGCTTCCAAAGATCTAAGCTAATAGTTGTCCATCACAAGTGATGAAGACCACTCTCTTTGTTCAGCCGTGTGGACAGTCGTATCTCTTGCTGTGTCCGCTGAAATGGGTGACTTGCGCGGTGATTTGGATTAAAGTGAGGAAGAAACTGCGCCTTTTGTCAACCTCACTCACAAAGCCTAAGCTACCTTTTACCAGTGGCAAGACATTCATCGAGACGACTGGAGAAAGCATAGTATGCAGATTTTGCCTCAGGGTTACCACCGAAGCCTTTCCGTAAACATGTAACCCGCAGGGTAGAAAGGTGGGATGGCATCTAACGCAGTTTGTCGTGCCTTTTCGATAACCACGAGAGGTCGTATGGACAACACTCAGCGTGTGAGTGAGTCTGGCATCTCTCCCCAGCTGTATTTAGCTCATCATAGTAGCATCTAAAATTCCCACACGCCAAATTCGTGTAGGTGAACCGGCAGAACTAACCTGTGAAATACGACACAGGTATAAGCGTAGTGCCATTCAGCCGTCGTCCAGACCAGGATAAACGGATGGAAGAAATCAAAAAAAAAGAACGAAATAACAAGTTCAGACAGAAAACAACACCATGTTTCCGTGAACACAAGTGTAAGTCGTCGACTAGTGTGAATTCCAGGCAAATCTGTGGTCTGGCGGCATCCATAATGATGCAAAACAGTAGAGAAATGTAGACTCGCAGCCAGTTATGCTTGCTAATTGTCCATGATTCACTGTCATATGTCAGTATTTGTTCCACGTAGTATCCAAGGACTCTCTTTCTCAGTTCCAACGACAAGGTTTTGTTGCACAATATGTCTTTCATGGTCCAGAAGACCGATTTTGCTTTAGCTATTCTGCATTTTATTTTGTAATTGTATCTGATGTTAATGTATGTGTCCAGGTATTTAAACATGTTAACTTGTCTCAATTCAGTCTCCTTCGCTTTGAGGCTATCATTTTGGAGAACCCGGTTTCTAAATCACTACCATCACCTCAGATTTATTTTTAAGCTGAAGCCTTTGTTGTACTACCATGTTTATCATTTCCTGCAAGTCGGTTTCAGTCTTGGCTATCAATACAATATGATCAGCATTTGTAGATTGATAACTAGACTTATAGTTTGTTATTTCGGTCTATCAATTTTTTTTCAATTGATTCTTATCTCTCCAAATCACACAAAAAATCATACCAACATACATTCTCTAAATGTATTGCTCCCTTCATCTCCCACTAGCATGCTTCACATTGGTCTTGTGTATGGTTCTCCATCTTGGACAAGTTGACATGTGTTTGTGTCTGTATGTGTGACATGTAAGCTGATGATACTATGTTTATATATAATCACATTTTCACATATAGATGTCTTATTTTATTTTTCTTGTGGGATATAGTTTAAACAGTAGGCAGGGTAGCCAGCATGGAAGGTTACAGTGTCACTACTCCTTGCTCGCAATTTGGGCTTCAGTAACACAATCGTAAACACGTTACAGTTACAAAATTTGATAAATTATTGATCTACTTTTAAGACACGTATTCAATTTGTTTTGAACAAAGATATAACAAGGTCTCCATATTATTTCAACTATAAGTTGTGGTCATATATGATATAATATGACAATGGAATAATAATATAATTTTGATAATAAAACACTATATCTTGACTTTTAGCTGTCAACACTTTATGGTAACTGACTTTATTTGGTGTAAAAATGTTTTTTTATTCTTAAATTTGTCTGCCATTAATATGGTCCATTGTTTACTTTTGCCTGATACATTTATTTTGTCAGTTAGATATGATTCAGGTCAGGTAATCCTGTAACCGGTGAGGCATTTGGGGCACCCATGAAGACACCCCACAATCCTCCGGCACCCCTCTCTGTCAGCAGCCACTGCCTGTGGATCATTGATTGGTCCATTCTTTTATGTTGTCCTCCTACCTCTTTTTGAGATGACCTCTAAGTCATCCACATTGCACCCTGCTATGCAGGATCATATTTGTAAGACCATTTGATTTCAGTATGTGGCTGTATCAAGTGAGTTTCTGTCTTTTGACCGCAGCCAAGAGGTCTTCAAAGGGCCTTATTGCTGCTGCAATTCTTTTGTATCTTTTTGTTTAAAAAAATGTGTAACTCATTCTTTGAATGTGACGTTTAGAAGTCTTCAGAAACATCTCATCTCCAGGGCATGTATCCTCCATTGCATGTCAGTTGTAATTATCCATGTCTCACAAGCATAGAGGAATATTGGCAGGACCAATGTATACATTAATCTTATCATTGTGCATGTGGCTCACCGTTTAAATTGCCAGATATAATTATTACTAATATTATAAGAAATAATAATGGTGAAGACTTGACACCTGTTTTGATGTCAAAATGTGTGTTATTTTGCTACTCCTGTAGTTTCTTCTCTTCTACAGTTAGCAACATCAAAGGAGATGTACAGTACAAGAAAGTTTTGCAGAGGAATTGCAATACTAGTGTTAAAATTGTTTTGTGTCCCTTGTTCTGCTAACTTCTTTGATGTTATTTTCGTAACAGGCTTCCATGTAAATATGAAATTCAGGGTCATGGTTTCTTTTCATTTGTCTTTAGTATTTAAGAATAGCCTGTTTAATGTGTTTATTTAGTTGCTGGAATGTAAAAGTAAAACACTGCTGTTGTTTATAAACTGTAGTAGTTAGGTGTAATTATTGTTAGAGATCTGATGTGAAAATTGTGTGGGCTTACTGCTGCGAGCTGTATTGTATGTGGGCTGTAAAAGAGAGAATGCTGTATTGATACTTGTGTGGGGATGGAAACCATATGATAGAAAAAGTAAAAAGATGTGCTGTATTTTTACATACAATTGCTAAATTGTTCAAATAACACTGCATATATATATATATATCAGATAGGTCAGAAATAGATACATATCAGATCATTGGCTCTTTTCGTCTTGTTAGACGATAGTAATTCTGCTTTGAAAAAAGGAATGTAACTACAGTCCATGACGATAGTGAATGTTGCTCATAATAACAATTGGAGCAGAGAAGCCTCTTCCACTATGTGTGCAAGGAAAGTCGGGACTGTTTGCGGCATCACATGGTGTGGCATGTCTTCTCAGACGTTGAGTGTTTAACCTTTAATCAGTATCTCCTTTGTCTGTTTTCCATGCTTCTTCTTCTTCTTCATCGTACGCAGTCAGACAGTAACCATTATTTTTTCTAAAAAAGCAGCGGTCATCCTGAGGCTGTCGACCCTGCCATAGAGCTTTGTCTAGTGTTGCCACTGGTGATGGCCACATCTGCTCTCTCTGATCCTCGTATGTCGGGCAGTTTTGCAGCAAATGTTCAGCGGTCATTTTCCCGGTACCACACGGGCATTCGTCAGTGCCACCTATCTTCAATTTGTTGAATAGGTGGTACCTCAGTCTATTGTGGCCAGTGCGAAGTCTGAAGATCACGACCTGTTCTCTTCTGTTCAACTGGTAATAGGCATCGTTTTTGGTGTAGCCAGTATGTTCGGTTTCCCAATTGGTCATGTATCTAGCTCTAATAAGCCGTTTTGACTCTTCGTATGGTTTTCCATGCTTAATCCTGCCCCTTCATGTAATATGATACATGGGGTCCTGGTCCCATTATTCCATTTCAATGCCTGCATCATTCATATCCTGCTTGCCAACTTGTACTGAAGTGGTGGCTATATTATTAAGTAGATCTTTTGGTATTCTGCCATCATCCATCCTCTGAGTGTGTCCAAGCCTTTGAAGACTAGGCATGGAAAAGATTGTGATAGTGCCTGTTTTTTTTCAATACCTCTATGTTGGTGTTCTTGTCTTGCCACCCAACCCTCAGGACTCTCTGCACAGGCACCTCATATGATAGCTGTTTAGCTGCCTCTCCTGGTGCGTGTAAATAGACCATGTCTCACTGCCGTAAAGAAGAGTGCTGAGGACACAGGCCTGGTAAACAAGTGTTTTTGTTTTAACAGTGAGCTTTTTGTTCTTCCAGACCCTTTTTGTTAATCTGCTCATTGTTGTTGCTGCCTTGCCTATCCTGATATTGATCTCTTGGTCCAGGGATACTCTATTATGAACTGAGGATTCTATGTATTTAGAGTGATCTACTACCTCAAGATCCTCATAATCAATGAAGATCACTGGTGGCTTGTTAACACCGTGGACCATAAATTGTGGTTTCTTTTTGTCGATTGTTAATCCAAACTCACATCAGGCATCAGAAAATGCAGACAGTAAGCTTTGCAGTTCCTCTTCTGAATGAGTCGTAATTGCGACATCATCCACAAAGAGCAGTTCTCTGATCCGCTCCCTGTTTATTGTGGTCTTGGCTTTCAGCCTTTGGGCATTGAATAGGCCACCATCTGCGCGAGAAAGAATGAATATACCACCATCCTGGTCATGGAAAAGATGCTTCAAGAGAATTGAGAAATATATTCCAAAGAGCGTTGGAGCAAGTACACAACCTTGTTTTACTCCACACTTGATTGCAAATTCCTCTGAGGACACACTGTCAAAGTTGACAGTGTCTTTTATCTCTGTGTGGAACGATTCAATAAGGCCCAGAAGAATCGTTGGACAACCAATCCTCCAGAGCGCTTTGAACAGACTCTCATGATTGACCAAGTCAAATGCCTTTGTGAGATCTATGAAGGCAATATACAATGGTTGCTTTTGTCAGCTATCAGGTATACCAGAAATATATTAATATACAAGGGGCTGGTCATAAGTCTTTACCCTAACCATGAAGGAGTAGGAGGAGAAAGTTGAAATCTGGCACAGTGCTTATTCTTTCTCAATGTAGCCACCACCTGAATTTATACATTTCTGCCATCTCTGCGTGACCTTGGAAAGACCTTCAAAATAAAGTAACCTATTTTTCGAACTAAACCAGTTACCACAAGCCAGTATGACATCTTCGTCGGTCAAAATGATTTCCTTTCAGCTGTTTTTTTTTTTTTAAGTTTTGGGAAAAGAAAAAAGTCGGATGGAGCTAAATCCGGAGAATATGGTGGGTGTGGAAGAATTTCAATATTCAAATCGTTGGCTGTTTGCAGCACAAACCTTGCTTTATGGGAGGACGCGTTGTCTTGGAGTAAAGCAACATGGGAACGGCCACACTTAAACTGCCTACGCTAGTTTTTTTTACAGAAGCATACAAAGGACAGAATTCCTCTTTCGTTGCGTTCATGATCTTTTGGTCATGATGAAGTCTGTAGTCTTCACCAGGTCGGAGTGGCTGCCCCACAGCTTTTGTCTCAGCTCCGCACCCTCTGGCCAGGTCGGGCATCTCATTTCCCTATAGATTGGGCATTCCTGAGGAATATGCTCAGGGTTCTGGCATCCTGTTCCACATGGGCACTCATCGGTGTGTGATATCTTCAGTCGGTAAAGATGTTCTAGTAGTCTGCAGTGTCCAGTTCTCAGGCGAAATAAGGTAGTTTGTTGATTTCTTTTGAGTTGGTGAATTGGGTCTTATGTGCTGCTTATGTTTCTGTTTTTTCTCCATTGGTGTATGTACTGATTTTACATTGTCTTTATTTCATTATATTTGTAGCCCTGTTTTCAGTTTGGGTTTTGTCTACTCCCTCGTTGACTAGTCTGTCTGCTTCCCCCTTTCCATTTGATTTACAGTGTGCAGGAATCCACAGAATTTATGGTCTATAGATTTTCTTCAAGCTTGTAAAGTCCTTTAGGTGATTTGTCATTATTTTTTCAACGTAGTCACCATCGCGGTTCACACACAAAAAATCAGACTTTTCCCGAAACAAGATACGCACAGCTGCTTGTACCTTCTCGCCAGAAACGTGACGGTGTCCCCTTAAGGTGTTCCTTCATCTTCGGGAAGTGGAAAAAGTGCCAAATACTCCAATGCGGCCACTGTTTGATGACACATATGTGGGCGAGATTTGTCGTGCTGAAGAAGTGCATGCTTGCTCGCACGAAACCGCAGCAATAGTGCTCCAAGTTTCTGTAATGTTTTCACATATCGATCAGAGTTGACGGCAGTGGCGGGCTTCAAAAATTCAGCATGGACTACGTCCTCGCAGTCCCAAAAGATCGGCATCATCACTACCCCCGCCGAGGCGACGACCTTAGATGAGTTCTTGTGCCTGTACTCCATAGACTGACGCGTGTTTTGTGGGTCATAATGATGTGCCCATGACTCTTCAGTGACAATTCGGCGTTTAATGGCATCACCTACCTGTTCAGAAGTTCCTGACATACCTGCTGTCGGCGTTGTTTCATATCTGGTGTCCGCATGCGAGGGACCCATCTCGCACACACTTTCATATACGCAAGCAGGACATGAATAGTGTAATGAACCAATATCTCCTATATATATATAAATTTATATATATAAATTTATATATGGATATTAGATGGACTCGCTCAATTGAAACCATAAGCATTGCGATATCTTTCTGCATGACGTAACGAGTCCATTTTCTGGCTGAGCCTTTTTTTGTTGAATTTATTACAAAGCTATATTTTCTCTCCATTTCAGTTTGTGTACCTTTTCTTGTCATCCAAGTACGTTGTCTATCAGCTCTCTAAATCACGTTCTCTTCAATTGTGAATATTTCTTATTTGGGGCTTTGCCTTTATCTCTGTGAGATCTGGCATGCCGGCGGCTGGTGCTTTTGCTTTATTTGTGGAAAGTTACTTCTCTGTAGTCTGCTTCGGCCATATCCTTCCAGTCTTTTATTCATTTGATGATTTGGGCGTTGTTTGAATATTTCTGTTAGTTTTAGCACTTTATAATCTCTTCTGTCAGTTATGTTTTGTAGCTTTGTTTTCGAAATTCTGTTATATGTTGATCTCATAGCCCTTGTAACAATACTTTCTGTTAGGTTTTTTAGTTTTGACTTTCTCCAAGGTAGGATTTTGAAGTTGTTGTTCAGACTAGTATTTCATAACTTAAAGCTGGTCTAACATTTCCTGTGTACAGTGATTTCAGTATTGGATGATCACTACCTCCACGTAGTTCCCTAGTCGTTCACTGTTTAGCTTTTTGTTGATACTTATCAACTTGTTATTTTCTTTAGCTATCCATAAAGCTAGATCATCAGCGTACAGCAAGCTGCGGACCCTCTCTGCTATTTTATCTACTATGTTGTTGATGAAGATCATAACAATGTGGCATTATTACAATTGGATTATTTGGCACTGTACATTTTGTCTGGCATGTCTATTGTTTGGAAGAAGTTTTTCTATTTGTGCGTGCACCCACAGTCTCCATGTTTTAGTGTTGTTTTTTTTCATCCCCGCACTTCACACTATTATACTGATACTATTAGTTCACTATTATACCAATATCAACAAGCCGCTGTCCGAGTATCTGGGCAAACATCAGATTGGTTTGCAGTACAAAAGGGAATCCGACAGGGATGTATCCTCTCACCTTATCTGTACAACATATATGCGGAATGTATAATGAGAAATGTTCGAGAAGATGTGAACATTGAAAGTTTCGACCCATTTACGATTGGGGAGTAGAAGATTCCAGAGTTACGATACGCAGATGACACAGTGATACTATCAAGAAGTGCAGAAGGGCTAGAGCAGCTACTTTCGGCAGTTAATGGACATAGTAAAGATCAAAATCTGTTCATAAACATAAATAAAACAAAATGAATCAAGATGCTGAGCAGCGCATGAGCTTCAGTGGTCAGCGACCCATGGCTGACTGCTAGCGTCAGGGCCAACGAACCATAGCTGCCAAGACCCTTCTACACCTCCACGCGGTGATCTTGGATAACAGGCTGCAGCAGGGCAGACTGGCTAAGGAGAAGGGATCGAAGAGGGAATGCTAACCCGGTATTCAAAAATGGCGACTGCTCGAAAGAAATCAGAAGAAGACTAGCTATGGCAATGCAGAGACTGAAC
Source organism: Ariolimax columbianus (assembly GCA_036924085.1). Classification (NCBI taxonomy): domain Eukaryota; kingdom Metazoa; phylum Mollusca; class Gastropoda; order Stylommatophora; family Arionidae; genus Ariolimax; species Ariolimax columbianus. The sequence goes on along the minus strand of JAVGWX010000004.1, from coordinate 39,372,904 downwards.
AGCCTGAAGAAATTATGGCAGGGCACCAACACAATGATAAAAGTAAAAGTCTTGAAAGCCTGTGGCAGCTTATGGCTGTGAATCATGGACCATTACCAAAACTTCTAGACAAAGAATCAAATCCTTCGAGTCAAAATGTTACAGAAAGATTCTCAGAATACCCTGGACAGAGAAAAAAAACAAAAGTAGACATTCGGCAAGAGTTGAGCATAGAGGAGAACTGGTTTATCATTTCCATTTTGGCTAGAAAATGCAAATACTCTGGTCACATCAAGAGGCACAACGGTCTTGAGAGAACGGTGATGGAAGGTATGGTGCCAGGCAAAAGAGGAAGGGGTAGACCAAGAAGACGATTGCACCAAGATATCCAGGAAAACCTGAGTGTGGCGGAGGCTGGAGTTTTGACAAGAGAACGAGTTTCTTTCAGACATAATATGATGGGAGCGACGTTCTACAAAGAACATGATACATGATGATGACTTCACACTTTATCAAAGGCTTTCTCCATATCTACCCAGACTGTCAGTGTGTGCTTTCTTGTCTGTGATATACGCTATTTGTCTGAACCCAACGTTATGGAAAATCCAGTTTTTTTTCACTCTCGGTGCCAAATAAGTGATATTTACCAGTCTTTCCGTCAGCTTATACATGTACAGCTAAGATACTGATGGGTCTGTAACTGTCAGCATTATAGTTGCTTCCTTCCATTCCTACTTTCCAGCTTACATTTTTATGAGTTCTAGTAGTTGTTTTTTTTTTCTTCATTTATGTACAACATTTTTAACCGTTTCATTTTTAATTTCATCCTTTCTTTGAGATTTACCTTAGTTCTTGCTATAAAATTTTCCTATAATTTATTCCTCTGCTACAGTTGATGTTTGGCACTTTGATTTTATGGATCTCTCTATTTTTTTTGCATTTATATTTGATTTGTAAACCATGCTCCATTTTTTTAAATGAGTATATTTGCTGGAACCGTACCTGTTTCTGGATTTTCATTTTCTTCTAGGGTGATATCTGGTGCTTTAAATTTTGTTGTTCAACGACTTTGCAAGTTTCCGTAGTTTTGCATAATTTTCTAAATTGTTTTTGATGCCTTTCACAGCCTCTATGTACTTTTCTCTGGCCTACTTTAATTGGATATTACATTCCAATGGTTCGTTTATGTGTACTATTTCTCTGGCAACTGAAGTTTGTGCAGATAGTCTTGTCAGTATGATAAATAGTTCTTTCTTGCTCTTCTTTGGGATTTATTTCTTTGCTGTTTTTAGCATTGTGCTGTTACCCATTTTCTACCATTTCCCCCCCCCCCCCCCCCCCCCCCCCCCATGTTTTTAAAAGTTGATATTCTTGCAATAGGTTTGAGTTAGTTCTGTACATTTTTCCGTTTGCTTTTGAAAAGCGTTATCGTGGCAGAGACATGATCTGTCCTGGTGTGTATTAGCTGCATGGTCGCATGTTTCCGATGTCTACCAGCTAACAAACTGTGGTCACATTCTCCCAACTTGTTCTTGGACTATAGGCCTACTGTATATTTGTATGTTCGATCTTATATTGTAAATGTTAGATTTGAAGTATATGTTGTTTTCCACCGCCTTGAATAAAACAATTGGTTGATATTCTGCCTGGCTGATTAGAAAAAAGTTAAATATATATCTCCCAATCCTAAACTTCTCCGCCATGGCCAGCCCACCCGATAAAACCCATCTTGTTAAGAAAAGAAAATATCAATTAACATGTCTAACGAGCCGACCTTGAAGAAGAAAATCACTACAACAGGGTTAATGGCACAGACCAGCCAAAGCTGCAAGGAAACTGGATTGGTGACTTTCTTTCTATCAACATGAAGACCTCCGGACTCGGCACCTTCACATTGCAATAGAGATGGGGAAAATATAATATCAGCATCCTTAGGTCCGGTGAAATAAGATGGACACAAGCAGGTAAAGTACAGCTGTCATCAAACGAAACCATTATACATTCAAATCACGAAGAAGAGAGTGCACCATACAATGAAGAGGTAGTCCCTATATTAGCATCACAGTGCCCTTATTGAGTGGCATACAGCTGGACCAAGACTGATTACCACAAATAACAAGATAAAACTAAACATATGTAACTCTTCAACTAACAAAAAAATAGATTAAAAACAGTTTCTACAAGAAACTGCAAAAGCTATTGTACGAGACAAAATCAAACGATATAACAATAGTGATGGGAGACTTGAATGTAAAAATAGATTATTGGCAATAGTAGTCTTGGTTGCAATATTGTATGAAAATAGGGATCAAGATGCTGAGCAGCGCATGAGCTGCAGTGGTCAGCGACCCATAGCTGACTGCTAGCGTCAGGGCCAGCGAACCAGAGCTGCCAAGACCCTTCTACACCTCCACGCGGTGATCCTGGATAACAGGCTGCATCAGGGCAGACTGGCTGAGAAGAAGGGATCGAAGAGGGAATGCTAACCCGGTACTCAGAAAATGCTTGCTGAAGTCGGATGTGTTGAACCGAAAGGTGCAAATATCGCAGCTAAGCTGTAAACTACGACACAACGCATTCCGTTCTCTGGACTACTTAAGCCTTTTCAGTGTTTGGTAGTGGGAGATTGAGAACGAACGAAGAAGAATGAAAATGGTGAGATATTTTACTTATTTTTGAGCAGGAAACCAATTGACCATTGGGGGAAGCATGCTCCCACACAATCAAATTCATAAGGCAGCGCGGATATACCCATATCATGTAACGCAAATCCACATCTTCATAAATTAGAAATTTAGACGATCTTTGCACAGTCTGTCATCGTCTACAGAGGAGCGGATAAGGCTTCAGGCTACAATCTAGAAATAATAATATTCAGCAGTGACTGTGCTGACAGACGTCAGGTCAGTGACTCATAGCTGGGGCAAACTAAGAGTGCACTCCATTTACATCCATACACCACACGCTCCACAAGGCGGCTTCTTCTTCAGCATTCAGGTATTTGGTCATGCTAGATCTGCAAGGGGGGGGGGGGGGGGGGGGCGCCTCAGTAGTCTCGAAGTAAAGTGTTCGCCTCGAGTGCCGGAGTTCGCATCATGGTGGAGACCGTGGTTTATTCACGTGGAATTTCTGGTAAAAATGCCCCTGATCTCTGAGAAGCGAGATAGGACTCCCGTGTTCAGAGTCGAGCACGTTAAAAGTACAATGGCAGTTAGAAATCGAAAAGTGTAGGCTTAACGGCCGCTGCCCGGACATAAATTCTAGTTAAAAATCTACCCAAATTATTTGAATCTTATCCCTGGCCTAGTAAGCCGCAGGAAGTTATAAAATACCTGCTATATATGGCCGAAGCATTCGACTACCTGGCAACAGTCATTAACCTGTTTGAATACCAGAATTATTCCAAGTATTCTTCTTCGTTCGTTCTCAATCTCCCACTACCAAACCCTGAAAGGGTAAGTAGCAGAATGTAGTCCAGAGAATGGAATGCGTTGTGTTGTAGTTTATAGCTTGGCTGAGATATTTGCACCTTTCGGTCCAACACATCCGACTTCAGCAAGCATTTTTTGAGTACCGAGTTAGCATTCCCTCTTCGATCCCTTCTCCTTAGCCAGTCTGCCCTGCTGCAGCCTGTTATCCAGGATCACCGCGTGGAGGTGTAGAAGGGTCTTGGCAGCTATGGTTCGCTGGCCCTGACGCTAGCAGTCAGCTATGGGTCGCTGACCACTGCAGCTCATGCGCTGTTCAGCATCTTGATCTCGTCAAGTATTCAAAGATCTGCAGTCCCGTGCGACGTTCAGTCTTTTCTAGGTCTGGACGGCATCCCCATATTTTATGCCTCAGTTCTTCTCCCCCTGACCAAGTTTGGTCTTCTTGGTTTTTGTGGGCATCTTGTCGGATATATTCAGGGTTTGCATCACTTCAGCATTGAGATGGCCTCATCGTACCATACTAATTTCTTGTTAAGAAATGTACAGAACGGATATCTACGACATGAATTGGTAGCGAACACATGGGAGTTACGCCTTCAGGACATTGAACGAGTTGACATTCTCGTCTCAAAGGCACCCATAGTGGTTTCTTTAGATATGAATTGGGGTGACATTCTGTGGCCGACCATGACCGTCACCTGGATATGGATAGAGGTGACATTCTGTGGTCGATTATAGGTCTCCTTGGTATGGATAGGAATGACGTTCTATGGTCGATTGTATGATGTCTCCTGGGTATGGATAGGAATGACGTTCTGTGGTCGATTAATGACTGTCTCCTGGCCGTTGACACGTCAATATATGAACTGGAAGTTCGTATACTGCAGAATTTTCAAATCAATCCAGCAGAGTAACGTGCTCGAGAGGACAGAGGAGTGTGTACACCTAGCAAATTAATGGAACCATCAATATCTAAACTCTTCGCTGAGAGAGACTGAAAACTTATAGTTATAGGACTGCCCAGAGTTCAGTAACATCACTTCTAAACAGAACAAAAAAGAACCAGGTGAAAAAATCTAATATGAAAAAAATGTTTTTTTTTTAAATAAACAAAATAAAAAAGAACAAGTATTCAAAACAGGAGGAAGGGGGGGGGGGGAGGAAAGAAAGTACACGATATTTGCAACAATTAGTTTCCGGATTTTTATAAAAGAGAAGAGAGCAGTGCCGGATGTCCAAATAGGCTGACTATGCTATAGCCCAGGGCTTCAAGATTATAATGGCCTCATTTTGAATGACAAAAACTACGGGACGGGATATATGAAGGACACACCATTCTTTGTTCAAGTATTTTCATACCTGGTACACATTTTTCCTGTATGAATCAGTAGTGACATGTTTCTGTATTCATCACATTTTATTTTACTGCCCTTTCCCTTCTAAATAAGGTATTTAAAATTATACATACATGTACGCACGCACACAGACAGACAGGGAATCCCTATGGCTGACAAGTAACGGCACTTGCCTCTCCATAAATGAGAGCGCGAAACGATATAATTTTGAATTCCACAAGTTTACAAGTGTCCCCTGGTATCAAGTGAGGTGAGATCAGATTATAGCCATATTGAAGATTGACGAAAAACACGGAGATCCCGTGTGCACGTAAACGAACCACTGAGAGTTGAAAATCTATACGAGTAGGCTGTTAACTGTTGTCCAGGCAAAATTATAAAAAGGATTGAAATTCCTCCCCAGTACGCAATCTATTTTACTCCAGGTCTAGTTATCCGCTGGAAATTAGCATTGGAAAATACAAGAATTCACTACTGATATCCTTAGACTACCTGGCAGTAATGGTGCTTATTTTAAATAAAAGGTTTCCAAGTTAACATGCACGAGCATACATTTTCCTTACAATTTATTAAAGAAATTTGTGGCCATCAAATAGTCCAGATCTTTCTGCAGAAGACGGATGTGTCGGACCGAAAGGTGCAAATATCACAGTCTCCGGACTACATTCTGCTACTTCCAAAGCCCTGTTCATGGCTTGGTAGTAGGAGATTGAGAGCGAACGAAGATGAGATGAGTCCAGATCTTAACACCCGCAGACTATGGGATTTTGAGTGTTTTGCAAGAGAATTTCAACCAGAAGAACATTGGCGACATGGTTAAGGTAACAGCGTGGTTAAAAGCAGGCATAGGATGAGCTAGAACTGTGCACAATTGGCGTGTCAGTGAGAACGCAGAGTTCCAGACTTCGCACACGTATTGCAGCTGACATTTTGGGCAGCAACGGAAATAGGCAAAATGTAAGTAAGCATTCTTTCCTCATTGTCATAATAATTGAGTCATTAACAGCCGAGTTTAAATAAATACATTTAAAGGTCACGGATTTCTCAGCCTCTCTCTGGACGCGTTCCCGCGTACGTACGTACACAAACACGCACCACACACAGAAGCAGGCCTAGATGATTCCCAAGTAGACAATGTGGGGCGCATCAGAGCTCTTGCCTTTCCTCTCTTGTGGCACCACCTTGCCGTGGTAGTGCCCATAGGAACTCAACCAGCTTCATTGGTGGTAGCTATCAGCAGGCCCATCGGTTAGGGACCAGACACTTTGAGACATGTGCCCGGTTGCCCCGCAAACAGGCTGAGAATAGTCAAGGGAGGCACTTGATAGTAAGCATAGGAGAAGAAAAGTTAGTCATGTCAATGCCCGTCGCTCCTTTCGGGGCATAGACCATTGACAACCCTACTTCAGCAAGTTCGACGTTGAGCTCCTTTCTGCCAATCTCCAGTTGAGGTCCAGGGACTGGTTATTTGTCAGTCTCAACCTCAGGTGTTTCCTAAAAACAGGCTGTTTCATGACGTTGTGGCTAGCAAAGCCAGCCTGAGGATCCATGTCTTCGATCAGCATGCTCGCAATGTGAGGAAAGCTACTGCAACCTACCACCTCGCCCTTTTCAGGACGCACAAGAGTAAATATATTCATTGTGGACATTCAACAGTAACAATCACGCCTAGTGATATCTTTTAGAATGTCTATAACCCAATCCACTTTACTTGGTTTCATACCATTCTTCATGCCCTTCAATGCTCTAGCTCTGGTTCCCTTCAATGCTCTAGCTCTGGTTCATGGTATTTATTTTGGCTTCAAATAGTTGTTTGCCAAGTTCTATTAGGGTAGACTCATCTTCCTTCCAGAGACATAGCATTGTGGTATCAAGGTTTCCATGAGAACATGGCGGATCCAATTCCAAGCAGTTTCTTCTATGCTGCTTGTACATGCCAATTACTAGTAGTCCAATAGACTGCTGTCAAGGATAAAGTGTTAGAGACTAATATGTCTCAACTTTTTTTACGATTGGGTGTCAAGCTACCTTCTTTGCCTTCAGGTACCCATGTAGAGTTGAGTCGATACTTGAGTATATCGAGACCTTTCAGCAAATGTATTCTCTATGCTTACAGTATCCCTAGCCTCATCGTTTCAATCATTAAGTCTATAAACTATTTTAATGTAATACATAAAAGAGGCAGCCGAGATAACATTAGGTAACAAGAAAGCAAAAAAACAAACCATGGGTAACATCTGAAATGCTAAATAAAATGGAGGACAGACGCAAATAGAAAAACATTACTTAATACAGAGCATGGTATTGATTGCTATGTGTAAGTGTATCAAAAATTAATTAGATCAAGAATGCAAGATCGCACGAGAAAAATGGTGGATAGACTAAGGCAAGGAAATTGAAGACCTGGAGAGAACAGGGAAATTCAATCGTCCATTAGAAAGTAAAACAATTGTTTTGTAAAACTAACGGCATACAAACACGGATGATTTGTTATAAGAATAGGAAACCAATAACAGACCCAGAGAACAAAAACGTGAGATGGAGCGTATATGTTAAGTAACTGTACGATGACAGGGGCGTGGCCTGTATAAGATAACACACCACTAAATGACATGCTATTGACAGAAGAGAGGTTACCTATAACCAGAGATGAATTTAATAAGGCATTTTCTTTAATCCCAAACAACAAAGCACCAAGGATAGACGAGTTGCCTATCCAGCTACTCAAAGCAACGGAGGGATTTTAAATAATTTACTTTTTCGACATGTCAATGAGATTTACAACAAAGAAATATGACCAAAAGATTACACAACTTCAATATTAATTCCTCTGTAAAAAAAAAAAATCAAATGCAATAGAATGCGGTCAATTCCAAACAATAAGTTTGATAACACATTCATTAAAAATTATTTTGAAGATAATTAAGATGAGAATTGATGGAAAGATATAGAAGGTATTGAAAGATAACCAGTTTGAATGTTGAAAGGCCAAAGGCACACCTAATGCCATCGGATTATTGAGGCTTCTCGTAAAAAGAATGATCGATCCAGGACGACCATTATTTATCTGCCTAATTGACTATAATAAAGTCTTTGATCGAGTCCCCTGGAGAACTTTTTTCAGATTCTGCAACAAATAGGTATAGAAGTAACACTTATTACGTTAATCCAGAACCTATGTGAAAATCAAGAAGTGATTATTTCAATCAGAGAAGGTCTCACGGATCCAGTTTCAATGACATGGGGGTACAACAGGGTTGCTTGCTTTCCCTGAGTCTTTATAATGCCCCATTCTGAGATGATGATGGACAAGGTTATGCGAAGTTGTAAAAGGGGTGTCAGAGTTAATGCCATCAAATTTGCAGATGAGCAAGCAGTAGTGGGAGGTTCAACTTAACTTAACGTCTTTATACTGGTTTAGAAGACTCTGCAGAGTCTGTATACAACCAGTTTCATTTACATTACCTTGCTCTAAAAGCTATGTGCATCCAGTTTATTCTTAAATGCATTAATTGTACCTGCCTCCACTACCTCCTGTGGCAATGCATTTCAAGCATTCACCACTCTGACTAAAAAAAAATTTAATAATATCTAATCAGGACATCTCTTTAGTTAATTTGTAGTTATGTTCTCTTGTTCTTGTGGGTGGTTGTATTTTGAAAAACTTGTTAGTCTAATTTATCCGTTCCTCTGATCATCTTATAAACCTGTATTAAGTCACCTCGAATTCTTCTCTTTTCTAGACACTGTAGGCCGGTTTTTCTGAGTCTTTCCTCATAACTGTAATTCTGGAATCCCACTATCAGCTTTGTCGCTCTTTTTTATATTCTTTCCAGCATGTTTATATCCCCTCTATGATAAGGACTCCACACCTGTACACAGTACCTTTATCTAGATCTAACTAACGCTTTATACAGTTTGACTATCACTTCCTTATAATGTATAATCTATTATAAGCTCACTCACCTTACCTGTATAATCTATTATAACCCTTAGGTCTCTTTCCCTATCTATATCCTTCTAATTTTGTTCTCGCCCATAATGTAATTATGTTCCATGTCGGATCTACCCATGTGGATGACTGTTCATTTATCTGCATTAAATTCCATTTGCCATCTTACAGACCATTCTTGAATTTTATCTAAATCTGACCTCAATATATCCACTTCTGCTTTAAATGAGACACTACTGCATAGTTTTGTGTCATCAGTAAATGTTGCAATTATAGAGCCCATATCAATGTCCAAATCGTTTTTTTATATCAAGAACAAAATTGGTCCCAAAACCAAGCCCTGTGGCACTCCACTTTTCACTTCACACCATTCAGAGTACTCATTATTTATGCCCATCCTCTGCCTTCTTCCCTTTTAACCAATTTTCAATGCATTTGGCAACTTCCCCACCTATTCCATGTGATTTTAACTTTCGAAATAATCTTTGATGAGGTACTCTTTCAAAGGCCTTTGCAAAATCTAGATAAATAGCATCCACTGGCTCACCTTTATCTATCATTTTAGTAACCTCCTCCATGAATTGTAATATATTTGTTAAGCACGATCTCCCTCTAGTAAGTCCATGCTGACTATTTCTTATTAGATTAAATTTGGTTAAATGCATTACAATGTTTTCTTTGATTATTGACTCTAACAATTGACAGACTATGCTCGTTAAACTCACAGGTAACATCAAGCACCATAACTGATCTACGATTCAGACAATTAGATCATGAATGAGGGAGAAGAACATTTCAACAGCCAAAAGTCAAAATAACAAAACATTTTTTATTTTGCAATCTTTATTTTATTAAAAAAAGAGCAATGAAATATATTACAAAAAATTAGATTGCTAATTGGAATAAAAGTAATAGCTCCAGATAATTATAACAGATGATTAGAGATATTCTAACCATGAATTATTAGACACCACTAACGAGGTAAATCCAATACCCTTTTCCAACCCCTTGTGGGAACACCAAAATCTCAGCCTAAAAACATTCATAACTACCACCTGCTATATAGAGAACAACATATTCTCCAAAAGACAACAACAGTATGCAATATGATTGAAGAACTATACCCCAGAGAAGTGTGAATTCAAGTATATACTGATGGATCAGCAACCAGAGCAGTGACGAATGGAGGTGCATGAATCTATGTTGTGTACCCAGAAAAATAAGTACAGGCATTAATTATTGCTGCAGAAATAATAAACAACACAAGTCAATATCAGCAGGTTATAATCCTTGCAGATACAATGTCAGTTTTGCAAGCCCTCAAAAACAGTAAAACCGTCACAGCTTAAAATGGCTTTAAGCGAACTAAAAGCCAGAGAATGGTAGCGCTATAGTAGATACATGAAATGCCAGAAAATGAGAGTGGGCAAGTTAGCAAAGGAGGGAGCAACTTAAGAACAAAAAGAAGAAACAATCACGTTCAAGGAAAAGATTATGTTTATCTAAGACAAGGAATACACCAAACTAGAGACTAACTATCACTGTCTTGATTGAGGTAAGCAAGTGATCTTGTTCCGTATGAAAATGGGACATAGTAGATCGAATGGCCACTTATTTAGACTAAACCACTCATGTGTATATGCGGACAAGCATTAAAGACAGTCGAACATATCCCACAAGACTTATTTGCTTTGGCAATTACGTACTAAGCACTGACCCATGGAGATGAGCCTCCACATAAAGTTAGTATTTGGGAGCCTTGAAAAATGTTTCACCCCAGGAATCTATATCCAGAGAACTGGACCACATAATCAAAATCGAGTCAGACGAAAAGAAAAAGAAGAGATCCATGGCAGGATATTTGTCATGAGATAGTGTGTGGTTAATAAGAAATAGCAGAATTACAACTACATGATTTGAGTAAACAATTATTTCAACTTGTACATAAAGAAATGTGATGATGTTGCGAAATTGGTGTTACTACTTCCTAGAGGTACAATAGTTTTTAATGCTTTCAATATTTCCAATTCTTTCTACATGATCTGTTAATAGGGGATAATTAGTTGCTGCTGCTGTAACTAAATCTCCCAGAAACCCAGTAAACATATCAAACAGAGTTATGTCTGCCAGAGTAACACAGTTTCCCGCCAGAAACTGTCCGCCCTCTTCCACGAGCAACTGCTGCAAATTATCAAGGTACTTTGGGACATACTCTTGAGTAATGGTTTTACCAATTTTGGGGTTGTTTTTACCATCATTCCCATAGTAATATGCAGAAGCCTTAGATCTAAATTCAAAAACAAGCTGAGAAATTGCATCAATCTTTAGTCTTTCCAGGTTTGTTTGTCCATAGAAGCCAAATTCTTTTGCTAAATATGCAGCAATGGCCAAACCTTGACAAAATTTGATACCATCAACTTCAAGCACTGGAAGTTGTCCAAAAGGCATTGTGGGTTTCACTGCTGGCCATTCTTGGAAATTGTACCTCATGGTTTTAAATGATTTCCCAGCCAGAGTTAAAATTAAGCGGCTAACTTCTGCTCTCCCTCTTTCATCAAAATGGTGGAGTGTGAGGTCAGAGTTTGACATAATTCTGAAAGTAAAAACAGAGATCAATTATAAATCATTTATGAAAGAAGTGCACAACAGCCTATTCAATTCATGCTATCAGTTTAATGACAGACACTAGTAGTCTGGTCTCAATTATTCCAGAAATTAGAAAATGTTTTATAAATTTCTATGAAACCAGATGAAATATTAAATCTTAGGTAGAAGATTACGCTGGATAGACCACACACTGGAAAAGCCTCAGTCTTGTGTTACCAGATGATTCTTGCAGTAGAACCCACACACAAAAAAAGTGGCAAAATAAGGCCTTATAACATGTGGAGAAGAAACCTAGAGGTTGATACAATAAAACAGGGGAGATGCTAAAAAAACTGACAGGGAGGCTAGAATTGGGAAAGAAAAAGAGCTCAGCATAACATTCAGCAATAAATTTCAAGTACTGAAACAACTAAATGCAGGGGCTGACATTGATGACAAATTTGAACAGCTACAAAATATCTGGAAAACACCATGCAAGGAAGCAGCTTCCTAAAAACAGGTTAGAGTAAGCTGAATGCAGTGCTGGACTTATGACTCCACCTAATGGAGAAAAGAACAAATATCTTAACGTCTTAAACTGGTTTAGAAGACTGCAGAGTCTGTATACAGCCAGTTGCTTGGAGGTGCTTATAATATTTTTGCTATTGTTGTTGCGCAATACTTTGTTTACACTCTATTACCTATTTTTACTAAAATTATCAAAAACTACAGCTAAATGAAAAGCTAAATGTATTAGTTTGTCACCATAACAAATGATGGTAAAAGACAAGTCATTTTAATCCAAAACTTGTCCAGATATAACTAAACAGACTTGTTGAAAGCTAGATGCTCTCCCAAAAGGAAGTAAAATTCTATAGTTCGTTCCAAAATTGCTGCACAACTTTAGCGATTTAAATTAAATAATCTCCTTGACAGAATGTAATGAAATTTTGTGTGGGTATTAATAATGATTACGACCTTAAGAAAGTATTTTTTGTCCATCTAAAACTGTTCTCCTGTAAGTTATTACTTATTTGGGATTAGTAAAATAACATTGATCTGGATTTGGTATACTTACACAAGTTTTACAGTAAGATATTCCTGTATTCCGTTCAATGTGTACTATTGTATCAAAATGCTAAGTCCATAAGTTATTCCCAGTTAAGAATCTGGAATTTCATGAAAAACAACTCAAGCAAGTTGTTCTCACTTCTTTTCCACTCATGTATCATTTGTTTTCCGTTAGAAGTTGAATGAGCTACTTTCTTATCAATTTAGTAATGACTTTGAAGTGCAAATTCATGACGATGCAGAAGGTGACTGTACTGTTCTATAGTTATTTCTGCAGAGAAGCCAGAAGGGGACATACAAGATCTTAGGAAGAAAACACAACCTGTACTAGGTATAGATAAAATATTGTTTTCCCATTGGATAAAACATGACTTAGTCTGTAAATAATAGTCAAACAAGGCAGGAAAATGAAAAGATGTTATTGGATGTGATATTGTGAGTCATTACAATACTGAAATTTCAAAAACCGCTTTGCAGAGAGTTTTTAGTTACGGCAGTTTCACTGTTCAGAAATCTGTTAGTGGCATAGTAACATAGTTTGTGAAAAATCGCACCACATTGCCATACAATGCAAATACCTTAGGCAGAATCATGATGGATGGCTACGACATAGCAGATTTGGACATATTGTGGGTAAACGCGCACCATACATATGAGAAAGAATGGCAATCACTGGACGGAAACAAGAGAAGGGAAATTCCAAGTAGCAAGGGTTAAACGCATTGTAATAGCTCATGCGGGTAGCAAAGAAAATGGTTTTGTAAGTACTTCTTTTCGCAGCACAATCCACAGATGGTAGAGACTACCACACTGAATTGAATTAAGTGTCCATTGGCTTTTCTCTGCCTACCTACAAATGGTTTTGAAGTAATTAAATAAAGTGACAATACATGTATGGCAATACCTGTATGACAATACTTGTATGAAAATAACTGTATGACAAAAACTATATGACAATACAAAATATTTTAGCATTATATGTCATACTTACATTATATGTCAACTTGTGCATAAAGAAATGTGACGATGATGCAAAATCAGTGTTACTACTTCCTAGAGGAACAATAGTTTTTAATGCTTTCAATATTACCAATTCTTAATATGAGTGTTTCTCAGAAAGTAATGCCCCAAATTTTTTTTCTCAATCCAGATTATAAATAGTAGAGTGAAAATGTACAGGTTCCAACACTGATATTTCCCCCATTCATGTGTGTAATTGCATGGTCTTCTGACAGATAGTGCTGCTGTAAAAATGTTGCATGTATTCAACACATGTTAGAAACAAACTAATTGAATTCTTGGTGGTGGGAAAAGAAAGTGTAGGGAACATTCCCAAACATTTGTATGCTGTGTATGAAAGTTGTGCAGTCGATAGGAACCGCTGAACGCTGGGTTCAGAAAGTTAAAAGCTTCAGGAAGTGGAGAGACAGAGCTGCATGATTGACCACGGTCTTGACATCTTCCACAGTCCCCAGTCCAAACATATTGGACCCCTCGCATCACAAGTCAAGAACTGACCCTATAGCTTTCAGTCAGCAATGGAAGTGTTGTGGCAATTTTCTACGATCTTGGATATTCAAAGGTTTGTGCAAGATGAGTTTCTTGAAGTCTGACAATTGACAAAAGAAAACATGGCACGTGAATAGGACAAACTTGGTACAGGAAAGGTATTCATGCTCTTGTTTTGCACTGGTGTAAGGCCATAGAAGTTATGGATATTATGTGAAAAAGAGCATGTATATAAAGGAAATATTAAGTTATAGTGTGTGAATTTCATACACTGTGGAAAAATAGTTCTGGAAACATATTTGCAGGACATTAGTTTCCGAGCAATATTAGCACCATACATACATATGAATATTAATATTACAAATGTATTTTTGTAAGTTGGGGTTGCCACATAGCATGCACTGTTGTTGGGGATGAAGTGTTTGAGACTTTACTGTACGAGGTCACAATTTCTTTATGCTCTATCATTTTGCTAATCAGAGAGCTACTTTTATAGTACCGCGTTATTTTAAATAAATATGCTTCTATTATAAATAAATGGAGTTTATAAACCATCTTTGTTTTACGGCCAACGGTGATTATAGTAGGCTGTGGGGCACAGAGGTAAATGAGACTCACAACTGCGCCATTAGGTCAGATTATTAGGCATTCAAAAAAAAAAAGGTTGAGAATCGCTGGTTTAAATCACCACAACACGTGAGAGCGGTGTCATAAGACATTACGAAAGAGTAATCCTAATCTAGATTTAATCCTTTTTTTTAAATATCAAGTCAAGATTTGAAAGACAAAGAAGATCAGATATATTTACACGAAATTCAAATCCATTTAATTCTCGGAATTAAACCTATTTACCGGACCTGCTTGACATTAACGCCAGAACCAGTTTATAGTGCCAATTAAGTATGCCATTCATTCATCAGCCTTTTACTTGGTTTCAAACTTTGTTAAGTTCATAATCAACTGAATCTACATTGCCAGTTTCAATGAAATAGCAGAATTGAAATTAAAATAAATAATGAACAGCATAAAACAAGAGTAAAGTATTTACCGGGGGTACAAACCTTTTTGTCAATCACGAAACCTTCAGTTTTTTTATGGCCAACCAAGCGAGGACTGAGGTATTCAGGAAATTAACAGGACACAGTGGCAGTCAGGAAAGCTTGCAAAAATGAGAATGGCCTTTCCGTCTACACGTCTTGATACCAGTTCCTTTAGGGTCTCCAGCCCTGACCTAGTTTGTGCGCGTCATAACAAGTTCTATATAGACACGATCATCATGCATCGTGCTTGATGCACGAGGGGGTTTGATCACATTCCTTCTACAACCCATTAGACAATTTAGCAATGCGGACGATCTCTATTCTGCTACCTATCTTTGCATGCCCATATTGTGCTTTCTTCTTGCCCTTGGTCGTATCGTTCTGACTGTATTCCATATCAACCTTTCCAAAGATACGAACACCCGGTGAGACAAACCATACTGATCAGACTATGTTAGTAAGAGTTAGGTGAATCATACTAATCAGGACCCCCCCCCCCCCCTTTCAATCAGTTCTCCCTGAAAACAGGTTCTTTCATCGTAGTCAAGCTAACGAGGTGGGAATTGCCAATGTGATCCCCATAACAGGAAGCTTACTGAGAAACCTTGCACTACCGTCAGAAGTACTCCGGTCCACCTTCTGCAGTACGCCCCCGGATGTGAGGACAGCCACTGTAATCAGCCACCAAAGAAAGGCGTCAGGAGTACCTAACTCGAGTACGAGTGGCGTTAACAACAACAACGAAACAGTTACCTATATTTCTAAACGTGTAGATAGTAGTAAACTTGAACTACTGTTTTTGTTTATTGTTTTTGGTAATATATCCCGATTTGATCTCTTTAACTTTTCATGGCTCCATAAGTAACATTTATGCTTCTCTGAAAGTTGATGTTGTCATTCATTGTCTAACGATTCACATTCATACTTGTATTCCCTATGAAACAATATGCAGGGCTAAATTCTAACCGTTTGTATCCCTTCAAATATGTATGTTACACACTCGTACATATTTTTTCATGAACATCTTGCGATGTTATTTTATTACACAATTTTGTTTCTGGTAAGTTGTAAAACTCGGTCTCACTGGACACGAGTGACTTCGCAAAGATAATTTCTTTAGTGACTGCTAAAACGATCTTCAATTGAACTGCCACATCTGCGTATTTCGGTCAAAATGCTGCCGTAGCTCGAAAAGTAATCGCTTAATAGTTATACTGTAACCAAGAAAACATGTTATAAGAGGCGGCTTAAGCGTATAGGGCATCAGGCGGTTACCCCAATGTTTTGATAACATCCTTCTCAATTTCTTTTAAACAACAACAACAAAAGTTTACTTTTTTTCTGTTACCGTATGTTTTGTTTGTGATTCGTCTCCTTTAGCACTTTCTCATCAGTCTTCTTTGTGGCCGGTCGTATTCTTAACATTTGTTAGTTGTTGTTGTAGTTGTTGTTGATGACGTTGTCGTTGTTGGAAGCCAATGGTACTGTGTTAATTTAACTCTTGAGGACGTCCTGTTGGTGGTGTGTTTATATGTAAATCTTCTTACACTCAGACACGTACTTGGAAAGGTGGACTGGAGTCCTACTGGCTGCAGCGTGACGAGACATTCTTCAGTAAGCTCTCTACTATGGAGATTAAAGTGTCGATCCCCACATCGTATCTTTTAGGGATCTTCATTTTTCTTTGGTGATTGTCTGTTTTACTTCAATATGATAATACTGGCCTTGTATAAAACCAAAGAATGTTCGGTCTCACTTCCATTGATAATGACAATGGTGCATAGAATCATTTTCATTTTCCGGAGCTGCTTTATTTCTGAGAATGTTTCACCTGGAAGGAGTAGGGGCGTCTTGTTCCATATAGTTCACCTGGCGTGTGGTTGAGGTCTTGATTATATGGTTTTACCTGTCGCGAGATGTGAATCTTGATCTGTATGTTTAACCTGACGCGAGATGGGGGTTTTGATATGTATGTTTCACCTGACGTGAAGTTGGGGTCTTATTCAGTATGTTTCCCCTGACGTGAGGTTGGGGTCTTCTTCAGTATGTTTCGTTTGGCCCTGAATTTTCTTTTACAAGATGCATTCTGTAGAATTGTGTTTGTTGCAGATGGCTTCCTCCCTTCTTGCTATTTAGATCTATGTATTTATTTTTACTTTTAAGCATTCAACATACCCATGCTTTGTATTTGAAATATTAGAGGCACGCTATGTATTTGAAATATAAGAGGCACGCTATGTATTTGAAATATAAGAGTCACGCTTTGTATCTGAATACTGCAAACGAATGATGACTTGCGTGTTTAGAATCAGTATTCACGATATATTTCTTTCGCTCTAAACTACGTGTGAAGGGGACTGAACCTTGGGTTGGGGTCATTATGAACTGGTAAAACCGATTTCATTAATAACAAACCAGATAATTGCACTGCAGTTTTTATTAGTAGATAGAAGACTTTCAAAATGCATGGTATGTATTTCTGCTATATGTGATGTCGATTTGACCATCAGAGTTAAAGACAAATCGCTGGGTAAGTCTATAAATACCCGACAAAGTCACCAACATTAGTATGACGTTGCTTCTAAAAAACAAAAACAATAACAACATGCATCTGATCAAAATCATACTAGACTAACGTTTAAGTTCAATTAAGGTGCCATCTCCACATCAAAGATAGGCTGCAATGAATGCCAACGTTTTCTGTCTCATAATTTAATGGTACAATCTGACAGGCTTTTCCCTGTCAATCTCTGGATGTTATTCTTTCACCTATAGCATAGCTTACCTCTGGCACGCTTTGCCTTTCCGTTCAGTCTTGTTTTTAGCAAGGTGATATGACTTTTGACACGATCAAAATATCTTAACTGTCGGATTCTTTATTTCGTTCGTCAATGCTCTTTGCGCCTCAAATTTTTCAGACTTCCTTTTTTGTTTTGTTTTGTTTTTGTTATATATATATATATATATATATATATAAATATATATATATATATATATATATAAGGAGGAGCGCGTGGCCGAATGGTTTCGATGCATGCCTACCGACAAGGAGGGCAGCGGTTCGAATCCCCAGTATGGCATATGTTGTTTTTCTGTTGGGGGTGAAATAAACAAACATAGCCAGCACATGTGGCGATAGCAGCGGCGAGCGGTTTGTAGTCCTCAGTCTTCGAAACCCCTCGACTACCCCAGCTATGGCGAAAATGTCGTATGCCAGTTTTAAAAAAACATTATATATATATATTTCAAAGTCATCAATTCACTTCTCTAATCGTTTGTTCATTATCCATGTTTCTACGCCAGGCAGTAAAGACAAGTATACATAACACACTGTAACTCTCATTTTTAATT
Organism: Ariolimax columbianus; assembly: GCA_036924085.1. Taxonomy (NCBI): domain Eukaryota; kingdom Metazoa; phylum Mollusca; class Gastropoda; order Stylommatophora; family Arionidae; genus Ariolimax; species Ariolimax columbianus. Next base: position 39,354,630 of record JAVGWX010000004.1, on the reverse strand, counting down.
TGTCATTATCTTTTTTGAATGTCAATATATGCTGGCAAAAAAATGACTTGGCTATTCTAATCTAATTTTTTTTTTAAATTTTCATTTCGTATCTCTCCTTTTTCTTTATTATATTTCCAAGATAGGAGAACCTTTTAACATGTTTCAGTATTTGACCGTTTATTTTTATCTGCAGAGTAGAATTCGTGTCTACTTTGCAAGTATCATAACTTTCATTTTCTCGGTTTCATGTCCATGCACCTGACTGTGTTCTTTACTTAGTCTTAGTCGACCTGTACTTCTACATGGCTGATGCCCTCGTGCATGTCTTAGCTCTGACGTGAGCTAGATGTGGTCGAGAGGTGGATTTCCTGCTAAGTAGGCTAGGCCCGAGTAGCTTATTACTTCGTTGCATTGGGACAAATGCCTCGGAGGGTGGTTAACTGATGTGCGAGTCTATCCCAATAGACTCAAACACTGGAGCAAAGTAGACCCACAGCCTGTTAGACGCCATCGGTGCTGCTCTTAAAAAATCACATAACCATGGCTGGTGTTATGTATGTCACACAGTTGGTCGTTTCTTACGACATGCTTTCTGTGGGGCAGTGGTGCTATTATTGTCCTTGTCATACACAAAGAAATCGATGGACCACTCTTTACTTGGATTACTAAATCGTATAGTTCTTGTTCGCTTTCAGCCAGCAGAATTGTTATCATCTGCATATCTGAGATTATTAATTGATAAATAAATATATGAAAATGATATCACATATTAAATTAATAATAAAACAACACTTTATCGTAAAATATAATAGAAATGGAAACAACGTTTACTAGTCATTTGTATGTTCTGTGGCGTAGAATTTAGCCAAGTGATGCACAAAATGTTAGCCCTAGAGGAGTCCCTTTTAACTTCATTAACGGTATCAATAATAGTAGTAGTTGCTCATCGCAAGCAACGGAAATACACTCTGTAGTTACAATCTTTGAAGGTATAGATATTTCCATAGCACAAACTGCCGTTGGCCATGAAGTGTTGGCTTGAATACTTCATAACATTAGGTCTCAACATTTTTTTAAAAAGTGGGATGACAAGTTCCCTTCCTCGCTGCATTGCCTTTCCTAAAAATAAACCAATTACCCATTTTCAGCTGGATATTGGAGCATGTAGCACTCGGGGATTGAACCAGGACATTTCATCGCTTGAATAGCCTTGTTACCACTCGTATTAACGAATTGATCCGAAGTTTTAAATCCGGGTTGGGACGAAATATGCAGCACAGTGAGCTGACACCAGCTATGCAGCTGGCTGCTTGCATTAGGGTCAGTAAAGCACAGAGGACCAAGACCCTATTCCACCTCCCAAGTAGGGGTCCTCGAAACCGATGGCTCTACTGTAGATTTGATAAGAAAATAATAATCCAGAGAAGGGATTGCAATCTAGGACCAAAAACAACCGCGCTGAAACCATTGGTGCCGGGCCGAAAGGCGGGGATATCGCAGCCTCGCTGTAACTACGACACACATTTACAATGCCCTTTTCAGGACGAACAGGGAAAGAAGAAATATTCCAGTTGACATTAACCGGACTTGAAAGTGTAGAGGTTTTTTCTCAAGGCTGAAGTGACATAATTAACCGACATTTTACAACGAGGCTGCATAAATAACTGCCAGACAAAAGTGCACGTTTAGTGACATTGTAGCTTACAAGACCGACATTTGCAGGTAAGAAGTGCACACATTTACTTGTAAGTATGACATTATAATTGTTTGCATAGTTTACTGTAATTTTCCCGTAAGTTTCAACTATTGTAGGTCGTTCAAATATTGTCCAGGAATTTGTCATACATCATACAATACTACTAGTACTACACCTCTCCATATTACTTCATCACAACACCATGAATTGAATTCTACATTCTACAACACCCGTTAAGCTTCGTCAGAAAACTGAACACCCATTTCAATTGTTGAATTTACTTTGTTACTAGTCCCTTCTTTTTTGTCTTTTACCCTGCTCTTCTCCTTGGCAACAGACTGTTCAGTAATAGTCTTGCTAATGACAATGAGGTGGGGATCTACGTGATTCCCGTGGGTTAGCGTCACGCAGATGAAGGAAAGCGTAGCACAGCAGCATAGACGATAGAAGAAGGGACCCCCTTTCACCGTCATCAGCACGCTCCGGGTGTGAGGAAAGCTGCTGCAACCCGCCACTTAACACCCTCATTTTCAGTGTGCACCAAAGTGTAAACGTACATTAAGTAAGTAAGCATTAGCACATCTATAGATGGTGAGTAAATCTTGCAAGATCTTACGAGATTGGCAGTTTGCTTGCATTTGACAAATGTAGTCTACAAAGCTACAACGCCTAAAACACATATAAATGGTTTGTTGTACTTCTATTTATATTTCTGATAGTGTCCTTTTACAGAATATTGCTGTTCTATTGAACTTCTAATCGTTCACCCAGTGAGTACTTTGTTGTCTACTCTATGCCTAATATTCCCCTGAACATTTTTGGACCCTATCTTAAATCTTAATTGTGTATCGAGCGTATCAGGCTGATTGTTCTAAAATCTGAACATTTAGTTACATTGGTTACTTGGGTAATGCAATACAGACTCTGAGACTGGTATAATCAGGTTGAGTGTATAGATCCTGTGTTGTATATGTCATTACACAGTTATTATTTACAGTTTGATCAAACTCTAAATGATGTTAACATGTTCAAATTGGTGTCATTTATACTCTCACATCCCAAGAATAGTCTGGAGCAGAGTCAAAAACGTGGCCTTGTTAAAAATTTGCTGAGTCTAAACATAACAACAGCAAATATAAATATGATATTCATACATTGTACTGTTAAGTGATTTTATCTACATTGAAATCCCTGTAAGCGGTATTTCCAAATCTTTTTCTGCTCATGATCCCCTTTTATAATAGCAATGTAATCTGCTAACCAACCCCCACTTCTATATTTGCATACTTGCTTGAATCTTGTAATTCAATCAGGCAATGTTGTCTGATGCTAGGTAGTCAAAAGCTGCTTGAATCTGTGTCTGTCATTTGCCTTGGAGTACCATGATGGTCCAAAGGCCTGGTGCAGAGCATCTCTCCATCTTGTTGGCAGGCGACTGTGCAGGCGGTTGTAGTTATATGGCCACCAGAAAGACACCCTCCTCATCCATCTATCATCAGTCATGCAGAACACATGGCTGGCCCAGCTGTACTTCCACATTGACGCAGATGCAATGACCTCCCAAAACTCTGTTTGGTTGTGGATGTTATTTCGGATGTGGTCTCTAAGGGAGATATTTAGGACTCTTCTCTCCATTGCTCTTTCAATAATACAGAGCTTCTCTGCGTCTGATTTGTGCAGACTCCCAATCTCATACCCATATACCATTACTGGGATAACCATACTATTTAAAATGGTTGAGGTTGTCCTGGCCTTAACGTCCGTCATCTGCAGAAGTGTCAGTTTAATGCGGTTGAAACTAAGTCAACCTGCCTCTCTCCTGCGAAGATCTCCTTATCAATGTTGTGCTAGTTGTTGATTTCTTGGCCTAGGTAGACATACACATCGACATTTTCGATGGGCTTTTTCTAATTGCAGTTCCCTTGTAGGGCAGGAAGTGTTCAGTAGAAATTGAGTCCTCTTTCTATTTATGTTCATGCCAAATGCATTGTCTGCTTCATTAAGCTCATTTAGGCTTTGCTAATGAACTTGCAAGAGCAGACTAAATCATGAGACAGGCAGTGGTTAGAGATCTAAAACAAACATCCCAAATTCCATCATGGAAAAAAACAAATCCCTTGAGATGGTAGAAACCATAAAGGGAATAGGTGAGAAGGGAACAGATAGATTTAGAAATGAAATCTTATGAGAGTATACCCGCCAGAAACATGGATACACATATATACAGATGGCTCATCTAACAAAGCTACATACATCCAATGGAGGTGGAGGGGTCTATTACAGATTAAGGAACGGAGAAGAAATAACTTGAGTATTAACAACAGGAACATACTCCAATAACTTCCGTGCAGAAGCAGAGGCACTGAAGGACGAAGATGAGATTGTAATCCAAGATAAAGATATCCACCAAGAAAACATAGTATTCCTGACTGATGCTGTGTCAGTATTAGCAGCGCTAAAACAACACAAAGATGAAGATCTTGAGCAATGTATGTATTCCATGATACAGCTCTCAGCAGAACACCCAAGGTTGGTCATACAGTGGAGCCCATCTCACTGCAATATTGAAGGCAATGAAGCTGCAAACAAACTAGAAAATTGTCCCCACAAACAGATCTGAGTATCCCACATAATGAGGCTAAGACCATAATTAAATTCAACTTCAGGGGAAAATGGGCTGAACAGCACCCTGACTTCAGAAAAGAAGACAGCTACTTTAATTTAACTAGAGAAGAGCAAGTCATCATATTCAGACTAAGAACTATCTGGGGTAGTTGTCTCGCCGCAGCGACTCAATTTCAACCAGTGTTCGTAAAGCGATCTCAGTCCCGCCAGGCGGAGCGATAGCGCGGGCTTGCGGAAAACGCTCGCCTGCCTTTCCCCGTAGAGCGAATTGGGTGCGGTTTGTTGTAGCGGCTCCTCCACCGAGGTGCGCTCGTCTGGTCCGTACCAGGAAACGTGGTCCGTCCGTGGTGATTTATCTAAGGCTTATAGCAGAGCTCGACAGTACGTCTCGCTGCCTCGGCTGCCTGAATAATGGTGCATGGAATAATGGAATAGGACCTCGGTTCTATTTTGTTGGTTTTCGGAACTGGAGGTAATGATTAACAGGGACAAACGGGAGCATTCGTATTGCGGCGTTAGAGGTGAAATTCTTGGATCGCCGCAAGACGAGCTACTGCGAAAGCATTTGTCAAGAATGTTTTCATTAATCAAGAACGAAAGTCAGAGGCGCGAAGACGATCAGATACCGTCGTAGTTCTGACCATAAACGATGCCGACTAGCGATCCGCAGGAGTTGCTTCGATGACTCTGCGGGCAGCTTCCGGGAAACCAAAGTGTTTGGGTTCCGGGGGAAGTATGGTTGCAAAGCTGAAACTTAAAGGAATTGACGGAAGGGCACCACCAGGAGTGGAGCCTGCGGCTTAATTTGACTCAACACGGCCAACACTGAAATGATTGACATGCCGCGACCACTTTTCTGGGGTCTAATATGGAACTGGTGCTGGATTTAGACCCTCAGAAATCTGGGGTTATGCCCCCTGTGGCTCGGTTGGTCTGCATCGAGTGTTCTGACAAAGGAATTGACGGAAGAGCACTATCAGGAGTGGAGCCTGAGGCTTAAATTAACTTAACACGCCAATACTGTAGAATGACTGTCAAAAAGAGCACCTTCGTGGGGTCTAATAGTGAACATGTGCTGGAATTAGACCCTCGAAAATCTGGGGTTACCCTCTAAGTAACTTGACTGTCTCGCTAAAGGAATTGACGGAAGGGCACCACCAGGAGTGGAACCTGCGGCTTTATTTGACTGAACACGCCAATACTGTAGAACGACTGACAAATCGAGAGCACTACCGTTTGGGTCTAATAATGAACGTACGCTGGTATTAGACTCACGGAAGACAAGTCAGCTCTCTAACACTCTAATGAAAGAACGCTACGGAAATCGTGTTTAACCCCGCAGAAACCGCAGATTTCAAATACCTGGTCATTGACAAACAAAAGCCCTCAATAAATTCGTCTGACAAAATAGTGAACGGGTGCTGGAAATAGACCATCTGAAGACAGGTCAGTTTTACCCTACTAATGACAGGGCGTTGCTACGGAAAACCAGCTCATATTGAGAGGAGCCGCAGACACTTTGGTTCACGTACCAGGCTGATAAGCCAATGGCGCGAGGCTACCATGTGGGGGATTATGGCCGAACCCTTGTAAGCCGCAATCCCGCCCAAAATCTCAGCACCACTGCAATGGGAGGCTCCTACATGCTCGGGACCTGGGGCTTGCGCCCCAGCCCTATCCGGTAGAGCCGCAGCAAGAGGACCTTGCCATCCGCCGATCAAAGCGGGCGGACAACTGCTTGATACTCACCTTATACGGCGATGGGGTGCGAAACCACCAACCAAAGACTTAGTACCTGGTCGGGGTGTCGAAAACAGTAGAGCAGCCACCTCACTGTGAACTGTCGAGACTCAACCAATGACCATGAGAGCTGTCCGCACACCAGGCGAACATCTCTGTGACATTACCAGGCTTGTCCTCTGGCTAAATGCACTTCGGCTACGATATCTACCTCTGTACGTTATCAGCCATATAACTATCATGCTGGACGCAGAAGAGATGCAGACCAGCGGACATTGCACACCTGCCCCACTGTGTCAACACCCCAGGTGGCGGGGAATGCTAGGCGTACCATCCCTGCATAGAAGCCAAGAAAATAAAGGGAGAAAGAGATACCCCACTCACATGCAAATGCTACGTTTCTGGCAGGACGTGACGATCCTGGGATACAGACACACTGGACTGCCTCTCTTCCGGGTAAACCAGTCCATCTCATATATCATCGCACATATCATCATTGCACCCTTAGACACGAGTAGTGAAGACTCAATAGTCTGGTAAGACAACTTCCATAAGAGAGACAACTCTGATCATAAACAACTGCTGCCTTGCAGATAGGCTGGGGACAGCCAAAGGCTAAGGAGGGCATCCTTACAGAAACGCCTGTTGAAATCGGATGCACGGGGCCGCAAGCCTAACAAAACAGTGCAACGTAAATCGCAGCATGATGACAGTACAACCTATTAGAAAAACGCATGGCGCTCATCCTGCGGAGTCCCGCCAGGCAACGATAGTGCCGGGCCTCACGCCTCGAAGGGGCCCACCCTTGACTACTGGTGGTCACCCACCCATGTGTCGTGGAGTCAAGGCTCATGGCTATGGGGCAACTTCTATTGACCAAAACCTCAAGACCCTCAAAATACTACAGTGGAATGCGGAGGGAGTCATTAACAAAAAAAATTTCCCTAACACATCACCTGCATGAAGGTAAGATTGACGTGGCATGTATCCAGGAAACGCACCTCAACAATAATCATAAATTCTCAATCAGAGGATACCAGACCTTCCGTCTAGATAGAGAAGGCCACAAAGCAGGGGTCCTGATACTGACCAGAAACTGCATACCGAGTAGCGCGGTATCTGTCAATCACACCGGACAAGCAGAAATTGTAGGAGTTGACATAATGGCTCAAGAGACGAAGCTCCGCATTTTCAATCTGTACGGACCACCAAATAGAGACCTATCGCTCTCGAGTATGGAGGTCAGAGACTCCAACTGCATAGTAGTTGGAGATTTCAACAGCCACTCGGAGAGATGGGGATACTCTGACACAGACAGCAGAGGTGACGAAGTGGAAGATTGGGAGATAGATGCAAATCTCTCCCTAATCAATAGGCCGGAGGATAGCCCTAGCTTCTATTCAAGAACATGGCATACCACCTCGACTCCAGATTTGGCCTTCTCCACACAGGACATACACCATAAAATAGACCTCCAGGTGCTAAACCAACTGGCAGGTAGCGACCACAGGCCGATCAGGCTAACCATTGACATGGAAGTAGGCCCACAGGAAACAAAACCGCTCCCACGTTGGAATTACAAACGAGCCGACTGGGACAGATTTGCAATCCTGACAGATGGGCTGTGTGAAACCATCAACACACGAAACACCAAAATGAAGCCCATGGTAGAGAGCCTAAGCAAGGCAATAATGCAAGCCGCCACTGAAACCATCCCAAGAGGAGCCAGGAAAAACTATAAGCCCTACTGGAATGATGAGTTGCAGAAAGTGGAAGATGCAGTAACAAATGCTAGGAACATGGCAGAGCGAGAAAAATCCATGGAGGCAAACATCGCCCTCAAAGCCGCCGTGGCGAAGTACAAACACACTCTCAAGCAAACAGTAAGAGAAAGCTGGAAAAATAAAAGGGAAAGTCTAAACCTGGACAAAGACGGGAACAAGCTATGGAAGCTAGTCAGAGCCATGAACGACGAAACCCCGTCAAATAAACAAATTACTATCAAGCAGGGCGAGAACTTGATCACAGGTAAGAAAGCCGCAAACGCCTTTGTCGATCACTATGCCAGAGCAAACCACATCGAGGTCCCTGCAGATAAGCATACAGACATTAGCGAAGAGCTAAAGGGACACGAAAACATGAATACGGCACCTGAAGAGCACATGATGGCCAAACTAACAATGCGCGAAATGGAAGAGGCTATGAGAACACTAAAGAAAAGGAAATCTCCCGGAAAAGACGGGATAACAAACGAAATGCTGATGGGGCTGGGCCAAACAGCGAAGAAGAAACTGCTATCGGTCCTGAACCAAAGCTGGAAAAGGGGAATTGTACCACAGGCATGGAAAGACGCAATACTGGTACCAGTACCAAAAACAGGAAAGGACAAAACAGATCCAAATGGATACAGGCCCATAAGCCTACTGAGCTGTGTCGGCAAGCTGATGGAACGGATGATAAACACCAGACTGATGTGGCATCTGGAAGAAAAACACATACTAATTCCACAGCAAGCCGGCTTTAGACAGCACAGATCCACTGAGGACCAGGTCATCCTCATAGCCCAGGAGATAGAAGATGCCTACCAGGCACAGAAACACACAGTAGCTGTTTGGGTGGATCTGGAAAAGGCATTTGACAAAGTCTGGAAAGATGGACTTAAGAGTCAAGCTAAGAAGAAGTGATGTTTGTGGGAAGATGTACAAGTGGATCAACCACTACCTCAAACAAAGAACGGCCAGAGTCCAAGTACAAGGGCAGATGAGCAAAAAGGTGACACTCGAGCAGGGAGTACCCCAAGGGGGAGTACTGTCACCCACACTCTTCCTGGTATATATAAACGATATTACAGAGAATATACCAAGAAGAGTCCATAGCTCAATGTTTGCAGACGATCTGGCTATGTGGACCTCTGAAAAAAATCTCACCATAGCAAGAAATCGGATGCAGACGGCCCTAACATCGCTGGAAGAGTGGGCGAACTCATGGCTGGTCAAAATAAACGAGGAGAAAACCACATGCACAATATTCTCGCTTTCATTAAAACCCCAAAGTACCAAAATAAGTCTTAACAGCAAATATCTGCGGCCAAACGACAACCCAACCTATCTGGGAGTCACATTTGATCGGCGCATGACATGGAAAAGTCAGATTGAGAGAAACCGAATGAAAGCCAGAGAAAGAATGGCAATCATGAGGAAACTTGCTGGCACAAGCTGGGGAGCAGACGAAGGCATACTAAAGAAACTGTACACGGGAAGAGTGAGACCAGTTCTCGAGTATGGCATTGCGGCATGGACAACAGCAGCGAAGGCGAACTTCGATAAAGTTAACAAACTTCAAAACCAAGCCATGAGAATTATAACAGGTGGCATGAAGTCAACGCCAATTGTAGAACTTGAAAAGATTACAAAACTGCAATCCATGACCGATAGAAGAGACTGCAGAGCCCAGCTGCAGTCAGAGAAACTCCGAAGACTGACTGACCATCCAATGCACCAGAGACTAAACAATTTGGGAAATGGGAAACTAAAGCGGAGAAACTTTGCAGAAATAGCCAAAGCAAAGATGCATGAAGATCCCATAAACGCACTAACAACACCAAAACCCATCACTACTGTACGAAAATCTACTTGGAGGCAGGATAAATTTCCAGAGGTGGTAGAAAATATACCAGGTATTGCAAACAAAAACTGCCAGACTGAAAAAGAAAGGAGAGATACTACCCTAAGCTTCATAACGAAAAGCTACCCAAGCATGGACTGGACCCATGCATACACCGACGGTTCTGTAACAAACACAACACAGAACGGAGGGGCAGGAGCATTCCTGAACCTACCAAATGGCAGAAAAATAACACTGTCATTCGCTACTGGTAAGTACACAAGCAATTTCAGAGCGGAGGCAGAGGCACTGAGGGCGACAGTGGAAGAAATGGTGACACACAGTGAAAATGAAAGCCATATAGTCCTGTTTACAGATGCTCTCGCCGTAGTCACAGAGCTAAAAAGCCAGAAAAATACTGAGCTTAATGACTTAAGAGCAGCACTCTGCAAACTGTGCCAGCAGTCCGCACCAAAAAGGGTAGTGGTACAGTGGGTCCCATCACACTGCAACATCCAAGGCAACGAGGAGGCAGACAGACTGGCAAAAGAAGGTGCAAGACTACCACAAACAGATACTAGTATGACGTACGAAGAGTCAAAACGGCTTATCAAAGCCAGATACATGACCAAATGGGAAACCGAACATACTGGTTACACCAAAAACGATGCCTATTACCAGTTGAACCGAAGAGAGCAGGTCGTTGTCTTCAGACTTCGCACTGGCCACAATAGACTGAGGTACCACTCAACAAATTGAAGATAGGGTGTACCGACAAATGCCCGTGCGGTACTGGTAAAATGACCGCTGAACATCTGCTGCAGAACTGCCCGACATACGAGGATCAGAGAGAGCAGATGTGGCCATTACCAGTGGAACTGCAAGACAAGCTCTATGGCAGTGGCGACAGCCTCAGGATGACCGCCGCTTTTTTTGAAAAAATAATGGTTACTGTCTGACTGCGTACGCAGAAGAAGAAGAAGAAGAAGAAGAAGACTAAGAACTGGGCATAACACACTCAAGGGTCATCTTTAGAACAAATTGAAGATTGGGACAGATGACAAGTGTCCATGTGGGGAGCATACTGTGACCGTGGAACACTTCCTACAAAGCTGCATGCTTATGCAGGAAGAGAGAGAACAATATTGACCTTGCGAGACAGATATGAGACAAAAGCTGTATGGAGACAAAATAGCCTTACAAACTACAATGTCCTTTGTAAGAGAAACAGGACATTGACCTGAGGATGAACAAAGAAGATTATTTAGGCTTTGTTCATTTGCATAAAAAGACTTCTTTTAATTATGTAAAGAAAACAAATTGAAATTATATTTTTCAGAATTTAATTCTAACTCAATATTTAATGGAATTATTTTACTTGCAACTGGACAAGTTTCAAAATTGGAACGATGTCCTATAGATAACTAAATGGTTTTCTTCACAGAAATGTATCATCTATCTGCTCTGTCATTTCTATTTCCCAGTCTGAATTGCCCAGCAATAATTTTAAATATTCCTTTTTTGATTTTGTATTCCATATCTCACATTACTATCAGAAGACTAGTAATTAGCATACTTTGGGATCAAGATGCTGAGTAGCACATGAGGTGCAGCGGTCAGTGACCCATAGCTCTCTTGGTAGCGTCAGGGCCAGCGAACCATAGCTGCCAAGACCCTTCTACACCTCCACGCGGTGATCCTGGATAACAGGCTGCAACAGAGCAGACTGGCTAAGGAAAAGGGATCGAATAGGGAATGCTAACTTGGTACTCAAAAAATGATTGCTGAAGTCGGATGTGTTGGACCGAAAGGTGCAAATATCGCAGTCAAGCTGTAAACTACGACACAGCGCAATCTGTTCTCTGGACTACATTCTGCTACTTAATCCCTTTCAGGGCTTGGTAGCGGGAGATTGAGAACTAACGAAGCCAAGCATACTTTATTAGTGTGAGGGTCTGTTGTAAGTCCTTATAATGTTATTTTATTACTTTGTCAGTACTCTTGAGTTGATGCATACCTTTGTAAAAGGTCAAAATTAAAAGGATTAGCCCTCAATTTCACCAGCATTATTGAATCATTGTGTGTTCTTTGGTGTTCGTCTTGAAAAGAACATTGTATCATAGACTACAGTGAGGCTACAATATCTACGCCTCTGGGTCCGATACATCCAATTTCAGCTGGCGTTTTTGGATACAGTCTTTGCCTTCCCAGTGAGATCCCTATTGTCTTAGCCAGACTGCACTAGAGCAAGCATGTCTCCAGGGCCACCACCTCAGACTGCACTAGAGCAAGCATGTCTCCAGGGCCACCACCTGGAGGCTGAATAGGGTCTTGGGCAGATCTAGTTCACTGTCACTGATGCAAACAGCTGGCTACTGTCATCATATTCACTGTGGTGTGTTTCGGCCCTATGTGTGTCAATAACCACACACACATTTTGTGAGTTGCCTTATCAATATTCCTACCTCTCATTCATGGGTTACTCCTCTTGAATATATAAATATATACTGTTCTTTCCTCATGTATCTTTCATTGTAAGTCTTGCCCCTGCTGCTTTCAAAACATCAAAATTAAAATCACTTGCATCCTTCATCGTACGCAGTCAGACAGTAACCATTATTTTTTCGAAAAAAGCAGCTGTCGACAATGCCATAGAGCTTGTCTAGTGTTGCCACTGGTGATGGCCACATCTGCTCTCTCTGATCCTCGTATGTCGGGCAGTTTTGCAGCAAATGCTCAGTGGTCATTTTGCCGGTACCACACGGGCATTCGTCGGTGCCACCTATCTTCAATTTGTTGAATAGGTGGTACCTGAGTCTATTTTGGCCAGTGCGAAGTCTGAAGACCACGACCTGCTCTTTTCAACTGGTAATAGGCATCGTTTTTGGTGTAGCCAGTATGTTCGGTTTCCCATTTGGTCATGTATCTAGCTCTAATAAGCCGTTTTGACTCTTCGTATGTCATACTAGTATCAGGTTGTGGTAGTTTTGCACCTTCTTTTGCCAGTCTGTCTGCCTCCTCGAACTTGCATCCAAGATTGGACTGTCCAGCTTTTCTAACCCATTCAATATCCTGACATTCAACATTCCAATTTGTATGCACCTTTTATCAGTTTTTAGGTCGTTTTTCTCAGAAATCTTCTGTTCTGCAGAATTTAAGAAGCATTCATCATAAGAAAACTTCTTCCCCACTAGCGCAGATGTTTCATCCATGTTACAACAGTTTTCCCCTAGGGGACCAAGAAATGTCTGCACAACTGTATTTATTTGTCCTTCCATTGCGTGTGGTGGGTTAATACATGGTCAGGCCCAAAATCCCTTCCATGGGGGCCAGTTACTTTATTTTAAGCCCTGATACATTTCTTGTGTGTCACATATTGTGCTGTTCTGCCTCGGGAGTCATTGATCTTGACAATTCATCTGCCTCCCTCACCGTCTGTCTTCGTGTGCTAGGGATGTACGTTCAGTTAAACAAGCTGTATCTCCTACTATCCCACCATACACAAACGATTTTGTGCATCTATATTTGTTTGGGGTTGCTTAGCTAGCCTTTTGGCTGTCGCCCACCTTCTTAGTCACTTCTTACGCCATACCTGGTATGTTGGCAGTGTTGGTATTGTGTACTGCCTTTTCAGACCACAATAAAACGTCAAATAGGAGAAACATAAATTCTTCAGCTTTTTTTTTGTGACAAATTTAAAAATATTTTTTTGATGCTGCTTATTTTAAATCTTATTTTTAAAATATTTTTCTAGATTCTAGAACAAAATATGGCAAACTCTGGGCTGAAGCTGTATTATTGGAACGGAAGAGGTCGTGCTGAAGCTGCACGAATCATTTTGCATGCTGCTGGCAAAGAGTTTGAAGACATTAAATTTTCTGATGAAGAGTGGCCAAAATACAAACCCCTTGCACCATTCGGCCAAGGTCCATTTGTGGAATTCAATGGGAAAAGATATGGTCAAAGTGTTGCAATTAAAAATTATTTGGCTCGAGAGTTTGGTTTCTATGGTAAAACAAATCTGGACGCTTTGAAAATTGACCAAGTAATGCAGACAATAGAGGACTTAACTAACATATGTTTGAAAGCTTTGTTTATTGAAAATGAAGAAGAGAAACAGAAAGCTATAGAAAAAACTAAAGCAGATTCAAGTCCTACATTTCTTGGTCATTTTGAAAGGCTATTAGCTGAAAACAAAACTAACTATTTTGTTGGAGATGGCATAACCCTGGCTGATATTGCACTGTTGGATGTTGAATGTGGTATGTTGGCACCTTGCGTTGACATCAACGACAGCTACCCTCTTTTGCAAAAGAATTTGCAGCTTGTCAGAGCCAATAGCAGGATAGGGGCATATTTGGCTTCAAGGCCTGATACACCATTCTAGACATGGCAGAGCCAATAAAAATAAATGGGCTACGGTGATACACATATAAAGAAGCAAAACTTTCTTTATACTTGCATTTCTTAGGATCTGCAACTAGAATTGTGTATTGCTGTTTTTGTTTTCATACACAGTAATAATCCTTGTCTTATTTTATTTTCAAAATTTTGTTACCAAAGCTTCACCAGACAATCGTTACTTTAAAAGTTGTAGTACCCGGTAATGTTGTTTGATGCTGTGTTTTGTCAAACATTTTTACAATACAGTTTATTTTTAGAACATTGTTTTTGTGGATTGGGACTGTTTGTAGGCTTAATTCATAGTTCTGTTTTGGCTTTCTCTATTTTCTTTATGATTTCACTTCTTTCGATTTCTCAGTTGGATGTATGTGAGTATAGACACACATACGTAGCTTATGTATTATCTAGCCTGCCCTTCTCTCATACTTTATGTGCACCTTTTGTAATCAGACATGCTATATTCTTTCTAGACAAATCTATGTGGCTGCTTAAATAAATGTATGTTTGTTTCTGTACCTACATTAGCATTTGAGAGAAAATGTACAATAAGTAAAACCTAGGGCAGACATATTCAGAGCCAACATTATTTCCTATGATCCACAAATAGCAGCGGCTATAAAAGGTCAGCAATTGTGATAAAAGCCAGCAAAGAGGTGAATATGGCAAAAGATTGGGTTTACTGCAATGCCCCTTACTGAGGAGGAAAGAGAATCTGGGCTGAACAGGAGACCAACTGCAGTGGTAGCCGTATACTCCGACTGGAGTGAAAAAGAATAGGAAGAACTGGATAAATGATAATTAATTTCCTTACAAGTAATAATAGATGAGCTACCAACATATGGTGGGCTTATTTATGTTTCAGGTAATACTCTCTTTTTCAAAATGCATTTATGGTATGCTCTAAATGTAAATATGGTGAAATGTTCTCATTAATTGTTGCACAGAACTGAGCACTGCCAAGTACTGATATGCTAGTGATAGACCAAAATACTCTGGAACTTTCCTTGTAATGTTTCAAGTCTTCCAGAATTAGATTTTTAAAAATAACATTATCTTGCTCGATGAAGGTTTTTCTTAAGATCCATGGAAAAGTTGCTGATTTGATGTTTACAGCTTCTTAAAGACATGCATGTTTTGTTATTGTTTTTTGTATTGTTTAACTGAAAAATAAATGTTTTGTTGAACTTTCATACTTCAATTGTTATTCATAAAATTAGTAATCATTTGTTTTGAAAAATAAATAAAAAACAAAATCTGTACATTATCTTGCTCAGTCTTAATTGATTGAAGAACTTGAAGAAGAGTTATTTTGACACTTTACTGAGCAGTAGAAAGAGCAAAAAGCAAGTCAAAGCACACAAAGAACCTTCAGAAAATTTGTATGCAGCTATGGACAATACAGCCCATCAGTGATGTGACATTATTACCATCCATAAGTATAGTTCTACTTTATACAATTATGATTTCCTGAAAATGAGGAAAAAACATGGAAATAGCTATTGCTGCATTCTTTCTTCGCATATATCTAACCACTGGTGGGACCTTCTTAAGTTACGGTTATAATGTAAGGGTAGAACTTATTTTATTAATAACAAACCAGATAATTGCACTGCATTTCTTATGCGTAGGTAGTAGATTATTTAAAAATTACGTTATGTGGCATGTGTTTGTACTGTTGATTTGGTGATCAAAGACAAGTAAGTGGGTGGATAAGTTCAGTGCTTCTAACGCAGCTCTTTTGACTGATTTTTTTGGTTTAGCGGATAAATAAACTGCTTTGGTTGCTAGCCAAAATTCAAGCTTATTTTTTAACTACTTCACCTGATTTCATTAAATTTTAAAATTAACTTCAAATTAAATATTTTTATTACACAAAGATTTATTTACACTTATTTAATCTTTTCTTTAACAAAGCATTGACATTAGTGAAATATAAAAGCTATCATATTTAACTTAACTGGTAACAACACCACATTAGTATTAGCGATACAAATCTCTCTGTTTTTTTATTGCCACTCGCCGGTAACATTAAAGTGATGCATAAAGTTGAGGTCATAGGCATTTCCAAGATTTCTAGCTTCAAGTTTGTTCTCTAATATTTTCTGAGTTGACTTGAAAGTTGTAATTAGTGGTGCTATCACTGTTTGTCTTTTCAGCTTCTTTTCTCACCATACAGTTTCTGTGTTGACATCATAATGCCGTAAGTTATATTATTAAAAACAGATATTTAGAAAAGCATGAGCAACAAATCATATATTAAAATACTAGTCTATGAAGTTCCTACCAATTCTAGAGAGAAGGCACAGGCAGCAGCATCTGACAGAGACGGGTGATGTGGGGTTGTCTTCGTGTGTGCCCCAACGATATCACCGGTTACAGAATGACTTGACTTGACATTGTAAGCTTTGCAAATGTGAAATTTCTGCAAGGTATACAGATTTAATGAATCACATGAAGTAAAAAAAGAAAGAAATGAAGGTAGTTCCATTCTTCTTCTTCTTCATCGTACGCAGTCAGGCATCAACCTTTATTTTTTCGAAAAAAGCAGCCGTCATCCTGAGGCTGTCGACACTGCCATAGAGCTTGTCTAGTGTTGCCACTGGTGATGGCCACATCTGCTCTCTCTGATCCTCGTATGTCGGGCAGTTTTGCAGCAAATGTTCAGCGGTCATTTTCCCGGTACCACACAGGCATTCGTCAGTGCCACCTATCTTCAATATGTTGAATAGGTGGTACCTGAGTCTATTGTGGCCAGTGCGAAGTCTGAAGACCACGACCTGCTCTCTTCTGGTAATAGGCATCGTTTTTTGTGTGTAGTTCTATTCAAAGCACTGCCTTTCACCAATTTATGTAGACCAAAATGTAGGGATACTGCTTGTTGAGGATGACATTGCTTTATTTGTAGCATGCCATTCTAGAATTTAGTTCTGTTCTGAAGAATTGACTTCCCTGCACTCATAACCATAGGTCTCTCCATAAATGGTGAAAGGTGTGGAAAGGGATGGTTCCTATAGCTTGTTGGTTGAGCACACTCCTGCTCCATCCTCAAATGCCCTAGACTCCGCTCGACTCTCGTTTGATTTCAAAGTTATGCAGTCTGTATATTTGCAGATTCATCCATTGTGATGTCATTGTTAGACTTTAAAATCTGACTCCTATCCATATCTGAAGTGTCCATTTTGGGTTGCTTGCATAGCAAAGATGACAGCTGTTTCATTGCGCAGAACTTCATCATGACTAGGATAGTAGATTCACACCAATCCCTGGAGCTTTTAGGTCTATACAGCTGCCATCAACTCACGTCTAATCCAGCTCTTCTGTCCCTTCCTAAATAAGGATCAGAAGTCTTACACGATGATTGCCTTTGTTAAATAGATCTCAGATAGCCATCCCAGAGTTGAAGTAACTTAACTTAAAGTTAACGCCATTATACTGGTTTAGAAGACTCTGCAGAGTCTGTATACAAGCAAGAGGTCCTAGGTGCATCACTTAGCATTATTATTCCGTGTGTACATTTCATAACCACACCAAAACCGACACAGTTTGCAAATAGGGTGAAGGGTGTCAAGCTCATGAAGTTTCAGCTGTGTGCACTAGACTGAAAATATGACACAGGGTAATCGAAATACTATTTCAAATAGCCAATGACTATGCCAGGACAATCGGAAGAAACAAAACACCCCAAAATGAACGAACTAACTAATCCAAATGGAAAACAGCAAGAGGTTTCCACAGAAGGAAATGTAGGTTGTCGACTAATGTGAATTCTAGTCAAATCCATGGCCTGGCGGCATCCATAATACACTAAAATACCAGATAAAAGTTAGACCTGCAGCCTGTAAGGCGCCATCTTTGTTGATCTAATCATTGTCTCATACTGGAGGCTCCTGTTCTGTACGTCCTGTTCGTCAGTAGCCTGATCTGTAATTCTAGCAGGGAATCTACACCTAATTTCCCCCTGCATAGCATGTCTTGGTGTATTTGACAGTTAGACCATGGCCTACTTTAGATAGGCAGTTGGACTCATCGGAGAAAATCTGCTGGAAACATCACATTCTTAGGCCCACTAAATTACAGAACTCATCAGAACTCATATTGTGCCAGGGGTTATAATCAATCCATATAATCATCCACACAGAGAAATAAAACAAATTCACGGTACACAACACAACAAATCACTGTTGAGAGTGACCCTTTCACAGAATCCTGCCCTAAAACAAACTGTATATCCATCTTCTTGACTTTATTGGTGGTATGTAAAAACTAGCGCTCCTAATGAAACCAGTCTTTTTAAATGATTACCCCTTTATAATAGTGAGTATTTTTTTAAATGACATTTTCCCTGCGTTTTACTAAACCTTTCCAGCTTTAACCCAAAAGCGCACTGGTTTTCAACCATTCTGTCTGCCTTTGGTGCATTCAATTTGTCATTACAGATTGTGTCCGCAAGTTCATATGCGTAGTAGAACTAATTGGCGTTTAACGTTAGAAAATAATGAGTCTGAAAGTATAGTTCCTTACACTCTATACAATTGCATTGAAGGTGTATCAATATTTTTGTAGAGATTCTAAGCAGTGTAAACTGCATAGGAGTATCTCAAACCCTGGAAAGAGAACTATTCACGCTTTGGGTTATAGTAAACGGTCATTGTTCCAAGACTATGGCAATTCGTGATCATCAAGACAAGTGCGCAAGAAAGAAAGAAAATGGTAGATAGTTTTGACAGGAATGTGATTAGAAGTGATTTGTTGATTGAGAATGAACGAGGCCAAGCCAAGCCATATGTGTTTGAGACTGCTAGCTTACCATTCCCCCCTTAAACCCAATTGAATTCATTTGGGGAAAAAAGAACAAGAAGCGGCTGAAAATAAAACTATCAAACTATGCGATATGAAAGAACTAACATTTGCAGCGATCTCCAATATAGACAAAGATTATTGGGCTTAATGTGAGGTCTAAGTCTTGAAATAGGCAGAGGGCTATTGGGAAAAAAAAGATGGACTGTCGTTCGTTCTTCTGAGAGCAGTTATCAGTTTGTTGGAATGGTCCGACTCTGATTAAGTGAGAAATTAACTTACATCTTTGTTTTCCGATAAATAGAAGTTTCCATCACATTGGCAAAACGGTCTTTTTCAGGGCCATCTCGATCAGCTAGAAGATGGATCTCAGAACTGAATTATAACCATTTATTATTTATTAAAGAACTGGTAACACCAAGACAGGGCAGAAACTTTATGATCCAGGATAAAAGCGGCAAGTGCCTTATTGAGGAAAATGAACAATAGAACAATCATAGTAGGGGATTTCAACATCATCCAGCATGGGGAGGAAGCGCCATAGACACGGCAGGGAAGCAAATAATGACCTTCTGCGAAGAAAACAATCTAATAATAATAACCGATGGGTCAATGACCAGAATAAATAACAATCCAAATGGATCAGATACGGCTATAGACATCACAATAATGACGCCAAACTTAGCAACCATCAAATGGGAAGTTCTGGATAATGCAGGATCAGACCACCTGCCCATTGCAATTTATTTAAAAGAAAAATACATACGAAATACTGGATCAATCAGACCCTATTTCAACTACCATAAGGCAGACTAGAACGGATTCCAAGAAGATCTGCTCAGACTCAAAAGAGAAGACTTAATCTCAGATAACGTAGACGTATTCAACCATAACCTAACAACCAACATCCTGCAGATAGCTATAAAGCACATACCCAACAAAAACATACCAGCTAACTTAATACAATCCACAGGAAAAGAAAACCAATGCGGTAACCGTAAAAACAACAAAACACCTGTACCCTGGTGGAATGAGGAATGCACTAACCAAATAAAAAAAAAGACAAAAAGCTCTAAAGAAATACAGGAAATACAAAACGGAAGACAACCAAAAATCTTACCAAACAATTAAAAAAGAAACAGAGAAAGTAATAAAAAAAAGCGGTACTTGTGCGTTAATTCACTCATTGTGAAATTCTATGATCACACGGTCTTACGTACCAAAATAATTGTGTGTCTAGCTATCACTTGGTTGGGTGCAGTTTTGTTGTTTCTTATGGACCAAAAAAAGGACCTTGATGCTGGTTTGTGAGTTTTGTGGGAAATTAATGAATTTGCACAAACCTCACGGAGGTTACTGTTCCATTTTATGGCAGCATCATTGGCAATTCCTAGCTCTGATTTACAGAAAGCAATGCTAGTCATCTCTTTACTCAGTACATGAAGAGAATAATCTCCCTATAGGACAGACGTGTGCCCTCTAACCATGTGCCAGAACGAACAGGAATGTCCTGCTGACATGTGCGACATCTCTAACGATCTTGGTGAACTGTGAGAGACATATAACAAGTCATGACACGTTGTTTAGTACACAGTCCGACGGTGCGTATAAATCGTCTTTCCTGCGAAAACTGCACACAAAAAGTTATTTTCTTGTGGTGCAAGAAATCCATCTTCTACGTACGGAGTTAGATCTGAGAATGACATTGGACATACGTATACCACGCGATTTAAAAGTATGGTTCTTGTGTGGCTACATTCGACTAAATTTGACCTTTTATAATCCGTGGGTGAATTAACACACAAGTATCCATGTGGCGATAAACTCGGTAGATTATTCAAGCTTGGCCACAGTTTCTGTGTCACCCGTGCCTTGCACGTGTTGATCGGTGATCGCCGCTTGTGGGTTCAGTGGGAAAATACGTCGACTGATGATGTAATGGACCCACACTACAATTGTTACATCTGTTATGTAGCAAGTGGTTATGACAATTCACGAACGCTACAGTGTGTACATATGTAGGTGTGCACATATGTAGGTGTGTAGATATGTACGTATGAGTATATATATATGTGGACATTTTAAGTTACACGTATGTATGTATATATAGGTTTATATATCTATATCCCTTCTGCGGGCATCCTCACCACTATGTATTTACACTTAATATAATTATACTACTACTACATCAACCTTATTTATCTATAATTATTTAATCAACTATCTACCTTTCTATTGTTCTTTTGTTGTTTAAAAAAAAAATTGTGATTTCTATTCCTGAGCCTACCACACATTTAACACCCAATTAACTGCGAGAGCTAGAGGGCACAGGTGAAACGAAAGATCTACAAAGTGGCACACAAATCAGTAAATCGCTTACAAGTTGGAGTACATGGCTGCGATAGAAAAATATATGAGAGCAGGCAAAACCCGATACACCAAGACCAGACGGAAGGAAGTCAACACAAATGGGCCTCACAACAGAAGGAAGACCCTTTTCAATTAATTTATATTGTACTCTTAATCTTTATGTATCAAATATATTGTTTGTCATATTTCCCAATCATTCCATTTCATTCATTATCGTTGTACACCTCACTACATTGCTATCTTCATAATTGTGTATAAAATGTATGATGGGATTTTATTTTTTTTAAATAATTTTTTTTTTAAATATTTAAAAAAGGGGGATATATATATATATATTTAAATCAGGAAATAAATAAAGAGATCCGAATCAAGTATGAAGGACAATAAATATACTCATTCCTAAAATGGTCCCAGGATAACAATTGTGCATATTTGTGCAAATACCTACGGCGTACAACGAGGATCATCAAAAGCGAGGAACAACGGGAGGAGCATCACGGAAATACCAGGCTAGGTACAAACAGATACACACACGCATCCAAGCACTGGTTTATGCATCTTAGTATCGCCTAAATTGACTGCGGTCTGGGCGGAAAAGGCGCGCCTCCGCCAGTAGAAACTAGTGAGGCAAACACATAACGAAAGGATAATTAAAAGCGAGGAACAACGGGAGGAACATCACGGAAACACCAGGTTAGGTACAAACAGATACACACACGCATCCAAGCACTGGTTTATGCGTCTTAATATCGCCCAAAATGACTACGGTCTGGGGTGGAATAGGCGCGCCTCCGCCAGTAGAAACTAGTGAGGCAAACACATAAAATAAAAAAAAATAGAGGAAAATGACGTACTGGCACGATGGACAGAGTACTGTTCCGAGTTATATAACTAGGAAGATAGGAAGAACGAAACGAACCTGAGAAAACAATCCCTCCAACAACAACAACTATAGAGGATACCCAACTGATAACGAAGGAAGAGGTAACTGTAGCGGTAAAGACATTGAGAAGAGGGAAGGCGGCCGGCGTGGACAATATACCAGCAGAGCTCTTACAGGCACTTGGAGAGGTAATGGTGGAAGGTCTGACACACATCTGCAACACAATATGGGCGATAGGAAATTGGCCGGACTTATGGACAAAATCAATGGTTGTATCGTGACATAAGTGGAAACTTAAAGCTGTGTCAAAATTACAGAACAATAAGCCTCGTCAGCCACCCTACCAAGGTCATGCTTAGATTAATCCTCGACCGATTGAAACCCCAAGCAGAGAACATCGTTGCAGAGGAGCAAGCAGGGTTCAGACAGGGAAGATGCACTACAAAACAGATATTTAATTTAAGGCTGCTAAGCGAGAAATATCTAGAACAGCAGCAAAAACGGTATCTTGTGTTTGTTGATTTTAAGAAGGCGTTTGATAGGGCATGGCATAAAGTGCCATGGGCAATCATGAGGATGTAAAAAAAAATGGAAATATAACGGTCCTTGAACACCTGTATGATAAGGCGTCCAGCGCAGTTCTTGTGAATGGGAGGAGAGGGGACTGGTTTCGCACATCAGTTGGTGTGAGACAGGGGTGTACACTCTCTCCAACTCTTTTCAATATATTCCTTGAGGGAATTATGAGTGAGGCACTCGGAGCACACGTTGGTACTGTCAAGATATGTGGCCGAACGATTACCAACCTTCGTTTTGCAGATGATATCGGCGGGTTCAGAAGCAGAACTCCAGTACTGGGTCAGAAGGCTCGATGAAACAGCTCTTGACTATAGTATGGAGATAAACGCTGGAAAGACAAAATTAATGACCAACAACGCCGAGGGCTTCAGAAGCAGGATAAAAGCTAATGGTCAGGAACTCGAAGTGGTTGACCGTTTTAAATATCTAGGATCGATTGTCAGTGATGAAGGATCAAAATGTGAGGTGTTTGCCAGAATAGCACAGTCAATAGCGGCGCTTGCACGGCTTAACACAATCTGACAAGATAAACGGTTAGCACTATACACGAATATCAGATTAAAGCGTACACCGGTCCTGTCAATATTCCTCTATATTTGTGAGACACGGACAGTTACAGCTGACCTTCATCGAAGGATACAGACCTTGGAGATGAGATGTTTACGAAGATTTTTAAATGTCACGTACAAAGATCGAGTAACAAATGAGGAAATACGAGATAGAATTACAACAGCAATAGAGCCTTTTGAAGATAGAATTAAAACAGCAATAGGGCCTTTTGAAGACCTCTTGGCAACTGTGAAAAGAAGGAAACTCGCTTGGTGCTGTCACATATCGAGATCAAATGGTCTTCCAAATACGATCCTCCACGGAAAGGTGCAATGCAGACGACGAAGAGGCCGTTCCAAAAAGAGGTGGGAGGACAACATAAAAGAATGGACCAATCTCCGACCAGAAGAGGCACAGGCAGCGGCCGCTGACAGAGAAGGGTAGCGTGGTATTGTGAGGATGTCTTCATATGGGCCCCAACGATATCACCGGTTACGAGATGACCTGATCTGACCTAATTATTTGCTTCAGCATCTATTTATAAACCTGGACCAATCTATCTGAAGTATGTACTTTCTATGTTCTATATATCATGTGGTCTTACATCTTCATACATTCTTTCTACAAAATGCGCAGTTAATTCTTACAGTTCCAAAAACACATGAACTACAAAAGGACATATTGTGGAACCTAGTGTAGAAAATCAAATTCTAATTAAAGAAAGATAATTTAAAAAAAATTTAAGTACGGTATATTACTTTCTGCAAGGACAAAATAATTTCTTTGCTAACAAAGATAAAAGAAACTAACCACTTTAAGAATATGGCACTACCTGACAAAATGTCAATTATAAAGTCATTGAAAAGATGAGTCCACGTTCAAAAAATGTCGTTTATCGACGCAAAGGTTATTGAGATATTAGACGGCAATTGAGGCAACCATTGTGAAACGGACAATAGTTAAAACATGACTATTCCGTCATTTAGTTCTCGGTGGAATGTGATGTTTCGAATCGGGTTTTCCGTGAGCCAGAAGGGCCTGTATCTACTAAAGACTGTGGTTATACTAAAACGAAATAAGGATAACAGATGCATGGCAATGTAGTCGTTAAATATAGAAATGTATGCAGAACAGGAACAAAACAGAAAGAAAATAAAAATGTTGAGAATATGCATCTTCCCTATGGTAAACAGACGAAACATGGACTATCACGCAAACACCAAAAAGAAAAATTGCATCTTTCCAGCTAATATACTATTTGGAGTTCTCAGAGTACTATGAACAGCGAAAAATAAAAAAAAAACACAGGCGTCCTAAAAAATGTGGGATGTAGCACAAAATTGTAAAGTGAACAGCATTACCTGAAGGAAAATAAAATACTTTGACTACACCAAACGTCAAAGCAGTCTGAAATAAATCTATACCGGAAGGTATGCTAACTAGAGAACAAGACAGAGCAAACCCAGGAGAAGATAGACATATCAAAGATGTTCTGGCAGTGACGGAAGCGGAAAAACTGGTTAAAGGTCAAGTCTTTCGTGGTTGATGGTAGCGAATTTTAGTTGGGGAAGGGAAACTCTTGAAATAAGCTTTGTAAGTGTAGTATTTAAAGGTATTAGTAGTACTATAGCACAAACTGCCGTCATGGTTTGCGTGTTAGTTTAGATACTTCGTGGCTATAGGTCTCAACACTGCAGATATCTAGGGTAAAAGAATCAAAGAAAGGAATGCCAACGGTGACACACTCGGAGAGAACGACTGGTCAAGTGTATACAGGGGAGACCATAAACACAGGGGAAGAAATGATTCAACACTAGATATACAGTGACAAGAATACCACAGTTTAACCATCAACCTGAGTATGGGACATGGAGACTGTTTCAGTTGGATATCGAACCTCGAGGTTTAACAACTAGTAAGTGAATGACTAGGATGTTGATGCTGACATAACTATACCGATGGTTCTGTGCTACGCGGTAAGAAAACCGGCTTCTCTGCTAGAGTGAGAGGTAGTGTCGTTGCTGAGCAGAACGGTGCATACATGACAACAACCTTCAATATAAGAATGGAGATCGAGAAAGTGACTTCGTCTCTGAGGTGACTATCTGAGATCTGTTTAATGAGTGCCGTAACCGTCTCTGTCGCATAGTCATATGTACGGCACAGAAGAGCTGGTTATGGCATGAGTAGATAGCCGACATAGAGACCTTGAACTTTCAATGTCTTATGTGGAACAATTATCTTGGTTAGGCTAAAGTGTGCGGGAGTGAAAGAGCCAACATCCTAGACTAATGCGCACAGGTAGTCAGGACATTGGTTATGGATGAAGGTGAAATTTTGAAGTTGATCAAAGACAGCTTCTTTGATGAAGGCAAACTATTAAATGAATGTAGATGAACAAAATGCAATGTTTTAAACTTATGTGCGGGCTAAGTAGAGAGGGACACTTGAGAAAACGGAGCAGAAGTGTGTACAATAAGTGAGCTACTGGGACCATAAGCATCTACATACTACACCATTTAATATGGATACTTAGCACCTATAGGTCTGCTTGGAGCTCAGTGATATAACAGAACGGGTCAAACGTTTTCTGAAGGGGGAGACTAGTTTTCTTCCTCGCTGCCCCTTATACGCTTAAAAAGCTTTCTATACGCTCACGAAATACGAATAGTATTATATCCGGTTTCCTATTAACCGGACCGGAAACTCCTTATTTGTCTATGTTTTTTTTTACTTCTCCAAAGCCGCCCAGAACTCGCGTAATATTCCAAAATTAAACGTGGAGGCTGTATAAAGAACTAGCGATTAATAGACAGACGTTCAGTGACATTGAAGTTTTCGTGGCCAGCAGTTGCATTTAGAAGTGCCCACTTTCATTTGTAAGTGGGACACTGTATTTGTGTACATAATTTACTTATATTTTTCCATCCATTAGCATTTGTGCCGTCTTTAAGTCTTGTGGGAAGATGAAGATAAGTTCGTCCACATATACGTCACGTGGTTTTTGTCAATCTCCCGCTTCTTGCTACCTCTCCATTTTGTTAAATATGCATGCCGTAGCCAGCTCTTTCTTACGTTTCGAAACAAGAATTGAGATTATGATATGATTGCCGATCTTGTTAAAGACATATAAAATAATCACCACGCAAAGAGCTGAACACACTGAAAGTTGAAAGTTCAAAATTGCTGCCGTGTATTCAGCACTCTGCTCAGCCAGTGGCTTACCTCTCACTCTAGCAGATAAGTCCGATTTTGATTTCTCCCCGCACAACATCGATTCAACAGCATCATCATCCAGAGTATAAGGACTTCTTCTTACTGTATTCTTCGTGGAAGGTGGGAATTACTTGGATATAGTCTCTCATTTAATCACCGTGTTAGTCAATGAAGCTCAAATAGATATTGCGTCTTCAAAATGGGGCTTTTTCTTATCTACATAGGGCCATTTGCGTTCCTACGTTCTCGATATATTACAACCTTTCACTGTGTGCCCCTGAAAGTTTGAGGATGCATAACCCATAAATGTCTGATATAGTTAACACTGGTAACAAATAGCAGATACTTCTTCTTCTTCATACGCTGTCAGGCGTAAACTTGAATTTTTTCAAAGAAAGCAATTGTCATCACGAAGCTGTCGACGCTGTTATGGAGCTTGTCTAGTGTTGGCACAGGTGATGGTCACATGTTATTTCTCTGATCCTTGTGTGTCGGGCAATTTTGCAGCAGATGTTCCAGAGTCATTTTCTCAGCACCACTGATGCATTCGCCCGTAGCACATAATTTCAGTTTATTTAATAAATCAAGTCTGTTGTGGCCTGTACATAGTCCGAAGACCACCACCTGCTTTGTTCTCTTCAACTGGTAATGAGCATTTTTGTGTGTATACAGTATGCTCAGTTTCCCACTTGTCCATGATTCTGGCCCCAATAAACCTTTTGGACTCTTCGTAGGTCACACTTGAATCTGGTTGTGGTAAGCTTCCACCTTCTTTAGCCAGTCTGTTTGCCTCCTCGTTGCCTTGAATATTACAGTGGGATGGGTCCAACTATACTACGACTCTTTGGGGTTTGGACTGCTGGCGTAGTTGACAGAGTACTGATCTTAGGTCATATAGTTCGGTATTGTTCTGGCTCTTTAGTGCCGTAACAACGGACATGACAGCTGTAAAACAGTCTACCTGGCTTTCATTTACTTCGCCTGTCAGCATAGCTTCTATTGCAGCTTTTATGTTTCTGCCTCTGCTTTGAAATTACTTGAGAATTTTCTCCTTGCCACTAAGAGCGTTATCTTTATGTAACAGTTCCAGCTGGAGCATGGCCGTTTAGGGAAGTGGAGATTGGGCTGGCGATTCTGGAAACAAAAAGGTTGCCCGAATGCGTGCCAAGCACAGTCTCGACACTAGGTCGACAAAGGAGACGAGGGGTTGAAGTGAAATAATTTTTCTGGTACATGTGGGGGTTCGGAGCTGACTACTCTGGCGTTCCGATTTAGCGTAATATGTGGTGGGGGGTTGGTGACAGTTGCCGCCACGACCGGCCACGACATTTAGAGTGACAGGAATTCGGGGATAATCATCAAATAACCACTGGTTCGAGGTAATTCCAAACTAGAGTGATGGTTAAGTCAGACAACCAATAGGAGACCATTGGACAGCTATGATGTTGATTGAGACTATAAAATACTCTGCAAAAATTATCTCAAACAGACTGGCTAGGAAAGAGATTAGCTAGGAGATAGATTCATATGCTGTTAGTAGTCTAGCAGACTAAGAGATAGAGTGAATGTGCAGGGTGAATGAACCTGCATACACCTTCGAGTTTTGGCCAGTCGCTCTATAAGTGTGTGTGTGCTATACGCCCCGGTGAACAGTATGAGATCTGAATGTGTATCGTACCTGCAGGGCACCTAGTGAACGATGCGTGATCTAGTTACATATGAATGTAAGAATACGTGAAGAGATCGAAGTAATTGTAAATGTACAGATCTCCTAAGTAAGAGATCTAAATGTATGTGGTATTGTGCAGGACATTTTAGGAACGATGTGTGTTCTGAGGTAGGTGTATGCACAGATCGACTGAGTGAGTGAACACAAGTGAGTACGTGATCCGACTATAAGTGGCGTGATCTAATTTCATATGAATGCACAGATCGCATGACCATACGTAAACCGATTGAATGTGGCGGTACAGATCACCTGACTGAAGGTGAACTGATTGTGTGTGAATGCACAGAACGACAGAGCCTTAGATGAGTATGACAAGGCCTACCCCCTCCCCCCTCCCCCCCTCCAAAAATAGTGCACCTCTGCCTCATACTTGTTATTGCATGTGGCTGTAAAGGCCTATGCTCTCGCGACAGGCCCTGCCATAAGTTGGACACATATGGGTGAATTCTGTAGTTAGGCTGTTGCATACTTTTATGCTTTTGAGCACTGTTCTTTCCTGAGCACCAGTGAGCACGCTCCAGCAAGCGATATGAACAAATCGTATGATGGTAGTGTGCCAGACGCAGCAATCCTCAACAGATGTCTTCCACGAGGTGACATCAAGCTAATCCATTCATATATGATTTTTCTTAAACTTTTGTTCGTATCCTTTTTTTTTTCATTACTGTCTTTATTCTTGTTGGTTGCTTTATTTGCTGCCCGCATGCTTGTTTTTTATGCAGTTCAACTTAGTGCATGAAACTTCTGGGCTATATCTTTTGTATTGTTCCTTACTTTGTGATAGTTGATTATCATTTATATTTTTGACTTTCACACGATTTTTCTCTTTAATGTCTGGCTGCTTTAATGCTGATATATCTATTTTGGAATCGTATTGGTATCTTCTTTCTATATTTATTTAGTCTGATGGCTATTTAAAATCACAACAGAATTATGATTGGAAATTATGTTAACCAGGGACATTTTTGCCCTCATGACACCAGTTTTAAATCTATTCTTTATAATAATAACGTAATTCTTATTTTTATTATATCTTCTGCCCTTTTCCCAGGGCATATTCTTCTTGGGGCTTATTGGAAGAATTTGTGATAGGTCTTTTTTTGTCATTTCTTTTTCCTAATTCAAATTGATGTACTATATTCTTGTATTTTCTATTTTCTATTTTGAAGTTCGTATCTCCCATTACTATCAGAAGACTAGTAATTAGTAAATATTGGTGTGAAGAACAACCTATGTAGAACAACTGTCCTGGTTAGGCTAAAGTTTGCGGGAACGAAAGAACCAACATCCTAGAATCATGGGCACCGGTAATGGGGACATTGATAATGGATGCAGGTGACATTTTGAAGTTGGTCAACGACAGCCTCTTGGATGAAGACAAATCATTAGATGATCGGCGATGAAAGGAATGCTTGAGAAGGCGGAGCAGGAGTGTGTACAATAAGTGAGCTACTGGGACCATTAGTATCTACACTCTACTTCATTAATTAGGATACTTAACTTACTTAACTAAACTTAACGTATTTATACTGGTTTAAAATATTACAGAGTTTGTATACAACCAGAAACCGAATGAAAGCCAGAGAAAGAATGGCAATCATGAGGAAACTTGCTGGCACAAGCTGGGGAGCAGACGAAGGCATACTAAAGAAACTGTACACTGGAAGAGTGAGACCAGTTCTCGAGTATGGCATTGCGGCATGGACAACAGCAGCGAAGGCGAACTTCGATAAAGTTAGCAAACTTCAAAACCAAGCCATGAGAATTATAACAGGTGGCATGAAGTCAACGCCAATTGTAGAACTTGAAAAGATTACAAAACTGCAATCCATGACCGATAGAAGAGACTGCAGAGCCCAGCTGCAGTCAGAGAAACTCCGAAGACTGACCGACCATCCAATGCACCAGAGACTAAACAATTTGGGAAATGGGAAACTAAAGCGGAGAAACTTTGCAGAAATAGCCAAAGCAAAGATGCACGAAGATCCCATAAACGCAATAACAACACCAAAACCCATCACTACTGTACGAAAACCTACCTGGAGGCAGGATATATTTCCAGAGGTGGTAGAAAATATACCAGGTATTGCAAACAAAAACTGCCAGACTGAACAAGAAAGGAGAGATACTACCCTAAGCTTCATAACGAAAAGCTACCCAAGCATGGACTGGACCCATGCATACACCGACGGTTCTGTAACAAATACTACACAGAACGGAGGGGCAGGAGCATTCCTGAACCTACCAAATGGCAGAAAAATAACACTGTCATTCGCTACTGGTAAGTACACAAGCAATTTCAGAGCGGAGGCAGAGGCACTGAGGGCGACAGTGGAAGAAATGGTGACACACAGTGAAAATGAAAGCCATATAGTCCTGTTTACAGATGCTCTCGCCGTTGTCACAGAGCTAAAAAGCCAGAAAAATACTGAGCTTAATGACTTAAGAGCAGCACTCTGCAAACTGTGCCAGCAGTCCGCACCAAAAAGGGTAGTGGTACAGTGGGTCCCATCACACTGCAACATCCAAGGCAACGAGGAGGCAGACAGACTGGCAAAAGAAGGTGCAAGACTACCACAAACAGATACTAGTATGACGTACGAAGAGTCAAAACGGCTTATCAAAGCCAGATACATGACCAAATGGGAAACCGAACATACTGGTTACACCAAAAACGATGCCTATTACCAGTTGAACCGAAGAGAGCAGGTCGTTGTCTTCAGACTCCGCACTGGCCACAACAGACTGAGGTACCACCTATTCAACAAATTGAAGATAGGGTGTACCGACGAATGCCCGTGCGGTACTGGTAAAATGACCGCTGAACATCTGCTGCAGAACTGCCCGACATACGAGGATCAGAGAGAGCAGATGTGGCCATCACCAGTGGAACTGCAAGGCAAGCTCTATGGCAGTGGCGACAGCCTCAGGATGACCGCCGCTTTTTTCGAAAAAATAATGGTTACTGTCTGACTGCGTACGAAGAAGAAGAAGAAGAAGAAGAAGTATACAACCAGTTTCTAGGAGAGTGGTTAACCGATGTGCGAGTTCAACTTAACAGGCTCAAACAATAGAGCAAAGTAGACCCGCAGTCTGTTGGGCGCCATCGATGTTGCTCTTAACCTACCACTTAAGTATGGCCAGTGTTATGCAATGTCACACAGTCACCTCTTACGACATGCTCTCTGTGGGACAGTGGTGCTATTCTTGCCTTTATCATACACAAAGACCCCGGGTAATCATTCGGGACTTTACTTAACTTAATGGCTTTATACTGGTTTAGAAGGCGCTACATAGTCTGTATACAACCAGTTTCATTTACATTTCCTTGCTCTAAAAGCTATGCATTCAATCTATTATTGAATGCATTTATTGTAATTGACTTCACTATATCATGTTGCAATGCATTCCAAGCATTCACCACTCTGTGACTAAAAAAATATTTCCTAATATCTAATCTGGACTTGTATTGAATTAATTTGTAGCTATGAAATCTTGTTTTTATAGTGGTTGTATTTTGAAAAACGTTTTATAGTCTTCGATGATCTCGTTTACGCAGATGACATTGTCCTATTCGGCACAGACAGATTAGCGCTGCAGCGCTCTCTGAAAATGTTAGACAGTGAAACGTCCTGCCTAAGTCTGTCTATATCCTGTACCAAGACCAAAGCTCATAATCTTATTTCCGACACAGTACCCCAGGGTATTGAAACTCAAGGTTCAACTGTGGAGGGCACACCCGAAATCCTCTATCTCTGTAGCCTGATATCATCCGATGTGATCCTGATATATCAAGGCGGATCGAACTAGCTGCGTCCGCTATGCACGACCTCCGACGTGTGTGAAGTAAAGGCAAGATCTCACTTGGGACAAAAATACGCTTCTACCAGTCCTGCGTGGTCCCAGTCCTGATTTACGTCTCCAAAGCGTAGACATTGTATAAAAATGACATGTCGAGACTGAAAGCCTTTCAAATGCGCAACCAGCTGCGTATCTTGTACATCCTATGGCATGACTACATCCGCAACGTGGAGGTCTCTTATAGAACAGGCCTCCACTCAATCTCAGAAACACTTGACCGGCGCCGAGTTTCTTTGGTCGGTCACGTTGTACGGCTGGACCAAGAAACCCCTGTCCACAAGATACTACACAAGTCGTTCCTCATGGACATAAGTCTTGCCTCGACCGGCTGCAGGCGCAGAACAGGCCGTACTCGAATAGTATGGCTCCAGCAAGTAGGAACCTCCTCCTCTGCTCTGGACAAAGTTTGGAACCAGCTGTGGGTCATGGATGTGGTCGACCGACGCCAGGGCCTCATACGCCTAATCTAACATTATTATTATTATTATTGTTTTAGTCTAATTTATCATTTCGTTTGATTATCTTATAAACCTGTATTGTCACCTCGAATTATTTTCTAGACACTGTAGGTCGGGTTTTCTGAGTATTTCCTCATAACTGTAATTCTGAAATCCCATTATCAGCTTTGTCGCTTTTCTTTGTATTCTTTCCAACATGTCTACGACTACGATAAGGATTTCACACCTCTACACAGTACTCCAATCTAGACGTATCTAATGCTTTATATAGTTTAACAATCACTTCTTTGCTCCTATGTTTAATATTTCTTTTTATAATACCTAACATTGCATTTGCCTTTTTTTACTGCTACCTGGACTTGCTCACTCACTTTACCTGTATGATCTATTATAACCCATAGTTCCCTTTGCTTTTCTATCATTCTGATATTTTTCTCGCCCATTCTGTAATTATGTGATATACTTATGTGAATGATTGTACATTTATCTACATTAAACTCCATTTGCCAGCTCACAGACTAGTCTCAAATTTTATCTAAATCCGACCTCAATATATCCACTTGTGCTTTAAATGAGACACTACTGCATAGTTTTGTGTCATCAGCGAATTTTGCAATCATGGATCCGATAGCAATGTCCAAATCGTTTATATATATATATATATATATATATATATATATATATATATATATATATATATATATATATTAAGCACACAATTGGTTACAAAACCGAGGTCTGTGGCACTCCACTTTTTACTTCACACCACTCAGGGTATTCTTTATTTATGCCCACTTTCTGCCTTCTTCCCATTAACCAATTTTCAATCCTTTTGGCAACCTCTCCACGTATTTTATGTGATTTTAACTTTTAAAATAATCTTTGATAATGTACTCTATCAAAGGCCTTTGCAAAATCAAGATAAATAACATCCACTGGCTCCTCTTTATCTATCATTTCTGATAAGTTAAATTTGTCTAAATGTTCTGTTTTCTTTGATTATTGACTATAGCAATTTTCAGACTATTTTCGTTAAACTCACCAGTCTATAATTTGCTGGATCTGATTTCTTTCCCTTTTTGAATAAGGGGATCAC
This sequence comes from Ariolimax columbianus, assembly GCA_036924085.1. NCBI lineage: Eukaryota > Metazoa > Mollusca > Gastropoda > Stylommatophora > Arionidae > Ariolimax > Ariolimax columbianus. The sequence goes on along the minus strand of JAVGWX010000004.1, from coordinate 39,321,042 downwards.
TCCTGCATCTTTTCAATCTCTTGGAACAATTCCTTTTGCAAGTGACTGAAAACATAATATAGCCAATGGTTTTTTCAGTTTGTCTCAAATTGTTTGGTGAATACCATCTTGACATGAACATTTATCCACTTTTAACCCCTCCAATTAAAAAAACCCATTTCTTCCGTAATACAGATTGATTTTAATCCTACTATAATTGTCTCTTTGGAAAATATTGACCTATTATAATCCGTGCGCGAATCTCACCTCACTCTGTTTCATTTGACTCTATCCCACAGTCACACCCTTTCACAACTTTCACACGCGCCCTCGTGGTAAAGCCCTTCCATTGCACTTTGGTTGGGCTAGCTTCTGAGGGCGCTCAAACCTAGCATAGGTACATACAGATGCACACATGCATCCAAGCACTGGTTTATGCGTCCTGATATCGCCCAATTGACTACGGTCTGGGGTGGAAAATGGCGCGCCTCCGCCAGTAGAAACTAGTGAGGCAAACATTTAAGCAAAAAAAAAAACAAAAACACCTCACTCTGTTTCATTTGACTCTATCCCACAGTCACACCCTTTCACAACTTTCACACGCGCCCTCGTGGTAAAGCCCTTCCATTGCACTTTGGTTGGGCTAGCTTCTGAGGGCGTACAAACCTAGCATAGGTACATACAGATGCACACATGCATCCAAGCACTGGTTTATGCGTCCTGATATCGCCCAATTGACTACGGTCTGGGGTGGAAAATGGCGCGCCTCCGCCAGTAGAAACTAGTGAGGCAAACATCTAAGCAAAAAAAAACACAAAAAAAACGCACAAGTACCCTTTTGTATATAATGTGCCAAAGTACTGCTTGAGTAGATTAACACCTATAGGTCTGCTTGGAGTGCAATGACGTCGATTATTAATAGAACGTAATGCATGAAACGTTTTCTAAAGGTGAAAGACTAGTTTTCTTTCTCGCTGTTCCATCTACGCCAAAGAAGCTTTATATACGCCCACAATACACGAATAGTATTATATCCAGTTTCCCATTAACCGGACTGGAAACTCGTTATTAGTTCAGGTGTCTATGTTTTTTTCTCTCCAAGGCCGTCCAGAACTAGTGTAGTATTCCCAAATTAAACAACGAGGCTTAATAAAGAGCCAGCGACTAGTAGACGTTCAGTGACATTGCAGTTTTCGAGACCGGCAGTTGTATTAAGAAGTGCATCCTTCCATTTGTAAGTAAGACATTTGCATCATTGTTCCGTTATTTGCATTTGGCCATTTTTAAGTGTTGTGCGAGAGATGAAGCTACATGCACGAGTGGGGTGGGGGTGGGGTGGTCGTCCACAAATATGTCACGCAGTGCATGTCATTTATTTAAAAAACAAACTCCCGTCTCTTCAAGTTCTTGCTCTAGCCCTTCATGCTCTGTTACTTACTATGGTTGTATTTGAGGTTTTGCGAAAATCTATAACATTATTTGGTACTTACAGTTTCTTGTGCAAGTTGTTATAAACAGGGATTTACCCTGGTCATCCTGCATTCTCAGCCTTTTGGAGGGTCCCCCCACCCCCACTGCCTTGCAGGATACCTGTCACGGGAAAGGATTTGGAAGTAAACCCTAAGGAAACAATCAACATCCTGTGCTATCTCCAGTCGTTTCGATAATGTAGGTCAGTACGAAAGAATGAGGTTGAGAAGTTGCGCAAACCTTCCGTATTGTTATCCAAATCACCACGCAAGTCACTCTTTCGCACATTTCAGCGGACAGGACAAAAAGAGAAGATTTTCCAAACGACTGGCGAGAGAGAGAGTGGTCATCATCACACATGATAGACACACATTATCATCATAATCATCATTTGAGGGAATAACAGCAGATCTACAAACGCTTTTGGAGGCCTTCTACCACTTTGTTCGCCTATCAATGCGTGACGAAGCCAGCCAGTGAACTAGAGCTGCCAAGAACCTTCTACATCTCCACGCCGGCAACATAGCAGGTTGGCAAAGGAGAAGAGATGGAAGAGGGAAGGCTAACCAGGTACTCAAAAAGGACTGCTGGTGAGATGTGTTGGACCGAAAGGTACAAATATCGCTGTCATACTTTAAACTAGAACACAACTCATTCCGTTATCCGGACAACATCCTGCTGCTTGCAACGCCCTTTTCAGGGCTTGGTAGCGAAAGATTGAGAACGAAGAATAAGATTATCACACTGAAGGTTGTTGTCATGTATGCACACCTCTGCTCCGCCAGTGCCTTACCTCTCACTCTACCAGATAAGTCCGATCCTGATTATTCCCCGCGCAACATCGACCCATAGGTATATACAACAGCATAATCTTCCAGAGAAGCATCACTAATCAACCTTGACCTTCACTATTATATTGCGCCAATCTCTGTATTCTCTGCGAAAGGGGGTCATAACTTGGATGTAGTCTGTCAGTTCATTGCCTGTGGTGATCCATGAAGCTCAAACAGATATTGCGTTTTCAAAATGGGGCTATTCCTTATCTGCATAGCACCATTTGCATATCTGCGTTCTAGATATATTACTTCTTATTCTTCTTCTTCTTTTTCTTCTTCTTCTTCTTCTTCATCGTACGCTGTTTAGAGCGATATTTACGTTGCACTGTTTTATTTTGTTACGCCTGTGGCTCAGTGCATCCGATTTCAACAGGCGTTTTTGTAGGGTTGCCCTCCTTAGCCTTTGGCTGTCCCCAGCCTAACTGCAAGGAAGCAGTTGTTTTTGGTCAGAGTTGTCTCTCTTAGGAAGTTGTCTTGCAGGACTATCGAGTCTTCCCTACTCGTGTCTATAGGGTTTGGCAATGATATGATGGACTATGTACTAGTTTATACTATCCCGGAAGAGAGGCAGCCTAGTGTGACTGTGTCCCAGAATCGTCACGTCCTGCCAGAAACGTAGCATATGCATGTGAGTGAGGTATCTCTTTGCTCACTTTATTTTCTCGGCTCATCTGCAGTGATGGTACGCCTAGCATTCCCAGCCACCCGGGAGGTTGTCACAATAGGGCAGGAGGTGCAATGTCAGCTGGACTGAATCTCTTCTGCGTCCATTGGGAGGACTGATAGCAGACAGAGGCAAAGAGCGAGGCAGGAGTGCATTTAACCAGGTGCATTTCTGCGGCTCGACCGAGCCGGGCTGAGACACAAGCCCCAGCCATGTCGTAGCCTCCCATCACAGCGGTGCTGAGATTTAGGGCGGGATTCTGGCTTAGAGGCGTTCGGCCGTAGTCCCTCAGATGGTAGCTTCGCACCATTGGCTTATCAGCCAAGCACGTGGACCAAATGTCAGCGACCTGTGATTCCTCTCGAAAGAGTGCATTTGACCAGGGGACAAGCCTGGTCATGTCACGGAGATGCTGTTCGCCTGGTGTGTGGACATATCTCATGGTCAAGGGTTGAGTCTCAGCAGTTCGCAGTGAGGTAGCTAATCTACTGCTTAAGACACCCCGACCGAGAACTAAGTCTTTTACTAGTGGTATCATACCTCATCGCCGTATGGGGTGAATATCGCGCAGCTTCCCACCCGCTTTGATCGGCGGACGGCAGAGATCTCTTTCTGCGGCTCGACCAGGTCGGGCTAAGACGCGAGCCCCAGGTCCCAACCATATCGTAGCCTCCCATCACCGTGGTGCGGAGATTTAGGGCGGGATTCCGTCTTAGAGGCGTTCGGCCGTAATCCCCCACATGGTAGCCTCGCGCCATTGGCTTATGGGCCTCGTAAGTGGACAAATGTCTGCGACTCCTCTCGAATTGAGCAGGATTACCGTAGCAACGCCCTGTCATTTGTAGGGTAAGACTGACCTGTCTTCCGAAGATCTAATACCAGCACCCGTTCACTATTAGACCCAACGAATCAATAGAGGGCTTTTTTATATGTCAGTCATGACCAAGTGTCTGAAACCTGCAGTTTCTGTAGGATTAAGCAGGATTACCGTAGCAGACGCTCTTTCATTAAGAGGGTAAAACTGACCTGTCTTCCGTGGGTCTTCTTCTTCTTCTTCTTCTTACGCAGTCAGACAGTAACCATTATTATTTTCGAAAACGGCAGCCGTCATCCTGAGGCTGTCGACACTGCCATAGAGCTTGTCTAGTGTTGCCACTGGTGATGGCCACATCTGCTCTCTCTGACCCTCGTATGTCAGGCAGTTTTGCAGCAAATTCTCAGCGGTCATTTTCCCAGTACCACACGGGCATTCGTCGGTGCCACCTATCTTCAATTTGTTGAATAGGTGGTACCTGACTCTATTGTGGCTAGTGCGAAGTCTGAAGACCACGACCTGCTCTTTTCTGTTCAACTGGTAATAGGCATCGTTTTTGGTGTAGCCAGTATGTTCGGTTTCCCATTTGGTCATGTATCTAGCTCTAAAAAGCCGTTTTGACTCTTCGTATGTCATACTAGTATCAGGTTGTGGTAGTTTTGCACCTTCTTTTGCCAGTCTGTCTGCCTCCTCGTTGCCTTGGATGTTGCAGTGAGATGGGTCCCACTGCACCACTACTCTTTTTGGTGCGGCCTGCTGGCATAGTTGACAGAGTACTGCTCTTAAATCATTAAGTTCAGTATTTTTCTGGCTTTTCAGTGCTGTGACTATGGCCAGTGCATCTGTAAGCAGGACTGTGTGGCTTTCATTCCTTTTACCTGTCACCATTTCTTCCACTGCAGCCCCCAGTGCCTCTGCCTCCGCTCTGAAATTGCTTGTGTATTTTCCAGTAGCGAATGATAGTGTTATTTTTCTGCCATTTGGTAGGCTCAGGAATGCTCCTGCCCCTCCGTACTGTGTTGTATTTGTTACGGAACCGTCGGTGTATGCATGGGTCCAGTCCATGCTTGTGTAGTTTTCCGTAATGTAACTCAGGGTAGTATCTTTTCTTTCTTTTTCAGACTGGCAGTTTTTGTTTCTAATACCTGGTATATTTTCTACCACCTCTGGAAATATATGCTGCCTCCAGGTAGGTTTTCGTACAGTAGGGATGGGCTTTGGTGTTGTTAGTGCGTTCATAGGGTTTTCGTGCATCTTTGCTTTGGCTATTTCTGCAACGTTTCTTCGCTTTAGTTTCCCACTTCCGAAATTGTTTAGTCTCTGGTGCATTGGGTGGTCAGTCAGTCTTTTGAGTTTCTCTGATTGCAGCTGGGCTCTGCAGTCTCTTCTGTCGGCTATGGATTGCAGTTTTGTAATCTTTTCAAGTTCTACAATTGGCGTTGACTTCAAGCCTCCTGTTATAACTCTCATGGCTTGGTTTTGGAGTTTGCTAACTTTATCGAAGTTCGCCTTTGCTGCTGTTGTCCATGCCGCAATGCCATACTCGAGAACTGGTCTCACTCTTCCAGTGTACAGTTTCTTTAGTATACTTTCGTCTGCTCCCCAGCTTGTGCCAGCAAGTTTCCTCATGATTGCCATTCTTTCTCTGGCTCTCATTCGGTTTCTCTCGATCTGACTTTTCCATGTCATGCGCCGATCAAATGTGATTCCCAGATAGTTTGGGTTGTCGTTTGGCTGTAGGTATTTCCCATTTAGACTTAATTTGCTGTTTTGGGGTTTGATTGATAGCGAGAATATTGTACATGTGGTCTTTTCATCGTTTATTTTGACCAGCCATGAGTTCGCCCACTCTTTCAGCGATGTTAGGGCCTGCTGCATCCGATTTCTTGCTATGGTGAGATTCTTTTCATAGGTCCACATAGCCAGATCGTCTGCAAACATTGAGCTATGAATTCTTCTTGGTATATTCTCTGTAATGTCATTTATATACACCAGGAAGAGTGTGTTTGACAGTACTCCCCCTTGGGGTACTCCCTGCTAAAGTGTCACCTTTTTTGCTCATCTGCCCTTGTACTTGGACTCTGGCCGTTCTGTTTTTGAGGTAGTGGTTGATCCACTTGTACATTTTCCCACAAACATCACTTCTTCTTAGCTTGACTCTAAGTCAATCTTTCTAGACTTTGTCAAATGCCTTTTCCAGGTCCACCCAAACCGCTACTGTAAGCTTTTGCTCCTGGTGGGCATCTTCTATTTCCTGGGCTATGAGGATGACCTAGTCCTCAGTGGATCTGTGCTGTCTAAAGCCGGCTTGCTGTGGAATTAGTATCCGTTTTTCTTCCAGACGCCACATCAGTCTGGTGTTTATCATACGTTCCAACAGTTTGCCGACACAGCTCAGTAGGCTGATAGGCCTGTATCCATTTGGATCGGTTTTGTCTTTTCCTTTCTTTGGTACTGGTACAAGTACTGCGTCTTTCCATGCCTGGGGTACAATACCCCTTTTCCAGCTTTGGTTCAGGACTGATAGCAGTTTCCTCTTTGCTGTTTGGCTCAGCCCCATCAGCATTTCGTTTGTTATCCCGTCTTTTCCGGGAGATTTCCTTTTCTTTAATGTTCTCAGGGCCTCTTCCATTTCGCTCATTGTTAGTTTTGCCATCATATGCTCTTCTGGTGCCATATTGATGTTGTCGTGCCCCTTTTGCTCTTCATTAATGTCCGTATGCCTATCTGCAGGGACATCTATGTGGTTCGCTTTGGCAAAGTGTTCGACAAAGGCGTTTGCGGCTTTTTTTCCAGTGAGCAAGTTTTCGCCCTGCTTGATGGTAATTTGTTTGTTTGACGGAGTTTCGTCGTTCATGGCTCTGACTAACTTCCATAGTTTGTTCCCTTCTTTGTCTAAGTTGAGACTTTCTGTTTTGTTTTTTAAGCTTTTTCTTGCTGTTTGGTTTAGAGTGTATTAGATATATTACAACCTTTCACTGTGTGACCCTGACAGTCTGAGGATGCAAAAATTATAGATGGTGGAGACCCGGTGGATGTTATCTATCTAGATTCTGCAAAGCCTTTGATAGAGTCCCTCATCAACGATTGTTTTGAAAGTTAAAATCACATGGTATAGGCGGAAAAGTTGCCAATTAAATAGAAAATTGATTAACCGGCAGAAGACAGAAAGTTGGCATAAATAAGGTGTACTCTGTTTTATGTAATGTAATAAATGGGGTACCTCAGGTATGGGCATTGGAACCACTTTTGTACTTGATGTATATAAATAATTTGGATATTGATACCAGATCCATGATTGCAACATTTGCGGATGACACAAAATTATCCCGCAGCTTCTCTTCTCGGATAGATGCGATTCGAATCTATTGAGATCAGATTTAGTTATGATTCAAAAATGGTCTCAGATGGAGTTTAATGTAGAAAAAATGTAATCTACATGGGAAGACCCAATAAGGAATATACTTACATGATGGGAGAGAACAAATATTGGGACAATAAAAAAGGAAAGGTTTCTAGGAGTTATAATAGATCACACGGTAAGGTGAGATAGAAAGTCTAGGTGGCAATTAAAAAGAAAAGGTTCCTAGGAGTTATAATAGATCACACGGTAAGGTGAGATAGAAAGTCTAGGTGGTAATGAAAAAGGCTAATTGGTATGATACAAAAAAACATTTCAAATAAGAGCAAGGAAATAATAGTCAAACTATATAAATCGTTAGTGAGACCTAAATTGGAGTCTAAATTCATGCGTCCCTATCATAGAGTGTATATAAAAACATGCTAGAAAGGATACAAAGAAGAGCTACACAACTGATCGCAGGATTTCAGAATTATAGTTATGATAAAAGACTAAAATAAAACTGGTTTACAGTGTCTTGAACAGAGAAGAATTCGATGCGACATAATACTAGTTTATAAATGTGTCTAGTGAAAGGATACGTTAAACTATACCGAGTTTGTCAAAGTACAATCGGCTACAAAAACAAGAGGTTACAGGGTGAAATTGTTTAAAGACAGGTATAGATTTGATATTGGAAAATATGTTGTAGTGGTGAATGCTGGGAATACATTGCTGCAGGATATGAAGTCAGTTAAAGCAGTCAAAAATAGATTGGATGCTCACAATTATTGTTAGTGTCGGTTAAGTGGAATAAACTAGTTGTATACAGACTCTGTAGAGTTTTCTAAACCAGTATAATGAAGTTAAGTTAAGTAAGCTATAACGTTGTTTTTCTCTGGGCAATGGCACAAAGTGCTAAAGAGAGAGAGAGAGAGAGAGAGAGAGAGAGAGATAGAGAGAGAGAGAGAGACAGAGACAGAGACAGAGAGAGTCCGAGAGAGCGAGACTGGGAGTGCGTGGAACAAAATAATTTGACACAAAAATTGTTTTATTATGCATTAACTTTGTAACTTAATGTTGAAATAAATAAATCTTGAAAATAATGAATTATAATTGTTTGATACGTTTCAATATACACATGTAGACTCTGTAGTATCATATGTCAAATATGGTGGATGCGCTTTGTTTCATTTTCCAACTCAAATGATATAGTACCCCACACATTATCCGATATATTGCTATTAAAAGAATACATTATTTTCATTTATTATTGCAAGCAGTTCGCCACACAATCACATATACAGCCATTCTCAAAACTTAACTGAAACCAGATAAGAGTTAGACTTTGCTCAAGCCAACAGGCAAATAAAAAAATCATTGCAAGCGCCGGCTATCTTAATCCAGTCAGACATGTCAAGTACGACTGTAAGTTATCACGAAAAGAAAAATATCATACACAATATAACAAAACGTTCCCTTATAAGCGCGCACTTTGATCATTGTATCTGCTTCTTTTACTTTTATTTTGTTCGTCTATATGTGGTATCGTTTTGTGCTGTAGGATTCTCTTCGTGGGCTGCTCACATATCAGGTCACGCCACATGTTTTGTCGTGTTTATATCCCTCGGGGAATGGCTCCCCGACCCCCGGATCCATTTCTTTAAAAAAACATTATGCGATATGTCATGTGGCGGAAATAAAGACACTCACGAAGGAGATGGAGTCCAAACTCAGATTGACCCAAGCCTCCCTCGAGAGACGCATGGTCGGCCTCACGCTTCATAGTCAGCGCACAAAATGTCTTCAAAACTCGGACATACGTCAATGGAAGATGCAGTTATTTATGCAGACAATATGAAACATCGCCGGGGTGGCCACTTATTGCGAAGAACGGATAATCGATGGAGCACAGCGACAGCAATATAGTACCCAAGAGACAAGAACCGACCACGGGACGGCCACCAACACCTTGGTCTGACGCCCTTGCATCCCGCAACAACATTCACGATGCTACAGATGGGCGACTCATTATTCACTGATCCATCCTGGTCCAAGACAGAGACCGTTGGAAGAGAAGTTTGAACCCGCAACGGTGTAACCGCCGCTGAAGAACAGGTCGTCCAGAAGTCCAGAAATTTCACAGATCATGCTGTTCTGTTTTGGGTGTCATTGATCTCTACAATTAATTGCCTCTCTCATTGTCTCTGTGTACTAGGCATGGGAATTCAATTAAATATAATTTCTCGTACCTTTCCACTGTACACAAGCACTTTCATGTGGTTATCTTTTTTTGGAACTTTATCCATAGCCTTTAGCTGTCATCAGCCCACTTTCTTAGTTACCTCTTACAAAAAGCTTGGCAGGTTGCAGTGTGTCTATTCCCACTTTCAGGCCACGATAACACTTGAGCACTGTTAAATAGATGAAACATAAATCCTTCAACAATTTTTTATGTGACAAATATAAAAGTATGTCCATGATGTTGCTCATTTAGAATTGATTACTCTTTTTCTTTCCAGATCACAACAAACAAAATATGGCAAACTCTGGGCTGAAGCTGTACTATTTTGACGGAAAAGGTCGCGGTGAGGCTGCTCGAATCATTCTGCGTGGGGCCGGCATAGATTTTGAAGACATTCAATTTTCTGAGGAAGAGTGGCCAAAATATAAGCCACTTGCACCATTTGGTCAAGCACCATTTCTGGAAGTCAATGGGAAAAGATATGGTCAAAGTGGTGCAATTAAAAATTATTTGGCTCGAGAGTATGGTTTCTATGGTCAAACAAATCTGGACTCTTTGAAAATTGACCAAGTGGTTCAGCTGATAGAGGACTTGACTAACATTAGTTCGAAAGCCTTGTTACTTGAGGATGCAGAAGAGAGAAAGAAACCTGTAGAAAAAATAAAAACAGAAGTGAGTCCAACATTTCTTGGATATTTGGAAAGGTTGTTAGCCGAAAACAAAACTGGCTATTTTGTTGGAGACCGAGTAACCCTGGCTGAGATTGTAGTGTATGATGTTTACACCGGTTGGTTGAAGAATTGTGTTGACATCAACGACAGCTACCCTCTTTTACAGAAGAATTTGCAGCTTGTCGAAGCCCATATCAGTATAGGGCCATATGTTGTTTCAAGACCTGCTACAGCATTCTAGACATGACAAAGCCATGAAATAAAATGGGCTAAGACTATATACATATAATGAAGCAAAGCTTTGTTTATACTTGCATTTCTTAGGATGTGCAATTAGAATTATGTATCAGTATTTTTGTTCTTTATAGACAGAGTAATATACCTTGCCTTATTTTATGTTCAAGATTTTGTTACTATAACATCATCAGGCATTGGTTTTTTAAGTTTGTAATAATTTTGTTTGTTGCTATGTTTTGTCAAACATTTATACAATGCAGTTTATTTTGAGCACATTGATTTTGTTGATATTAACTGTCCTTCTGTTTGCGCCCAAGGAGTAGGTTACGCTTTTGTGCGCCCTGAACAAAGGACGTTAAGTGTCAGGATGCAGTAGCTTTCCTGACATCCCGAGCATGCTGATGAAGGTGGACCGGGGTACTCCAGGCGGTTGTGCTATGTTTTGCTTCATCTGGGTGTCACTCACTACTACAGGGATCACGTGGATCCCTCCCCTCGTTAGCCAGGCTGCCATGAAAACAGCCGGTTCCGGGGAGGGCTACAAGGAAACCGAGGTGAGAGTCTTGGCCAGTATGTTTTACGTGACCCTGAATAACATGTCTGATAGATATACTTTGCCTGTCCCTGACTAATATGTCTGATCAGTATACTTTGCATGACCCTGACTAGCATGTTTGAGCAGTATGTTTTGCATGACAAAACGTTAGTCTTCTTTCTGCTTAGTTTCATAGCTTTATTTTGGCTTTCCCTGTTTTCTTTATGGCTTATCTCCATCCCATTTCTCAGTCGCTTGTATGTGAGAATAGACACACATACTCAGTTTATGTAGCTTGTAATCTGCCCATCTCTTTGGAATTCTCGTTCCTTATTTTGTAATCAGATATCCTATAATTTTTTGTAGACATATCTAAATCTATCTTCCTACTTAAATAAATACTGTTGTATTTTTTTTCTCTGTACCTAGTTCAGCATTTGAGAGAATTTGTGCAACTAGTAAAACCTAGTTTATGCATTTCAGAGCCAAAAATATTTCCCATGATCCAATTGTCAACAATTATGGTAAAAGCCAGCATAGATATAAATACAGCACAAGATTGAGCGTATTCCAATGTATCCCTCACACACCTTACTGGGGGGGGGGGGGGGGGGGGAGTAGGGCCAAAGCACCTTTATGCATGTCGTTAAAGGGCACCACATAGAGTTGTACATGGAACTAGCAACCTTATGTAAAACAAATTGTTACAGAAACCAAGACTACAAAAAACACAATGTGCATTGGTGCAAGCTTCCTGAAAGAGGACAATTGTAGTTACGCCGTATAATAGAGCAGAAGAAGGATAAGAAGAAGACGAGCACATTTCTATTTTTTCCTTTGTAAGTGCTGCATAAGTTGCTTTATATATGGTGTGCTTATTTATGTTTCAGCTAGTAATCCTTTAAAAAAATGCATTTATCGTATGTTCTAGATATAAATATGCTGACATGATCTCATTAATTGTTGTAGAGAACCTAGCACTGCCAAGTACTTATATGCTAACGGTGGACTAAAATACTCTGGATGTTTCAAGTCAGCCAGAATGAGGATCTTGAAAGTAAAGTTTTATCTTGTTCGATGAAGTTTTTTCATGAGGTCCCTTTGAACATCTGCTGATTTTATTTTTATAGCTTGCTAAAAACATGCATGTTTTGTGACCATTTTTTGTATTGTATTGCTTTAGAAAATAAATGCTTTGTGGAACTTTTATACTTTATTGTTATCCATAAAATTAGTAATCATTTGTAATGGAAAAGAAATAACTAATAAAAAAGCTGTATACCAACTCAGTATTTAGTGATTAAAGAACTTTTAAATCTCAATGGCGAATGTCTGGAGTTGAACGACAACCAAGGTGAGATAGTCGAGGGCAATGTTTAATTAGATTTTATTAAATAAAGGATGAAATATTTACTTTATTACAGAACATCTTACCATGTTCAATCGATCTTCGAAATAAACTCGGGATCAAGATGCTGAGTAGCGCATGAGCTGCAGTGGACAGCGACCCATAGCTGACTGCTAGCGTCAGAGCCAGCGAACCAAAGCTGCCAAGACCCTTCTACACCTCAACGAGGTGATCCTGGATAACAGGCTGCAGCAGGGCAAACTGGCTAAGGAGAAGGGATCAAAGAGGGAATGCCAACCCGGTACTAAAAAAATGCTTGCTGAAGTCGGATGTGTTGGACCAAAAGGTGCAAATATCGCAGTCAAGCTGTAAACTACGACACAATGCATTCCATTCTCTGGACTACATTCTGCTACTTAAGCCCTTTCAGCGCTTCGTAGCGGGAGATTGAGAACGAACGAAGCCAAGCCAAGCCAAAATAAACTCGAATATATTCATTTCATTCAGGACTTGGCATTTCTCACAGATATAACACATCGCTGGAATGTAATCAATGTGCAGCTACAAGGAAAAAGGCTAACAGTTTTTTAAATGATGGACTATGTTGGTCACTGGCGCTGGTCTGAACAAAAAACTCAGAATCGGAACATGGAACACAATAAGTTTTTATAAAGGAAAACTTCTCATGATTGAGAAGGCAATAAATATAACATAAGTAGACATATTGAGAACCTCTGAACCAAGGTGGGCTGGGAATGGCCATTTCAGCACCCACACAGGAGAATGCTTTGTATTCTTAGGGAGAGAAAGGAGCGGTTTTATCGAAAAGAGCTTCTGAAACACTGATTGGATGCAATCCAATTAATGATCGAGCCTTCATGATTAGATTAAAAAGGAAAAAAAACAACAGAAATATCACAATAATACAAGTGTACGTACCAACTGCAACAACTATCCATCGCAAATACGCTCTAAAAACAACACACTAGACGACCTTATACGTGGACGTCACTGGATGGGCAAGGCAGAAATAAAAAAGACTACATTATAATGCTACAAAGATGAAGATCAGGTGTAACATCCGTGAAGACACTACCAGGTGCAGACTGCGACTCAGACCAGCAGACACTACCAGGTGCAGACTGCGACTCAGACCACCAGCTACTAATCGCGACACAACCAGGTGCAGACAGCGACTCAGACCACCAGACACTACCAGGGGCAGACAGCGACTCAGACCACCAGACACTACCAGGTGCAGACAGCGACTCAGACCACCAGACACTACCAGGTGCTGACTGCGACTCAGACCACCAACTACTAGTCGCAGACATCAAGATAAGAATGAAAAAGTTATTGAATAGCGCAAGATCGATATCCTATGACGTCAGCAAAATACCGTTAGAATACGCAAGAGGTAACGAATACGTTTGCGATGCTCATGGCTGAAATGGAAGATATGACACTCGATGATCCTCACAACACAGGCAGGACATATTCTTATTTCATCTGCAAGTAGCGTTATACCTAGACAACGGCACAGCCATCAGAGTTACATCACAGAAAAGCCCATGATACTCATAGAAGAACCCAACAAAGTTGAAACAATCTGAGAGAGAGCGCAGTAGCGACAGATGCAGAGACAGCACAAGAAAAATTAGAAGAGAAATCCGGAAGGACAAGAAACAACACATATTGGACACGTGTAGCAGAATAGAAGCGTTACAGAAACAAGGGAAAGAAGGAGACGCGTTCAAAGAAATCAAAATACTAACAGGCGAATTCAAAACGGCATTGCATGTCTTACACGATAAGGATGGCAATGCACTAACAGAAAGCAAGGACATAATGGAGAGATGGAAGGACTACTGCAAAGAAATGTATAAAAACGCCGGACGCCGCTCCAATACAACACCTACACCACCTGATCCAGAACCGGAACCTAGTATAGAAGAGATCCGTTCTGCAATCCAAGGTTTGAAGAAAGGGAAATCACCAGGATGCGATGATATACCCAGTGAATTTATTCAAGCAGGAGGTAAAACCAGTGGCAGCATCTATCACGCACTATGCAGGAAGTGCAATATGGCCAAGAGCATGGACAAGATATGTGTATGCACCTCTCTCCAAGAAATGCGATTTGAAGCAATGTACCAATTATCGAACTTTTCTTTCTTTCTTTTCGCTTATCCTTTTATGACTTTCAGCGTCAGGTTTTGACGATAGGCAAGGCTTGCTTTAAAAAAAATATGTTGTAAACTTAAAAAAAAACAGTTTAAAAAAAGTTACGTTCACACACTGAACAACAACAACTACAGCAGCAAGCGACAATGTTAATCAGATCCATAAATACACCCTCCCCTCTCCCCCCCCCCCCAATCACTCACTCACACACTCACACAGCATCACACCTGGCGGACGTCAGCAACCGGGATGAGCGATAATGACAGTTTTATAAATATTTATAATTGAATCAACTTGTCTCATCAGCAATGAAATGTTCACAGGAATAAACACACATTCTACAGTACGTGAACCTGAAATGAATGTCTCTCTAGTGCAACTTTTATGTGACATCTGTGCTATTAATAACTTCCTCGAAAAAGCTGGTAATGAAAAGGTGTCAAATGTGGCTGATTCAAATGTACTCTAGAAATGAAATGGAAGAAACAACACATTGACTTATGCTGATTTCATTTGCACAAAACACAAAGAAAAATCTACATCGGCTCTGTAGGAGCAGAGACGTTGTGAATCACGCAGAAGACACACAGAGAGAACGGGAAATGAAATCTAGTGTATAATTAAAATTAATAATGAAGAAGAATATAAAGGAATGACAGACAGAAAATGTGGCTGGTCTTAAGATGATATTGTGTTCATTTTGCTCCTGACCAAGCATTGTAGTCCCACTGCATTTTTAAACCTGATGCAAGTCAGTACAAATACACTTTATCCGCTCCTGTAGTGGCAATTTATGTAATAATTGCTTTTACCTGATTTCGAACGAGGCATGCACAACTCTCTTTAGTCGACTTTTAGAACATGCTTGGAAGATTGCAGTACTCGTATCTTCTCTCTTTCGCCTTCTATCACTCAGGGATGCATAGGCCATCAACGAACCCTCGCCAAGCAGCTCTCTGTCCTGTGTACTATTTTCCACTTCTTACAGCTTTTTCCTGTTTTCTTTACTCCAGAACTCGTTTCCATGGATTCCTTGGTCTGCCTCTACTTCCCTGGGGGTTCCCTGACAGGGATTGCCTGGTGATACTACCAGGGGTTTCCTTAATGTATGATCCATCCATCTCCACTTTCTTCATAAGATTTCCTGCTCCAATTTACCTTGTCCCGCTCTCTCCCACAGTCTGTTATTTGTAACTTTGTCAAACCATTTTTTACCAAGTAAATTTCTCAGGCACCCGTTAACAAAACTCTGTATTCTTCTGTCATTGCCTTTGGTCATCCTCCAGGTTTCCGCTCCATACAGCAGGACTGACTTCACATTTGAATTAAAAATCCGGATTTTTGTCTTCCTTCTTATTTCCTTGGAGTTCCATATGGGTTTCAACATTCCGAATGCATCTCTTGTTTTTTGTATCCTTGCTTTTATATCCTCGTCTGTCCTTCCTTCCTTGTTAATGATACTTCCTAGGTTTGTAAATACCTCTACCTCTTACAGTGGCGTTCCTCTCAGCTTTATTGGTTATCTGTTTGGTGCATTCCTAATTATTTTGGTCTTTTCCTCACTAATATTCAAACCTACTTGTTTAGAGATATAATCCAGTCTATCCAGTTTCCTTTGCATTTGGCTTTGGCTGTGGGATAGAAGAGCAATATCATCCGCAAAATCCAGATCCTCCAGCTGTTTATTCACTGGATTCCATTTCTCTCATTTGTTCTTACTTTCATAATTCAGTCCACTGCCAGGACGAATAGGAAAGGCGACAGTAGGCAACCCTGCCGTACCCCTGATTAAATTTTGAATGGCGCTGTGAGTTATCCTTGGTGTATAACTCTACATTGCATACTACTTTCATAGGTCGTATCTTAAGATATACATTTGTTGGTCTTTAGATGATACAAGATTTAAATAAAATGACTAAGAAATAATATATCAAGAAAGTTTTCATTTATCACATTACCTGCTGTATTGTTTATATCGTCCCTGTCTGTAACAGGGTTCTACTGATGAAGTAAAGTTGCTACTGGCATTAAGAGTGTAAGAAAATCTTTGTGCATGAATTTGTACATAGATGAAGATATGTTTGTTTGTTCTGTTTTGTTTCTAAGAATCTATGTCACTGCACTCCGGGCATACCCATAGGTGCTAAGTCTCTCTCATCAAATGGCGTAAGGTATGGATACTGATGGTCCCTGTAGCTCGCTGGTTGTACACTCTCCTGCGCCGTCCTCTCATGCGCCCCACTCCGCTCGAACCTCGTTTAATGTCGAAACTTTGCAGTCTGTGGATTGCTGCTTCATTGATTGATTTCAAAATGTCACTTCTGTCTATCACCAATGTGCCCATGATGAGAGCCCGTGAAGCCAAGATGTCAGCTCTTTCATTGCCTTGAACCCCGACATGAGCAGGACAGTAGATCCAGGTCAGCGCCTGGAGGTTTGAGGCTTCAACAGCAGCTATCCACTCGTACCCAAGCCATCCCTTCTGTACTTTCTGAAGTACTGCTTGCGCGTCTGTCACGATGACTGCCTTTGTTATAGAAGTATCAGATATCCATTTCAGTGCAGAGGTCACTGCTTCCGTATCCATTCTCATACTGGAGGTTGTTGACATGTATGCCCTAAGGCGCTCAGCAACGATCTCTCCTCTCACTCTAGCCGAGAAACCCCAGCCTGATGTCCCACTGCGCACGACTGATCCGTCGGTGTATATGACAGCGTCAGTCTCCTGGGTGTTCTCAGTTATCAGCTGATTTACCTCGTGCTCTGCACTCTCGTTGTTCCATTCTCTGTATTCCTTGCCTAAGGTTATGATGACTCTCTGGTACTCTATCATTCTATCACCAGTGTGGACCCATTCTTCCCCTTTGGCTATCGTCTCAGCTGGAGTGACGTGTCCGATTGTTGTCTCAGCCTGTGCCATCCATGACGACCTTCTCTTGATTCTTGATCCATTAATGTCTGAGATACTACTGTGCAGAGGGCGTCGAGTGTCTGTTGTGACAAGCATATAGACTTTGACTTGTGCCAGTTTATGTCTGGATGTCACCGATAACAATCCCAACATGTACCGCATCATCACAATCGGGGTATCTCTAGTGCATCCCAGAACCAGACGCATACTTTCATTCTGGATGTGGTCCAACCGTTCACACTGTGTTCTTGATAGTGTGAGGATGCCTAGTCCGTAATCGATGACAGACAACACGACCTGACGAAATATGATGAACAGGAGGCGTTGTTCCAAGTCGGCAGCAGCCATGGTCTTCAGTGCTCCTAACCCTCTCTTGCATCTTTGTACGACATGGCAGTTATAGGAAAGACTGCGATCAAATGTCACTCCGAGGTATTTAGCCTGTCACCTGTCAATGGTGCAACCATCAAAAGTGATGCCTGGGAGTTCAGCCTTTACTATGGAATTATTCAAAGAGCACCACATCATGCAGGCCTTGTTCGGATTGATCTTGGAGCTTGAGTCGCTGCATCACTGTGAGATTCCTTGCAAGGTTTCCTGGATGTCTTTGAAGATATGAATAGCACAACCGCCTGCAGGACCGCGGTCCAACTTCCTCATCACGCTCGTGATGTGAGGAAAGCTATTAAAATCCGCCACTTAACGTCCTTGTCAGGGCTCATAAGAAAAGGCCAGAAAGAGCATCATACCATTCTATCCCGTCTTCCTCTTTTGTCCTGGTTCTAGTTCAGTTCACGGTCTCTTACAGACTGTATTTTGTTGCCACCCAAATAGTCTTTGGGTCGTCCTTGGTGTCGGAATCCTTGACTCTTTCCTTCTCGTGAAGTGGTAGTCGATCTCCTTTCATTCTGCAGATATGGTCAACATCACCAATGTTAAGGTTGTTTCGCTCGAGTCTGCGAGAGCAGCGTTTCGAGATCTGGTCATGTTATCTAACTATGGACCTAGTTTATTTTTGCTACTGAAACTACCTTCCTGAGATATCTCATTTCTGACGCTTGAAAATGACTTTTTCGGGTTGTTGCCATTGCTCATAGCGCACATTCATTTGTCAAAACTGGTGCATATGAGGGATTGGTTTGTTGTAGTGAATGTTCACAATGTGTAATTTTACCTTTTTGTGTGCCCTGAAAACGGCCTTAAGTAGCACTTACAGTAGCTTTACCCATATCACGAGCGTGCTAATGAAGGTTGACCGGGGTACTCCAGCCAGTTGTGCTATGGGTGTCCTTCACTACTACGGGAATCACGTCAATCATCCACCTCGTTAGCCAGGATGCCTAGAAGAGTAGTCCGTTTCAAGGAAGAGCTAGGAGGATGTCGAAGTGGGGGTCTTGGCCAGTATATTTTGGCTAACCCTGACTAACATGTCTGATCAGTATGCTATTTATGATCACATGTTAATCTTCTCTCTCACGGTGGATTGATGTACAACCATCTTACTTTTTTCTGTTAGGAGAGGAATCCTCAAATCGAGGTGAATAGTGGTATACGTCAGAGATGTGTTCTCTCCCACGGTGGATTGATGTACAACCATCTTACTTTTTTCTGTTAGGAGAGGAATCCTCAAATCGAGGTGAATAGTGGTATACGTCAGAGATGTGTTCTCTCCCCTCTTCTTTTCATCATTTAGGGAGCCACCTAGCGCAGTGGTTCGCGCTCTGACTTCGCATCTGAGTGGTCCTGGGTTCATTCCCCAGTAGAAGAGGAAATGTTTTTTTAAGACCGCAATGGCTCCCGGGTCGACCAGGCCTCAAATGGGTACCTGTTCAGTCCGGGAAGTAAAAGCGGTGAGAGAGAGGAGATGGCTACCTCCCTCATATAGCTGAGCCTTTGATATGTGAGATCGCTAACACCTCACACCCCTACGGCAGTAATGCTATGGGTTACTTTTACCTCATGTCCACCCTTGGAAACAGAGTGTGTTTTAAAGCGGCCTGCCTAGAAAATAGGTAGCGACACTGTCAACTCCGTAGTCGTGAGCTTGCTCAGACGCCTTGCATTGAACTACATCGAGGAGGGACCAGTTCTATCTTCTTCAGTATATTCCGGAATGTAAGAAGAGTAATGGTAAACCTACTACCAGAGAAACTTCATCTACAGCAGAGGTTTTCAAACGTTTTTGGTTCACGGCTTTTTTGACATGGGCATAAATCGCCACGGCTCCTCTCTATACTATATATAAACAACTGTACCCCAAAAAGTATAAATGACTTCATAATGTGCATATTTTACATCTGAAACTAATTGTGTGGGGTAAATCAGTTAAGTTTTGGACACAAAATAAATACGACTGTATTTATTTTGCAAATGAAACAACAAATTAATTTAATCAACTGACAGTTTTATGACACCTTATGCTAATCATAAAGTCAGTGAGATAGATGAGCCTGCTTCTTCATTATCAGTTCTTCAAATCTGGGTACAAATTAAGAAATTGCGATTCGAATCTCCCTCTAGACGAACAATCGCGACCTGTATTTTATTTTGATGGCGGCCAATGCAGAAAATCCTGTCTCACACAGGTAGGGTGTTGCTAATGGAATCAAAACTCGTAAGGCCTTGCTGACTAATTTTGTATATTCCTGGTTCGCCAAGCTCCAAAACTCTGGTATTGATGAATAGTCGAACTTCGATTTCAGTGTGGAATCCGATGAAATATCAATCTTGGTCTCTAGTACTGGTGGGTGTAGATGGGAGTTCTGTACTGAAGATTTTTTATCCAGGTGTGTTGGTCATTTCTCTTCTGAAAAGTACTTGCCAAAGAAGAGACTGAGCTGTGTTAAGTAGTCAACAAACACAGCCTCTGTTCTTAACTCAGCTACAAGTCATTGTCTTCTAAACAGGTGTGCAGAGAAAAAAAAAAGTAATTTATGTCTTTCTTATCAAACTTTTTCTTCCAGAATAGCAATTTATTGATGAATGTTGAAATTATATCTGACAGCTTCAGAATATGGGTCTCAGTACCTTGAAGGGACACATTTAAAGTATTCAGTTTTTCGAAGGCATCACAAAAATATGCCAGCTTAAAACAAAGTTTCTGTCCACGAGCTTTTCAGAACTGACACGTTTTTCTTCGACAAGATAACAATAAAGCTCATTCCGGAGTTCATACACCCTTCTGATGACATTTCCACGCGAAAGCCAACGAGTTGCAATAATGAAATAGCCAAGTGAGCTCAACTCCCATGTAAATGCACATTTTCTCGAAACACTTGCACTTAAGTGGCCGCGTTTTAATGACATTTACTACTTCGATTACCGATTGAAGGACTTCATTTAAGAGCAGGGCTGATGTTTTTGGTTGCCAGTGCTTCTCTGTGAATGATGCAATGTGTCCAGACACAAAAAGCAGCTTTCTTGCAGTCCGTCATAGCAGCCAGCCATTGAACGCCTTCCATTAGGGCACACACCTACACATTTCTTCCAGTTAATTATTGTTTTCTTCCATAAAAGAATCTAGTATTTCAAACATGTCTGCTGCTTTTGTTCCAGATTTGATACTTTTGCAGAAAAGAAGATCCTCAAAGGACTTATTGTCATCTATAAATCTCACATAACAGATTAGATAAGCATCATTGTGCATATCTGTAGCTTCATCAAGCTGAATAGGGAAATCACATTTGGGTTTTTCAATCAACTGGTCATTAACATCGGCAGTCATCTAAATTATTCGACGACTAATGGTGCCATCTGACAAAGGCACACTCAGCAATTACTTGGCAGCAGACTTATCTACCGCAGTAGAAACCATGTCCACAGCAGCAGGTAAGAAAAGGTCTTCCGCAATTAAAGAAGAGCCGTTGAAGAAAGTTTTTTTTAGTGAACGTTGCTTTATGTTCTTGTCATTTCTGTTAATTTACGAGAAAAGTATTAAAGTGGTAGGTTCCCCAAACTGACATAAACTGATTCCAAATGTCGTCTCATTTTATTGAGAAGCATACTTTCACCGGCCAGAACCTTATAACAAATGATACATTTTTGGCGTTCTTCATTATCCACAGTAGTGCACGTAAACCCGTAGTGCAGGTAACTGTCGTCATACTTCCGATGATTTCGTCTCCATTCGTCTTTAGAACTTCATGACGCCTCAGAAATATCTCGTTTTGCACACTTCATTAAAATGTATCCATACTGTCCCAAAAAACAGAGACATTACACAACAGAATTTTAAACAAGCTCCATTGAACAAAACTGCGTCCAAACTACAAAGCTGCAAGACTAGACTGATGTTAATTATTGTGAGACGTGGTACGACTCGATTGCCATCTACCACGTCGGCTTGGATGACCGCTGTTTGGGTCATCTCACCATCATCTGCCATGATGACAGCAGAGTTAGTGATCAGCTGTTTGAAATTTTAGACCTGATCTGGAGTTGTGTGATGCATTTGTCAATAACTTCTAGTACCTTCTTCTTCTTCTTCTGCGTACACAGTCAGACAGTAACCATTATTTTTTCGAAAAAAGCAGCCGTCATCCTGAGGCTGTCGACACTACCATACAGCTTGTCTTGCAGTTCCACTGGCAATGGCCACATCTGCTCTCTCTGATCCTCGTATGTCGGGCAGTTCTGCAGCAGATGTTCAGTGGTCATTTTACCAGTACCGCACGGGCATTCGTCGGTACACCCTATCTTCAGTTTGTTGAATAGGTGGTACCTCAGTCTGTTGTGGCCAGTGCGAAGTCTGAAGACAACGACCTGCTCTCTTCGGTTCAACTGGTAATAGGCATCGTTTTTGGTGTAACCAGTATGTTCGGTTTCCCATTTGGACATGTATCTGGCTTTGATAAGCCGTTTTGACTCTTCGTACGTCATACTGGTATCTGTTTGTGGTAGTCTTGCACCTTCTTTTGCCAGTCTGTCGGCCTCCTCGTTCCCTTGAATGTTACAGTGGGATGGAACCCACTGTACCACTACTCTTTTTTGTGCGGACTGCTGGCATAGTTGACAGCGTACTGCTCTTAAATCATTGTTCAGTATTTTTCCGGGTTTTTAGTGCTGTAACCACGATCAGGGCATCTGTAAACAGGACTATCTGGCTTTCATTGGTTTCGCCTGTCAGCATTGCTTTTACTACAGCCTTCAGTGCCTCTTCCTGCGCTCTGAAATTGCTTGAGAATTTTCCAGTTGCCACTGACAGTGTTATTTTTCTACCGTTTGTTTGGCTCAGGAATACCCCTGCCCCTCCGTTCTGTGTTGTGTTTGTTACAGAGCCGTCGGTATATGCATGGGTCCAGTCCATGCTTGCGTAGTTTTTCGTTATGTACCTCAGGCTTATGTCTCTTCTTTCTTTTTCAGTCTGGCTGTTCTTGTTTCCAATACCTGGAATATTTTCTACCACCTCCGGAATGAAATGCTGCTTCCATGTAGGTTTGCGTACAGTAGGGATGGGCTTTGGTGTTGTTATGGTGTTCATAGGGTCTTCGCTCATCTTTGCTTTAGCTATTTCTGCAAAGTTTCTCCGCTTTAGTTTTCCTTTTCCAAATCTATTTAGTCTCTGATGCATTGTATGGTATGTCAGTCTTCGGAGTTTCTCTGCTTGCTGTTGGGCTCTGCTGTCTCTTCTATCGGTCATGGATTGCAGATTTGTAATCTTTTCAAGTTCTACAATTGGCGTTGACTTCATGCCTCCTGTTATAACTCTCATGGCTTGGTTTTGAAATTTGCTAATTTTATCAAAGTTCGCCTTTGCTGCTGTTGCCCATGCCACAATGCCATACTCGAGAACTGGTCTCACTCTTCCAGTGTACAGTTTCTTCAGTATTCTTTCGCCTGCCCCCCAGTTTGTGCCAGCAAGTTTCCTCATGATTGCCATTCTTTGTTTTCTCTCATTCGGTTTCTCTCGATCGGACTTTTCCATGTCATGCGCCGATCAAATATGGCACCCAAGTAGTTTGGGTTGTTGTTTAGCCGCAGATATTTGCCACTTATTTTGGTGTTCTGTGGTTTATTTGAAAGGGAGAATATCGTACATGTTGTTTTTTTATCCTTTGTTTTGACCAACCATGATTTCGCCCACTCTTCCAGCGATGTTAGGGCCTGCTGCATCCGATTGTTTGTTACGGTGAGTTTTTCTTCAGAGATCCACATAGCCAGATCGTCTGCAAACATGGAGCTGTGGACTCTCTTGGTATATTCTCTATGGTGTTTTTTATATACACCAAAAAAGTGTAGGTGACAGTACTCCCCCTTGGGGTACTCCTTGCTCCAGTGTCACCTTTTTGCTTATCTGCCCTTGTACTTGGCTGTTCTGTTTTCGAGGTAGTGGCTGATCCATCTGTACATTTTTCCAGATACTTCACTTCTTCGTAGCTTGACTTTAAGTCCCTCTTTCCACACCTTGTCAAATGCCTTCTCTAGATCCACCCAAACCGCTACTGTATGCTTTTTCTCTTGGTAAGCATTCTGTATTTCCTGCGCTATGAGAGTGATCTGCTCCTCAGTTGATCTGTGTTGTCTAAATCCTGCTTGCTGTGGAATTAGTATGTATTTTGCTTCCAGGTGCCACATCAGTCTGGTATTTATCATATGCTTCATCAGTTTGCCTACACAGCTCAGTAGACTGATAGGCCTGTATCCATTTCGATCTGTTCAATCTTTTTCTTTCTTTGATACTGGTATAAGTACAGCATCTTTCCATGCCTGCGGTACAATTCCCCTTTTCCAGCTTTGGTTCAGGACTGACAGTAACTTCCTCTTTGCTGTTTGACCCAACCCCATCAGCATTTCATTTGTTACCCCATCTTTTCCGGGCGATTTCTTGTTCTTTAAGGTTCTCATGGCGTCATTTATTTCATTCATGGTTAGTTTTGCCATCATGTGCTCCTCTGGTGCAATCTTGATGTTGTCGTGGCTCTTTTGTTTTTCACTTATCTCTGTATGCCTTATCTGTAGGGACATCAATGTGGTTTGCTCTGGCATAATATTCTATAAAAGCGTTTGCTGCTTTTTATCCAGTAAGCACGTTGTCACCCTGCTTGATGGTAATTTGTTTATTTGATGGTATTTCGTCATTCATGGCTCTGACTAATTTCCATAGTGTGTTCCCTTCTTTATCTAGATTGAGGCTTTCTTGTTTTTTTTTCAAACTGTCTCTTGTTATTTGGTTGTGTTCTTTTTTATTTCGCAGTGATGACCTTGAGGGAGATATTTGCTTCAATCGATTGCTCTCTCTCTCTCTCTCTCTCTCTCTCTCTCTCTCTCTCTCTCTCTCTCTCTCTCTCTCTCTCTGCCGTGTTCCTAGCATTTGAGACTTCATCCTCAGCTTTCTGCAGTTCATGATTCCAATATGGCTTATAGTTTTTCCTTGCTTCTCTTGGGATGGTCCCGGTGGCTGCTTGCAGTATTGCTTTGCTTAGGCTTTCTACCATAGGTTTTATATTGTTACTTCGTGTGTTGATAGTTTCACACAGTCCATCTGTCATCATTGCAAATCTGTTCCAGACAGCTCGTCTGTAGTTCCAACGTGGCAGCGGTTTTATTTCCTGGGGGCCTACTTCCATATCAATATCTAGCCTATTTGGCCTGTGGTCGCTACCTGCCAATTGGTCGAGCACCTGACGATCTATTTTCTGATGGATATCTCCCTTGGAGAAGGCCAAGTCTGGAGTGGAGGTGGTATGCCATCTTCTGGAATAGAAGCTTGGACTGTCGTCCGGCCTATTGATAAGATAGAGATTTGTGTCTATCTCCCAGTCTTCCACTTCATCCCCTCTGTTGTCTGTGTCTGAATATCCCCATCTCTCCGAGTGACTGTTAAAGTCTCCAACCACTAGGCAGCTGGAGTTCTTGATTTCCATACTCGAGAGCGACAGGTCTTTGTTGGGTGGGCCATACAGGTTGAAGATACGGATTTTCGTTTCTTGTGTCATTATGTCGACTCCTACAATTTCTGCTTGTCCGATGTGATTTACAGACACTGCGCTACTTGGTATGCAGTTACGTGTCAGTATCAGGACACCTCCTTTGTGACCTTCTCTATCAAGTCGGAAGGTCTGGTATCCTCTGATTGAAAATCTGTGGTTATTGTTGAGGTGCGTTTCTTGGATGCATGCCACATCTATCTTGCTTTCATACAGGCGATTTGTTAGGGAAACCTTTTTGTTAAGGACTGCCTCCGCATTCCACTGTAGTATTTTAATGGTCTTGGGTTTTCGGTCAATAGCTCTTGCCCCATCTCCTTGTGCCTTGACTCCATAGTACATGGGTGGGTGACCACCAGTAGCATCAGGTGAGCCCCTTCGAGGTGTGGGGCCCGGCACTCTCTCTGCCTGATGGGACTCCACAGGATGAGCACCATACTGTCTTCTTTTAAATTGTGACGTCATCATGCAGCGATTTACATTGCACTATTTCGTTAGGCCTGTGGCCCAGTGCATCCGATTTCAACAGGCGTTTCTGTAAGGTTGCCCTCCTTAGCCCTTGGCTGTCCCCAGCTCATCTGCAAGGCAGCAGTTGTTTGAGGTCAGAGTTGTCTCTCTTAGGAAAGTTGTCTTGCAGGACTATCGAGTCTTCCCCACTCGGGTCGGAAGAGTGTGATGATGATGATGCAAGATTAATTTGTTATAAAATAAATCAGTTACCAATTAAATTGAGTGTGATCCCTGCGCTTCGTGTGACACAGCTAACTGAAAAATATCTGGTTCTATATTTGTTAAAAGAAGTCTCGAGTATCCTCTGTCACATATTTTGCAATCGATTGCGTTGTTTTTGCAGCAGCATCACTACAGAAATAAACCCTTTCTCTACTAAATATGATGTTGGAAATGCTGTAATAAGCAGTCTAATCTGTTGCCAAAGAAGAGGATAAGACATTCTAATCTCAACGTTACTGAACCGTGCTTTTGTCTCAAAGTCATTTTATAGCTCAATCAGCTCTTCTTGGAGATGTTCACTAACAAGTTCCAGGTCTATTTCAAACAGATCAATCAGCCATTCTGGTATGTTGAGTTCCTGCAAATCGTTCAATCGGATCATCATACCATTCTCCAAATGGCAGCAATACATTTCCAAATCTGCATCTTTCAAGCCATCCTTGTCTAACTGCTGCAAACATGGACATTGAAATAGTTCACGACGACCGTGATTATTTTTAAACAATCCCAATTTGCTGATGAGCCCCATATAATAACTCCTTTCATTTTGATAAGACTGATGTCGTTCCCCTGTAGCCTAAGAATGACATAACTTAACTTTCTAAATATATCTGAAAGAAAGGCCTCATTTTTACGCAGTACTTCAGTGTCAATGTTAAGCTTTTCTTTCACCGAATCAAGAAAATAATACCCAATATCTGTTCAAACAATTCCCTTTGGACAGCCATCTTACTTTCGTGTGAAGGAGAAGACGTCCAAACTCATCATCATTGTCATTACACAATTGACGAAATAATCTATCGTTCAAGGAATTGTACTTGATTTAATTAATAACACTGATAACTACACTCAGTGATTTATTGAGTCTGTCACTAAGTTGTTTGGCTACCAAGTGGTGCCGATGAATAACACAATGTATTGTTAAGACATTTGGTGACATCTTTTTTAAGTGCGCCAGAAAACCGCGATAGTGACCAACCATTGCAGGAGCTCCATCTGTCTTACGTGCTATAACATTACAAAAAGGAATGTGTTTTGTAATGAAATATTTTTCAAAGATCGACAAGCTCTTTGAATCTGTTGTCAACAATTTTGAGAACAGCATTTCTTCCAAAACTTTTCCATTTTTCATGAATTTAACATGCGAGGCGCATGGCTTCATCGCCACGTACTGTGCTTACACCAAGCTGTAATGAAAATTCGATTGATTGTAAATCCTGGCACAGTTGATTTTCAACATTAGTTGCCATCTCATAAATTCTTCTAGAAACAGTATCATTGCTCGGGGGAATAGAGGTAACTATTTCATTTGGATTTCTTTCCATCATAGTACTAATCACCTCTCGTATAGCTGGTTATATAAACTATTACATTTTTTCCAAAGCTGTGCGGCTTGTCACATTTTGCAATCATTTGTGCAATCCTGTAAGATACGATGAAGCATTTATTCTTCTGACTAGAAAGTTTTAAAGCTTACCAACAACTGTTACGGCTTTCAAACTTTTGCTCTCTTCTTTTCTTCTTCTGCGTTCGGTCTCAATCTCCCGCTACCAAACCCTGAAAGGTCTTAAGTAGCAGAATGTAGTCCAGAGAACGGAATGCGTTGTGTCGTAGTTTACAGCTTGGCTGAGATATTTTCACCTTTCGTTCCAACACATCCGACTTCAGCATGCATTTTTTTAGTACCGGGTTAGCATTCCCTCTTCGATCCCTTCTCCTTAGCCAGTCTGCCCTGCTGCAGCCTGTTATTCAGGATCACCGCGTGGAGGTGTAGAAGGGTCTTGGCAGCTCTGGTTCACTGGCCCTGATGCTAGCAGTCAGATATGGGTCGCTGACAACTGCAGCTCATGCGCTGTTCAGCTCTGGTTTGCTGGACCTGATGCTAGCAGTCAGCTATAGGTCTGCAGCTCATGCGCTGCTCAGAATCTTGATACCAAACTTTTGCTTTAAATCCTGGAAGTAAAAAATGCTTTTACCAGCATGCTTCTTTGCAAAATGTTCAATAACTCTGGATGACTTCGTTAGACAAAACAATCACATTAGTAATAGGTCATTTGTAGCAGATGTGCAAAACCTAATTTCAAATAATCAACTGAATATTGTCGGCATTTTCTCTTTTTTGTGACATTTTAAAAATATAAAACGGCTGTTAATGGAATAAAGGCAGTTAAATCAGACAATAATAATGTCTCTTGTTTGACTCAGATTGAAATAGTTATATTAGGGGTTATTTCGATTGCGACATGTCCATATTTGGTAAAGTTGTAGAGCCAATCTCAAACTAATGTTTTTAATTGTTCTCAGATACGGTGCATCTTAAATTCTGCGTTTGAACTTCTTCTTCTTCTTCTTCATCGTACGCAGTCAGACAGTAACCATTTTTTTTCTAGAAAACGGCAGCGGTCATCCCGAGGCTGTCAACACTGCCATAGATCTTGTCTAGTGTTGCCACTGGTGATGGCCACATCTGCTCTCTCTGATCCTCGTATGTCGGGCAGTTTTGCAGCAAATGCTCAGCGGTCATTTTCCCGGTACCGTACGGGCATTCATTGGTGCCACTTATCTTCAATTTGTTGAATAGGTGGTACCTCAGTCTATTGTGGCCAGTGCGAAGTCTGAAGACCACGACCTGCTATCTTCTGTTCAACTGGTAATAGGCATCGTTTTTGGTGTGGCCAGTATGTTCGGTTTCCCATTTGGTCATGTATCTAGCTCTAATAAGCCGTTTTGACTCTTCGTATGTCATACTAGTATCTGGTTGTGGTAGTTTTGCACCTTCTTTTGCCAGTCTGTCTGCCTCCTCGTTGCCTTGGATGTTGCAGTGAGATGGAACCCACTGCACCACTACCCTTTATGATGCGGACTGCTGGCATAGTTGACAGAGTACTGCTCTTAAATCATTTAGTTCATTATTTTTCTGCTTTTTAGTGCTGTGACTACGGCCAGAGCATCTGTAAGCAGGACTATGTGGCTTTTCATTACTTTTACCTGTCACCATTTCTTCCACTGCCGCCCGCAGTGCCTCTGCCTCCGCAGTGCCTCTGCCTCCGCTCTGAAATTGCTTGTTTATTTCCAGTTGCCAATGACAGTGTTATTTTTCTGCCATTTTGTAGGTTCAGAAATGCTCCTGCCCCTCCGTTCTGTGTTGTATTTGTTACGGAACCGTCGGTGTATGCATGGGTCCAGTCCATGCTTGGGTAGTTTTCCGTTATGTAACTCAGGGTAGTATCTCTTCTTTCTTTTTCAGAGTGGCAGTTTTTGTTTCCAATACCTGGTATATTTTCTACCACCTCTGGAAATATATGCTGCTTCCATGTAGGTTTTCGTACAGTAGGGATGGGCTTTGGTGTTGTTAGTGCGTTCATTGGGTCTTCGTGCATCTTAGCTTTGGCTATTTCTGCAAGTTTCTCCGCTTTAGTTTCCCATTTCCGAAATTGTTTAGTCTCTTGTCCATTGGATGGTCAGTCAGTCTTCTTAGTTTCTCTGATTGCTGCTGGGCTCTGCAGTCTCTTCTGTCGGTCATGGATTGCAGTTTTGTAATCTTTTCAAGTTCTCTGCGTTTGAACATTAATGATTGAGAATAAATAGCACGCTAATGTCAGAGAATTAATTATTTGGCTGTCATTATTAATATCTCTTAAATACAGTGACTGACATGGTCGAGAATAACGAAAAACGCCCCCTTACAGAAAAAAACGCCCCCCAATAATTATGATAATAAAAAACGGCTCCTGATATTTTCAAATCGTCCCCGTTGAGAAACACTGATTTAGTGCATGTGTTCCTGTCAATGTCCAATCACGTGATCATTGCAAATTTTAGCTGTTTCACGGAGGTGACAACCTTTCATTATTACACACAATACGAAACTATATTCTCTCCTTATTTGATTGTGTAACTATTAACAATTCGCCATATGTTAATTCTTTTTCTTCTTCTTCTTCTCCTTCTTCTTCTTCTTCTTCTTCTTCTTTCCTCCTCTCCTTCACCTTCCTCTTCTTCATCTTCTTCTTCTTCTTCTTCTTCTTCTTCTTCTTTTCCTCCTCTCCTTCACCTTCCTCTTCTTCATCTTCTTCTTCTTCTTCCTCCTATCCTCTTATTTCTGCTTTTCTTCGTGTTCTTCTTCTTCCTCTTCTTCTTCGCCTTCGTCTTCCCCCTCATCTTCTTCTTCGCCTTCCTGTTCTTCTTCTTCTTCTTCTTCTGTGTTCGTCCTGAAAAGGACATTTGTAAATGTATGCCGTAGTTTATAGTAAGGGTGCGATATCTGCACCTTCCGACCCAACACATTCGATTTCAGCAAGACATATTTGGTACCAGGTTTGCTTTCCCTTTTCGATAACTAGTCTCTTAACCAGGCTGCATGGTTGCAGTCTGTTTTCAGGGTCGCCAATTGCAGGATAGGGTCTAGATCAGTTATGGGTCACTTACCCTGATGCAAACAGTCAGCTTTGAGTCACTAGCTGTCAGCTTATTCACTGCTTGTATCTCAGCTCATCTCACTGTTTGTATCTCAGTTCATTCACTGTTTGTATCTCAGCTCATCTGGAGCTGGTCTCTCGGTGGCTCGATTGACTCGCATCCAGTGTTCGTACAGCGATCTCAGTCCCGCCAGGCGGAGTGAGAGCGCGGGCTTGCCCAACAAGTTCGCCCACCTCTCCCCGACACTGTAGCAGCAACAATTTTTGTAGAGTCGTACCGCTGGTAACGGTGCGTTTCTGTAGTCCGTATCGAGAAGCTTGTATAGTCCGTGTGGTTCGTCGAAGGGTAGAGCGTATAGCCAATCTCGACAGTTCGTCTCGTTTGTGGTCCTTCTCTGCAATGAGCTTTGGATCGGCAAATGACTGTAATGACTGACAGGCCAGGAGCATTTTCGCTGGGTCTATAGGGAACGTGTGCTGGAATTAGACCCACGGAAGACAGGTCAGTGTTACCCTCTTAATGAAAGAGCGTTGCTACGGTAATCCTGCTCAACCCTAGAGGAATCGCAAGTTTCAGACACTTGGTCATTGAATGACTAAAAAGCTCTCTCTTGATTGGTTGGGTCTAATTGGGAACGGGTGCTGGTATTAGACCCTCGGAAGACAGGTCAGTTTTATCCAACTAATGACAGGGCGTTGCTACGGTAATCCTGCTTAATTCAAGAGGAATCGCAGGTCTCAGACATTTGGTCCACGTGCTTGGCTGATAAGTCAATGGTGCGAGGCTACCATCTGAGGGATTACGGCCGAACGCCTCTAAGCCGGAATCCCGCCCTAAATCTTAGCACTACTGCGATGGGATGTTACGATATGGTTGGGACCTGGGGCTCGCGTCTCAGCCCGACCCGATCGAGCCGCAGAAAGAGGTATCTGCCGTCTGCCGATCAAAGCGGGCGGGAAGCTGCTCGATATTCACCCCATACGGCGTTGAGGTGTGAAACCACTAGTAGAAACTTAGTTCTCGGTCGGGGTGTCGTAAGCAGTAGAGCAGCCACCTCACTGCGAACTGTTGAGACTCAACCTTTGATCAAGAGATATGTCCGCACACCAGGCGAACAACATCTCCGTGCCACGGCCAGGATTGTCCCCTGGTTAAATGCACTCCTGCCTCGCTCTTTACCTCTGTCTGCTATCAGTCATCCCAATGGACGCAGAAGAGATGCAGTCCAGCGGACATTGCACCCCTGCCCTATTGTGACAACATCCCAGGTCGCGGGGAGTGCTAGGCGTACCATCACTGCAGAGGAGCCGAGAAAATAAAAGGAGCAAGGAGATACCTCACTCACATGCATATGCTACGTTTCTGGTAGGACGTGACGATCCTGGGACACAGACACACTGAACTGCCTCTCTTCCGAGATACTTGAAAAACTAGTACATACAGCCCATTATATCATATCATATCATTGCCACACCCTATAGACACGAGTGGAGAAGACTCGATAGTCCTGCAAGACAACTTCCCTAAGAGAGACAACTCTGACCACACACAACTGCTGCCTTGCAGATAGGCTGGGTACAGCCAAAGGCTAAGGAGGGCATCCCTACATAAACGCCTGTTGAAATCGGATGTACTGGGCCACAGGCTTAACAAAGTAACACAGTACAACGTATATCGCTGTAACCAGCGTACGAAGAAGAAGAAGTATCTCAGCTCATTCACTGTTTGTATCTCAGCTCATTCCCTGCTTGAATCAACTCATTCACTGTTTGTATCTCAGCTAATTCACTGCTTGTATCTCAGCTCATTCCCTGCTTGTATCAACTCATTCACTGCTTGTATCTCAGCTCATTCACTGTTTGTATCTCAGCTCATTCACTGCTTGTATCTCAGCTCATTCACTGTTTGTATCTCAGCTAATTCACCGCTTGTATCTCAGCTCATTCCCTGCTTGTATCAACTCATTCACTGTTTGTATCTCAGCTCATTCCCTGCTTGTATCAACTCATTCACTTCTTGTATCTCATCTCACTGTTTGTATCTCAGCTCATCCAGTTGTATCTCAGCTGTTTCACTGTTTGTATCTCAGCTAATTTACTGCTTGTATCTCAGCTAATTCACTGCTTGTATCTCAGCTCATTCCATGCTTGTATAAACTCATTCACTGCTTGTATCTCATCTCATCTCACTGTTTGTATCTCAGCTCATCCAGTTTGTATCTCAGCTCTTTCACTGTTTGTATCTCAGCTAATTCACTGCTTGTATGTCAGCTCTTTCACTGTTTGTATCTAAGCTAATTCACTGCTTGTTTCCCGCTATAAAACACGCAGACTGCCATTTAATTCAGGAAAGGTCTATTGCAAACTGCTCAAATAATAGCATTAGCAGTTAATTGCAAGGTCCGCGAAATTGAATTTCGGATTCATCCATATACCGTTTCAGTCTTCTCTCCTACATGGATAATAAAAGAAGGTTGGACCTTAGGATACTCTGCTGTTTGGGATGAAGTGTAGCGACTTTGTCGTACGAGATCTCCGCTTTTGTGAGGTGTGGGTGACACGTAGGTTACTTCAAGAAAAGCAGCATTTACCTTAAAATATACCTTTTTTTTTTTTTACCATACTAATATATGCAGATAGTTTATGCTTAATTACCATTTATAGACTCTGACTACATCTCAAAATAACAGCTCATTATGACTGCAAATATTATATACCTTAATTGGCATGTGTCGTGCTGACTGGCGTAGACTATTATGAGTCTCCAAATCTTCTGGTCTCTGACGGGACATTTTTTTTTTCAACATCGCTGGTTGTACACATTCCTAACCTTCCTAACAAACATTATGTGTTAATCTGTGTTTCATTTTAACCGATGTGTGCTGTTCTCACTCAAGGCTACTTGTACTGAGTTTTTCATTCTTTACTAATTTTCTGCGTTAGTAAGTATACAATTGCTCTTTATACATTCCGGGGTGCACTGAAGAAGATCACTGGATCTTCGATGTAGTGCAATGTAGCGTCCCCCGAATTTGTCCCTATTTACATCAAGAGCAAGGGAACTGAGGCGCTAGTCCGGTCAGACACAACATATTGACCAGGACGTCGCGTCAGTGTCAGGCACAATATGCTGACCAGGACGTCGCGTCAGGGTCAGGCTCAATATACTGACCAGGGTGTCGCGTCAGGGTCAGGCACAATATGCTGACCAGGGTGTCGCGTCAGGGTCAGGCACAACATACTGACCAGGACGTCGCGTCAGGGTCAGGCACAACATACTGAGCAGGACGTCGCGTCAGGGTCAGGCATAATATGCTGACCAACTCCACTATTTCTCTTCCATTTAGCGTCCTCTGGAAACAGGCCGTTTTCAAGATACTCTGGTTGACAAGATGTGGACCGACGTGATCACCGTAGTAGTGAGCGTCACGTAGATGAAACCAAGCATAGGACAACCGCATGTAGAACCGGGTTCCATCTTTATCAGCACGCTCAGAATGTTGGGAAAACTACTACAGCCGGCCATTACACGCACTTCTCAGGGCGCAAAAAAAAGAGTAAACTTACTCATTGTGGGCATAAAGCAATAACAATAACAATAACAAGAAGAAGAAGTTGTAACATTGGGTTAGAGGATTGGTGAATGGATATTGTTTATACGCTATTGGCGACGTCCTACAACTTCATCATGTTTTCAAAACGAGACACAAGTCACCATCAATTCCGTCTACATACC
This sequence comes from Ariolimax columbianus, assembly GCA_036924085.1. NCBI lineage: Eukaryota > Metazoa > Mollusca > Gastropoda > Stylommatophora > Arionidae > Ariolimax > Ariolimax columbianus. The sequence goes on along the minus strand of JAVGWX010000004.1, from coordinate 39,286,997 downwards.
GTGTGGTACATTGGTCATATTTTTTTCTTTTACTTCTTCGTTCGTTCTCAAATTCCCAAGCACTTAAAAAGGGCATTGAAAGTAGCAGAATGTTGTCCGGAGCTCAGAATGTGTTGTGTCGTAGCTAACAGCTTAATTGCGATATTTGCACCTTTCGGCCCGACATATCCGACTCCAGCAGGTATTTTTGGGTACCGGGTTAGCCGTCCCTCTTCGATCCCTTCTCCTTAGCCAGTTTTCTCTGTTGCAGCCTGTTATCAAGGATCATCACATTTAGGTGTAGAACTCTGGTTGGTAGCTTTGGGTTGCTGACCACCTCACTGCATTGCTTAGCATCCCGACCCCGTTATATTGAGGATATGGTGATAAGCCTGTATTATCTGGACTTACGGTACACTAGGGGCGAGGTGATCGCCGACTGCCTTTACATTCCAGACTTACTCTTGTGCCCATTTATTTTAGGCTGGGTGATGCAAGCGCGTCTGATGAAACAGTTCTGTGCAACCAACTCCCAGGAGGTGACATCAGTGTTGAAGCCATTTAGAGACACTTTCAAGGAGTATCTGTAGGATTTTTTTTGGGCCCTCCTAATAGACGTCTGCCTGTTCTGTGCTCATTGTATAATAGTTACTTGTGGATTAAAGTTTTCTATGGAACACCCTAGTAGTCGTCCAAATGTGACATCGTGCAATTTTTTTCATTTTTTACCTTCTCTTCCATTTTCGTCCCCGCGTCACTACTTCTTCCCAATAACCTCTCTATGTGACGTTATCTAAGTCTTAGTCATAGTCTTAGCCTACTTGTACTTCTACAAAGGCAAATGTCCTTGTGCAAGTCTGAGATCTAATGTAAGATGGATGTAGCCATGAGAATGCTTTCCTGCTTATGGGCTAGGATCCAGCATCTTATTACTTCGGTGCGTTTGGACAATTGCCGCGAAGAGTGGTTAACCGATGTGCGAGTCCGTTTTAATAGACTCAAACACTAGACCAAAGTAGATCCGCAGCCTGTTAGACGTCATCTATGCTGCTCTTAACAAACCGTTTAACCATGGCCTGTGTTATGCCATGCCATGTCACACAGTTAGTCCCCTCTTACAACATGCACTCTTTGAGGGCTGTTCTGTTATTCGTGTCATACACAAAGACCCCGGCGGACCTCTCACGGTATGTGACGTCATATCCATTTACAATCTCACCGCTTCCTGGTTTTTGTTTGTTTTGCTTGCAAAATTTAAAAACACAAATGATTTCATATTGTCTGTACGCGACGTTGCGTTTCTTTTACCCCGCTCGCGCGCGCGTGTGTACACACATACACACACACACATACACACGCACGCACGTACGCACACATACACCCTCTGCCACCCTTCCCTATTATTGTTGCTGTTTTGTTCTTTTCCCAACCTTGTCCCGTTTCATTACATAATGTTTAAACTGCCGTTTATTTCTTCACCGCATATCGTCAAGTGTTAACGACCATTGAGTTAGCGTGTCTGTATTGGGCAATTATTTGTCCCAGTCAGTTACTTGAAGGGTTCTGTGTGATAGAGGTGGGAATAGGCCCGTTGCCAAAATGACAATATGTCGCAAAAGGTCTTTCAAACATATGGGTGGGTAATTTTTTTCTGGAATTGAAATAAAGTTCTAAAATAAAACTACACATGTGATACACGCATAATAAAAGATGTGAATAATTCTGTTCTCCTGGAGATCAGAAGAAGAAATTAAATTGATATTATTTTAAATTGCCTTCACATAGCACATCGGTTTTAAACTGAAATCTGAGGACCCCTAGAAGTCTGATGGTCTTCTTCTTCTTCCTCTTCTTCGTATTCTACGTCATCTTTCTCTTCTTCTTCCTCTTCTCCGTTCGTATTTTCTGATCATGCTAAAACTTTAGTCCTATCGCCAGGATGAAGTCCACAATCCTTTCCAGATCTGAGCGGTGACTCCATAGTGTTTGCCTCAGTTCTGCTCCCTCTGGCCAAGTCTGACACCTTAATTCTTCTTGGGCCAGGCATTCTTTAAGAACGTGTTCAAGGGTCTGGACTCTGTTCCACGTGGGCATTCATTTGTTTGGAAGATGTTGAGCCGATATAGGTGGCCCAGTAATCTGCAGTTACCGGGTCTCATGCGGAAGATAACAGTTTGCTGGTGCCTTTACAGATGGTAGATTGTGTCTGGACTGTAACTCTCTCCCATTTATGTCTCCCTTTTTATTTTATTCCAGCTGCCAATGATAGTTTTAGTCTCCTTATATGGCACTTTATGGGTGTATTGTTCCATTTGCTGGGATATTGCTAGGTTACAAGACATATTGCAGATACTATAGGCGAGGTACCTGGGCTCCTCAAGTTTGGCTTGGCTTGGCTTTGTTCGTTCTCAATCTCCCACTACCAAACCATGAAAGGGCTTAAGTAGCAGAATGTAGTCTAGAGAACGGAATGCGTTGTGTCGTAGTTTACAGCTTGACTGCGATATTTGCACCTTTCCGACTTCAGCAAGTATTTTTTTAGTACCGGGTTAGCATTCCCTATTCGATCCCTTCTCCTTAGTCAGTCTGCCCTGCTGTAGCCTGTTATCCAGGATCATCGCGTGGAGGTGTAAAAGGGTCCTGGCAGCTTTGGCTCGCTGGCTCTGACGCTAGTAGTCAGCTATGGCACTCAAGTTTAAGTACCGTTACTCTAGCATGCTCTGCATACCATCGATGGCATACATGAATGTATAAGGGGACTGTGTTTGTGTGAGTATGCGGGCATTTAAATGTGTGTGTGCAAGTGAGTCTGCGTAACATAAGCCCCTTTGTATTATAACCAACCCAGCTCATCATCGTCCGCATACAGCACCCACCATCCACACAAAAAACCGCAGCCCTCTTGTTCTCACACACACACACACACGCACACACACACGCACACACACACGCACACACAAACGCACACACACACGCACACATACACGCACACACACACACGCATACACGCACACACACACATAGGCACACACACTCACACACACACACACACGCACACATACACTCACACACACGCACACACACACGCACACACTCACACACACACACGCACACACACACGCACACGCACACACACACACGCACACACACACGCACACACACACACACGCACACACACACACGCAGACACACACGCACACACACACACGCACACACACAGACACACGCACACACACACGCACACACACACACACACACACACGCACACACACACACACGCACACACACACGCACACACACACACGCACACACACACACACACACACACACACGCACACACACATACATAAAATAAACGCTAGGAAATATTGCACTTTCGCTCGGAGATGAGACTACCGTCAGAGATTTTCTGTTTTGTTAGCTGAGACCTTTAATGTTTTTCTAGTGCCAAGATTAATGATGGCTGTTACCGCTAGTTGATTGAGGATGTCAGGCCAGGAATGTGGGAACTTGCAGTTGTCACGTGCGTGCATGTGTGTGCCCGTGTGTTTGTGTGTGTGTTTGTGTTAGTCTATACGTGTCTATGTGTGTCTGTCTGTGTATGTGTTTGTGTGTGTGTATGTTGGTGTGTATGTGCGTGGTGTGTGTATGTATGTATGCGTGTGTATGTGTGTGTGTCTATGTGTGTCTGTGTGTGTCTATGTGTGTCTGTATATGTGTGTCAATGTGTGTATATGTGTGTATTTGTGTGTGTGTCTGTGTATGTATGTGTCTGTACGTGTGTATATCCGTGTGGTGTCTGTATGTGTATGACTGTGTGTGTGGATGTGTCCATGTGTGTCTGTATGTGTCTGCGTATTGTTATGTGTGATTGTGTGTCTGTGTATATGTGTATCCCTGTGTGTGACTGGGTTTGTATATGTGTGTATGTATGTATGTACGTATGCATGTATGTATGTATGTATGTATGTATGTATGTATGTATGTATGTATGTATGTATGTACGTATGCATATATGTATGTATGTATGTACGTATGCATGTATGTATATATGTATGTATGTACGTATGCATGTATGTATGTATGTATGTACGTATGCATGTACGTGTGCATGTATGTATGCATGTACGTGTGCATGTATGTATGTATGTATGTATGTACGTATGCACGTATGTATGTATGTATGTATGTATGTATGTATGTATGTATGTGTGTGTATGTGTGTATGTATGCATGTGTGTCTGTATGTGCGTATTGTACATTGGTGATGCATGTCTGTCCAAACACTAGGAAATGTAAGGATGGCGATGCCAACGAATACTGGACGCGGTACCATGAATGATGAAACCAGGGAAACTGCAATCTTACGGGTGAATTAGCAGAAGACAGCCCGGCCAATGACAAAATTGAGAGAAAATATAATATTGTAGCACTTTGTTCCAATGGGAGCCAGCTGGAGTAAGTAAGCTAGTGGGTTTACACACGTTTGCGTGCGTGCTTGCCTGGGCAACAATATTAATGTGTATGCTTGCCTGTGCAACAATATGTATGTGTGTGTGCTTGCCTGGGCAACAATATGTATATGTGTGTGCTTGCCTGGGCAACAATATTAATGTGTATGCTTGCCTGTGCAACAATATGTATGTGTGTGTGCTTGCCTGGGCAACAATATTAATGTGTATGCTTGCCTGTGCAACAATATGTATGTGTGTGGTTGCCTTGGCAACAATATGTATATGTGTGTGCTTGTCTGGGCAACAATATGTGTGTATGTGTGCTTGAATGGGTAAAAATATGTATTTGCGTGTGCTTGCCTGGGCAACAATATGTATGTGTGTGTGTGCTTGCCTGCACACCAATATATGTGTGTCTGCTTGCCTGGGCAACAATATGTATGTGCGTACCTGCCTGTGGAACAAAATGTATGTGTGTAGTTGCTTTGGTAACAATATGTGTATGTGTGTGCTTGCCTGGAGAACAATATGTGTATATGTGTGCTTGAGTTGGTAACAATATGTATTTGTGTATACTTGCCTGTGCGGCAATATGTATGTGTGTGTGTGTGTGCTTATCTGGGCACAAAATATACACGTGTGTGTTTGCTTGTTTGCTGGTGTGTTTATGTACACACGTGTGTGAAATATTAGAGAGATAATTGTACCACGCGTCCGTTTATAATATGTCTTGTGATCAGTTTCCTTTCTCGCCAACTTGCTTTTCCTAAATGTAAGTCAGGTACCCATTAACAGCCACTTAGACTGGAGAATGACTAGACCAGGAAGCGATCCTTGTCTACTTTGAATGTATGTATGTATGTATGTATGTATGTATGTATGTATGTATGTATGTATGTATGTATGTATGTATGCAAGTATGTATGTATCTGTGTGTGTGTGTATATATATATATATACTGAAGGAGAGCGAGCACAAGGACGTTCAAAAAGCGTTTCAAGGACATGATGAAAGAGTCCCTTAAGTGCTGTCAATTATAAATTAACACATGTGAGAGCCTGGCTCACAATCACTCAACATGGAAGAGCACGGTCACAGACGGCATTGAACTAACCGAGGGTGTCCGTATCCAGGTATCTCAGGATAGATGTGCAATGAGAAGGTTAGCCAGTCGTGCCACAGACTTTTCCAGGCTCGAATTCGCTTGATCAGTCATACTCCAGGTTGCATTATGACATGTGATTATGTTGGTGGTCCTCATTGACGATGATGGACGAAAATTATTATTATTATTATTATTATATATATATATATATATATATATATATATATATATATATACATATATATATATATATATATATATTATATATATACACACACACATTACAAAAATATATATATATATATATCATCATCATCAGCGTGCCGTCTCCGTATCGGAGGTTGGTAATAATGGATCTTCATCTGTCTTTGTCCATCGATTAGTCAAACTGTGACCCGAGTAAACCTTGATGTTGTCTGTTCATTTGTACCTCTGTAGCCCTTTGGCTCTATAGCCCTCCTCTCTTCCCTTTCAGCAGACTTCCATGTCGCTTGACATGGCTAAAATATTTTATTTTTCTATATTTTATTTCTTTCAGAAGTATATAATCCACCTGGAATTGTTTCAGAATCTCACTTTTTGTTTTCTGATTTGTCTAACAAACTCACCCAATTTTTCTGAATACCCACATCCCAAAGTTGCCAATACTCTTCCTCCATTTTCTTTCTCAGGGTCCAGTTTTCTACTCCATACAATAAAACTGAATGCCCATAGCATTTTATGATTCTAATTTTGAAGATCTGAGATATCTGCTTTGATAGAAGTGTATCTTTCATGCTGTTAAATGTATTCTTGGTTATTGCAACTCTTGAAATTATCCATGTTTCACATCATCAGCCGAAATGAGTTGAACATGGTATACATAGTTTGACACTTGTTCCGAAATGTCTCCATTTATGTGGATGAAAGCTGTTGGACTTTGTTCGTTTTTGGCGAACACCATAACTTTAGTCTTTTTTATGTTGATTTCCAGTTGCTGGCTCTTGCTAGTTATTTATCCATTAAGCTATGGGAGTGTACTGGATCTTCTGTCATTAACACTGTGTCATATTATATATGGTATTCGAAAAACACATACATTCTAATGTATATTACCTGGCAGCAGTTAAGATACGCGCTTGTTCTTCTCTTTTTCGATCTTTATGAAGCCAGCGATATAGGTGTCTCCATAAAGTAAGCCTGCGACATCGCACTATGGGGACTAAATTGTCTTGTAATATCAGTGTAAGGCCACTATTTGAGTGGTGCCATAGATAGTACATTCTTCGTGATTATTCCATAACGACAGTAGCCCATAGTTTACTTTTAATTCCAACGACACCAAACACTGTTTCACTTCAAAACTGAAGTTTTTGCCAGTTAAAGTATGGTCTATTATCCGAACTGCTCTATATTTGAGTTGACATAAAGCGTTGACGAAATTCCAATTTGCTGTCCAAGCACAGCTATGAATAGCCACACTAACTCAAGCAAGCACCAAAGTGTGCATCACACATTCAGTGCGCAGCGCAAGCGAGCTAGGCTACTGCAGTTTGTGTACGTAAACTGTGTCATAAGGTTTGTCTGTATGCTCATATTTGAATTAAATGGCGTATTTCTTATCCTGTTTAGACTCACCAACACACAAGGACACCATTTCAGTTACTCTCGCACAGTAAGTCTGCGGCATCAATAGATCAATTCTAAAAGAACTTGTGGAAGAGAAATTTCCTTTTTGCGAAAAAACATAGCTCTGCTATTATTAATTGATCGCAGTCTCCGAGACCGACAATTGCCCACCGTTTCTATAGTCCTTTGATTCCTATTTTTGCCATACACAAAACGCAATTAAAAATTAAGTGCTCTTTATTTGACAATGAATTTCGCTGCAACTAGAACAAGGTTCCTTAATATTATGTGGTTAGATTTTATAAACAGCAGAGACGCGATTGGGATTTGTCTTTCGCAGAATACGACCCTAGTTTGATCCTGATCATCGACTCATTACAGTCGACTCAGCTGTAAATGGGTACCTGGTGTACTATGAAAGGAAAGACCGCGAAGAAGAAATTGATCACCCCCATCTCATAGAATGCTAGGGCTTAAAAAATATTTTTATGTTTTATTTTCTGTCGTCTGTTCTTGTTTAGCATAATCGCGCACATAATATATAATCGTGCTTTTAGGCTTTTAGACTTTTAGGCTTTCATGTGAACAGGCAAGTGAAATATAAGCGGTCTTCTTTTTCTATTTCGGCGTTCTCCTGAACAAGAAGCTGTGTCCTAGTTTACAGCGAGACTCAGCCTTTCGGCAAGAAACAGCCGATTTCAGCTGGCTTTTTTTGGGTTGCTGTATTTCTCTTTTCACTGAGATCCCCATCCCATTCTCTTAGTCAGACTACACTAGTGTAGACCTTTCTCCAGTGCGGCAACTTATAGGCAGAATAGGGTTTTAGTCCAATCTGGTTCGCTGACCCTGATGCAAGCGGCCAGCTATGAGTCTATGGCTGCTGTCAGCTCATTCACTATGATGTATCTTCGGCCCTCTTCACAGATTTCTAACTGCAGGTTGGACCTTCTGTAATTTGTTTTAGTTTTGTATGTTACCAAAAGTTAGAGAGATTATACTGTATGGGACCAAGCGTTAGAGACATCAATTTACCGTATGGGACCAAGCGTTAGAGACATCAATTTACCGTATGGGACCAAGCGTTAGAGACATCAATTTACCGTATGGGACCAAGCGTTAGAGACATCAATTTACCGTATGGGACCAAGCGTTAGAGACATCAATTTACCGTATGGGACCAAGCGTTTGAGACATCAATTTACCGTATGGGACCAAGCGTTAGAGACATCAATTTACCGTGTGGGACCAAGCGTTAGAGACATCAATTTACAGTATGGGACCAAGCGTTAGAGACATCAATTTACCGTATGGGACCAAGCGTTATAGACATCAATTTACCGTATGGGACCAAGCGTTAGAGACATCAATTTACTGTATGGTACCAAGAGTTAAACACATCATTGTACTGTATAGTACCAAGAGTTAAACACATCATTGTACTATATGGGACCAAGCGTTAGAGACATCATTGTACTGTATGGGGCCAAGAGTTCAAGACATCATTGTACTGTAAGGGACCAAGAGTTAGACACATCATTGTACTGTATGGTACCAAGAGTTAGAGTCATCATTGTACTGTATGGTACCAAGAGTTAAACACATCATTGTACTGTATGGTACCAAGAGTTAAAGACATCATTGTACTGTATGGTACCAAGAGTTAGAGTCATCATTGAACTGTATGGTACCAAGAGTTAGAGTCATCATTGTACTGTATGGGGCCAAGAGTTAAACACATCATTGTACTGTATGGGACCAAGAGTTAGAGACATCATTGTACTGTATGGTACCAAGAGTTAAAGACATCATTGTACTCTATGGTACAAAGAGTATGAGACATCAATTACTGTACGGGACCAATAACATCGTTGTACTGTATATAAATAGTATGTGTGTGTGTGTATGTGGGATGGAGAGAAAGATAGAGAGCGAGTGAGAGAGAAAGAGATGGAGAGAGAGAGAGAAAGACAGAAGAGGTATTTTTAAAGAAATCGAGATAGAAAGGAGAAAAGACTAAGGCCTGACAAAAGTAGTTGTTTCATTAACTGAAACAATTCTCACAAGCGCTATTTTAGTTTTAAATAACCACATGTTTTAATAAAGCTATTCTTGTTTAACCCACACAGCCATCTACGAAATCTCAGACAAACTAACCATGGCAGATGCAGAGATAAAACTGTACTACTTTGACGGCAAGGGACGTGCTGAAATATGTCGACTCATTATGGCAGCTGCCGGAAAAGAATTTTCAGACATTCGATTTCAAGCCGAGGAATGGCCAGAATATAAAGCGATGGCACCATTTGGTCAGTGTCCATTTATGACAGTAGATAATGAAGCATTTAGTCAAAGTTTGGCTATGAACTCTTATTTGGCAAAAGAATTTGGCTTTTATGGCCGCACAAATCTGGAATCCCTGGAAATTGATCAAATAACTCTTCTGATAGAAGACCTCATGAAGGACTGCGTGGTGGCGCTGCATTTAGAAAACGAAGACGAGAGAACGAAGGCCGCTGAGAAAATCAAAGCAGAAGTGAGTCCAAAATTTCTCAGCCACTTTGAAAAGTATTTGGAGGAAAATGGTTCAGGCTATTTTGTGGCAGATCGTCTAACTCTAGCCGATATCGCTGTATTTGATACTGCCACTGGGGTGTTGGAGAACTACGTAAACATCAATGACAAGTACCCTCTACTACAGAAGAACGTGGAGATAGTCAGAGCCCATAGCAAGATAGGACCCTACATGGCGTCCAGGTCCGTTACGCAATTTTAAACGTGTCAAAACGGTGTGTGGGAAAACAATTGTTTCAAAACATCCATAATGAATGTCTATTAACACGTAGACATCCAACTAGTAAAAATGCTTTTATAGCTTTAAGGAAAGAATTTGAGCTGCCAATTTTTAGAAAATTTTTCATTGACTTTTGTTATATATTTCATTAGGTTTCACAACTTATGGTCGCCTTTTACTTATTGATATGATGCCATTGATGTTGCTTTTGTTATCAAATACTATCACGTATTAGCCAACAACAGCTGTTTTTAAAAATATGTCTGTTAAGCTTTTTAAATAAGAGCGCTTGTAGAAATTTAGTTCTGTCATATTAAATGTTTGTTGCTACCAGATATGTACTTTTGATTTGAATAAAATTGAAAGTTTGTCATTAACATTTTTAATGGTGTCTTGATGTACACTTGACTTTCACAAGAATTGTCGTGCTTTTGACAGTTCAGTACATACATTACAAATGGACAGAATGTGGCATGCCATGTTTAATTTGAGACTGTTTACGTCAATGTTAGTACATATATGTAGATCAATGCTCCCTCTGAGAATGAATGAACTCTGTGAATATTTTCGGGCCTTTACAAAACATTGCCACTGAAAACTTGTTATGTTTAAAAGCAAATTGATTGATATTCACTATCACTGAAACCTTCACTTCCCATAATCGATCCTCCTATACCCCGAGTTACATTTTATTAGGTATTAATATAACTTATTGGCTAACAGAAATAAATAGTAAAATTAGTATGGCCACTAAGACGAGACGAACTGCTGCGAGGAAAGGCCAAGTCAGATTATGTGATATGTGTGGCGAAAATGTTAGTATTACTACAACGTTGGAAGATGAAGGAACCGTTTTATGTAGGATATGTAGAGTTGAAGAGAGGCAGGCACAAATGGAGTGCAATATAAGGGAAAATGAGAAGAGATTAGAGGAGATAGAAAAGAGGCAGATGGAAATAGAAGGGAAACAAGTGAAAATGGAGGAAATTTTAAAGAAGCTGCAGTCAAGGTGTAGTCAAGGAAGTAAGGGAGATTTGAGTGAGGAAACAGCTCACAGGGCAGAGAGCTTTGGAGAGAAGTATGCACATATAGGTGAGGGGTCAGTTTTGGTAGTAGGAGATTCAATGGTGAGAGAGGTTGGCAGACATTTGTCTAAACAACACAACATGTTTGAAAGAATGGATATTTGGGGAGCAAAAATAGAGGACATAGAGGGGAGAATAAAGAGGTTAGATGACAAAGGAAACAGTCATGTGGTAGTATTGGCAGGTACAAATAATGTAAAGAGAGATGGTACAGAAATAATTATGGATAAATATAAAAGTCTTATGAGAACACTTGAGGAAAAAAAGTTTAGAAAGGTCACAATGATGGGCATTTTAGACAGAGCAGATGGGTCAGACTATCTAGATAGCAAAATAATAGGTATCAACCTTAGGTTACAGGTGATGTGTGCGGACATGGGAATGGAATTTATTGATGTTAAAGTAGACAACAGTAAAATGTTAGATAGGGGAGGTTTACATCTAAATGAGATAGGACAGCATGTTGTAGCAAAGTATATGTTCTATCATTGTGTTAGAAATTTAAACTAGTAAGGACTATGAAGTATGAGACTAAAGATAGGCCTACAATAGGGTGCTATAGAGGATGTAGTCAAAGGGGTAATTTGGAGTCAGGGAAGTGTGAAATACATAGTAGAAAAGCAAACACTAAAATGATAAAGCAGAAGCAAAAAGAGGAAAACCAACAACATTACAAACTAAAATGTTTTTATGCAAATGTGAGAAGCATAGTAAATAAAAGAGAAGAATTAGAACTATATGTAGAAGAAGAAAAACCAGATATAATAGGGTTAACAGAATCATGGACATATGAGGACATTACAGATAGTGAACTTGAAATAGAGGGATATACAATGTTAAGGAAAGATAGAATAATTGGAGACAAGACTAAGGGAGGTGGCGTTTTATTATACTGTATAAATTCTGTTAATATAACGATCAAAGATTATTTATCATGTGGTAACAAAAATGAGTGTATGGGGAGAAATAGAAAGTGGGGGTGAAAAAACAGTGATTGGAGTGTGCTATAGATGTCCATCAAGTCAAAAAGAGGAAGATGAGGAGCTGATTAGTAGTATAGCAAAGGCAAGTAAAGGGAAATTATTATTAATGGGAGATTTCAACTATCCAGAAATAAAATGGGATATGGCAGAAGCACTTGTAGAGTCAAAACGTTTTGTTACGTGCATTACTGACAATTTTTTAATTCAACATGTAGAAGCAGCCACCAGAGGCAATAACATACTCGACCTAGTTTTTACCACAGAGGAAAATATGATTGAAAACGTTACCGTTGGGGAACTGTTTGGCTCAAGTGACCATCAAATCATCCGTTGGGATCTTATTGCAGGGAAAGAAGTAAACATAAACACGCGAACATACGACTACTCTAAGGCAGATGTTAAGAGGATGAAAGAGGCAGCGAACCACATAATCTGGACAGATATTATTGTAGGAACAGATGTTGAACAGGAGTGGGAAAGTTTTAAAACAGTTCTAGAAACGCTAAAAGAGGAATGTGTTCCATGTAGGGAGGTAAACTTCAAGCGTAAAAAGTGGATAACTAGATTTGTAGTGAAATGTAGAAGAGCAAAAAATAAAGCATGGCAAAAATATATAGAGGCAGGTAAATCAAAAGAAACATATGTAAAATATTTGGACAAGCAGAACATATCTCAGAAAGCGAATAAAACAGCAAAAATAGACTTTGAAAAAAAACTTGCTCAGAGGATCAAGACTGACAGTAAAAGCTTCTTTTCTTATGTTAGAAATAAACAAAGAACGAAAGACAAAGTAGGCCCTCTCATAGACAGTACAGGGAAAATAATAAGTGAGAATAGGGAGGCTGCTAATCTGCTCAATCAGTACTTTGGCACAGTCTTCACAAAGGAGGACTGCTCCGAGATCCCAGAGCCTATAGATATTTTTCAAAGAGACATGGATACAGCGGGATTAAGATCAATCTGTATTACAGAGGAAATGGTTTTTAAAAAATTGGAGGGGTTGAAAGTGAATAAATGTCCAGGTCAAGATGGTATTCACCCAAAATTGCTGTATGAAATTAGAAACCAACTAGCAAAACCATTGGCTATATTATGTTCTCAATCACTTACAAAAGGGATTGTTCCACGGGATTGGAAAGATGCAGGAGTGATCCCCTTATTCAAAAAAGGCAAAAAAACAGATCCGGCAAATTATAGACCGGTGAGTTTAACGAGCATAGTCTGTAAATTGTTAGAGTCAATAATCAAAGAAAACATTGTAATGCATTTAGAAAAATTTAATCTAATTAGAAATAGTCAGCATGGGTTTACTAGAGGGAGATCATGCTTAACAAATCTATTAGAATTCATGGAGGAGGTTACTAAAATCATAGATAAAGGGGAGCCAGTAGATGTTATTTATCTAGACTTTGCAAAGGCCTTTGATAGAGTACCTCATCAAAGATTATTTCGAAAGTTAAAATCACATGGAATAGGTGGCGAAGTTGCCAAATGGATTGAAAATTGGTTAACGGGAAGAAGGCAGAGGGTGGGCATAAATAAGGAGTACTCTGAGTGGAGTGAAGTGAAAAGTGCTGTGCCACAGGGCTCGGTTTTGGTACCAATTTTGTTCTTGATATATATAAATGATTTGGACATTGATATGAGATCCATGATTGCAAAATTTGCTGATGACACAAAACTATGCAGTAGTGTCTCATCTAAAGCGGAAGTGGATATATTGATGTCGGATTTAGATAAAATTCGAGAATGGTCTGTAAGCTGGCAAATGGAGTTTAATGTAGATAAATGTACAGTCATCCACATGGGTAGATCCAATATGGAACATAATTACAGAATGGGAGAAAACAATATTAGAAAGATAGATAAGGAAAGGGACCTAGGGGTTATAATAGATCATACAGGAAAGGTGAGTGAACAAGTTAAGGTAGCAGTGAAAAAGGCAAATGCAATGTTAGGTATGATAAAAAGAAATATTAAACATAGGAGCAAGGAAGTGATCGTCAAACTGTATAAAGCTTTAGTTAGACCTAGATTGGAGTACTGTGTACAGGTGTGGAGTCCTTATCATAGAGGGGACATAAACATGCTAGAAAGAATACAAAAAAGAGCGACAAAGATGATAGTGGGATTCCAGAATTACAGTTATGAGGAACGACTCAGAAAAACCGGCCTACAGTGTCTCGAAGAGAGAAGAATTCGTGGTGACTTAAAACAGGTTTATAAGATGATCAGAGGAATCGATAAATTAGACTATAACAAGTTTTTTAAAATACAGCCACCTACAATAACACGAGGGCATAGCTACAAGCTGATTAAAGAGAGGTCCAGGTTAGATATTAGGAAATATATTTTTAGTCAGAGAGTGGTGTCTGCTTGGAATGCATTGCCAGGGGAGGTAGTGGAGGCAGGGACAGTTAATGCATTTAAGAATAAACTGGATGCGCATAGATTTTAGAGCAAGGTGATGTAAATGTAACTGGTTGTATACAGACTCTGCAGGGTCTTCTAAACCAGTATAAAGATGTTAAGTTAAGTTAAAGAGATTTGTCAGGTAGAACATCAGACTGCTCTTTTGGCAGTCTCACGTTTGGCCACGCTCCAGTCCCTGATCACCTTCCCTTCTTTAGACATGACAGAACCATCGCAATTGAGACTATTCTGCCCAGGTCTGCAGGCGCTGGGTTTCAAGATTATTGCGAGTTGTGTGGCTGCCAACCTCGTCCCTACTGGAAACCATGATCTTGAAATACAATAAAGGTATTTACTTTTGTACTTATTATTAAACACATCTATACCGTTATTTAGAACACTGCAATTGTTATAAAAAATACTATTGACATTTAATACAGTATTAATCTTACATAACTAACGAGATTGAAGAGGGGGGGGAGGGCGGGGGGGGGGGGGGGGGGAGGGAGTGTTGTCATAAAAGAGTAATTTAAAACTGACCATCTCATTTATTCATAATTTGACTAGACACTATAAAGTACCAGAATCTCCTTTCAAAGGCCATCCACATTTTCAGTTCATACCTCTGTAGTGTTTCCTTTAACACTGCTAATCATCACTATCTTGTTCCTACCCTCTGCCTAAGTCCCTAGTGTTTCGTTTGTAGGCTCGAGGGGCAGGCAGGTTTGTAAAAATTCGTGGCGGGTGTCAGAATCATCCAATGATATATATATATATAATATATATATATATATATATATATATATATATATATATATATCATCATCATGTAGCATGTCCTTTGCAGAAGGTCGCTCTCGTGGCATCCTTTCTATAGGAAACTATGTCTTCCAGCAGTATTCCAGCCTGCTCCAAGGTCAAATTCATCGTCGTCTTCTCGATCGGCTCCTGTCGTTTTCCAGTGACTCTGTCCTCCATAACCCCTCTTGCCAGTCCGTTGTGTCGTTTAACGTGTCCAAAAAACCTCGGGTCATTTATATGTTGTTGTTATTGTTGTTTTTGAATGCCCACAATGAGTAGGTTGACTCTTTTGTGCGCACTAAACAGGACGTTAAGTGGCGGGTTGTCGTAGCTTTCCTCACATCCCGAACGTGGTCCTCCAGGCGGCTGTGCTATGCTTGCTTCATCTGCATGTTGCTCACTACTACGTGGATCACGTCGAACCTCACCTTGTTAGCCAGAATGTTGTCCTCGACAACAGCCCGTTTCCAGGACGACCAACGAGGAAGTCAGGTGAGGGTCTTGGCCAGTATATTTCTCCTGACCTTGGCTAACATTCTGTGATTAGTGTGTTTTGCCTGACCCTGGCTAACACTGTCTGCTCAGTGATTTGCCTGACCCTGGCTAACATTCTGTAATCAGTGTGTTTTGACTGACCCTGGCTAACACTGTCTGCTCAGTGATTTGCCTGACCGTGGCTAACATTCTGTAATCAGTGTGTTTTGACTGACCCTGGCTAACACTGTCTGCTCAGTGATTTGCCTGACCCTGGCTAACATTGTCTGATTAGTGTGTTTTGCCTGGCCCTGGCTAACATTGTCTGATCAGTGTGTTTTGCCTGACCCTGGCTAACATTATGTGATCAGTGTGTTTTGCCTGACCCTGGCTAACGTTGTCTGATCAGTGTGTTTTTCCTGACCTTGGCTAACTTTGTCTGATCAGTGTGTTTTGCCTGACCCTGACATTCTGTGATCAGTGTGTTTTGCCTGACCCTGACATTCTGTGATCAGTGTGTTTTGCCTGACCCTGTCTAACATTATCTGATCCGTGTGTTTTGCCTGACCCTGTCTAACATTGTCTGATCAGTGTTTTTTTCTTGACCAGACGTTAGCCTCATCGTCCCCGGATCATCATTTACATCTTTTATGAGCCAATTCTCCTTCACATTCAGGTCTTGCCGGATGGATATGTTTGTTTCCATCTTTGTCAACGGGATTTTCAGGACTCTTCTATAGCACTGTGTCTCAGAAGTACCGATCTTCGCTTTTAGTGCTTTTGTAAACATCCATGTTTCACAACAGTAGGTAGCCACAGGAAAAATGCATGTTCTCAAGATCTTTAGTTTTAGTTCCTTGTTTACACTATACCATAGGTTCTGCATACTTCTTAGCCTCTGCATTGCCATAGTCAGTCGTCTTCTTACTTCCTTTGTACGGTCTATATTGTTGTTCAGTATTGATCCCAGATATTCAAAATGTTCAACATTTTCAATCTCTTCGCCAGCGATCTCGACTTTGGGTTGGAGTTTATTTTTGTCAGTTGTCAGTATCTTTGATTTCTTTGTATTCAGGTAGAGAGTCCGGGCTACACTATGCTTCTGGACTGATGTCATTATTTGTTCTAGGTCCCTGGCGCTGTTTGAGAGTAGAACTATGCCGTCGGCATATCGTATTTCAGGAATCTCTTTTCCCCCTATTGTGAAAGGATCGAAGCCTGTAAAAATTGAATCTGCCTTTAGATTCCTGATGATGTTTTTCGCATATATGTTGAACAGGTATGGTGAAAGAATTCAACCTGTCTGACCCCTTTGTCTCTCTCTCTCTCTCTCTCTCTCTCTCTCTCTCTCTCTCTCTCTCTCTCTCTCTCTCTCTCTCTCTGTGTATATATATATATATATATATATATATATATATATATACATTTATATATATATATATATATATATATATACATTTATCTCTATCTATCTATCTATCTACTCCCCCCCCCCCCCATCGTTATTCAACTGCTAAAGGTTCTTTTACGAGCACAGCGTGTACAATGGATCTCCGTGGTTTTCGTCAATGTCCAATATGACTCGGCGGTGGTCTTACTTTTCTTAAGAACAGTGATCGTTTTATGTTGTTAAATTCCCACAATGAGCAAGATTACTCTTTTCTGCGCTCTAAAAAAGACGTCAAGTGACGGTTTGCATTAGCTTTCCTCCCATTCCGAGGGTTCTGAAGGTGGACCGTGCTCCTCTAGACGGTTGTGCTATGTTTGTTTTCATCTGCCTGTCTCTCACTTCACTACCACGAGAATTACTTCGATTCTCCTACCTCGTTAGCCAGACTGCCATAGAACAGCCTGTGTGGAAATGAGGGTAGGGTGTTGATCAGTAGTCTATATTTTACCAGACTGACTATTATGTCTGAACAGCATGCTTAGCCTAACCAGACGTTAGTTTCCTCTTCCATAGGGACGCTTTAAACTTCAGGGAATGAAACCACACCATTTCTCGCTTTGGATTCTTGCAAGACAAGTGCTTTTACCTCTCAGCTACAGCAACTTTCTCCTATCTATTTATACACTCTGTGTCACTTTGTTGAGAGATGAGAACTTTAACTACAAGCCACTAAATATCTGGCTTGGCTTGACTTCGTTCGTTCTCAATCCTCCGCTAACCACGCCCTGAAAAGGGCTTTGCAAGTAGCAGAGTGTAGTCTAGAGAAGGGAATAAGTAGTGCAGCTAGTTTACAGCTTGACTACTATATTTGCACCTTTCGGTCCAACACATCCGCCTTCGGCAGAAATTTTGAGTAGTATAATATTAACAGTCAACAAATGTTGGACACAAATTTATTAATTTAGAAAGGAATGTCCTGTAAATGGTCAAACAACGAATACAATAGCAGAAATTCAAACAAGATTAAAATACAGTTTTACATGATGACAGTAGTAGACATATCCCTACGTTTCTTTATAAAACGATCTTTAACAGGGATAGCATAAACGAAAAACAACATAAAGTAAAACAGCTAAGTTTGATAAACATCGATATTAAAGATAATTCTAAATTTCATCCACAAATGTGTATCAGGAAGGCGTATGTGCCTTCACCACCATTGCTAGTCGTATACTGAAGGAGAGGATCAGACTACCATGTTAAAAATATATTCTATTGAACGAAAATTACAGATAAACACGGATGACCCATGTACACAGCGTGCACGTCAAATAACTATTCACAGTTGAAAATCGCAAAGAGAAGACCATTAGCCGGTGTCCGTGCAACAATTCTAAATGTAATTAAATTTCTAGGTAATTAAATTTCTTCCGAATAATGGCTTGCATGAAAGTCAAAATCTTCCATCAAGCAAAGATACGACAAACAAACGATCTGATTGCCACACACTACATTACAAGTAAGTACAATTCCCTCTACACACCATTGGTAGAAGAGGAGTATCAAAGCTGTTGTTCAAAGCCCCTCGTGATGAGTTAAGCTAATTCTTGACAATTTGTTGGTGGCGGTTTACATATTCCTGCATACCATGGCGTACTCGAGAAGGTGAAAAGAGGTCCTCCTGGCTGCAGTGCAATGCGGAACGTCTCAGTAAGCTCACCACTATGGGGAATATAGTATCGATCCCTACATAGTTGGCCAGATTGCCGTGACACAGCCTGTTTTCAGGTGCACTGACCAGAACGTGAGGAATGAGTATTGATCAGTATGTACCATCTGTCTCTGATTATTCTTTGCTTTCATTATTATGATTATATATATATTATATCGCAATACCGGGGCACTTTGGAATCAACACCGTAGAACGAATACGATAGAGTCCTTGATTGGGCAGATCAGTAGTTTGCATAACGTGCCATCTAAAGTTAACCATTAGCCCACATTGCTTCATCACTGGCTGAAAAAGACTGGAGCATACTGGTCAACTTTGAGTGCAGTCATTTCAATTCTGTTTAACATTGAACATTCAGCTGTTTATCCAGCTATATCGACGCAGGTTTGTTACTGACATGAGTTTGACATTTTTACTCTAAAAGTGGACTACATGACGTATCTATTGTGGCTTATAATGTATGGTGAGTCGGAAGATGGTCTGCGTCAAGTCTCTGGCGAAAAGAAGCGTTTCAAAGACTCCCTCTATATCTGACACGCTTCAGCATAGATGCAAACGCATAGGAATGCCTAGCACAGGACCACAAGGCATGGTGTAGAACCATCATCAGAGGCACCTTCATTGCTGAAGAACTCCACACCTCCGAATCACAGAAAAAACGCACTTTGCGAAAAGACAAAATAATTTACACTCACATATCCAATTCTGACATTAAATGCCACTTATGTGGAAGAATTTTCCGTGCCAGAATTGGATTATACAGCCACCTCGGAACTCACTGGAGATGTGTAACACATGTCTGACGACTGTTGTCATCATCCCTTGCAACGGACACCTATTATTGAGAACTAGTTAAGTCGCAGAAATGTTCTTAATTTTTTTCACAATTGTTGTATACTTTGTTTACCTTTTGCTCTTCTTGTTTCTCATCGTTCGCTCTGAAATAATCGCATATATTTCCTTCATGAACTTGACGAACTGCCTAATGCTTCTCTGGTTGCCATATATTTTATCCATTTTTCGGATTTGTAGAGGTGTTGCTGTAATTTTTTGTTCGCTTATAAAACCAACAAATTTGGAGAACGTTTTTTTACAATCTGTCTGTACCTCCTCCTACGAGCAAATGTCTGCGTGCTTTATGTTTGACGTGTTGAACAGATGGTGAAACAGTCTACAGCTGCTTGCTCGCTGTCTGAATATTGTCATCTGATATCTTTCATTAAGGACTTACCTATAATGTCTCTGTTATATTAGTCTCTGTGTGTTCTCTTTGCCAGTTGTACGTGACATTTCTATTATTTTTAATTGTCTCTCCCCTCAGGTTATCTTTTGTCAGCCAATGCACTGCTTCTCTTTAGGTAGTCTATCTGGCTTCAAATCGCCATGTATCTTTCAGAAGTATTCAGGGCTCATTTCATTTTGCAACTTCTTTTACGTTGCTCTTGATTTGGTTGGTTGCTGATCCAGATGAATGTGGGGTCCTGCCCTTTGGCCCAATGTCACATGATGGTGATTGTGAAATGTTTGCTATTATTATAAATAACGATGTACATCTAATGAAAGAATGCGTACCTATTACCATTTGGTTAATGATTCCTAATGACATTGGCGATTAGAATAATATGATTATTTGTTCATTACTTAATTCACGCATAAGTGACGTAACATCTGCTGGTGTATATAGATTAGCAAACTGAGTGGCACATTTTCGAAACAATTTATTCTATATCCAAATGGCATACCTAGCAGATGGTGTCACATAATGAAAATCTCAATAACATAAAATTATTCAACATAGGATAAATACTAACTAATTACAGTTTGGAATATATAATCTGTACTGTGCTCATTTAGTCCGCGTTTTGTGTGAATGTATATGGCCGAGTCTACTTGTGTATGCCTCCTGCGTGTTCGTGTTTACACGTACATGTATGTATATGTCACATGTCTTCATTTTAGTTAGTTGATAGTATTATAACATAACATATAATATAAAAAAGCAGAAAATAATAGTATAGAAACAGAAGCCTAAATTAATATATTCCTGAAAAAAACTATGCGGTTCCAATAATGTAGTTATACATACCGGATAAAAGTTGGCCAAAACTAATACACAGTAAAGTAAGATGCCAATTTTTTAAAGTACATCAGAAAAAAGCTATTTGTGTTTAAATGGCATGTCAGTTCGTGTCACTTTGTTGTTGTTCGGACCTACTCATGGAGAGCCAGCTAAGGACAACACATGTCTCACTTGAGCGCCGTATCATGTGCCATTCGCTTAGACAACAGCGTCAGATGGGCATTGTCACACGTCAAGGATGTCGTACAGATTGCAGACAGCTCAAAGCACCGCTGGGCGGGGAATGTGGTCAGAAGGAAAGACGAAGCACAGCAGCCACTCTGTGATACCCGCACAGCGCAAAAAGAGCTCAAGGAAGAAACCCCACCTTCCGCCCCATTGGGCAAGATTCGCTCGATCTGCATAACACTAGCGGTCCTAAAACAACCAAGTTAGCCTTCCACTGGACAACCAAAGTCCACCAAGTTAGACTTCCACTGGACAACCCATGCTCCCCAAGTTAGCCTTTCCCTGGACAACCCTTGCCCACCAAGTTAGCCTTCCACTGGACAACCAAAGCCCACCAAGTTAGCCTCCCACTGGACAACCCATGCCCACCAAGTTAGCCTTCTACTGGACAACCCATGTCCCCCAAGTTAGCCTTCCACTGGACAACCAATGCCTGGGACAAAACCAACTGGAAACTGCGTTGGAACCCGCACATAACCGAAAATCGCAGTACTGCTCGAGTCCAGCTCGCTAAGCAGATAAATACACCTGCCGGCTACCACCAACTCGCACAAGAGTTGAGGCCTGCACAAGGACAGTCGCCGTGTTAGTGTACAGGTAGACTAAGACCTACTCGTGCTGAGTTATGTTAAGATTTGACAACGTTTCTTTGAATTTGCTTTTCTTACATCTGGAGAAGATGGACCCGTGTCCCCTTTGTTTGTGGTGCAATGCGAGGCTCCTTAGTAAGGTAATAACAATGGGGATTACAGTATTTATCCCCACCTTGTTGGTTAGATTGATGTGACACAGCCTATGTCCAGTTCATTCCACCTAATCCTGATTTCTCTTAGCTCCTGCTGGTGTCACATAATGAAATTCACAGTAAAATGTAATTATTTAATATCAAAAGAATGATTAATTAATTGCAATTCAAATTATATAATAGTTATGGATACTTCAAGTCAACTCAGATCAACTGAACACAGTAAAATGTAATTATTTAATATCAAAAGAATGATTAATTTATTGCAATTCAAATTATATAATGGTTATGGTTACTTCAGGTCAACTCAGATCAACTGAGCTATGAACTAAAGTCAACAAGCTAATGTCCTGTGTTTTTAAATTATTTAATGGGAACATTCGAAAATTACTACGTCTACTCGATACTACTCCATGACGCAGAGACATGCAATTTTGAATAAACAGATGGAACAGAGAATCGATGCATTCGAAATGTGGCTTTATAGAAGATTGGACCATATCTCGTGAATCAACATTCGAAATGTGGCTTTATAGAAGATTGGACCATATCTCGTGAAACAACATTCGAAATGTGGCTTTATAGAAGATTGGACCATATCTCATAAACCAACATTCGAAATGTGCCTTTATAGAAGATTGGACCATATCTCATGAAACAACATTCGAAATGTGGCTTTATAGAAGATTGGACCAAATCTCGTGAAACAACATTCGAAATGTGGCTTTATAGAAGATTGGACCATATCTCGTGAAAATAAAGAAAATTAAATGCAGATATACTGAAAACGTTGGAAATAGAGTTGTCAGAAATCAGGGTTAGACAGTTAAGATATTTTGGCCATATAACGAGGCATACTTCGTGGGTGAAAACCATGCTAGATAGTTAGGTAGAAGGCAGCACCCAATAGGTAGAAAGCGTTATACATTCGGAGATGGACTGGAAACAGTCTGTCAGATTGCACCAACAGAGCAGGAGATAGAGTATGTTGATCCATTGAAGCCAATCTTCGTCGTGGAGATGCCACCTGAACTGAACAGAACATTTATTAAATATTCTTGTAATTCAGTTTGAATGTTCCCACATTCCTAAAATATATGTACATATAAAGTATATTTGTAACGAAACAGACTCCAAATGTTACCAATTGTAACTTGATTTTGCGTCTCAGTAACGTTACCATAGCGGTTGTCATTTGTTTTCTGTTATATACGCATTACGGGGATGTATTAAGGATACACGAGACAGCTTGTAGTTTTGTAGAGTCGTATAAGATTAGCGTAGTGGTAGAGCATTCCCTTTTCATGACAAAGGTACAAGGTACGAATCCCGCTATCGGTAAGCTCCAGTCGCCTAATCTGTAAATTGGTACCTGGAATACGACTAGGGAAGTAAAAGACAGCGAGGAAAGAAACTGGCAATACTATCTCATACAAGCTGTGACTTAGTATTCTGAAGTCTCTAATAACATCATTTCCCGACAATAGCGTAATTATTATGGGACAAAAATGTATTCTACTTTATAAGCTCACTATCTTTCCATCAAGTAAAGTTTTAAACGGATAAGTCACATGAATAAATATTAAAGAAATGACATACATTATATATATTTGTAAAAATAAAAAGATGACATCGTGATGTCAGTATGTTACTTTCTCTTGGACATGTATGCATTGATTCTATCGTTGCTGCCCACGGTTTCCACGAGCCGTTTCACTAAAGCAAACCTATCGACACATCCCTCAGCGATAGGCTTGAGGAACCCTGTACAAACATCAAACACATATATATCGGCCACGGTCATGCTGTCCCCTACAAGGTATCCGCTGCCATTATCAGCCAGCATCTGCTCGAAATAGCCCAGATACCTAGGACAGATTTCTTCTTTCAGCTGTTTGGAACCTTCTATTTTCTTGGTTGCATCTTTCTCAAAGAAAAAGAGGTCTGCATACGCTTGAATTAAGTCCTCCACGAGATACATAATCTGGTCAATTTGTAGCATCTCTATAGTTGTATTCCCGTAGATCCCATACACTTTTGCTAAATAGGCAGCTATTGCTTTGCTCTGGCCATACATTTTTCCGTCAAGTACAAGAACTGGACACGTACCAAATGGAGTTGTGGGTTTAATTTCACGCCATTTTTCGCCATTAACTCGAACGTCCTCAAAAACTTTGCCCACCATTACTAAGACCAAGCGGATGGCTTCTGCCCGACCTGGCAGGTCGAAGTATATGATCTTAATGTCTGAGTTGTCCATTTAGAATCTCTGTGGATGGAAGTATGTAAAATGTGAATTGTTAAATAACAAAAGAGGCACACTAACTATAGATTTCAGGAAAGTTCTAGATCCAACTCTATTTGTTCTCAAATGTGTCTTCCAGTGTACATATGTATTGTACATTGTCCACGTAGAAGTTCTGGTAGTTGTAACATAGGTTTCGTTTTTCTTTTTGTTTCAGCGCGGCATCTGAGCCGTGCCTATACGTTTCTTGTTTTGTCTTACACTTTTCCAACATTACAAATATGAAACACGTAAAATCGATTGCATGATCATGCCCATCCGCTTTTCAAGAACTGGTTTTGTTTCATGCACAAAAAAGGCTGACTAAAATTGGTCTACTCGCAGTTGGTCTATTTTAACTAGCGAATCAATATATTTTTTTCTTTTACCCTAATGATAAACAATAAGAGATTCAAACTTTGCAGTAATGGAAAAATTATAGGGAGCAACGTTAAATAGCTTCTTCAAATTCATTATTGATTATCACAAAACTAACCTGTGTCAATATAGAAATAACTAACCTGTTTTTAGACAAACAGAAATAGGAGGAAAATTGACGAAAACGTGGCAATGGAGAAAATGATGTTCATCGTAAGTCAAAGATATCGTACAGAAGCAACGTCTCCAGGTAGTCGACAGCTTCACCTACCTAGGCAGCACCTTCACCAACGAAGCAACAATTGAGTCTGAGGTCAAACGAAGAATTGCACAGGCCCAGCTTTGCGTTTGGAAAACTGCAAGCACACGTCTGGAACCGGCAAGGCATCAGTGTCGTTACCACGGTAACAGTGCATCGTGCTCTAGTGTTAATCATTCTGCTGCATGCATGCAAAACATGGACAGTGTATAGCAGACATGTCAGATAGTTAAATTGTTTTCACTTGAGATGTCTGCGTAGACTGATCAGGATCAGATGGCAGGACAAAGTACCTATGTCTGAAATTCTTAGCAATGCTAACATTTTGTGCATCCATACGCTAATGCAATAAGCTCAGATCAGATGAACGGGACATGCTCTTCACATACCCGATGAGCACCTCAAAAAAGCAGTTGCTATATAGTGAGCTCAGAACAGGCAGACGCTCATCAGGAAGTCAAAAGAAACGCTGCAGCGACTCATTGAAAGGGTCTTTCAAAAGCTTTACTATTAATGTCCCATCCTGTGAGATTCTTCCACAGAATCGTTCCACCTGACACGCTAGCATCACACAAGGTGCTCAGATCACTGATAATAAATCAATCACAAGGATCAGATATAGCGTGCCATCTAAAAGAAAAAAACGCAAGACACTCCTCACATGTGTGTCACGGGTGAGACAGGACATGTTGTGTCAGGATAGGTCGTGTGTCACGGGTGAGACAGGACCTGTTGTGTCAGGATAGGTCGTGTGTCACGGTGAGACAGGACCTGTTGTGTCAGGATAGGTCGTGTGTCACGGGTGAGACAGGACCTGTTGTGTCAGGATAGGTCGTGTGTCACGGGTGAGACAGGGCCTGTTGTGTCAGGATAGGTCGTGTGTCACGGGTGAGACAGGACATGTTGTGTCAGGATAGGTTGTGTGTCACGGGTGAGACAGGACCTGTTGTGTCAGGATAGGTCGTGTGTCACGAGTGAGACAGGACATGTTGTGTCAGGATTGGTCCTGTGTCACGGGATGAGTGAGTAAGTCCAGCTAGCAGTGACAAAGGCAAATGCAATGTTAGGTATGATAACAAGAAATATTAAATATTTGAGCAAAGAAGTGATAGTCAAACTGCATAAAGCATTAGTTGGGACGAGATTGGAGTACTGTGTCCAGGTATAGAGTCCATATAATTGAGGGGATATCTTCTTATTCTTCTTCTTCGTACGCTGTCAGACGTCAACCTGTATTTTTTCGAAAAAAGCAGCGGTCATCCTGAGGCTGTCGACACTGCCATACAGCTTGTCTAGTGTTGCCACTGGTGATGGCCACATCTGCTTTCTCTGATCCTCGTATGTCGGGCAGTTTTGCAGCAGATGTTCAGCGGTCATTTTACCAGTACGAGCATTCGTCAGTGCCACCTATCTTCAATTTATTGAATAGGTGGTACCTCAGTCTATTGTGGCCAGTGCGAAGTCTGAATACCACGACCTGCTTTCTTCTGTTCAACGTAATAGGTATCGTTTTTTGTGTGTAGCCAGTATGTTCTGTTTCCCATTTGGTCATGTATCTAGCTCTAATAAGCCTTTTTGACTCTTCGTATGTCACACTAGAATCTGGTTGTAGTAGTCTTGCACCTTCTTTTGCCAGTCTGTCTGCCTCCTCCTTGCCTTGATGTTACAGTGGGATGGAACCCACTGTACCACTACTCTTTTTGGTGCGGACTGCTAGCATATTTGACAGAGTACTGCTCTTAAATCATTAAGTTCAGTATTTTTCTGGCTTTTTATTGATGTGACGACGGCCAGGGCATCTGTATGCAGGACTATATGCTTTCATTTCTTTTGCATGTCACCATTTCTTCTACTGCAGCCCTCAGTGCCTCTGCCTCCGCTCTGAAATTGCTCGTGTATTTTCCAGTTGCCACTGCCAGTGTTATTTTTCTAGCATTTGGTAGGCTCAGGAATACCCCTGCCCCTCCGTTCTGTGTTGTGTTTGTTACAGAGCCGTCGGTATATGCATGGGTCCAGTCCATGCTTGGGTAGTTTTTCGTTATGTACCTCAGGGTTATGTCTCTTCTTTCTTTTTCAGTCTGGCTGTTCTTGTTTCCAATACCTGGTATATTTTCTACCACCTCTGGAAATATATGCTGCCTCCAGGTAGGATTGCGTAAAGTAGGGATGGGCTTTGGTGTTGTTAGTGCGTTCATAGGGTCTTCGTTCATCTTTGCTTTATAGAGGGGATATAAACACGCTGGAAAGGATACAAAAAAGAGCGACAAAGCTGATAGTGAGATTTCAAAATTACAGTTATGAGGAAAGACTCAGAAAACCCGGCCTACGTTGTCTAGAAAAGAGAAGAATTCGAGGTGAATTAATACAGGTTTATTAGACCAAAGTAGCGGATAAATTGGACTAACAAGTTTTTTTTTATAAATACCACGTAGCGCAGTGGTTAGCGCGCTGGCTTCGCATCTGAGTGGTCCTGGGATAATTCCCCAGTTGAGGCGGTAATGTTTTTTTTCAGACCGCAATGGCTCCCGGGTCGACCCAGCCTTAAATGGGTACCGGTTCAGTCCGGAAAGTAAAAGCGGCGAGGGAGAGTAGATGGCTACCGCCCTCATATAGCCGAGACTTTGAAATGTGAGATCGCTAACACCTCACACCCCTACGGCAGTAATGCTATGGGATATGTTACTTTACAAGAACAAGAGGGCATAGCTACAAATTAGATAAAGAAAGGTCCCAATTAGATTTCAGAAAATAATTTTTTAGTCAGAGAGGGGTGAATGCTGGGAATGTATTGCCACAGGAAGTAATGGAGGCAGGGACAATTAATGTATTTAAGAATAGATTGGATGTACATAGCTTTTAGAGGAAGGAAACATAAATGAAACTGGTTGTATGCAGACTCTGCAGAGTCTTCTAAACAAGTATAAAGATGTTAAGTTAAAAGTTAAGAAAGCACTAGAAATAGACTCCAGATCCTGAGAAAACGAAGCTGTTAACAGCACTAAATGAGAAAATGTTTCCTGGACTCCACCTAAAATTGTGCAAAGAGAGACTATAATAATAATAATAAAAATAAGTTTGCTTAAGCGTCTGAGGCCAGAGGCGTCGTTCGGCCACATCTATTACCCACTGCTGCGGCATGCTCCATGCCTCGGCCAGAGACGTGGTGGTGATTGCTATCTGCTTGAGCCATGATGTGCGGGTACGGCCTATTCTGCGTCAGATATTACAACAAGCAGAGAAGAAAAGGAAACGGGAAAAAGAACCCCCCAAAATCACCTTAAGGGCACATCATCACATAGACAGTAACGGCTGAAGGAGGTTATTCGAAAAACATCTAAGCACACAAAAGCGTACCACTAAATATATATGGCGATACAGCGACCTGAGATCGAAGAAATGTTATTTCCAGAAACATATATTGAAAACCTGTATAAAGTAACAACCTCAAACGTGAATATAAACTAGCATAAATGAATAAACTAATCTCTTAAGTACATTTAAGTGCTAATCAAAAGACCGATACATCGATTTAACTTTGGAAGTATGCTAAATATAAACGAAGAACATTATTCCTCGATTGGCCAAACGAAAACAAATTGTCAGAATAGGTGACGTTTTAAGGAGCAAGTTAAATTCATATTAATGCGACCATCCGCATTCTTCAATAATATTTACAATAGGAGCATAAGGTCACTGCTACAGTTTGTCTCATTAGTGTGCGCGTGTATGTATGTCCTCTTGCAGCAGTGGTTTCTTCAGCATTTCGTTTTATCAAAATAGGTTAAAATTCCAACGAACAACCCTCATTAGCCGAGGTTTTGAGACAAATAGTAAGGTGTAGTGGTTTATTCTTTCCAACACAAAACAGTCCCCAGAGATACACATCAAAAATTTATTTAAATAACATTACCATTGCTTTGGCGCGTGTCCGAGGCGCGCGGCAGAGATGTGATTGCCTTCTTCTCCTTTCATTTCTTCTTCGTTTTCTTCTTTTTCTTCTTCTTCTTCGTTCTCAAACTCCAGCTACCAAGTCGTTAACAGGGCTTTGAAAGTAGAAGGATATAGTCTGGAGAACGGAATTCATTGTATCGTTGTTGACAGCTTGAATGATATATTTGCACCTTTCGGTCCCACACATCCGACCAGCAAGGCATTTTTGGTTACCGGGTTAGTCTTCCCTCTACGATCTTTTCTCTTTAGCCAGTCTGCTCTATTATAGCCTGTTATCCAGGATCACTACGTGGATGTGGAGAAGGGTCTTGGCAGCTGTGGTTTGCTGGCCCTGACGCTAGCAGTCAGCGGATCGCTGATTGATACAGCTCATGCATTGCTCAGCATCTTGATCCCGGATCTGTTCATTTAGAAGACATTACATGTTAATAAGGAATTACACGTAAGTTACCTGGTTTTGAAGTAGAGTAAATTAACAATAGCACTGTAGTATATCTACGACATACAATAGCGAAAGAAGGCAGCTGTGGAAAAGAAATAAGAAAGATAATAATATGGTCAAGATGGTATTCAACAACGTGCGACACATACTCACATCCAGACAGATAAATTACAAATTGAAAATTACAGTTGCCAGGTGTAATGTATACTTGTCACTACTTTATGGCGCAGAAACATCGACATCGAATAAAAAGTTAAAAGTAAGAATCGTGGCTTTCAAAATGTGGGTATATGAAGATTTGCTCGCATTTCGTGGAAAGGGAAGAAAACAAATGTGGAAGTATTGAAAACGTTACGGATGAATTAATGACCGGACTAAGGTTAGACAATTAAGAAAATGTGGTCATATAACAAGACATACATCCTTGATGCAGTCCGCACTAGAGGGTGAGGTGGAAGGCAGTTGTCGAAGAAGCCGACAACGTTATATGTGGGCGGATAACTTCAGGAGATGAACTAGACAAAGCCTGTCAGATTGCACTATTACGGCAAGAGATTGAGTACACTGGAGATGCATTGCTGTCGTCCTTCGATACGGATATGGCACTTGAACTGAACCATTACCTACCATACTTGTCGTAAGATTAAGGACGTGCAGGTTCCTCAACTTGTAAACATTATAAACAATTAGAATATGAAAAGAAGACCGCTACATCCCACGATTGAAGAAGAGAGACTAACTCAAGTCATGAAACATAGAGGAAGCAAGATACATAGATAAGACAGCTATATATGTTAGTGATGCGAAACCTAATAATAATAGCTGTCCATCGTTGTCGATGAGGACCGCCGACATCATCCTTGTCATAGATTTCCCTGTTGGATGTGGGTGCGCATGTGGCTGAACAGGCCAATGCGAGCACGAAAACATCTGCTACATATCGGGCACACGAGGTTTGTAGAAGGGGATGGTGTTCCCGCTGCTCGGGATTTCCGCATCTCGCGTCTGTTCTGGGATTTCACAACACGGTTATCTTCACCAGCAGCTACACCCGATTTGACTGCGCTTCTCCAGTCAGATCTGTTTTTCGCAAGACATTCCCAGGTGTCGATGTCTATCTGGCAACTTTTTAGTGAGTCCTTCAGACCGTCTTTAAAACGTTTCTTTGGGCGCCCCCTCTCACGCCATCCCTCTCTCAGCTCGCCGTAGAGAAGCTTCTTTGGGAGCCGCTCGTCTGACATACGGACGAGGTGTCCGGCCCATCCTAGTCGTGCTTTTTCTAGCAGTGCAGGGATGCTGGGCATGTTAGCCCTCGAGAGAACCTCGATGTCAGTGACACGATCTTGCCATCGGATGTGGAATATTCGCCTCAGGCAACCTGTGTGGAAGTGGTTTAACCTCCTTGCATGTCCAGAGTATACAGTCCAGCTTTCGCAAGCGTATAGTAGGGTTGGAATGATGGTTGCACGGTAGACTTTGAGTTTGGTCTTGACGCTGATGCCACGACGTGCCCAGACCATCGAGCGCATTCTACCAAAGGATGTGCTGGCCTTTGCTATTCTGCTTGCCACCTCATCGTCTAGGCTGACAGATCTCGACAGCGTGCTGCCCAGATATGTGAATTTGTCTACGGCATTCAACGTCTGCCCGCTGACTGTAGTCTCTGGTTTTGTGTACGGCATGCCTGGTGCTGGTTGGTACATGACCTCTGTTTTTTTTGGCATTTATGGTCAGACCAAAATTTTCGCATGCGGCAGAGAACTGGTCCATTCCAACCTGCAAGTTCAGTTCTGAGTTGCTCATTAGAGCGCAGTCGTCAGCAAATACAAGTTCCCTGATTATGTCGCCAGCCACTTTGGTTTTGGCCATCATTCTTCTGGAATTTAGTAACTTGCCATCTGTGCGGTACTTAATGGGTATTCCAAGCTCCAATGATCTGAAGGCGTCTGTCATCGTGGCCGCGAACATCATGCTGAACAAAGTCGGGGCGAGTACACATCCTTGTTTTACTCCGTTTGATACTAGAAACGTTTTAGAGATTGCACCGCTGTCCAGTACACGAGCACACATGCCTTCGTGTAGCTGTTTCACCATTGTTATGAACTTGTTGGGGCAGCCAAACTTAGACATTATCATCCACAGCCCTCCTCTGTTTACTGTATCAAATGCCTTTGTCAAATCAATAAATGTGGTGTACAAGGCCTGATTTTGCTCTCGACACTTCTCTTATACTTGGCGAGCGGCAAAAATCATGTCCACTGTTCCTCTTCCGGCTCTGAATCCACATTGGCTTTCTGGGAGGGGGGGGGGGGGCTTTGTTCAAGGTGTTTGTTGAGCCTGTTTAGCAGTAAGCGCGCTAGGATCTTGCTTGCTACGGAGAGTAGCGAGCTTCCACGATGATTGTCGCATTCCTGACGATTGCCTTTTCTTTTGTATAGGTGAACGATTGAGGCGTCCTTTAGCTCCTGCGGAATTTTACCTTCAGCCCACATGTGACAGAAGAGTTCAGTGATCCTTCTGGTGAGGGATGGGCCAGCTGTCTTATATACCTCTGCTGGTATTGCATCAGCTCCTGGAGCTTTTCCTATAGATAGTGAACTGATTGCCCTGTCGACTTCCTCCTCAGTAATTACTTCATCCAACGCCAGGTTCAGTTCCACCTGCGGCATTCGCCGGATGGCCTCTTCATTTATGGACGATGGGTGGTTTAGTATTTTGCAGAAGTGGTCTGCCCATCTGTCTAGAATCTGAACCTTATCTGTTAGCAGTACCCCATCTGCACTGCGAACTGGAGTATTACTAGAGGGCTGCGGGCCGTAGAGAGCTTTCAGTGCCTCGTAAAACCGTTTGGTGTCATGACGCTCGGCGAACATCTCAATTTCGTCAGCTCTTTTGCTGAGCCAGGAGTCTTGCATCTCTCTAAGCCTGGTCTGGACAGCTTTGCAAGTAGTATTGAAGGCAGCTTTTGCTGCCGGAGATGGTGTGTCCCTCTGGTATTTCCTGTGCGCTTCATGTTTTGCATCGAGAAGGCCCTGTATTTCTAGATCGTTCTCATCAAACCAGTCCTTATGCTTGCGCGTGAGTGGGCCAATGTGTTTAACAGCTGTATCGTAGAGTGTGTTTCTCAATGATGCCCAGTTCTTTTCGATGTCGTTCTTTTCAAAACGAAGCTCAGACAGTCTACCCTCAAGCTCTTCCTGGAAGTCTCTTCTCGTGGGTTCGTATTTCAGCTGAGAGACATTTAGCCTCCTCAGTGGTTTCTTTCCCTGGGGGCGCATTTTGGGCTGTATCTTGAAGTTTAGCTTGGCAATGACAAGTCGATGGTCGGTCCAACATTCTGCACCACACATGCTCTTCGTTACCATAGCATCCGCTCGATCCCTACGTCTGATGATAATATAGTCAATGAGGTGCCAGTGGCGGGACCTTGGGTGCATCCATGTGGTTCTATTTCGGACAGGTAGTCGGAAAGCTGTGTTTGTAATGAATAGTTCATTTGCGGCACATGTCCTCAGAAGGAGCAGTCCGTTACTATTGCATTTTCCGATACCATGTCTGCCAATGGCCCCCTCCCAGGCTGTATGGTCTGTGCCAACCCTAGCGTTAAAAACCTATGGGATGAGAAACAACCACTGGACCGTTATGTGAGGACAAGACACTGAATAAATATAACACATTGACGAAACAATCGGATGACATTGAAAGATCATCTATCTGGAATCATCGCGGCAAAGAAATAAACAAGACAATAAATCATAAACATAAGATCATTTGATACGGAAATTGCAAGAAGGCCAAGGAAGGAATGAAGAAACAAATAATAAAAGCTAAAAGTTACCTGCCGGACCCTACATCAGTGTTTTTTAAAATATGTGTTCTGCAGAACCCTAGAGTGTCGCTGATGGTCTCTGGGAATCCAGCGAAAGAGCGATAGAGAGAAATTGAATCAAATACAAGACGTTTTACAATAACATACAGCTTGCACATGTATGTAGAGTCTGGGCAAAATGTATGTCTGCGCAATGAATACACAATATTTTGTTATGTTACTACTATTTTGACATGGGAAAAAACATGAAAAAAATTGTAAAAGTTGATTAAGGTTGAGTTTAATCAAAATTTAAAAGCAGATACCGCATCGAGACGAGACTATTTTGATAACATTTTTAGTTTGTCAAAATTGCCAATAAAGTATTATGTTGTGTGTATGTATGTATATATTAAAGGATTTACAAAAACATAGCAATTATTTTTAGATAAATGCATTTAGAAATTATTGATCACGACAACGTAAGAAGTGAGCTGTAGACAACATATAGTCTTAGTGTGGTAAAAAGACCACAAAATGGTTTCTATGGCTCTTCTAACGTGAAAGGGTTTCAAAATCTATTCAATAGAAAGGTTGCTCTATAGAAAGACTGATCTATAGAAGGACTGATCTATAGAAAGACTGATCTATAGAAAGACATCTGTAGAAAGAATGTTCTATAGAAATGCTGTTCTATAGAAAGACTGATCAACAGAAATACTGTTCTTTAGATAGACTGATCTATAGAAAGACGCTCTATAGAAAGACTGTTGTATAAAAAAGACTGCTCTATAGAAAGACTGCTCTATGTAAAGACAGATGTATAAAAAGACTGCTCTATGGAAAGACTGCTCTATGTAAAGACAGATGTATAAAAAGACTGCTCTATGGAAAGACTGCTCTATGTAAAGACAGATGTATAAAAAGACTGCTCTATGGAAAGACTGCTCTATGTAAAGACAGATGTATAAAAAGACTG
Organism: Ariolimax columbianus; assembly: GCA_036924085.1. Taxonomy (NCBI): domain Eukaryota; kingdom Metazoa; phylum Mollusca; class Gastropoda; order Stylommatophora; family Arionidae; genus Ariolimax; species Ariolimax columbianus. The sequence continues at coordinate 39,253,029 of JAVGWX010000004.1, read as the reverse complement.
CTCTATGGAAAGACTGCTCTATGTAAAGACAGATGTATAAAAAGACTGCTCTATGGAAAGACAAATGTATAGAATGACTGTTCTATAGAAAGACTGATCTATATAAAGACAGATATATAGAAAGAAAGACATATGTATAGAATGTCTATTTTATAAAATAATACAAAGGTATAGAAAGACTGCTCTATAGAAAGACAGATGCATAGAAAGAATGCTTTATAGAATCACTGTTCTATGGAAAGACAGATGTACAGAAAGTAAGACAGATGTATAGAATGTCTGTTCTATATAATGACAAAGGTATAGACAGACTGCTCTCTATAAAGACAGATGTATAGAAAAACTGCTCTATAGAATGACTGCTCTATAGAACGGCAGACGTATAGAAAGACTGCTCTATAGAAAGACATATAGAAAGAAAGACAGACGTATCGAATGTCTGTTCTATAGAAAGACATATGTATAGAAAGACTGCTCTATAGAAAGTCAGATGTGTAGAAAGAAAGACAGGTGTAAAGAATGACTGTTCTATAGAAAGACAGATGTATAGAAAGAGAGACAGCTGTATACATCCTGACAGCTTATCTAATGTTTATGAGGATACCGATTATAACGAAAGGAGTGTTGAAATGAAGATGGCAAATAGCATGTGCGTATTTACGCAAGAGCATATAATTTACAGAAAACGATTCTTATACATACCTCAAATAACACGGTTTAAAAATCGTTTGAGAAATTGATCCTTACACTTCCAAATGCTTGTGTTAAATTTCAACCGTATTTATCAAGATAATAAGCTGTTACACTGTACAGATTATATCTGGACCTCTTTCCTGACTTCAGTTTACACACTGCGTGTATACGTGTCGTGCTTTGAAATGTTTGTTAAAAATGTTGTGCCGGCAGTCAGCGGCAACAATCCTGAAGCCACGTAACATTAATCTGGTATATGATCTGGCCTTTCAAATGTACCCCTTCAACTTGTTTAACCTTAAGCTCTGTCCTGTTTTCATTTCCAAGTGTGTTATGGTTGAGTGGAGACCGTGAATGAAATCTTAACTAGAGAGGAATGGTACATACATCTTTGACAGCCTGATCACGTACGTACATGACACAAATGTTTCATCTTCAGTTACCCGTATGTTTTTTCCTATATAGAGCAATAATATATTAAGACAGTTTCTATTATATTTGAAATCGACGATACTGCTCTCTAGGCAAACTCATAGGTTTTCAGTCTCCCTCAGCAAATGGCAAATATTATGGGAAGTGATGGTTTCAGTAGCCCGCTGGTTGTACATGCTTCTGCTACATCCTCTCATGCGCTCCTACTTGCTTGATCCATGATGGATTTCGCAATTCTGCAGTCTGCCGATTGCCAATTCATTTTTTTCTCTTTCAACACTCGAAAAACGGTCACTGGTCTATCCCACAATGTCTCTTCTATCCATATATGTCCCTACTATGGAATTTGTTGGGACGAGGACACTAGCTTTGTCACTATCATAAGCCCCAACATGACCAGGACAGTTTATCCACACATGCCTCTCAAGTTTTGAAGCCTCTTTCTTCAAAATCCACTCCTGCGATAGCCAGCCCTTCTTTAGCTTCCGAAGCAAGGATTGAGTGTCTACATCCGAAGCAAAGATTTAGAGTCTACCTTACGAAGCAAAGATTGAGTCTACTTTCCGAAGCAAAGATTGAAAGTCTATCTTCCTAAGCAAAGATTGACTCTACATTCCGAAGAAAGATTGAAAATCTACCTTCCGAAGCAATGATTGAAAGTCTGCCTTCCGAAGCAAAGATTTTGGGCATACATTCCGAAGCAAAGATTTAAAGTCTACTTTCCGAAGCAATGGTTGAGCGTCTTCCTTCCGAAGCAAGGACTAACGGTTTATCATCCGAAGCAAGGATTGAAAGTCTTTCTTCCGAATCAATTATTGAGCGTTTTTCTTCCGAAGCCTTCCGAGTCTTCCTTTTGAATAAGAATTGAGAGCCTACAGCCCGAGGAAAAAATTATCGTCTACATACCGTTCCAATTATTGAGAGGCTACCTTCCAAAGCAACGGACTGAGAGCCGACCACACGAAGCAAGGATCGAAAGTCTAACTTTTAAAGCAACGATTGAGAGCCGACCACCCGAAGAAAGGATTACCCGTCTACCTATCGTAGCAAGAATTGAGAGTCTCCCATCCAAAGCAAGGATCGAGAGCCTACCATCCGAAGAAAGAATTCAGCGTCTTCTTTCCGTAACAAGGATTGAACGTTCTATGCAATGACTGTCCATGTTAAAGAGATATCAGATAACCACACAAGAACTCAATCCGTCATCTTAATCTTTAAGTCAAATACATTTACGGGATCAAGATGCTGAGCAAGCGCAAGAGCTGCAGTGGTCAGCGACCCATAGCTGACTGCTAGTGTCAGGACCAGCGAACCATAGCTGCCAAGACCCTTCTACACCTCCACGCGGTGATCCTGGATAACAGGCAGCATCAGGGCAGACTGGCTAAGGAGAAGAGATCGAAGAGGGAATGCTAACCCGGTACTCAAAAAATGCTTGCTGAAGTCGGATGTGTTGGACCGAAAGGTGCAAATATCGCAGCCAAGCTGTAAACTACGACACAACGTATTCCGTTCTCTGGACTACATTCTGCGACTTAAGCCCTTTCAGTGTTTGGTAGGGGGAGATTGAGAACGAACGAAGAAGAAATACATTTACTACTTTAGTTAAAAGAGTTCCTTAAAGCATACCTTCCGCCTTTGCCCGTTCACGCGCCTTGATATAACCCAAAGACATTGCCTGTCATTGAAAGTACTGAACCTTCGCCCAAAACTTAAACCAATCGTCATCTGTTGAGTTATTCTCTAAAAGACGTTTCATTTCTGTAGATTTTGTTTTTCTCTTTTGTTTACCTGTCTCAAATCAGTTATACGCCGTATCTAAAAGAGCTTGTTTAAATAAAAATGAAACAAAAATATGTCCTTTCACTTGTAATATTTGTACATTTATTATTTAACATAGGAGTACGAAGGGCATGCGTTCAAATCCTCCGTAATACATGGGGCCTGTTTTTAATTCGGAGGTAAATATAATCATATTGGGTACATGGTAGCGACTGCAGGAACACGCCGTCTTTATATTTCTCAGCGCCACACATCATCCTGACGGACATCAGCAATGGCTATAAACAGTGCAGTGACCGTTTAAACAATGCAAAATTTTTACCCAGTGTTTACAAAGTTGATTTTATTCTAAGTAGGTCAACTCTCGTCTTGATGACGCGTCTTCGACATTTTGTTTGCTCAACGGAGATTCTGAATGAAGAAAACCACTTTGATCAGAATTAGCCGACAACAACAAAAGACATTTCGGTGGGAACGTTTAGGTGCAGCAACTTTCAACAAAGCCAAATAGGCTTATAATTGTAGATGCTACAGAATGGCCTATATTTAGTGTGTTCTTAATCTTTTTTTCTCTCAATTAAACGATTACGTTTTTCAGATTTCCGCTTTTATAAACGGTAAGAGGACACAAGTAGAAAGAACCAAAAGAAAAAAATAGCGATCCTGTTTAAGTCTATTCGGTGCAATATTGTAATAACTAGAGCCAAAACTCCTGTCCGCAAGCCGAACAGTGAATCTAGCGGCGATCTCTACATCTGGAAAGGAGAGACTATAACAGACGTTTCACTTTCTGTTAACGAGCGGGAAGTCCAGACCAGACCTCGCTATCCCCCGATACATGACATTGGCCAGATGTTGCTGGAGCTGTATACTCAACAAGGCCTATGTATCACAAATACTTTCTTCAAGGGCAGGCCGCAACATAACGTATCCTGGAAACACCCAAGGTCACATCGATTGCATCAGATAGACTTGATTGTCACCAGGTATTCGGCTCTAAACATGGTCCTCTCCACTAGAAGCTATCACAGCGCAGACTGCGACACTGGCCATGCTCTTGTATACAGCAGGTTACGCTATCAGTTCGCACAATATACAGCTCCAAACAGATGGGGCATCCACGCATCAACACTGCGCAGATGGCGATTCCTTTCAAGGCGGAGAGGTTTGTATCTGACATGAATCATGCTCTTCAGGGAGGATCTGAGTGTGACGCCACAGCTAAGTGGAACGTTATGAAAGGTGCCAAATGTAATACAGCATTAGCGACGATTAGGGAACGGGTCAATCACGACTTGTTCAATGCACATCTCACAAGAATGGAACCAGTAACTGAAGCCAAACAAGAAGCTTTCATCAATTATAAAAAATGCCCAAATGAGAGGACGCTTCCTGCCCTCAGGAGGGCCCGATGCACCAATCAACAAATAGGTAGACAATGCGCGAATGAGTACTGGCAAAAACTGTGTGAAGAAATTCAGCTAAATGCAGAGATAGGAATATCCAGGGCATGACTAGAGGCATAAATGTGGCACTGGGCCTTACTGCGAGAGGTGCTGCCCTCCTGAAATCTCTGACAGGTGTGACAATCATGGACCGTGACCAGCACATGGCCAGATGGGTGGAGCACTACTCTGAGCTCTACTCTCGGGAAACGGTGACCACTGATGAGGCCGTGTGCAGGCTACAGGTCCTATCCATTATGGAGGAACTTGACAGACCACCTACTCTGGATGAGCTTGATAAAGCTATCAACTACCTCTTAAATGGCAAAGCACCAGGGGGAGATGGTATCCCACCCGAAGCCAACAAATGCGGGAAATCAGCGCTAGCTCATCTGATGTTTGTTCATCTATGTCTCTGCTGGGAGGAAGGTGCAGTCCCCAAAGATATGCCCCAAAGGTGACCCGAGGAATGCAATAATTGTAGAGGGATCTTGCTCCTGAGCGTTGTAGGCAAAGTTTACGCCCGCATGCTACTAAACAGGTTTAGACTGCTCGCGGACAGGGTGTACCCAGAATCTCAGTGTAGCATTAGAGTACGCAGATCAACAACGGATATGATTTTCTCTCTTCGCCAGATTCAGAAGTGCAGAGAACAAGATGATGTTTCTAGACCTCACCAATACCTTTGACTTGGTTAGTAGAAATAGTCTATTTGAACTCCTCGAGAAAATCGGCTTCCCCCCCCCCCCCCCCCCCCCCACACAACTGTGTAACATGATAATTTATTTTCACACTGTGGTGAAGGGCTCAGTTCTATACGACAGATCATCTTAAAACTATTTCCCAATCAAGAGTGGAGTGAGGCAGGGATGTGTACTCCAGCCGACTCTCTTTGGGATCTTCTTGTCCATGCTCCGATCCTACTCTTACGACACGACTGTGGACGGTGTTTATCTGCACACCAGGTCAGATGGGCGGCTGTTTAACCTGCCCCGACTGCGTGCGAGGATCGAGGTGAGGACGGTGCTCATTAGGGAGATGCTATTTGCGGATGATGCAGTTCTAGTGACCAATAGAGTTTGGGATACAGATTTGCCGAGGCGTGCTAGCAGTTTGGGCTCACCATAAGCCTGGAAAAGACAAAGGTCTGCGCACAGGGAATTACCACTACGCCCTTCATAAAGATTGATGGCGTCACTCTATCTGGGGAGCTGCCATCAGCAACACTAGCTCAATAACGAGATAGACAGTAGGCTTGGCAGGGCAAGTACAGTCATGGTCCGCATGGCGATGGGAGTGTGGGAGAACACTGCGCTGTCCCACTACACCAAGGTTCGGGTCTATCAGACCTGGGTTCTTGGCACTCTCATGTATAGAAGCGAGACTTGAAGCACTTACACTAAGCAGGGACAGCGGCTCAGCCCCTATCACATGAGATGTCTACGGCGTGTATGGGGAATGGGTAGCAAGAGAGAGTGTCGGATTATACGGTCTTACAGAGAGCAAACACGCACAGCACGTACTCGATGTTGAGCCAGCGACGTTTTCGATGGTTGGAACATGTTTATCGCATGGACGATGAGAGAGTGTCAAAGGATAGCCTTTATGGACGGCTATCCAAAGGAGTTAGAAGAATCGGCTGTCCCACATTACGATTCAATGCGTTTTAAGAGGGACATGAAATCATGCGATATCCCAACGGAGGGCCAGGAAAAAAATTGCTCAGAATCGAGCTGTCTGGAGAGTCAGTTGGAGAAGGCAGAGTGACTGCTGACGTTCGTAGAGGCCTTCTGGCTGCAGAGAAAAGATAAAGAATGGAGAGATCAAGGAACAGCCTCGCAAGCCACCCTCCTCAGCATCCATCTTCGGCTGTGAGCAAACTTCGTTTTACCAGACCTGTTCTATGAGAACCAGTCAGTTTTCTGGCAACAGACAGTCTTTATCTATTAATATAACATTCAGGTCGTACAATCCGTGAGACAAGGGGTCGCTTGAAACTTGTGGGAGTCTATCGTCCACCTTTTCCTTGACGACTTGAGAGGCGAATGTCGCACAACTCGACAGCAGCAACCCCCAATCGTAGACTAGAAGATGCTTCTGCTGACTAGCGCCCACATCAGTAGGTCTAGGTGAGGGACCATTAACTCAAGGCTGAGGGGAGATTCTGGTCGCGGCATGCAATGAAAATGGACGCAATTTCCAAGTAGGTCGTGCACACCAACCAGAGATGTTGCGCAATCTATAGTGACGTCATATCCGACAACGTGTATTCTATAACACATGAAGAACAGATCGTGTTTTCTCCGAATCCTGAGGAAAATTACACACATGTTTTCCCTCAATAGCTTAGGACGTGCTAGAAAATGGTCGCCTCACAATACTGGGCTCCATACATTAATCGAGACGAACAAAACACACGACAATCGTAGACCGTGTGAGCAGATGTTGCTTGGTCGTCATTTTACCTTAACTCCGGTCTTTAAAGAACGACGTGTGCTAACAAAAGATCTTCCAAGACCAGGTCAGGCGCATATTGTTGCATTAACTCACGTCCTTCTTTAAATGTCGTTGTCCAGTTCTCCACTGTTGCCTTCGACACACTTTTGTCACCATACACTGCCTGCATTATGCGATGAATGTCAACTGGTTGATTTCCTCCAGCTGTTAGAAACCGAATCACTACTCGCTGATCAACTCTGGACTGATTCCATATTACACCCGTCATGTTTTCAACGGTCTGCTGAGGAAACTGTGAGTCGGAGGATAACGAAATTTTGCAAACTTTACGGTTGGTCTGTGTTGTTTACACCAGCAGTAACGCCATCATGCGCATCGTACGTTTGTTCACTTATTGTAATTTGGTCCGCTTTCATTTATATACGCCTCATATAGATTTATACCAGGACACCCAGAACACATAGACCGTAAAAAAAAATTGACGTATATGTTTTAACACTTCAGCTTGGTTGAAAGGTTCTTAGCCAATGCAGGCGGCTCATCTCAGAGCAAACTGAAGGATTGACGGCTTGCTAACAAAACAAAACATACACACATTCACATATTGTAAGCCTACTTGCAGCTAGCGAGACACGCTTCGCTTCAACTACAAGCAGTAATCTTTCTTTCTACAACTTGCATAGAGGTTGTTTAAAAGAATTCTAAAATTTTGTTAACAGATCTTCACGTGGCTTAGTTTTTCTATGACCGTCATTTGCATATATAACTAATCTTTTAACATTGTAGAGAAAAATGCTGTAAAAATCAGTACACACGATTATGTGTGAGATAAAATACAGAAGAAAGGAGAAAAGAGTGCAGATGGTCACCATACTTATATTGGTGAAATCGACAAGCAATTTGGTGAAAGGTTTAATTAATAAAGGCTTCTCGCTGCTTATGCAGTCTACACAGATTTTCTCAATAGTTTTATGTTATAGGAAGCTCTAAAATAATGTTAAGGTACGTTAGTGCGATCAGGCCCTGCCGAAGACGGATGTGACAGACTGAAAGGTGCAAATATCGCAGTCAAGCTGTAAACTAGCGACACAACGCATACCGTTCTCTGAACTATATTCTGCTACTTGCAAAGCCCTATTCAGGGCTTGGTAGCGGAGATTGAGAATAAACGCCGAAGAAGCAGTGCGATCAGGACGTTGTGATAATACTACGGCAAGTCTGTAAATAAGTCACAAACGACTATTTATAATAACAGGAGATACAAACTTCTACACTTGTAACGGTTTGCCAGTGCACCAAATTCTGCAGTATTTCTTTGGTCTGTTGTGTCAACCATATTTGCATTCACGCTGAACATCTTCGTTACTCACGAAACGTCTCCTACCAAGGTGGAATCATTCATTATGCTGTAGGCTAAACCACGAGAACATCTTATTGCAGCTGCTACACTGTTTATAGTTACTCATCTACAATTTGAATCATCTCTTCCAACCCGTCGCAGATACTTCTGTTGCAGTCTGAACAGGCTTCATCAGCAATCTGTAAGCGTCCTTGATCAAATTGATCGACCCAGACATGCGCCGCTTTACGCGACAAACACTTCTCGCCGAAAACAGGAAGCATTTTCTTATAAATATCCTTTGCAGAAAGTCCTCCCCTACCCTTCCCCCGACCCCTCTCCCCCCCCCCCCCCCCCCAACAAAACAAAAACAGTTTGCTGTTCTCTGTACACTCTGTGAGCAAGGAGACGCCAAATTGTATTATACCTGTTTACGTTCATGCCATACCTAACGTCTGCTACCTTCACATATCGCAAAGCTAGATGTTGCTGCCTCCTAATGTCCCCTTTAGAAACCACCAACTATATTTTCAGCTATCAAATATCATTGTGTGACATACTTACTGACTAACCTTTACAATTATATAATAATAATAATTAGCAAAGCTATTTTGATTTATTTGAATTACTTCTACATTCGCGTCACTGACTCAATGACAGATGACTTTTTTATGTCTTTGATGGTTGAGCTGCATATTTCGTTTTAGTTGACTTGTCCATATTTGTTGAAGTTTTGTTGAACGTTCCTTAGTTGCCTCTTACGACATACGTAGTAGATTATCATTGTTACTATTCTTAGCTCCCCCCTCAGGTCACGGCAACACTCAGGCGTAATACACTGTAAATAGACTTTGTATCCTTTTAATCGTATACTGACATACAAGACTGCATGGTCTCTGCTCACATATGACAGAGCTGATGTACAAAACTGCTCAGTCTCTGCTCACATCTGTTAGAACTGACACATAAGACTGTTTGATCTCTGTTCACAACTACCAGATAATTTTTTTTTAAAGAAACTATTTTTATTTAATTTAGCTACGATCTGTAGAATAACTAGAGACATATTTCCCCTGGTCTTTACCATATTATACACAATTCAAACGGTCGTGATCACGATGATGAACTGAAAAATCTGGTCACTCTTAATTTTAACACAAAAGTAGGTTTGTATTTGAAGCACGCTTCAGTTTTCGCTTGGACTATCACATATTTCATGTATTGAACATCCTAGGAACGTTGTCTCAGATCGTATTATACCCCAAGTTTTACTCACTTAGCCTTTATACGTTTTTTTAAAAATCGATTTTTTATGCCGTGTCTAGCTAGGCAAATACAGGTATTTTCTGTGTACGATCACTTCTCCCCTTACGGAAAGTATTGGCAACCTACGAGCTGCACACCTCCCAAGAAACTTATAGCAGCCAAATAGGTTGGTAGTTGTAAGTGCGACTTTCTACACACGACACATTCAGTTCAATTCAGTTCAGTTCAAGTGCCATCTCTGCATCAAAAGTCGGATGTAATGGATCTCCAGTGTACTCTTTCTCTTGCCATAATGGTGCAATCTGACAATCTGCGTTTTCTAGTTCTCCTCCTGATGTTATCCATCCACTTATAACGATGTCTGCATTTTAAAAGACTGGCTACCACCCATCCTGCTTGCTGAAAACAATATTTTTATAGACCTTCGGTACCACCCCATTTTTGATTGATTTATTTTTAGGTTGTCAATTTCATCGCTGATGCTACTTGTTGCCTGCCTACTTACCTTTACATCATTATGTTCATTCCTTCGGTTCAATATTGCTGTTTTTGTATCGTTTGTAGTTCGTTAACTGTTTATGTTTATTCTTTGTCCTTAACCTTGTTGATGTAATATATTGCAACTCGCACTGAACGTTGCAATTTATGTGTAGCTATCCAGATTCCAATATGTACTTACTTCTCCCATTTCTTACATTTTATTCAAACGCAGTGGGATACTCAATCACTGGTGAGATGTGTAAATTTATAATTCGAAGAACCGTCTAACAGAGATATGTTTCAGCGTGTGCGTTAAACCGTGTCATCCACTCTATATGTTAGCTTGTGATAATATCATTCTTCTATCTGATTTAAGCGGATTAGCCTGAAGTGAAATAGAAAGATTAAAATTCCTGCAATTATGTGTAACGACTATTATTTAATATTATTAAGACAAAGGCTCTCTTAAAATCTGTTAGAATCACTCACTCATACACATACACACACGCATACTGACACACGTATATATATATCTATATATATATATATAGACACACACACACAAACACGCACGCACGCACACACACATACACACTTAACTTAACTTAATGTCTGTATACTGGTTTAGAAGACCATGCAGAGTCTGTATACAACCAGTTTCATTTACAACACCTTGCTCTAAAAGCTATGCGCATCCACTACCTCCTCTGGCAATGCATTTCAAGCATTCACCACTCTCTGACTTTGTTCAGCATGATGTTCGCGACTACGATGACAGGCGCCTTCAGATCACTGGAGCTTGGAATACCCATAAAGTACCGCACAGATGGCAAATTACTCAATCCCAGAAGAATGAAGGCCAAAACCAAAGTGGCTGGCGACATAATCAGGGAACTTGTATTTGCTGACGACTGCGCTCTAATGAGCAACTCAGAACTGAACATGCAGGTTGGAATGGACCAGTTGTCTGCCGCATGCAAAAATTTTGGCCTGACCATAAATGCCAAAAAAAACAGAGGTCATGTACCAACCAGCACCAGGCATGCCGTTCACAAAACCAGAGACTACAGTCAGCGGGCAGACGTTGAATGCCGTAGACAAATGCACATATCTGGGGAGAACGCTGTCGAGATCTGTCAGCCTAGACGATGAGGTTCAAGCAGAATAGCAAAGGCCAGCACAGCCTTTGGTAGAATGCGCTCGATGGTCTGGGCACGTCGTGGCATCAGCGTCAAGACCAAACTCAAAGTCTACCATGCAACCATCATTCCAACCCTACTATACGCTTGCGAAAGCTGGACTGTATACTCTGGACATGCAAGGAGGTTAAACCACTTCCACGCAGGTTGCCTGAGGCGAATATTCCACATCCGATGGCAAGATCGTGTCACTGACATCGAGGTTCTCTCGAGGGCTAACATGTCCAGCATACATGCACTGCTAGAAAAAGCACGACTAAAATGGGCCGGACACCTCGTCCGTATATCAGACGAGCGGATCCCAAAGAAGCTTCTCTACGGCCAGCTGAGAGAGGGATGGCGCGAGAGAGGGCGCTCAAAGAAACGCTTTAAAGACGGTCTGAAGGACTCACTGAAAAGTTGCCAGATAGACATCGACACCTGGGAATGTCTTGCGAAAAACAGATCTGACTGGAGAAGCGCAGTCAAATCGGGTGTAGTTACCGGCGAAGACGACCGTGTTGTGAGAGCCCAGAGCAGACGCGAGACGCGGAAATCCCAAGCAGCGGGAACACCATCCCCTTCTACAAACCTCGTGTGCCCGATATGTAGCTGATGTTTTCGTGGCCCGCATTGGCCTGTTCAGCCACATGCACACCCACACCCAACAGGAAAATTTGTGACAAGGATGATGTCGGTGGTCCTCATTGACAACAATGGACAGCTATTATTATTGTGGGTGACTGTATTTTTAAAAAAAAACTTGTTATAGTCGAATTTATCCATTCCTCTGATCAGCTTATGAAACTATATTGTCACCTCAAATTCTTCTCTCTTCTAGACACTGTAGGCCAGTTTTTCTGAGTCTTTCCTCATAACTGTAATTCTGGAATCCCACTAAAACACACACACACACACATACACACACACACACACACACCACACACCAAACACACACACACGCGTGCGCACGCACGCACGCACACATATACATACGCCAGCAAAAAGCGTGCAGCAATACTGAGTTTATCAATCGATTAGATGGCTCTGCCTGTTCTCGACACATGAACAAGTTGCGGACAGGTGGAAGGAAAGCTATTCGCTCGCCCTCAACCATCCGCCAGCAATGGCCTTCCCCGGATACCCCCTCGGACGCGGAGATGTGCATTGACCTCCCAACATTGGCAGAAGTCCAAGCCGCCATACGAAAGTGCAAAAACGGGGAGGGGGGGGGGGGGTTCCAGGCCTGGGCCACATTCCACCGGAGCTACTGAAGTACGCCATGGACATCATCAGTTCCGCTCTTCACCGTCTCTTTCTACAGGTCTGAAAGATCAGACGCGTTCACGCAGATTGGCTCGATGGAATAGTTGTTGCCCTATACAAATCAAGGGAAACCGTACAAACTGTAATAACTACTGACAAATCACGCTGCTCGCAGTTCCGTTCAAGGTATTTGCACATGTGCTGCAGGCCCGGCTCAAACTAGTTCTAATCACAAAACGTAGTCCACATTAATCTGGTTTCACCCCGGGTCGATCAACTGTTGATGCCATTCTCGCTCTCCGGTACCCTGGCTAATCTGTATCTTTCATTTAACAGCCCCCTCTGCGCATGTAAATCTAAACGCTGCATTCGATTCGGTCGATAAGTCTGCCATATGGAAAGCCCTGCAGCACATTGACACACCTACCCTGATGAGGGAGCTACGCACGTACACCGGCGCCAGAATTTGATTGAGGGACAATTTCTCTGATAGATTCCCCACGACTTCGGGTGTCAGATAGGGAGGGACGTGTTCTTAACCCCGACCTGTCCTGCCGGGCAGTCGACTGGCATCTTAACCGCCTCAGCGCGAACCAAGAGGTTATCGTTATTGATCAGTCAATCTTGACAGATCTCGTTTACGCGGACAACATTGCCCTGTTCGGCACAGACAGCTCCGCGCTGCAGCGCTCTTTGGAAACCCTAGACAGCAAAACGCCCTCCCCAGACTTATCTATATCCTGGGTAAAGACCAATGTTTTGAAGCTCATTTCCGACACAGCACCCCAGGATATTGAAACTCAAGGTCACAATGCGGTGGGCACCAACGAATGTATCTATCTCGGTAGCATGATTTCTTTCGATGGGCGCAACGGTCCCGATATGTCAAGGTAGATCGTACTAGCTGCAACTGATATGCACGACCTCCGACGTGTATGAAGTAACGGCAAGATCTCCCTTGAAACAAAACTCTGTATCTACCAGTCATGCGTGGTTTCAGTACAGCTTTAGGGTTCCAAAACCTGGACATTACTCAAATATTATATTTATTTTTCTTGTTTTCTTTTATGTGTTTGCCTCACTAGTTTCTTTTGGCGGAGGCGCGCCTATTCCACCCTAGACCGTAGTCAAACTGGACGATGTTAAGACGCATAAACCAGTGTTTGGATGTATGTGTGCATCTGTATGTACCTATGCTAGGTTTATGCGATTTCAGAAGGCAGCCCAATCAAGAGCAATAGAAGGGTCTCGCCCTGAGGGCGCGTGTGAAAGTTGTGCAAGAGTGTGATTGTAGGACAGAGTCAAATGAACTGGAGGCCTTATGTACACAGCCAACGACGTATCCTTGGCATCTGGTGGCATGACTACATTACAACGTAAAGGTCTCTGCTTAGGCAAGGCTCCTCCCAATTTCAGAAACACGTGACCGCCGCCGAGTTTCTTTTTCGGGCATGTTGTACGACTGGTCCAGGAAACCCTGGCCAACAAGATACTACACAAGTCGCTCTTCGACGCCAAATCTCTTCCCGCGATCGGATGGAGTCGCAGAAAAGGCGTCCCCGCACAGTATGGTTCCAGTAGATTGCAACCTCCACACTGGACGAGGTATGAAACCACGGTGCAGCAGTGGGTTATGGTTGTTTTCGACTGACGCATTGGGCCTCAGACGTCTAAGTGAACATTATTTTTATTATTTTGGATGAAAATGCAGCAGTAGATGAGCCAGAAATGCAGAGACTGTAAGATTTGAATATCATACGTGGGTCCAGAAGAAATGGGCGCATGAGAACACGGAACATGAGTGTTCAACCAGCGAGCTACAGGAATCACCAGTGTCTACACACTTCGCCATTTTCGGAGAGGGACTGGGTACCTGTGTGTCTGACCGAAGTTCAATTACGTCGATTCAGAACAAAACAGAACAGAAAACGGAGTTTGAAGTTAAACAGCAGAGTAGGCAGTGCGTGACAAATACCTCCAGTGTGATAAAAGCGGATTGAGACAGCGGCTTCAGCTCTAAAACGGTTATCTGAGATCTTTTATCAGGGTAGTTTTCTTGTCTGATTCTAAATCATTGCTTCGGGGGGGAGGGAGATACAGAAATAACGGCTACAAATGAATTGCGGACATAGAGGCCTCATACCTCCGGGGCTTATGTAAATCTACTGAAGTGGCCCTTTTAGGGTTCAATGCAATTATTGAGCTGAAACCCTGATTTCAAAAGTCCTTGTGATGAGATGATTAGATATGGATAAATAATAGCAAAATATCGGAATTAATTAAAGGTAGCCTTTTAGGTTGAGGTACTACGAACAATGAATCAACAATTCCCAGGTTTGGATAAGTGAAGTTTAATATTCAAGTGCGGTCTTGTCAAACAAAGCGATACTCACGAGAGAACGAGGTATTAATGTATACAATCAACGACCTACATAAATCATCTGTCTCACTTCCGCCTCACGGTTAAAGTATCTGTACTTTTGCGTTATCGAAACCCAATATGGTTTAGACGATTCGATTCGGTGTTTATATTATACATGATCATTTTTCTTTTAGAATGATAGCAAGACTGCTTTAATTTCTTACGTGTTTTATTAGGCAATTCCTAAACCAGGAAAAGACAAACACGATCCTAAAAACTACAGGCCCATCAGTCTCTTCAGCTGTGTGGGGAAACTGATGGAAAGACTGATAAATAAAAGACTCACCTGGTATCTGCTTTCTCTAGCAGGGCAAGTATGTTGGGCTGAACTTGTTGGGGCAGCCAAACTTAGACATTATCATCCACAGCCCTCCTCTGTTTACTGTATCAAATGCCTTTGTCAAATCAATAAATGTGGTGTACAAGGCCTGATTTTGTTCTCGATACTTATCTTGTACTTGGCGAGCGGAAAAAATCATGTCCACAGTTCATCTTCTTCAAACAAGATACAGAGGACCAATTAGCATATCTAACACAAGACATAGAAAACGCCTTTTAAGAGAAAAAGAAAGTGCTAGCCATCTTCTTTAATCTCTCCTGTGCCTTTGACACTATCTGGAGAGAAGGCCTGAAGCTGAAAATCCTCCAGGCAGGAGTTACAAACAATATGTTCTCGTGGATTAAAAGTTACCTCTACCAAAGATCTGCCAAGGTAAATTGGACAACTATACCAGCAAGTCAGTCAGGCCGAGAGAAGGAGTGCCACAAGGTGGTGTAATAGCACTTACTTTCTTCTTGATATATATAAACGACATTACTAAATGCTTCCATCAGCATGTCTCAAACAGCCTACACGCAGATGACTTTGCTGTATGGACAGCCACAGAACATGCAACAACAGCCTCATACTTGCTCCATAAGACAGTATAGAAGGTGGAGAACTGGACAAAAAAGTAGGGACTGAAAATAACCACACCAAAACCTCCACCACTCTCTTTTCACTCTCCCCCCAAAAGGAAAATTACAATAAAAATAGAAAACCAACAAATATGTCAGTTGGACCCACATTCCTTGGAGTCACATTTGACTCGAGATTTACCTGGAAGTCAAAAATAGAGAAAATCCAGACAATGGCCATAAAAATACTTTCAGTGATGAAAAAACTGGCTGGTACATCGTGGGGGGCCAAAAATAAAAATCCTGAAGCAAGTCTACACTGGTGCAATCAGACCAATCAAGGAATATACCTCTAGCACTTGATCAACAGCGGCCAAAAACAAACACAGGAAACTAGACCGAGTTCAAAATATGGATCTCAGAATTATTCTTGGGGCATTGAAAAGCAATTCAATTACAGAGCTGGGAAAAAACAGCAAACATTGAGCCCCTTGAATTAAGGAGAAAATATAAATCCCTTACTCAGTTTGAAAAACTAAAGAGGTTACCTGATCATCCTCTGCACCAGAAGTTGCAAGAGAGAACAAAAAACAGACTACTAAAAAAAGCCCCAACCATATGGCCAGAGAAATCCACAACAAACACGCAGACATCCTTGAAGCTGAAACCAAAAAGTGCGAAGCACTCATTCCAGAACCTAGGACACGGAGCCGGGACCGGTCCAAAATAATCTTGGAGGTTCCAGGGTTAACGAAGAAAAGTGAGCAGTCGGCAACAGAGCAAAAAAAAACACGTTCTACAGGAACTCAAAAGACAGTACCCTAGCAACTCTTAGATATATGTGTATACAGATGGATCTACCTCGATGAGCGATAAAAGAGCAGGCAGTTGAATCTACATTGAACACTCCAATGGCAACATAGAAAATCACTTCATACCAGCAGGAGAGACTTGTACTAATTTCAGAGCTGAATCAATAGCTGTTCATGCAACAACTCAGATTCTTATCAGCCAAAACATAAATACAAGGAAAACTGTCATTCTAACAGACTCCAAAAGTGTACTCAAAGAAATCTCAAGCAACAAATAAGATATACTCTCACATGAAATAAAATACAACATAGGTTTGCTGTCTCAAAAAAACAGATTTAGTCATACAATGGATTCCACCCACTGTGGGATCCCTGGAAACGAGAAAGCAGATGAGCTCGCAAAAGCCAAAAGTGGCGGCAAGCAAATTCCCCATCCGCAGAGCAATAAAGAAGCAAAGACACCCATCAAACGATCCATGAGGACAGAATGAGAGAATAGCACAAAGAATTCAAGCCAGAAAATGACAGCATAGACAAACTTAGCAGAGATGATCAGACAAAGATTTTCAGACTCAGAACGGGACATTTTAGACCCAAGGCCCACCTCCTCAGAATTAGTCTCAGAGACACTGCCACGTGTGATTGTGGAGCACCCAAGCAAACACCAGAACATATTCTGCAAGAATGTCCTATCTATGCAGACCAAAGAGAGGTAGTCTGGCCTGGGGGAGCGACCATGCTAAAGAAAACTGTAGGGGACCGGCGAAGACCTGAAACTCAGTCTCCTTCGTGAACCTCACCGGACTAAAAGCATAACATCAGTTGATCTACGAAGAAGAATAAGATTATGCAATCGGGAATTGAACTTAACTTAACTTAACGTCTTTATACTGGTTTGGAAGACTCTTCTGAGTCTGTATACAGTCAGTTTCTTTTAAAGTCACTTGATCTATAAAAAAAAAAACTATGCGCATCCAAGCTATTCTTGAATGCGTTAATTGACCCTGCCTCTACTATTTCCCGTGGCAATGCATTCCAGACATTCACCGCTCTCTGACTAAAAAAATAATATCTAATCAAGACCATTCTTTAATTAAGTAGTAGATGTCCCCTTTTGTTCATATAGGCGGCTGTATTTTGAAAATTTTGTATTGTCTAATTTATCAAGTTTTGCAGTCCGGAACAACATGTTACGAATAGTCCATCTGCAAGAAATACAGCCAAATAGACACACCAAAAAAAGGAGTAATAATTGCCTTGGTCTTTCTCATGCCCAATCCCATACCAGAAGCACATCAGAATTGGTGCAGGTTTCTTGAAAAGGTAAACTTCAGAGGAAGTGGTATGCTTCTTTCGGAAATTGAGACAAGATTACAAGGCATTGACACACATAATCTGGAATGAGTATTTTACCCGGCTCTGTCCGGAATAATTATGAAAGCCGTAAATTATTTAAACTTCCCGCATTCTTCCCCTGCTTTATATAAGAATTAAGCTTTTTCATCGCCCTCCAACTCACCCAACTGTCAGTCCAAGCCCAATCGAGCTAATAAACTCTGATATTTGAAAGCACACACAAAAGTTTGTTATTGTTACAGTTAAGGTTTCTTTTGTGTTCGCTGAAGTTTATGTGTGTTTCGTATTCATGTTTTTATATCAAACACAGTTGCATATTCTTGATGGTCATTTCAGTTAATTAAATACCACCTAATATGCCTGTTACATTGCATATGTGCTTTCCAACGTGAATTGTACCAACACTGCAGTTAAGCATCTAACATAACGCCAACTCTAAAACACTTCATACGCTCCTTGAGTCATGGTTTTTTTGTACATGTTCTTTTACGTGCTGATGTTAATAATAATTGCCCATCGCAAGCGTAGATGGTGACAGCGTCAGACATGTGTATTCAGATGTGAGCACATATGCCTGACTGTGCAGTCAAATCCAAGCACCACAGACTAGCATACGGGGCGTCTCTCCTCACGGAAGCGAGCACCGTGCATGATGGAAGTGCGTAAGCTCAGCCGTTCGGAGCAAACATCTCAACGCAAGGAGGCGGCTTCAATAAGGAAATTGTCCAGAGATGCTTTCAAAGAGTTTTTTCATAGTTTCTTCTTATACACACCGTCGAGGGCTTGTCAGTCCTGAGCTCATCGCATAACAGCTGCTTTTGGGGAGCAGTGGGGGGGGGGGGGGAGGGGGGGGGGAGAACACTCATTGAGCATGCGAACCATACTACCAAGGTACGTAAATCTATCAACCGCTTGTAGATGTTGGTCATGTACAGTTATGTTTAGTTCGCGGAATGGCTTCTCGGGAGCAGGTAGAAACATTACTTCCATTTTCTTTGCGTTGAAGGCAAGACCAAATTAGCGCACACAGCTGAAAACTCATTGTTGGTGGTCTGCATGTCTTGTTCTGAACATGTTTTAATGTCGCAGTCATTAGCAAATAAGAGATCTAAGACGATTGCTTCTTTCTCTTTTGTGAGGGACTTTAGGCGCCTCAGATTGAAAAGCTGCTTATCCGGCCGGTATCTGATGTGCACGTCAGAGTCCTAGCCATGTGTAACATTAGAAAGCATGGCAGAAAATACCATACTAAAAAGCGTTGATGCCAGCATGCATCCATGTTTGGCTGTATTTGACCAGGAAGGCTGCAGACAGTTCATCTTAATTCAGTACACGAGCCGACATGTTATCTTGAAACTTGCAAACAACTGTGATGAATCTTTTGAAGCAGCCGAATTTCGCTTGATTTTTTAGATTCAGTCCCTGTTGACAATGTGCTTTGGTTAGGTAAATACAAGTCGTATATACATTTCCATGCTGTTCCCGATATTTCTCCTAGATATTTTGCGCTTCAAATATCAAGTTAACCATCGCACGACCAGCTCGAAAACTACACAGACTTTCTGGGAGACGCTCCTGCTCGAGATGAGTTGTTAAGCAGTTGATCAAACTCTGTGGCATAATTTTTCAAGCAGTTGACATGAGGGAGATTCTCCTATGGTTATTACAACATTGACGATTGTCCTTGCGCATGTCCGTGTTAATAATTGTGCTATCTTCCAGTTACTGTGGTGAGTGACCTGCGTCCCAAATTGAACGAAAGAGGTATGTTAGCTAATAGTTTGCACAGCAACTTAAGGAATATGTGTTATGGCTGGTTCGCTGATGGTGGGTGGACAATTTAAAATAGCGCTTATTGTTCTGCCCTGCTTTTCAGACTATGGATTTTGTCAGCCAACAGTAATGTGCCATCAGCATTAAGAACATGAGATGAGTGATACGTCCGGGGACCGTACAAGGCTTTCGTTAATTTTAAACCACTTCGAGTAATTCGTGTCTACATATTGACAATAATTGCCAGTCCATGTGTATAAATTATTTGTGTGTCGCAAACCTTTTCTTGAACCTCAATGCCAGACCCGTGAAGTTACGCATTGTTTATATAATAAATGTTGTAATTTAGTATAACCTTTTTTCTTCTTGAATGGACAAATGTTATCATTACGGGTAGTTAGACGCATACAATATGGCGGATGTGGTTACTAAGGGATGTTAACAATAAACTTTAAGTTAATACTGATTTAAAATGCTAGTACGTTAGCAACTTATATGGCAAGACTATTTATTGCAGACATCATTTTCATTAATGCATTGTTTGAAAATTAATTAAAGATCACTAGTATAGCCTATATGATGTAGGTATCTCTAGTGCAACACTCACTGAATTACCAGTTGTGAGTATTACTACTATATTACTATTACTAAATACTAGTATTAGATTCAGATTAGTATTACTTTGTAATACTATTTCTAGTATTGAGTATTGTGTTACAATTACTTAGTTACAGAAAAAGACTTCTCAGAAGTAATACTAAGTAGTAAATTACTAAATAGTAAATTACTCATAACTTCAGTAACTGATACTGCTACATTTGTATCTCAGTTACACACACATATACACTCTCATTCCTGACACTGTCTTTTTAGAGTCTTAGCTTAAGACAGCTCGTGGATTTTCGACCTTGCCCTTGTATTTTTGATACAAACATTTGAACCAGACGAAACTTGTCTTCAGACATGACTGCAAGTGTAAGTAATTTTGCATACATCATAGTGCATGAGATTTGTTTAAATTTTAAATGTATGACTTTTCTGTTTTAAATATATGAAATTCGTTAAGTATTGTGTTTCACAGTATAGTGGTAGTGTCACTAGTACTAGTTAAGTCAGAAATCAGTCTTACAACAGCAGGGTCATGTTTCCTAGCAAAGATCAGTTGAGAGTTTGGCTTAAGGCCAATCCTATGTTTTCTTTGTTCATTACAGTATAAAGACAATGTATTTTGATCATATGTATGATATATCTGTTGACACGAAACTTCGCATGACCACTACTGCATGTGTCCATTTAAAATTATGTTGGAATTGACTTTTCAAAATATGATTTATGGAACTAGTAGTGTGCATGAAATGTTTTTTGTTTGTTTCTAGATATGAGAGTAGCATCTTTATATTTAGTAGATAGTGCAGCTAATATGTATTTTTAACATTTAAGACAGTTGCTATAGTCCGTCATTTAATTCATGAACAAGGTCAGAAGCAATTTTCTACGAATCTGTATGTCAGATTCAAATGATTTTTCACATGCAGTCTTAGAATATCCAGGACGCTAAAACATTGATATTATTTAGTCCATAGATGTTAGGACATTTGCACATCTGCAAATTCTTTTGATCTTTTAGAACCATTGCAAAGAAATGGCATTAAATTTAAGATTTGACAGTACTTAGCTTAATTTCTCGTCGCATTTTGTTTATATGCTTATTTCCTTAATGTCTTGATAGATTAATTGATTGTTTGTGTTGCCCTTTATGTACAATCGATCGTAAAAATAACACCAATAGGTAACAGTTAGTATAGCCCTTCAGTCACCATTAAACCCCTAGGTTATGTCACTGCACAGTTAATTTTATGTTGCTTAAAGCAATTGAATATTGAAATGTATTTGTTGTCATTGAACGTACACTTAATTGTTTTGATAAACGTACGCTAATTCATCCAAGTCTGCTAATCAGTATGTCTGCAAAAGATTCCGTAATCTGTAGATTCAAAGAGGTTGATAATTGTTACTGGATGGACAAATTGTAATCTATCTTGTTGCCAGTACTGTTTTTCTTTCCGGAGCACATGTTCAACGCACTTCTTCCAGAACTGAATGTCTGTTTTTGAAAGGTACTCACGTGTCAGCACTTCAACATCACACATTTTAAATGTCCTGTTCTGTTAGGCATGATATACAGGTAATCGCAGAAAAGTGGCACAGTACTCTTCAATGATTTTATCAATATGATACACCTTTGTCTTATATGTCTTCCTCACAAGCTGCAACAACCTGGGCTTTTATACATGTTGTCAAAATTCACTGTTTATTTAGCTAGTCATGTCCTAATTTGAGCTTTTGTATTTGATGCAGTTGGTACTTTGTTTTCCTCTGATACTGCATTGTGATAGGATGCATTATCCATTACTAGGCATGATGGTCTATCTAGAATTGGAAGCAGATCATTAGTCATCCAGTGCCTGAAAATTTGTTCATTCATTTCAGTGTGGTAGTCTCTACTGTCAGTACTTTTTTATTTAAAAATAAGTTCAGTGTCATGGACAAGTCCTTTTTCACTTTTCCGGCAAACGTTTGTATAATGCGCAGCCCTTTGCTGCTTGGAATTTGTCTTTTCTGTTCACCATCAACTGATTACCATTCTTTACCATAGTTGTGATGAGCATTGACCCAGGATTCGTCTAAGTATACAATATCTTAGTCTTACCTACACCGTTCACATATCTGTCTCAGGTATTTGCTTCTGGTAGTAATCAAATGTGGCTTTTCACATGTAACATTCCTGCCCCCTTAAGCTTTCCTGAATGTAATTCCGGCAGCTCTTATAATTTTCCATAGATTACTTTTGGAAATTTAAATACAGCAATCGGATTGCAATGTTAATTTTAGTTTCCGGAGAGTAACAAATTAATTTTTCGTCAACAGTTTCAAAATCTCCTGTTTTATGACATCTCTGTCGAAATCGTCACATTTCCTTTTCCTACCTTGCTTGATTTTCATTTGTTGTTTGCCTTATTTCTCTCTTCCCTAAGCCGCTGTGCATTGCACTATGTTCTTATTTTTGCTTGTGCTGGTCCAGTGCATCCCACTTTGGCATGCATTTTATGCAAGAGTCTGCTTCCTCCTGCATTTTCTAAGGGTTTGCTTCCCTAGGGTAGCAGCCGGTGCTGTGATGAGGGGTGAAACAAGCACCTTCGGTTGGTGAGCCAAGTTACTTAACCACTAGCCCATGCCGTCCATTTAAATCTTGCTTGATATGAATGCACTCTGAATCCTGACCAATCCAATGGTAAAAGGATGATCTATCTAGACCAAGCATCAATTGTGTTCGTTTCTCTGGGTCATGAATATCGCAATATAAATTGACCCATCTTAGATTCCCTGCGGAAAAACTTGTATAGTAAAACGGTAACATTCTGCATTGTTATAAATGTACACTTCAAACTCATTTTGAAATTGATAACAATATAATTTTGAAAAAGCAAATATATGTCACAATAACAACCCCACCAACTATAATAATGTGATATGCCTATATCTGAATGACAGTTTCTCATGAAGGACCTTTCTTGTTTTCCGCACTCAACAAAGTGTCTAATTGGTGCACAAGATAACCAAGAACTTGTTTTTACTCATTGATTGAATTTGAATGTCAGAACATCTATTTTTAAAACAGCACAACTGTGTACGTAAACATGTTAAAATTATGTCCAATTCAGGGAGGTTGCTTTTAATATAACCTAATGAATACATTTTTCAAAATACATTATATTTCTTAGAGAAATAAATATTTACTTAACGACATGGATATTCTAAAGTGGTAGTTTATTAGAAAATGGCTTCGGACCTTGTTTGTGAATTAAAAGATGGATTATAATACCTCTTGTCTGTTGCTCAACTGTCAGGTTATAGAGTTTATTGTCTGATTAGTTCCTTTGGATACAGCCAGTATTTGAGCATCTGTCAAGTCCTTTGTTTACACTTACTCACAACAGTCCTGTTTGCAGTGAAATATTGGCAGATCACAGGATATAATGTGAAACTTCTAACAGAGGAACAACAATGATTGTTTACGATTGCTGTGGTAAAATTTGGCTCATCATATTTTCATGTGCATTCTTCTCTGGGCTAAAAATCATGACAGTCCTAAAAATATTCATTGATGCTACTCGACAGGTCGGTTTTTATGCCCAGTCATCTCAAATTTGTATTTTTGTTATAGAAGTGAATTCACCATTGTGGCCAAGCAATAATTTTTTCATTATTTTCTTAATTTTGAAGTGCCAAAGAATCAATGGCATTTTCTAGAGCAAGGCTAACAAAATTTCCCTTTGTATCTCCTTATTGTTAAAATAGAGGAGCATGACCCTAAAAGCTATACAGGTGGCAGCAAAGCTACCTGCAGGGTCTCCCAAACCAGACAGGTCGAAGGGTAGGGGCCAATCCATGCAGAGACACAAACAAACCATATGATGCACTGCTGGTAGATTTTGGACAGTTAAGGACCTCAGGAAGGCAAACCTGACAGAAGCACCTATTGAAATCAGATGCGCTGGGATACAGACCTAATGAAACAGTGCTACTCTTCACAGGTGCGCTGTCAGTGATTGAGTCTTCCAGGAGCCCAAAAAATGGGCATCAAGTTGTTACTTTATAAAATGTGTCCTCTATTCAAGAAATTCACAGTGAATTTCATCTCTGCAGCATTCTTGGTAGTCAGAAGACTGATATGCACTCAAGGGGAGGTAGAAAGTTCCCTCAGCCTGATCTACGTATAACTTATAAAGAAACCAAGATGCTTACTATCTGTTGAGTCTGTAACAAGTAGGTAACAGAGCTTGCTGTCAAGAACCGAATGACACATTAATATCAGATCAACAGAACTGAACAAGTGGTAATCTTTAGAATCAGCACAGGCCACACAAGATTGAGTAACCATATATTCAACAAGCTAATGATAGGACATATGGATGAAGTGTTTGTGCCACTGATTAACTGACTGCCAAAGATCACAGGAAACACATATGATCATCACCAGTACCATTCCTTTACAAGCTCTATGGGGATACTATAATTTGATGCTGACTGCTGCTTTCCTTTGAAAGAGTAAACATAAGAATAAGAATATTTAGTAGACTTGCTATGTTAGCATCTTACACAACCATTTAGACTATGTCCACTTAGTATATAAATCTGATGAAAGGTAGTGCACAGCGTTTTTTAGAAGTAAAGATTTAGTTGACGCTATTCTCATCAGGTTTAATATCTTCTTTTTTGCGTTCGGTTTCGTATGCTCGTTTTATGCCACCAGATGGGCTGCATCCATGAAGTGACACGTCAGTCGCAGGTCCTCAATGGTTTACCACAGATGCCTGGTGGCAGTCCACGGAGGCAGCCCCATATCTTGTGATATATCTGAACATACTCATTAACCGTATATACGTACATGTCCTTATCCATTTCTGGGCACCCACGCCATTCTGGCCGGCATGTTCCGTCTTCGGTGGGGGAAATTTTGAAGTCTTCCTATCCATGTCCTGGATCATCCAAACACTGTCTGCCGGGTTTCAGTTGCTTTTCTTTTAACCAGGGTAGCTCCCTGGGTGTGACCTTGGTGGGGATCGGGTCATGTCCACGCGCCGTTGGGCCCAGCATCTGCCGCACCTGACGGAGGGGTCACAATCCCCTGAGGGGTTCTGTTTGGGTTACCCTACCCACAGCCTGCTATTTTATCCCTTCAGGCATCGGGAGTCCGGTTTGTCAGCACCGGATACTCGCTGTTCGCTATTGCCGTGTTAGTTTAAACGGGGAGCACCGGACCCAGCTAGTGGACCACTCAAGAAGGTACGGTTGGCTTGATTGGCAGAGGCTGTACGTCAGCATAGACATTTCTCATTTTTTTAGTGAGACCTGTACCAATCCTTACTCCCCAGGTTTATTATAATATATTATCTAGACTGACTGTAATTCTGCAACTAAATCAAGGAGATTCTTGTTTCTGTAATCATCAATTCTTTCACTTCCCTCCTGTTTAAAAAATATTATTGATTGTAAAAAAGCAATTACAAAAATGTGATTTACAGTTGAATAATTGAAAGTGGTCATTCATGTCCTCTATGTGCACTCATATTGGAGTACAGTTTTACAATGGGGTTTACTTCTTTGATAATTAATTCATAAAATGCATTGCTCTACAACGAGTTGTCTTTATGATGCATATAAATAATATAAGTCCCCGGCTTGTACATAATTTTTCTAGCCATAATGCATGCAAATGTTTCATTTTGTTTTCCATATTGGAACTTCTGGAGTAACTTAGTGTTCATTTTCTGAACTGATTATTTAATTTTTTTTCTCATTAAACAAAATAAGTCTCTATTCACTGACATTTTAGTGTCACAACTTATAGATTGAGTGATACTATGCATACATAGTTGGAAGACCAACATTATTTTAAAATAAAAAAATGTGACAATCTTGGAGAGAATGGTCAACATAAGACTGCTGAAACATCTGGAGAAAAATTGCTTGCTAGACAACAACGAATCTATTTATAGAAGAAACTGTACAATAAAAGATCAGCTAGTCAATCCTAACTAAGGTCTTTAACAAGATGTGGAAAGAAGGACTTCTTCTGAAGCTGCTAATAATAAGAATTTAAAGGAGAATGTTTAGCTGAATATGAGTCTTCCTCCGGTATCACACAGCAAAAATTGAGAACTTAGCCACAGCAAGATGGACTACAAAGAGGAATCATCTTGCTCACTCTCTGCAGAGACACTTCCCAAGCACATCTCCAGAGCTGTCCATGCTGATGATTTTGTAGTCTTTGGATGCTGCAGAGCTCCTGCCTACTGCAAAACATAGAATGCAGACAGCACTCAATTTAATTGTGAACTTGGCATTTGATTGGGGAGTACAGACCAATTCATCAAAGAAAATAACAACCTGCTTCTTGCTATCAAACCAAAAAGAAACGGTTAAACTACAACTGCAAGGAAGCGAGCTTGCATTTAAGGTTAACCCCCTATACTTGGGGTGGAACTAGACAAGCGACTGGCATGGAAGTCACACTTTAAACGCTATTAAGCAAAAGGCCACAAGAAGACTTTCCTTCATGAAGAAGCTGGCTGACACAACCTGGGGGCATACAGCAGCATCAAGAACATCTGCACAGGAACAGCCAGGTCCACACTGGAGCATAACATGTCACTCTGTGACACTGTGTCTCAAACACACATAGAATGCTTAACAAAAGTCCAAAACGTAGGCCAGTTTAATCACAAGGAAGATGAGGACCACCCCAAATGCAGGCCATGGAAAAGAAAACTAAACTATGTTCCCTCAACAATAGATGTGAGGAGAAAGTGCTTGTGAGCAGTGAGAAGTTGATATGCATGTCATATCATCCTATGCATGCCACACTTCAAAATGTGACCAAAAACCAGCTGAAAAGAACCAGCTTCATACACAACTCAAAACACTTGCACTGCTCCATGTCAACATTCTCCCAAATCAATTTACAGAAATTGTAATGCCGTCTGACTTTGAGGAGCCATACTACTGCCATGACAATATCTTTATCACCACAAAGAGCCCAGGAATAAAAAAGCTAGATCACCGGGCTGCCCACCTAAAAACATTACCTCATGTGATCATTGAAGGAAAAATAACACTAAAGGCTGGACTCACGTATATACAGATGGATCCTTAGAGAGTGCAGTTGTTGTTATTGTTTGTGAATGCCCACAATGAGTAGGCTGCTCATTTGTGCGCCCTGAAAAGGACATTAAGTGGCAGGTTGCAGTAGCTTTCATTATATCCCGAGCGTGCTGATGAAGGTGGACTGGGGTCCTCCAGACGGTTGGGCTATGCTTGGCTTCATCTGCGTGTCACTCACTACTACGGGGATCACATAGATCCCTCATCTCGTTAGCCAGACTGCCATAAAAACAGCCCGTTTCCAGGAAGGGCTACTAGGAAGACAAGGTGAGGGTTTTGGCCAGTATGTTTTGCCTGACCCTGACTAACAGGTCTGATCAGTATGTTTTTCCTGACCAGACGTTAGTCTTCTTCCCCAGAGGGTTCAGTAAAGGATGGCAGTGGAGGCATCTTTATAAGAAACAACAATGGGCATATAACCCATACAGCTTTCCCTACTGGGAAGATCTCTTCCAATTTTAGGACAGAATCTATGGTGCTCCTTCAGGTACTAAGAATATTCACTAGATCCAACAATCACTCACCAAACCAGATAGTATTCTTAACAAATTGCAGACTCCTACTAGAATCCATACAAAAATCCAGAAATTATCAAATGCTGCCGGAGATCAGATCTGAAGTCATCAAAATGCAAATAACCTCAACAGTTGCTCTTCAGTAGCTACCCATTGGGGAATCACATTGAGGAAGATAATACCCAGTTCAAAGCATGTGACAGGATGGAACAGCTTGTCCACACAGTGTTTTATGGAGGAGCAAAAACTATCCACAGACACCAACAAACCACCATCTTTCACCTGAGAACAGGTGACTGCAGAGTATTGGACCACCAATACTGCCTCACGATGTCACACACAAGTAAGTGCAAATGTGGAACCAGAGTTACAGTCTCTTAAATACATCCTACAGGACTGCCCAGCATGCATGGACCTAAAATGTAAGACCTGTCCAGAGGGAGCAGAACTGATGTGGTGCCCCACTCAGATCTGAAGAGGACTGTTGACTTTGTCCTAGCAACGGAACTGCATATCTAGCATAACCAAAAGGGCTGAAGAAGAAGAAGCTTCTAATCACTAACATTTTAGAGTCTCTACTTTTATATTAAGTGGCACTTTGCACACATAGTTGAAAGGCCAACATGTTTTTAAATTAAACAAATGTTGCAGTCATAAAAGTGAATCATTATATACTGAACCAAAGTAAAACAAAGTTCCTACTGTATTTCCATTATACTAGCTTTCCAGCTCTATATTGTTTTTGCATATCATTATTATTATCTTCTCTTTCTCTGTTGACTGAAGTTGCTTTAATTTCATCTGAGATTTTTACTAGCAGTGTTCAAATGACCTATTCTCTTAAAAAATACATACAAATAGATATTTAATTGTTATATACAGGTGAAAGTAAATATTATTTCTTAATGTTTAAGACTGGAATTTTGAACTTCACCTAAAGAAAACTAAAATAATCAGCAGGAAGAAAAGTTGCCGTCATGAATTCAAAAAGCAGATCACAGAATGTTGAATCTGTCCCCAAAAAAGTGGTCAGCAATGGTCTCACATCAGCATCAGCTTCCACAATCACATCACAAAGCAGCAAAGGACTTCTGCGACAAAGAACAGAAGTGCGTGCTTCATCTGCAAAGTACTATGACATAGCTTCAACAATTCTTGGTGGGTCCAGTGATGTAGCAGAGTTATTTCTAAATTCTGCCAAGGTCAGTTTTCTAGTTTTTAAAATGCATGTTTAGTACTTTCATAGTTGTAAACTTTTGTCATTTTGCATAAATTACAAATGGCGAACAGTTTGTTTTAAGTGGTGATGCTTCTGTCACAATGTATTTCTATGGCAAACTTAAAATATGGCTGATAAGAAAAAAAATGCGCCAATGTTAAATGAAGATGTTTGTCTTGAGCTATCTACTTCATGGTGGCCTCTACCTCTTGCACTAGGGATTCCAGAACAGTGATTGACTTGTAATGTTATCAGCTGGTTTCCTTAAAATGTGTCTTCTTCTTACCTTATGTTCTACTGGTATCTGTCTGGTTCTTTTTAACAGTTCTCTGTCAGAGATCTTTTCATATCATGTGTGTGTCTGAAGACGCAATAGAAAGACATATTGAGATTAAATTTTCACTGAACTTTCTATGGACAATTTGTAAATCAGTCCAACTTTTTTCATGTAATTATACTATTTCCTTTACAAGTTTTGGGCAAAATATTATATATTTATTGTGTACTGGCAAGCAGAAAAGTCATGACCCAATTTGCTTGACATGCTTGAGATACCATGTGACCTTTAGATCTCGGGCAACACTGTTACTTGTTTACTGACACAATTTACATAGGTGAGTGTGGTTAAATGGTTTCCAAACCTGCCTGCTGACAAGCAGAGGTAGGAAGCAGTTCAAATCCCTTGTCATACAACATTAAAAAAAAAATGCTAATACAATCATTTTAATTTATTTGCGAATTGTGTGTTTTAAAAAAAATTATGATATTTCATGGTAAATAACATTATTTTCAGATCAGGTGAAATTAGCAGAACTCTTGGAATAAAAATATTTTTCTCATGGTGGAGGGGTTGATGGTTATGGTGTGGTAAAGAGTAGTTGAATGTTGAGAGTTCCATAAGACAGCAAAAAAGATTAATAACATGGACACAAAGACAGCTTATGGCAAATATCAGGTACAAGACTTTTCAGGCATGTCATAAGAAGAGGCCCACCGTAGCAAACAATCGGATGCAGCAGGCATCGTTGGAGGAGTGGGCAAACTCATGGCTGGTCAAAATAAATGAGGAAAAAACAACATGTACGATATTCTCGCTTTCAAACAAACCCCAGAACACCAAAATAAGTCTTAACGGCAAATATCTGCGGCCAAACGACAACCCAAACTACCTGGGAGTCACATTTGATTGGCGCATGACATGGAAAAGTCAGATCGAGAGAAACCGAATGAAAGGCAGACAAAGAATGGCAATCATGAGGAAACTTGCTGGCACAAGCTGGAGAGCAGACAAAAGAATACTCCAGAAACTGTACACTGGAAGAGTGAGACCAGTTCTCGAATATGGCATTGCGGCATGGACAACAGAAGCAAAGGCGAACTTCGATAAAATTAGCAAACTTCAAAACCAAGCCATAATAGTTATAACAGGAGGCATGAAGTCAACGCCAATTGTAGAACTTGAAAAGATTACAAATCTGCAATCCATGACCGACAGAAGAGACTGCAGAGCCCAGCAGCAAGTATAGAAACTCAGAAGACTGACAGACCATCCAATGCATCAGAGACTAAATAGATTTGGAAATGGGAAACTAAAGCGGAGAAACTTTGCAGAAATAGCCAAATAAAAAATGAGCGAAGACCCTATGAACACCGTAACAACACCAAAGCCCATCCCTACTGTACGCAAACCTACATGGAAGCAGCATATCATTCCGGAGGTGGTAGAAAATATACCAGGTATTGGAAACAAGAACAGCCAGACTGAAAAAGAAATAAGAGACATAACCCTGAGGTACATAGCGGAAAACTACCCATGCATACACCGCCCGTTCTGTAACAAACACAACACAGAATGGAGGGGCAGGGGTATTCCTGAGCCTACCTAATGGTAGAAAAATAACACTGTCAGCACTGTCACTGGAAAATTCTCAAGCAATTTCAGACCGGAGGCAGAGGCACTGAAGGCTGCAGTAGAAGCAATGCTCACAGGCGAAAGCAATGAAAGCCAGATAGTCCTGTTCACAGATGCCCTGGCCGTGGTTACAGCACTAAAAAGCCAGAAAAATACCCAACTTAATGATTTAAGAGCAGTACTCTGTCAACTATGCCAGCAGTCCGCACCAAAAAGAGTAGTGGTACAGTGGGTTCCATCCCACTGTAACATCCAAGGCAACGAGGAGGCAGACAGACTGGCAAAAGAAGTTGCAAAACTACCACAACCAGATTCTAGTCTGAACTATGAAGAGTCCAAAAGGCTTATTAGGGCCAGATACATGGCCAAATGGGAAACAGAACATACTGGCTACACAAAAAATCATGCCTACTACCAGCTGAATAGAAGAGAGCAGGTCGTGGTCTTCAGACTCCGCACAGGCCACAACAGACTGAGGTACCATCTATTCAATAAATTGAAGATAGGTGGCACTGACGAATGCTCGTGTGGCACAGGGAAAATGACAGCTGAACATCTGCTGCAAAATTGCCCGACATACGAGGACTAGAGAAAGCACATGTGGCCATCACCAGTGGCAACACTAGACAAGCTCTATGGCAGTGTCGCCAGCCCCAGGATGACAGCTTTCTTTGAACAAATTCAAGTTGACGTCTGACAGTGTACGAAGAAGAAGAAGAAGATGCCGATTGGAACACACGGTGACAACGGGCAAAATCACAGAGAAAGGCATAGCGAGAAATATTGCACAGCTCAAAGGAATGGCAAAGGTGATCAATGGTGGAATTGATAAATGACACATAGTGATAAGAGGAGATGGACATCGATAATCGCCAGCGCTAACCAACAAGGCAAATGATGATGTTGATGAGAGATGGGCGGATTAAAGAGGAAAGAAATTTACTTAATTGAGGCCACAATCTTGAAAGGAGCATCCAAAGTGCAAATGTTTTCATTCCAAGAATTACGCTCTTTCCAACCAATCTGAAAATGATGGTGTTTTCTGTGCGAAGCAGGGTACTACAGCTAGTGTTTAATAATGCTTATATTTTCCTGTTACTTTCTTTGTGCTGTTGTACAGATTTTTCATATTTCCTTTTGCTGCAGATTCCAATGCGTCTCTTGCTCACTTATTAATATATTACCTATTGTCTTTTCTGATGGTCTTTCTTACTTCTTTATTGGCTTCAGTGTATATTTTCTGAGTTTTGATTCTAGAATTTAAGATTTTGCTTCTATTCAAATTTGTTTATATCCACAGTTGACGTATTGAAGGGAAAATCGAGACAAGATTATATTTTCATGAACTTATTGTATGAAACCTTCCATACAGCAAGGTTCAGACTTTAAACTGTGTAAAGCCATATACAAGGTGTCAGCTGTGAGACCTTTTTAGACAAGTTTATATAATTTATTTTATGTCTCATGCTTTTAAAGGCATCAAAACTTAAGCAATTTCCTAGGTTGCCTGTAACTAAAATACTTTCACTTAGAAGTAGACATATTGTCATGCTGTGTTATTACAATTTTCATACAGAATGGAAACTGGAAGAAACTTGAACAACTTCTACAGCAAAGTAGTGAGATTGGTTTGAACATTAACTGTGCAGATAAAAGAACTGGCAACACCGCTCTTATATGGGCTTCCAAACGGGGGCACTCTAAGGTAATGTCATATGCTCTCATTAGAGATCACGTAACATTGTTATTTAAATATGGGATGTCAGAGCTGTATTGTTGAAAATGAAGAAGTTGTCTCAGATCCAAAGTTGACAGTGAGCATCATTTCCTACTGCATGTTCCATGGAGATAGAAAATAGTGCAGAATGACTGCCGCAGATGGATGTGTCGGACCGAAAGGTGCAAATATCGCAGTCAAACTGTAAACTAGCGACACAACGCATTCCATTCTCTGAACTACATCCTGCTACTTGCAAAGCGCTGCTCAGGGCTTGGTGGCAGGAGATTGAGAACGAATGCAGAAGAAGAAGTGCAGAATGAAAGAGGGAGTTGTAAGATGAGACACATATTTTCTTGTTCTTCTGCAAACTATAGAATTCTGATGTTTGATAAATGATGTGACAGAAGCAGCCAAACAGTTTATTATTATAATTGTAGATTAATTGTGACAAACATTTTTGTGCCTTGTAGTTTATTAATTTGTCAAAATGTGTCCATTTCTTTAGAATTTGCTACATTCTTGGCAGGCTTTATTTTGACTATTAAAATAAATATTTAAAATTCTTTGCTGGTTTATAGGACAAATTATAAAATAATAAATAGATAGGCCTACATGAATAATGAAATCATCTACGTTCTTTTAACGCTTACAATATGCTGTTCATGTGTTCTTATTAATCAAACATAAGCTTTCAACACAGGTAGTTGAACTACTCCTGCGTTATGGAGCTGATGCTACAGTGTGTAACTATGAGGGCCAGAGTGCACTCGAGACAGCGTTTCCATCAGTTAGGACTATCATCTTGGACTGGGTAGAGACTCAGGAAGAACTGAATGAAAGACTTCTGTTACAGACATCTTGGCAGGGAAACTTGTCCATTGTTAGGAAAATACTGGTAATGTTTTAGTTCCAGGATAAATTAGACTATAACATGTTTTTCAAAATACGACCACCTACAAAAACAAGAGGGCATAGCTACAAAATAGCTAAAGAAAGGTCAAGATTAGATATTAGGAAATACGTTTTTAGTCAGAGAGTGGTGAATGCTTGGAATGCATTACCACAGGAAGAAGTGGAAGCAAGGACAATTAATGCATTTAAGAATAGATTGGATGCACACAGCTTTTAGAGCAAGGAAATGTAAATTAAACTGGTCATATACAGACACTGCAGAGTCTTCTAAACCAGTATAAAGACGTTAAGTTTTTTAAAAAGTTATAAGTGATTTTTTTCTTAAATAAAAGTTCTTGAATGAAACTGGCTGAACTAAAGTTATACAGAGGTTGAGGCTTGAAGACTCTGTCACTTTATAATAGTGGGGATCTACTATCCTTGTAAACTTGGGGTGCAGATCAACAAAAGACCTGCCGTTGTTGCTGTGCAAGCACTCTTTATTGGCACTTAGAATGTGTACAGGGTGACATTTTGAAGCCTATTAATGACTGCTTGTTTGATGATGACACTGCAATAGATGAATCAGCAATACATAGACTGCAGAACTTGAAAATGAAATGAGGGTCGAATGGCGGGGGACGTATAAGAGGATGGAGCAGGGTTGTGGTCAATCAATGAGCTACAGGAACCCACAGCATTCACACCTTTGACCATTTTCTGAGAGAGTATAGCCAGAATGCAGCAAAGAACAGAACTTCATAATACAAACCTACACTTGACATTTTAAAATTTACCATTTACCTTTCCACTATTAAACAAAATAATGTATATAGATTAGGTTTCTAGGGAAGGGCTCAGTTGTCTCAAGGTAATGTGTCCACCTTGGGTGCTGGAGGTTGTGGGTTCGAATCAAGGTGGAAACCGGTATTTTTTCACGTGAATCGTCTGGTAAAAACTCCCCCTGATCTCTGGGCAGTGAGAACCAACTCCCGTGTTCAGTGTTGAACACGTTAAAAATCCCTTGACAGTTAGAAATCAAAAAGAGTAGGCTTAACGACCGCTGCCTGGACAAAATTCAAGTTAAAAATTTACCCAAATTATTTTGTACCTTTCTCCAGGCCTAGTAAGCCTCAGGAAGTTTAAAATACCTACTATGAATAACAAATAGCCTTCGGCTACCTGGCAACAGATATTAACATAGCTGTTTGAATACCAGGATTCCAAGTGTTCTATTTCAGCATACTAAGGTAATGGAAATGAAAAATGACTCGTAGAACCAACTTCATTGTACCAGGGCACCCTCAAATGTGCTGTCCCTTTATTGCTGACAGTGATGACGACAGAGCATGAACTCTGTAGCTTCCTGGACGACTTCAAAATTTTCCCGTAACTTTTTCAAGTACCAAATTACAACTAGGTCAACTGGGAGAAGTGGTAACATCATGAAAAAAAACCCAACATGCCGGTCTGTAAAACTGGGCATATCATGATTTGGACCTGGTACATTGGAATTGTCAACCAAGTTCAAAACCCTTAGGCCACAGACTCTTCTACTGGGGTAATTAATAGTTATGTTAAGTGAAATAGATACAAAAAGATACTGTATACTCTGGCTTCTTTCTCCTCTCAACCTAATGCTGTTGCTGTGTTCTTTCCATAGATCTGTCGTTTCGAAAACCATAAAATCTTGTGTTTAATACGCACACTTAATCTAGCCCTACATTTTTCTGGTAAAATGAAAATTTGTGTAAAATACGCACCATGAGTTTTCAAGATTTGATTTTATGAAACATTTGAACTTATAGGTAATAACCAATAGTAGGTGCACATCTAAGTTTAGGGTATTTTAGACTCCCTAGTCATCATTGTGGAGCGTTAAGCCTAGTTGACAGCGAACTGGCTTGCTAGACTGGGATTACAGCGTGCCAGGGTTAGAATTCACTGAAGGACATACAAAAATCCAGGCAGGGGTTCATGCCCAGTACGGCCACTTCTCCAGTCGACCCAACTGTAAATGGGTACATGACATATGAGTTGGGAAAGGTAAAAACAGCAAGGAAAGGAACCGGCCACCTCACCTCACATATACTGCTGCTTAGTACATCTTAGTATCATTCTTCGCCTCAGGACTGGACACAATAGACCTGATAAACACATGTACAGGCTTCGTCTGTCTGCTTCGCCGCTGTGTACATGGGGGACAGGCAAAAAACTGCTGAGCACGTTTTGCAGGACTGTCCTCTGTATGGTCAATTAAGGAAGATACACTAGACAAATGATTCAACACTACAATCAAAGCTGTATGGAGCTAGAGAGCAGTTAACGGTCGAGTTCATCACAGAAACTCGCCTGATGGTGTAAACATCTAGGATGCGTTCCCAAAAAGAAGAAGTACATGAAGAGTTATCTTCATTCCCGACCGCAATTGTTGTCATGCGACTGACCTTTACTTTTTTTACATTCTAGCAACTCCAAAATAAATGTTTTAGGAAATTTACGTGAATGAGGAGTTCTTCTTCTTCTTCTTCGTACGCAGTCAGACATCATCCTTTATTTTTTCGAAAAAAGCAGCGGTCATCCTGAGGCTGTCGACACTACCATAGAGCTTGTCTAGTGTTGCCACTGGTGATGGCCACATCTGCTCTCTCTGATCCTCGTATGTCGGGTAGTTTTGCAGCAAATGCTCAGCCGTCATTTTCCCGGTACCACACGGGCATTCGTCAGTGCCACCTATCTTCAATTTGTTGAATAGGTGGTACCTAAGTCTATTGTGGCCAGAGCGAAGTCTTAAGACCACGACCTGCTCTCTTCTGTTCAACTGGTAATAGGCATCGTTTTTTGTGTATCCAGTATGTTCGGTTTCCCATTTGGTCATGTATCTAGCTCTAATAAGCCGTTTTGACTCTTCGTATGTCATACTAGTATCTGGTTGTGGTAGTCTTGCACCTTCTTTTGCCAGTCTGTCTGCCTCCTCATTGCATTGTATGTTGCAGTGGGATGGAACCCACTGCACCACTACCCTTTTTCGTGCGGATTGCTGGCATAGTTGACAGAGTACTGCTCTTAGATCATTAAGTTCAGTATTTTTCTGGCTTTTTAGTGCTGTGACTACGGCCAAAGCATCGGTAAGCAGGACTATATGGCTTTCATTCCTTTTACCTGTCACCATTTCTTCCACTGCCACCCCCAGTGCCTCTGCCTCCGCTCTGAAATTCATTGTGTATTTTCCAGTAGCGAATGACAGTGTTATTTTTCTGCCATTTGGTAGATTCAGAAATGCTCCTGCCGTTCCGTTCTGTGTTGTGTTTGTTACAGAACCGTCGGTGTATGCATGGGTCCAGTCCATGCTTATGTAGTTTTTCGTTATGAAGCTCAGGGTAGTATCTCTTCTTTCTTTTTCAGTCTGGCAGTTTTTGTTTCCAATACCTGGTATATTTTCTACCACCTCTGGAAATATGTGCTGCCTCCAGGTAGGTTTTCGTACAGTAGGGATGGGCTTTGGTGTTATTAGTGCGTTCATGGGGTCTTCGTGCATCTTTGCTTTGGCTATTTCTGCAAAGTTTCTCCGCCTTAGTTTCCCATTTCCGAAATTGTTTAGTCTCTGGTGCATTGGATGGTCAGTCAGTCTTCTGAGTTTCTCTGATTGCAGCTGGGCTCTGCAGTCTCTTCTGTCGGTCATGGATTTGCAGTTTTGTAATCTTTTCAAGTTCTACAATTGGCGTTGACTTCATGCCTCCTGTTATAACTCTGAATGAGGAGTTCAAAATATACTAGATTCAGACATGGATAAGGATATAAAGTGCTAAGAATTTTGACATCCATATGTATCCCTGAGTGGTATCCCTGAGTGGTATCCCTGAGTGGTATCCCTGAGGGGTATCCCTGAGGCAAAATCTGCATCCTATGCTATCTCCAGTCGTCTCGATGAATGTCTTGCCACTGGTAAAAGGTAGCTTAGGCTCTGTGAGTGAGGTTGACAAAAGGCGCAGTTTCTTCCTCACTTTAATCCAAATCTCCGCGCAAGTCACCCATTTCAGCGGACACAGCCAGAGATACGACTGTCCACACGGCTGAACAAAGAGAGTGCTCTTCATCACTTGTGATGGACAAACTCAAAAACTATCAACATGTAACATTAACACAATTGTGCGCCGCATAGGAAATAGGGTGTTAGGCCCATATCATTTTGTAACCAACGGCACATAGTGGATGATGTGGTCAGCATCACGCTGGTCGCTTTTACTTCCCAGATTTTCTGGTACCCAATTTCTGTGGCTGGGTTGACCACAGGGGCCAGTTTGTGATCAGAAAAAAAAATCTGTGTTCCCTCGGTATTGTTTGACCAGAATAAATATAAATTCCTCATGTGGATCCCAAGACTTAACTAGAGAGGAAAAAAACAAGGCCACAATGACTAGGTATTTGCATGTAAAACAGTGGGCCACAGAAACCATCTCTGCAAGAGCACAAAAATCTTGTCACAGGCTTCTTGCAAAGAGTTGATCTATTGGGTTTTATGTCCATTGAACTACTGGATTGAAAATTAACATATGATAAGGATGATATATGTACTTTATCTCTCTCTCCTTTATGTACACTGTACGGAACACTAAATCCTCCCTTCATCAATTAATAGACTCAAGCGCATCCAGCAGCAAATGAGATGTGGTGTTAGTTGTGATGTCTGCTGTAACATTTATCAGTTCGTAATTATACCCCACAGCAAAACAAAAGCAACATCGACGTGAACTGCCAAAATGCCGAGGGGCTGACACCTCTGATGCTGGTGTGCAGAGACATACGATTATTTGACAGACTCAGTTCTCAGCTCAATAGACATTACAGTCCAGTACAAGTGGCAGAGGAACTCATGAAAGGCAATGCGTAAGAGCTAAGTCCTCTTTTATTACAGCAGTAAATTTAAGGTATTTTAATAATTGTACCATCTATAGTATAGGGGTGGCTCAGTTGTTTTGAAGTAAGGTGTTTACCTCGGGTGCCAAAGGTTGCCGGTGTTAGTCACATTTGAAAAAATTGAATCTTTCTGGTAAAAATTCTCCTGATCTCTGGGTAGTGAGATCGGACTCCCGTGTTCAGTGTCAAGCAAGCACGTTAAAAATCCGCCAGAAATAGACAAATGTAGGTGTTAAGCCACTGCTCGAACAAAATTAAAAAATCTACCCAAATTATTTGTACCTTAATCCAAGTTTAGTAAGCTGCAGGAAGTATAAATATATACTTCGGCTACCTGACAACAGACATTAAACATGCCTGTTTGAATACCAGAATTTAAGTAAATATTCTAAGTAAGTAGAGTATTTATTTGAACTTATGTGTAAATGAGTACCTGACTCAAGATGTCCGGAAGGTAAAGTATTTTACAAATGCTCAGATCTTGTACAAGAAAGTTTCTACCTCAACCCCAATTACAACAATTGCTATCAATAGGGCTATGTGTAGCTCAAAATGCGTCCAAAGATCCACACAATCCAAAGGGTATTGATTGAATCAATTGGTTGATTGAAAAAGTAGTGATACAAAATGGTTGTTTAAAAACTGCAATGCTATGGAGATATTTTTTGAGTAAATTTTGCCATTTACAGTCATTTGTTTCTTATTATTATTAAAGACACAATTATCAGAACTGTGATGAAAAGTTCTTCAACATTTTCATATTCTTCATCACTATCATCATCATCATATTTGTCTTTGTGTCAGTGAATATACCAACATCTATCTGTCTCATAAACCTGGCATTCTGTGCCAGGTTTCTCAGCACTGCTGTACAGTTTCTCCTTCAAGTAGGTCAGAAATCCCCATGGTCTGGGTTTGCTTCTTTCTTGAAGAAAACGTAACCAGGAAATATGTTCCACAATTTGCATTTCACCCTTGTATCAACATATAACTGGTTGTCTACACTTTATCTATTTGTCTACACTTTATGTTTGTCTACACTTTATCTGTTTGTCTAGACTTTATGTTTGTCTACACTTTATCTGTTTGTCTACACTTTATGTGTTTGTCTACACTTTATCTGGTTGTCTACACTTTATGTGTTTGTCTGCACTTTATCTGTTTGTCTACACTTTATGTGTTTGTCTACACTTTATCTGTTTGTCTACATTTTTATCTAACTGGTTGTCTACATTATATCTGTTTGTTTACACTTTATGTAATTGGTTGTCTACACTTTATGTTTGCCTACATTATATCTGTTTGTCTACATTTTATCTGTTTGTCTACACGTGTATTTAACTAGCTGCCTACACTTTATCTGTCTGTCTACAGTTTATCTCATTGAAGAGATGTTTCAATACATGGACATTTTGTATAATAATGATTGAAATGTGCAGCTATGGAATGTGAAAATTTAACAAATCTTTTGTTTCAGTGACATTCTTGTAACAGATAGTGATGGCCGATCATGTTTACACTACGCTGCACAGTCTCCTGCAGCATCTGCTGAGCGTCTGACAGTTGCACTAGTGGCTGGAGGTTTTGACACAGGTAAGATGGCCTACAATTGCTGCAGCCCTGATATCTTGTCTCATGACTGTCAATATGGAACAGTCTTTGTTGAGGGTCATTTATCTGATTACAAAACTTATAGATTAATATGATAGACATTTTAAATGTGTGTTCTCATACTGAATTACATAGACAAGGAGCATTCGATATAATCATTAAAAAGTTTCAGATGTGACAGTGCAATGTGCTGTACCATCATACCAGATTATAATAATTGAAGTAACAATACCAAAACTAAAATGGTGAGGTTGAATCAGCTGATTAAAAAAATAGATTTAGCTGGGAAATGATTTTTGTACAAGATGTGAAGCTGTTCATATATCTGGAGAACACTATTGACAGTCTTGGTAGTACGGAAAGAGATAAAGATCTAAGAATGTATCAAATGAGGGGTTTTATTTCATTTTGCTAGATCTTCATGATACCCTCATTGAGAATATGAGATTAGTATGTGGACATCTGTTGGTAAAATCCAGACATGAACTGGCCCAGATCAAAGACTATGTTCACATTACTGCAAATAAGAGACACTGTAGACAAGCACAATGATTGTTGTGTTAGATGATGGCATTGTAATTGATGAATTAGCATTTCATGGATCGCATGAGTATGAAATCAAGTGTGGACTAAGCAGAGATGGACACCTGAGAGGACGGCCAAGAGTGTGTGCAACCAGTGAGCAACAAGAACAATAAGTATCCATACCCTTCACCATTTTCTGTAATAGACTGAGCACCTTTGAGTCTGCCTGAAATGCAATGATGTTAAATATATGTAGCATAAAATATAATCAAGTCATTACTTATCTCAGTCATATGTAAATAACAGATGAAATTGTAATTAGTTATTGCATTATACAGACTTGCAACATTCCTTGTGTTTTAGGTAGCCTTTAAACGTTAGCAGTAGATAGCTGAATATTTCATAGTTTCCTAACGGAAATAGATCAAGAAAAGTACGTTCAGCTGATAGAAAAGATAAATGGGGACTACTCAATGAAGATTACACTATTCTACCAGCTAATCAATATACCAATACAACATGGCATTCATCAAGATGATACAATCTCTCCTAAACTCTTCACAGTGGCCCTTGAGGAAGCCTTTAGAAAACAAAATTGAGAAAACAGATATCAACATAGATGGAGAAATGCTGAAGCACCTAAGGCTTGCTGATGAATGACATAGTCATGGTGTGAGAGAGGCTGAGCAAGCAAAGCAGTAGGTCTTAAAATAAATAGAAAGAAAGGCCCATACGTGCAGAACACTTATTGTCTATGTGGGGAACTGCTGCTAGGAAATGTCCTTTTGAAGATGTAAATTTGTACATTTTCCAGGGCCAAAAAATTACAAACTCTGCAAACATAAATCACAAAATTCCACATAGGAAAGCCGCACAATGGTTCAGCTTCAATTGTATCAAACCCATACTTCAATAAAGTGAGAAATGACAAGACCAGATCCCATACCTTTAACAGCAAGGTAATTCCAGCCATGATCTATGGTTGCGAGGTAGGGAACCTATGAAAAGAAAGCATATGCAGTGAAGCTCTAAGTCGCTCAAAAGGCAATGGAAGGAAGAACATTGACAGGTTCTTTACTGGATCAAATTCGCATCACAGAAATCAGGCACCAAACTGCCTTCAATGACATCATAGATGCTACATTGTTAAACAAATGAAGATGGACGGTGTATGGGGTGTGCATGTCGGACAACAAATGTTCAAGAAAGGTGATATCCTGGTGGCTCTGCAACTTTAAGCACCCAAGCAGACCTCCATCCTTGAGATGGAGAGATGGTCTGAGTAAAACCCTTTGTCCAACATGTTACTCCAGGGCAAAAGACTTCACTGAGTTTAAACAACAGATGGCTACTTGGCATCAGGTACTTCATTTGCCTGATTGAATATCAGGATTACAGAATAGATGACATTTCTTCTTGGAAGACCATTAACATCTGCTAAAAATAAGTTAGAATGGCTAGTCTCTTTCACTTTATTTGTCCTCAGAACTCTGTGACAAGCATTTGCTGACTCCTCTTCATTTGGCTTCACAGTCAGGAAACACCAGCAATGTTGTTGCTTTGGCAGACAAGGGATCTGATGTTAATGCCAAGGGCTTTGCTGGTCTCACTCCTTTACATTTGACTGTAAGTGCTAGCTATAAACATTTTTCTCTACAGTCATTTAGTGTTTTAGAATGTTAAAAAATTTCAAGAACTTGTAAAATTGCACACCAATGCGATGTCATTGCAACTCATGGTCAATGGCACTGCCTAGTGAGGGCTTTCTTAATTAACCTCTCATTTCCTACATTTTTATGAATAGTTTTTTGTTATCACTCTGAAGTGTATTGGTTGCATTCGGGAAGATTGTATTTTTTATTTTTCTAGATGTCTGAATTTTTATGAGCAGTGAAGAATCAAGATTTGCTTTAAGTTCAGAAAGACATTCACAGAAACTTATGAAATGTTAAAACATATTTATGTTAATCAGTGCATGAGCCATACATGTTGTTACGAATAGTTAAAGTGATTGAAGGATAGTCGACAGTCAACAGATGATGACTCATGCTTAGGGTGACCTATGACATCATCAGACAACGCACATCTTGCCCAGGTTCATGAGAAGGCATGTTCCAATTGTCTCAAAGTTCGAGAAATAGCAGAAGAATGCAACTACTTCATGAGATCAGGCCATGACATTCTTACAGAGAAATTACAAATGCTTTGGGATTTATAAAGTTTGTTCTGTAACTCCTGACACAGGGTCAGAAAGCCAATTGTGTTGCCATCTTTCAGGATCTTCTGGATTAAGCTAATCAGGATGACAACTTCTTATAGTGCTTTGTTTTACATTATGAGACTGCTAACCGTGTGGCACACCCCAGGATCCACACTTGTGATGAAAATGGTGATTGCTTATATTATTAAATTGAAATATTTTGAGCTTACTTACATCTGTTCAAATATTCCATGGGGCATTTATTAGGGAAGAAAGAATACAACCACTGAACACTAGTAAACACTTAGTGAAAGGTGAACATCATGTCATACAAAGTGCCACAGGAATCACTTTGCTTTTAAACCACATACATGCTTGGTGCAGGCTTCCTACAAGATACTCTGTAGCAATGGTGTACTCATGAAGTAGAAATGAGGGATTGATGATGATGATGGATTGAAATGCATATTAAAAGATATTTCAGTGATAATTTATTTTTCCAACTTTCAACTTCTTTGAAAAATGTCATAAAACTGACCGGAATACCAATAGATGAGGTAGAGAGCTTCACATAGCTAGGGAGAATCATAAACAAAACATACTGTGCAAATGAGAATATACAGAACAATCTTGTGTATAACGCATACACTTGATTTAGCACTACATTTTCTGGTAAAATGAAAATTGATGTTTAATACACACCATGATTAAAAAAACTAAAAGTATAGGTAATCACAAACACAAATAGGTTTGTAGCGTCTAAATGTTAGGTGCATTGGACTCCATTGTCATCCCTTTCACTAGAAAGAAGTTCATCTATTGAGAAAACACATGGCACATTTAATTTTGCCCCATTTTTACTGTCAAATTGCAACAACCTTTGCAATATAGGTTACCTTCGGTGTCAAAAATAACGTATTGTTTAGTACTTACGTTTTATAATACTCACCTGAGCTTTAGCAGGCCAAAACAAGTAA
Organism: Ariolimax columbianus; assembly: GCA_036924085.1. NCBI lineage: Eukaryota > Metazoa > Mollusca > Gastropoda > Stylommatophora > Arionidae > Ariolimax > Ariolimax columbianus. Next base: position 39,209,219 of record JAVGWX010000004.1, on the reverse strand, counting down.
AAATGAGAGATATATACACAAGTTTTTATCAGGATACAAAAGCTAAAAGTGGTTGTTTCCATATTTTGAAAGTTATACAGAACTCTAAAATAATCAGAATGCATATCAAGCTAAGGATTTTCAACTCCAGTGTGAAGTCGGTCCTTCTATTCTAAGGTCCACAACATGATTACTAAGGCAAGTCTTGCTTTTGGAATACTATGAATGAATGTTTGGATCTGGTATAGAATGAGTGTTGCCACTCTTCCAAATGTTTGTGAAACATGGACAGTCAATAGCAGATTGAGTTGTCTCCGCAGACTGCTCATGATCAGCCCGGCACGATCAAGTGACCATCTATAAAGTCCTCAGCAGGGCGAAGCTGCCAGGCATCCACACTCATGCTGCAGAGAGCCCAAATCAGATGGACTTAGCTTATGGTTACCAAGCACCCCCCAAGCAGCTGTCGTGCGGTGAGCTCAGGACAGGCAAGCGTTGTCAGGGAGAGAAGAAATGATACAAAGGCTCTCTGACAGCATCGTTGAACAGTTGCTCATTGATTTCATCTTCTGGGAACTGCTTGCTCCAAATTGCTTTGCCTGGCACACTGCCATCGCACACAGTGCTGGCATCAGTGCGGAGAAATGCATCACTACAGCTCTAAATAGGAGATCTGCATGAAAGGACAGAATGTAAGATGGCCCAATTACTGGCGCTATCCATGTGTGCCACATGTGCAGTAAAGTTTGTCACGCTCGGATCAGACTGTGCAGCCATGTGTGGTCACATCTGAATACACATGCCAAATGCTGTTGCCATCCTTGCTTGTAATGGGCAACTATTATTATTATCATTATGGAGCAAAAACGTGGCGGATGATTAAGGTCAGTAATACAAGAAAACAGGACTGTATCAGCAAATCCCTCTGAAAAATTCTGGGCCTCAAGTACTTTGACAAGTTTACAAATAAGGCTGATGGGGGAGAACAGAATGAAGACAGGTAAAACAGAAAATCTTAGAAAGAAGGTGGCACAGGATAGGCCACACACTGCAAAAGCTCCAAGCCAGTATCAGCAGGCAATTTGTCATGAAACTACCAGGAAAAAAGAGGCAAAGAAAGCCCAACGAACACATGAAGAAGATATCTAGAGCCAATACAAAAGAAATGGGGAGAAACTAGAAAGATCTGGAGAAAATAGCTTGGAGAGGGTTGTTGGTTGATGGACTATACTTCCCAAGGTGATAAGAGCAAAGAAGAAGAAACACGTCAATTGAAATTAGAAAGACTCATATATTAATTAAATTAACTATGCAATCACTTGACACAACCACATATTTTTAATCAAATGTGCAGTTTTAAGTGCTTGTGTCTTTTGTCACTAGGCCTTCAAAGATCATCATATCACAACACATACTCTGCTAAAATATGGTGCTGATGTGACCATGACTGATGATCGTGGACTGACTCCACTTGACGTGGCTAAAACCAGAAGAATGAAAAATACCCTAAAGGAAGCTTGGATAGCAGCAACAAAGATCAGCAGTCCACCACAAGATACCACTAGCATTAAAAAAATGGCAAATGTTGATGAAGTAGCAAAGAAATCAGAGCCTTCTCAGAAAAAAAGTGCTAGTGTAACATCAAATGTAAGAACATTTATTATTTTATTATAGGAATTATCATTTACAGGTACAACAAATAGTTTTTGGTGCATGCGGAGGAGGCATGTCAAGGTACAAATAGTTTTTGGTGCATGTGAAGGAGGAATGTCAAGGTACAAATAGTTTTTGGTGCATGCGAAGGAGGCATATCAAGGTACAAATAGTTTTTGGTGCATGTGAAGTAGGAATGTCAAAATACAAATAGTTTTTGGTGCATGTGAAGTAGGAATGTCAAGATACAAATAGTTTTTGGTGCATGTGAAGGAGGCATATCAAGGTACAAATAGTTTTTGGTGCATGTGAAGTAGGAATGTCAAAATACAAATAGTTTTTGGTGCATGTGAAGTAGGAATGTCAAGATACAAATAGTTTTTGGTGCATGTGAAGGAGGCATATCAAGGTACAAATAGTTTTTGGTGCATGTGAAGTAGGAATGTCAAAATACAAATAGTTTTTGGTGCATGTGAAGTAGGAATGTCAAGATACAAATAGTTTTTGGTGCATGTGAAGGAGGCATATCAAGGTACAAATAGTTTTTGGTGCATGTGAAGGAGGCATATCAAGGTACAAATAGTTTTTGGTGCATGCGAAGGTAATTTATGAGGTAATTTATGTTGTATTTGTTCTTAGAGTTTTCCATGTCTGTAGATATCTCTGCAATCGGTTTCTACAGGCCATCTATTAAGTTTTTGTTATTGTTGTTTTTAATAATTGTTTAGATATTTTTAATCCCTTTGCAAATTTATGATAACATTAACAAGTATAGATAACTCAGATGCCATGCCAAAACAATTGTACAAATAAATCTACATTATAACCAAAAGCTCTCTGTCAGGGACACTTGAAAACACCTAATAAATCATAATAACAGTGATGAATATGGATTGGAGTGTATTTATCTGACTGCTATGCCCCTTATGAATTTTCGGTGTATGCCAGGAATGGTAGTGGCCACGCTAGTGTAAGAAAGAATAGTTGTGATCAGTCCAAGGAAACTCCAAGTCCAAGGAGTAAGCAAACAAAAAATAAAATGACATAAATAATTTGATTATAGTGTAGGTTTCAAAGTGCTGACACGATGTCGAAGCTAAACATGTCAATGTTATCAACTAGACTTTTAGTACCTTCGCAGCTTCTATTAACTTTTTTTCATTTTTCCTGTTTTATCATGTCTGAGGGGGAAGGAGACTAACATCTGGTCATGCAAAACATTCTGATTTAACATATTAGTCAGGGTCAGGTAGAATATACTGGCCAACTCTCCCACCTCCCTTCCATGTAAATTTCCATGAAAACGGGGTTTTCATGGCAGCCTGGCTGGCGATGTGTGAGATCAATGGTATCCCTGTCGTAGTGAATGACTCGCAGATTAAAACAACCACCTGGAGGACGCTGGTCCATCTTTATCAGCATGCTCAGGATGTAAGGAAGGCTACTGCAACCTTCCAATTAACTTCCTTTTCAGAGCACACAAAGTGACTTCTTCAGTATTTGTCTGAAAATGACGTTGGGATGCTGTGTTTTTTTTTGGGCATCAGGATTACTTTCCAGATCCCTATATATTAGCCAGACTATATTAGTGACTAGTGCAGCCTGTTTCCAGAGCCGTCACTTGGAGGCAGAATAGGGTCTTGGTCAGATGTGGTTTGCTGACCCAGAATGGCCATTTCCAGAATTTTCAAAACTACTTTCCATGACAAAAATTATCAAATTCATCTACAAAATTTGATGTCATGACATTATGGCTGCTGTCAGGTCATTCACTGCTGCATCTTTGGCCCATAATTGAAGCATGCTTTCTTGCTTGCATCATATTCTTCATTTTATGATTTATGATTCAGTTTTTTTAATTTCCAGGAAGTTATTGCCAATACCGCAAAGACTCCATTGCCATCTCAGACTGCCAGTAAGTAAGAATATCACATTTCACACATATATTTATTTATTTGAATTATTTATTTAGTTAGTTCTGTCCTAATGTTGAGGCATTTTAGCATTACAAAATGCTGATTTTATCATTTTCTTTAGTCATCAAATAGCTATGCTTATTTTTTCCTCATCAATCTTGGGTTTCTTATAAATAGTTACTGTTACATCAACAAGGGGACGGGTGGTGCTTGTTGCTCTAATAAAATTGACAATCCTGAAGTTCTCATCATTGTCATCAAGTGAAAATTATGTTGCACTATTTTGTTAGACCCAATGACCAACCACCAGCCAAGATTGTTTTCTTCACTGACTGCAGATCTCTACTTGAATCATTACACAACACCAGAAATGAAGACATGCTTCAGGAAATAAGAACTGAGCTAAACAGTATCAAAAGAATCTTGAAGGCTGCCCTCCAGTGGCTGGTCTCTCACTGTGAGATTACATGGAGTGAGAGAACTGATGCTCTGTCCAAAGCTGGTAGCAAAATAGAGCAATTCCTCCACACAATGAGGCCAGAACTATCATTCACAGCCATTACAACAACCTATGAAAGAGATATTGATCTGACCCAATCCACCAACTTCAAAAACACCAACAAACTACTTTGTTCCACCTGAGGACTGGCCACTGTAGACTGCTAGCTCACCTTTGCCGGTTCAAGATATCCTATACAAATAATAGTTCATGTGCAACTATAATCCAGACCCCTGAATATGTCCTACAGAACTGCCCAGTGCACAAAGACTGACTGGTCAGAGGTAGTAGAGCTGAGGCAGAAACTATGGGACTGCTATCCAGATCTAGAATAGACTGAATTTTGTCCTGGTGATGGGACTACAGATTTAGCATACCAAATACCTGAACGCAGAAGAAGAAGTTAGACATGTGGCCCAGTGCATCTGATTTCAATAGGTATTTCTGTTGAGTAAACCTCTCTTAGTCCTAGGGTGTCCCTAGCCTGTCTGCAGAGAAAGCAAGTTTGTGTCTCTGTCTGTCTTGCCGCTACTATTTAATCTATCTGCTTGTAGCTATCCTACCTCTGTTGTAGATATTGGGATCATAGGGACCTATTGGGATCATAGGGACCTATTGGGATCATAGGGACCTATTGAGATCATAGGGACCTATTGGGATCATTGGGATCATAGGGACCTATTGGGATCATAGGGACCTATTGGGATCATAGGGACCTAAGCTGCTCAACAATGACAAGGTGGAGATGCTAAATAGGCATTTCCTTAATTAACAACTCCACATTTTCTTGTTGTGTCGTAGTTTACAGCAAGGCTGCGATATCTGCACCTTTCTGCCCATACATCCAATTTCAACTGTCTTTTTTGAGTAAACGGTTTGCCTTCCCACAGTGATCAATATTCTCTTAGCCAGACTGCACTAGTGCAACCTATTTCCAGGGCTGCTACTTGGAGGCGAAATATTGACTTGGTCAGCTGTGGTCCGCTGAATTTGATGCAAGCAGCCAGTTATGAGTTACTCACTGCTTTCAGCCACTGCTGCATCTTTAGCCCTAAGTGGATACAGAACACACTATAACAGACAATATAAATAAACTGCGCTTCACTAAGAAGAGACTAGGTTTAAATAAGACATGTCAGTTTATAATTTGTTTAACATGCAGACATGTAAAGAATATCGGTTGAATGCATTTAGTATTTTCTTATCTTAAGAAAAAGCTATGAAGATCAGGAGAACACCTGGACTACTCAAGATAAGTGTAAATGATATTTACTCTTCTAACAGGCCCATGAGTTCAAGTATTCTGACATTATTTTTTTGACAGATGGTAGGCTCGACAAGGAAATCAAGAATTAAGTGTCAGAAAGCATCTTCGGGGACTTATCAACTGTCACCACTGCTTAGGCACCCAAGCATTAGTTTGGCCACAAAGCAACAGCTGATAAACAATATATTTATGTTGACTCTGTTCTTACTTACTTACTTAGTCGCTCCTCTTCTACCGTGAGGTGTAGAGGTTTGCCAAAGAGAACGCCACACTGCTCTATCCGCCGTCTTTTTCCTGGCCTCTTTCCAATCCAGCCCTCTATCACTTAGGGACTGTCGTATGTTGTCTTCCCAACGTACTTTGGGACGTCCTGGGGGTCTGCGTCCTTGACTTTTTATCTCCCATGACCGCTTTGGTATCCGAACTTCTTCCATTCTACAGACATGGCCAAACCACTGTAGTTGGGACTGCTCCACTCGTGTCTGCAGGGGTTGAACTTCAAGATTGCTACGTATTGTCTGGTTACGGATCTTGTCCCTTTTCATCACCTGAACCGCCTTTCTTAGGTACCTCATTTCTGAAGTTTGTAATTGCCTTTCTTAGGCTGTAGTCATTGCCCATGACTCACATCCATAAGTCAGGACAGGCACATAGGTCGAGCGGTATGCATCCATCTTTGTTTTCCTGCTTATTTCTCTTCTACTGAGGAAACCTCTGTTTATTGCATGGAAAAGTCTACCTGCTGCTGCCTTTCATGTAGTTAATTCCTCTTTGATTCCTCCCCTGCTGTCTATTACCACTCCTAGATATTTAAAGTTGCTGACCTGCTCCAGTGCTCGTGTTCCCAGGGTTATCTGATGTCTCTTTTCATCTCTGGCGATCACCATGGTTTTTGTTTTGGAGTTGCTGATGTGCATTCCTCTCTTCTTAAACTCTTCTTCCCAGACATGCAAGTTGATCTGGAGATGTGCTTCGGTTTTCGTGATCAGGGCCACATCATCTGCAAATGATAGTTCCGATATGTAAATTGGTCTCATCTTCCAGTACCCTACTTCATACTTTTTTGTCTGTTCCTTGCAGGCTTTGATGACTTCATCCATGAGGAGAATGAAAAGGTACGGTAATAGAATGTCCCCCTGTCTTACTCCACTAGTGGTCTTGAACTCTCCTGACTTTTGATTTGATGTCCGCACATAATTTCTGCATGTTTTATAGAAACTCTGTATGGCAGAGATCAGGGGTCTTGGGATGTTCTTCCTTGTCAGGCACTCCCAGAGTTTGTCCCAAGGAACTTTATCAAATGCTTTCTCCTAATCCAAAAAGCAGAGATGCATCTCTTTATCATATTCAAGAGAATTTTCACTTAGCTGTCTGAGTGTAAAGATAAGGTCTTGAGTACTTCTGTTTGCCCTAAACCCACATTGATTTTCATCCATATTTGGCTCTGCTAGACCTCTTAATCGTCATTCTAGAATCCTAGAGTAGACTTTCCCGGGGACACTGAGAAGGGAAATACCTCTGTGATTTTCACATTGTCGATTGTCGCCATTTTTAAATATTGGTATTATTATTGCAACCTCCCAGTTTCTTGGTATCTTCTTGTGGCGCCTCTTGAGAATCTTCATGAATAGCATCTCTCCTGCCGCTGCCATGTATTTAACCATTTCTGGTGTTATACCATCATGTCCTGCTGCTTTACCAATCTTAATTTTCTCCAATGCTGCCTTTAGTTCTTCCATTGTGATATTATTGTTTCCCTCCATGGCTCCCTCTTCTTGAATTGGGACTGTTACTTCCAGAGCTTGGTTTTCCTCCACTCCAAGGAGATCTGAGAAATATTCTTTCCATCTGTTCATTACCTCTTCTGGGGGCGGTCAACAGCGCACCTTGTTTATCTTTAACAAATTTCAGGGGGCATTCCTTTTCCTTCCTCATGTTCGTTAAGGTCCTGTAGAACAGTTTCTGGTTTTCTCCACCATTATTTTCCAGTTTCTCTCTAAATTCTTCCCAGGATTTCTGTTTGGCCTTGAGCACAGTCTTCTTTGCTTCTGTTCTAAAATTTACATATTCTTTATATTTCTTTGTTTGTTCTTCTGTATTCCTAGCCCCTAGGTATTGCTTCCATGCCTTTTTTTTTTCTCGTATTATTGTTTTCACTTCTTCTGTCCACCATGGTGTACTCTTTCTCTTCCACCCTTCTTTGATTTGACCGCATATTACTGCTGCAGCCTCTTTGAGGATGTCTTTGAATTTTACCCAGAGTATTTCCAAATCATCTTCAGATTCCTCTATCCTTTCTATTGATGTTGTTATGAGCCCTTGGTATCTTCTCTTAACATCTGGTTCTCGAAGTTTGTAAGCCTTAATTTCATTTTCTCCTCGTGTGTTATGTTTCATGCTTGCTAATGGGTGTTGCCTGGCTGGATAGTGTTTTTCAATTTCTCTCTTTATTTTAACTAAGTAGTGGTTGCTTCCTATCTCTGGTCCTCTGAACACTCTAGCATCCTTTACATACTTGAAATCAGTTTTCCTCACTATTGCATAGTCAATTATGGATCTTTCATTTCTTGCCAGCTCGCATCTTGTGTAGGCATGGATACGCTTGTGCGGAAACCTTGTATTTGTAATGACAAGGTTTTGTTCTCTGCAGAATCTCAGAAGTCGTTTTCTATTGTCATTTAAGACATCTTCTCCATACCTACCGATCACTCCATCCCATCTAGAATAGTCGTTTCCAACTCTTGCGTTGAAGTCTCCAAGGAGAAGTATTTCATTATGGCAATCGTCAATGATCCTTTGAAGGAGCTCATAAAATTAATCTTTTATGTCAGTGCTCTCATCTTCGTTTGGTGCATACACAGTGACGATATCCATTTGACTATCCTCCTCTTGTAGACTTAGAGCCATCAGTCGTTCTGAAATGAGCTTCTATCCTTTAATGTTTGCTTTGTTGTTACTATTCACTATACAGCCAACCCCTGCCCTGGCTCGTTCACTCATGGGAACTCCACTGTAGTATAACATCTTGCCGTCATGGTCCAGAACGCCCTGTCCCTTTTTCTTTGTTTCTGTAAGTGCCAGGACTATCAATTTTGCTCTCTTCCTCTCCTCTATTAGTTCATGTTCTTTATACTTCGTACATTTCATGTTCCGTAAATCGTGGTCCTTATTTCTCGCCTGTTCGTCGCCGTTGAGATCAGTCAGGTTTTCTTTATGTTTTAACTTGTAATCGTTTATTAAGACATACAGGTGATTAGCCTATTGTGTCTTTGCGTGGTGAAGGGGCTGCCTCCTTACAGCCTCCATTCCTGCCGACTCGTTTTTGTCCACGGCTGCTTATTTATTTGCAGCTAACCTCCAAATTAGGAGGCCTTTCAGCAATCCGCAACCCTGCTGACGGGCCTGGTAGGAGGTAGGTTCCTCCCCCAGGTTGACTCTGTTCTACCAGTGCCAAACATGGCCTCTGTCCAGGGTGCATGAGAGCAGAATTTTGACATGTGAAATGAAGTGTTTGAGGAAGGTCATTGGTGTTACCAGGAAAGACAGAATGTGAAGCGACGACAATATGGTTGGCACTACGTATTGTACAGAGTACATTTCCAGGCACAAAATGCGTGAGTTAGGTCATCTCATGAGAATGCACCCTCTTCAACTTCCACTGATGGCTTACAAGGCTGGTGGATCTGGCTACAGGACAAGGGGGCAGTCGCAAGGCAGATGGATAGATGACATTAGAGTGATTGTTTAACGACACAGGCACACATTGACCGACACAATGCATTTGGCGACACAAAGCATTTGGTGAACTCAACGGCATAAGTGGAAAGAAAACTAACTACTACTATCTTAAGAATTAAACTCTGGTTTATCTCTATTGTGTTTGAAGGCAAACATATTTCTATCAATGTTAGTTTATTAGATATAATTTTAACATCACTTTGTAAATGAGAATGAATTTATTTAAACATCACTTTGTAAATGGGAATTAATTTATTTAAACATCACTTTTTAAATTGAAATAATTTTATATACTACCTGTTCTTATAAACTTTGGTCTCTAATTCCTGACACACAGAATCCAGCCAGTCTAAAGTACTGACTAATGTTGATAAATCCAAGAAAGTAGAAAGAAAAATCCTGCAAGAGGTTGAAGCATTCAAAGCAACTCATTCAGTGTTACAAAGGTAAAACACCTTGTTCATCATGAACTTTTTTCTGTAAATAGTAAAGAATTGTTACAGAGAGAAAGCAACAGCAATGAGGTAAAGTCAATGCGTATGTGAACACCAAAAAGTTTGTGGTAGTAAAGTTCTGTATGAAAGTATCAGTGTGGTAGTAGGACATATTAATTTGACTGCTGATCCTAGCAGTTTATGTCTGCTATATATTTATCATGGATACTTCTTTTTATCTATTTAATAGTGCATGCACCTGTATGGGCCATTAACTCATTATTCATAACTTTTTGTTCCTTGCTATAAAACTTCAATAATAACACTTTCTTGCAACCGATTCATCCTACCTAATATTTAAGTCTAAAAAGTCAGAAGGTTGCGCATTAATGGCTGCACTTTCAACTCACTCCGGTGTCTGTGTCTTTTTCTGATGTTTGGTGGTTCCTGTTCGAATTATATTTCACTGCTCCTTCACCAGGGGGTATCAAGGACTTTATTCTGTGGAATTGATGTGCTTTTGATTGGTTATCCTGTTTGTCATGATGCATTTCACTGCATTTTATGTCTGGCTTAAGCTGGGGGAGACCAGTCCATGATGGAATTTAACATTCTGCTTAGCTGCACATGAGAATTCAGTCCAGGTTATCACTGCTCAAGGACCTTCCTGAAGATGCCTTCCTTCTGCCTGACCCTCCCTCCACTGGAGTTTACACGATACCTATCTCAACCTCATATTCTCAGCATAGCAAGGGTCACGCTGACTAAAAGATGGACAAAATCTAGAAGCCTCGGCGGCGGAACACGGAAAAATAGGTAGTTTGACACGGACAGACACGGAAAGTCTGACACAAACATTGGTCTAACGCACTTCTCGCAGCCCTCATCTCAAGGCAGCGGAGTACTCAGCTCCACCTGGAGAGTCTGTAGGGATTTCGGGCGACACGCTACGCATGAACACAGCATCAGCAGTTGGACATGATAGCGATCGATCGACACAACAGGCTACGCGAACATTATTATTATTAATGTTTAAGTAACCTATGTCATATTATATAAACCTATGTCATATTATATACTAAACTATTCACAATTGAATGATGAATATAACATAAAAAAATGTCTTGTATGTGAAAACGCAAAATAGTGTAAACGAGATTACAGTGACATAGTATTTGTTATCAAGCAACAAAGACGAACAAAATACTTGTGCCCACAAATCAATAATTCAGCTATATATCCATACATGAACAAAACAATGGCTTTCTATCAAAGACAATCATGTCAAAAGTTATTCTTGAAAGTTAACCTTCATAGATGAAGTAACTTTCACAATATTCACATTTTAGCAAAAGCATGGGAAGTTGATAATTCCTATTTTTTCCCCCCAAAATCAACACATTTTCACTTCTTTTAACAAAGAACACATGCTGTATATACCTAATCTTTCTTACTAAAGAGCTAAGTGTTGTCACTTCCTTGAGAAACTAGTAGAATAAATTTTTTTAAACATGGAATGGTGTATTTAAAAAAAAAAATCAGATCACCTACATTTTTTATGAGCCGATGTGTCGGTTCGAAGGACTGAATCAGTTAAATATATTTATTTCAAAAAGCAAAAAATACACAAAATGACAGCAAAAAAGTGCAAGTATATTAATTCATTGTTTATTCATCATCTTATTTCTTATTTCACTCCAATAGGAGCATTGAACCACTCCTGCACTTAGTCTTCTTGCAGGAAACCTGTAACAAAGCATTTATGTGTTAGTTTATACAGTGGTAGTTTTAGTAGCATTTTGATTTATACAATAAATTTGCAAGCTTCATGCACAACCCACCTTAGATTCTTTTTGTGACATGCATAGTAGTTTGCAGTAGCTCCATTCTTTTTTCCCCAGTAATGGACCCAAGGATTCTCACAAGAGCATGGGTGTAGGGTTGTCGTGTCGTGATTCATGCATTCATTCATTCATTCATTCCCCTTTTTACTCTAAGTGAAGCAGCAAGCCACCACTATTGGTGGCCCATACAGACAGTTTTTACCTGAATATTTGCAGTGGTGGTTTCAATAAGTAAAGAATAGTACATTGTAACCTGTCATGCACGTCGTATGTTGTGACTAAGGAAGGTTCAGCATGGTGTTGGCTACCCCATCCTGATGAAACATTAAGCCACCAAAACTTTTTATGAATTTCATAATTAAGAGCCATGCACATGGCGCTGATGACCAATTCATTCCTCAACCACCTATTCTTTGTGCATATCACCACTTCACGTGCTCAATATTTTCTCATCCAGCTTGTCATGCCATCCCAGGTCAACAAATATCGACATGTCAGTTAAAGGTAGAATAAAATTCAATCATCCAAAATGGAAAAAGGTCCTAGGTCAAGATCTGGAAGCAGCTTGAGCGGATAGTACTGGACCAGAAGACTTAGTGTGGATTAATTGACGACCTGTGTTCCATGTGGAGCTTCTTCTTCTTCTCCTTCTTCTTCTTTTTCTTCTTCTTCTTCTGCGTTCATTCTCTATTGCCAGCTACCAAGCTCTAAACAAGGCTTTGCAAGTAGCAGGATGTAGTCCGGAGAACGGAATGCGCTGTGTCGCTAGTTTACAGCTTGACTGCGATATTTAACCTTTCAGTCCGACACATCATTCTTTTGCAGCAACTTACCTGAAAAGTTGTGATTGATTGAACTTGACCCTTCCAATTTTTGGGATAACAAGTTTTCACTCTTGTTTACCAAGACTGATGGGGAAGATGACTACCGTCTGGTCTGGCACAACGTACTGATTAGACTTGTTAGGGTCAGGCAAAATATACTCTACAAGAGCCCCACTTCAACTTCCCTGCAGCCCCCCTAGAATTGGGCTGTTTTCATGGCCGCGTGGCTAAAGAGGTGGGGGATGGGATCCTTGAAGCAAATGAAGCCAATCATAGCACAACAACCTGGAAGACCAATTTCCACCTTCATCTGCATACTCAGGGTGTGAAGAAAGCTACAATAACCAACCACAATACGTCTTTTTCAGGGCACACAATAAGACTCTACTCATTATAGACATTCAACAACAACAACCGTGATTGATTGAAAAAGGCTTTGTATTTTTAACTTGTATTAACTGTGTAAGGATGACATCAACTTTAACCCGAATAAGAGCTAGATTTGTTTCTACCAGTGGGTGGAATAAATACCTATCCTGCTAAATGCATGATGGCTGTTGTGGGCAAGTGGTCATTATTCCTTACCTCTACAAACCAACCAGCTCCCTTCTCCCATAGACCCCGGCAATTAAAAAATTATGTATAACTATAATTTATTTAAATTTAGAAGTTCTCTAATCTTATCCTGTTATAACTAAGGGAGACAACTAGAATGCTGGGTACACCAAGAACCAAAGTGCTGCCACAGATAGCACGGAGCTCAAGTCCAGAACATTCCATTAGAATCTCACAGGGTAATATGAATTCCCAGTCTTCGCTTACAAGGGGAACAGAGCAGCTGCATAGGTCATTAGAGGAGACGAGAAACAAACCAACTTCACGAGGGAGATCTATAGTAGATATCATACAAGGTAAAAATAGAACAACCACTATTTTATCATAAAGTCTTGTCATTTCTAACTTTCAAAATAATCACCTAAGCTGGCAAATGGAGTTTAATAGTTTAATGTAGATAAATGTACAGTCATCCACATGGGTAAATCAAGTATGAACATAATTACAGAATGGGCGAGAACAATATTAGAATGATGGAAAAGGAAAGGCGCCTAGGGATTATAATAGATCATACAGGTAAAGTGAGTGAGAAATTCTAGGTAGCAGTAAAAAAGTCAAAAGCAATGTTAGGTATGATAAAAAGAAATATTAAACATTGGAGCAAAGAAGTGATAGTCAATCTGTATAAAGCTTTAGTTAGACCTAGATTGGAGTACTGTGTACATGTGTGGAGTCCTTACCATAGAGGGGATATAAACATGCTGGAAAGGATTAAAAAAAGAGTTATACAGCTGATAGTGGTATTTCAATATTACAGTTATGAGGAAAGAGAAAAACCGATCAACAGTGTCTAGAAATGAGAAGAATTCGTGGTGACTTAATACAGGTTTATAAGACGATCAGAGGAAGGGGATAACTTTTTCAAAATACAACCACCAACAAGAACAAAAGGGCATAGCTACAAATTAATTAAAGAAAGGTTCAGATAAGATATTAGGAAATATATTTTTAGTCAGAGAGTGGTGAATATTGGGAATGCATTGCCACAGGAAGTAGTGGAGGCAGGGACAATTAATGTATTTAAGAATAGATTGGATGCGCATAGCTTTTAGAGTAAAGAAATGTAAATGTAACTGGTTATATACAGACTCTGCAGAGTCTTCTAAACCAGTATAAAGATGTTAAGTTAAATTAGAGTTAAGATACTAATATAAAACTGACCCCTGTAAACATAATCTGCTTTGTAATCCAGAGTGAAATAAAAATAATATAACTTAACTTAACATCTTTATACTGGTTTAGAAGACTCTACAGAGTCTGTATACAACAATTTTCTTGGAGAGTGGTTTATCCGATGTGCGAGTCCATCATAATAGGTACAAATAACTTTGGTAGATTTTTAGTTTTAATTTTGTTCGGGCAGTGGCCATTTAGCCTACGATTTTCGATTTCCAACTGCCAAGGAATTTTTAATGTGCTCAGAGGAATTTTTACCAGAAGATCCACGTAAAAAAAAAAATGGTCTCCACCATGATTCGAACACACAACCTCTTGCATTCGAGGCGCCTTACCTTGAGACCACTGAGTCCCCATACTGTTACCTTCCAAGCATGTCAAAGGTGACCAAACAAGGTTGTGTTTGGAACTGGTAACTTCATCATGTAAAAACATTGTTATTATAATCAATCACTGTAAAAGCTAGGACATAGGCTTCCTGTAAAAGGACCACCTGTACTTAAAACCTATTCTTGATATTGGGGTGCAAAGGTGAAGAATGATTGTAAATGCTTGGAAACTGGCTTCCTCTAAAAGGGACCAGCTGCAACTGTGCCCTATCATTCATATTGGAGCAAATAGGTGAATGAGTTTAAAGATGCCCAGTATAATTCTCTCTTTGTCATTCTCTGTCTTATTTTCCATTATTTTTGCCTGTTGTCACTGTGGACTCTAATCTCTGAAAATGTGTTCCAAAATAGATAATTACATCCTGAGAACTGGTCACTGCAGACTACTAGAATATCTATACCGACTAAAGATCACACACAGATAAGTGCCCATGTGGAGCAGGGAGCCAGAATCCTTAACACAATTTACAAGAATGCCCACTTTATAGTGGAATGAGATGCCAGACCTGGCCAGACATTGCGGAGCCGAGAAAACCCTGTGGAGCAGCCTCTCTGACCTGGTGAAGACTGCAGACTTCATCATGGTGACTGACCTGCAGATATAGCTTAAACAAAGGATCCTTACCGCAAAGAAGAAGAAAAAGATAATTACATCTTTCTGATGTGTCTATTCAACATTCTCATGTGCAAAGTCCTCTCTCAGCACTTCTTTGTGCAATGTCCTCGATTAGCACTCTTTTGTGCAATGTTCTCTCTCAACACTCCTCTGTGCAATGTCTTCCGTCAGCACTCGTTTGTGCAATGTCCTTCATCAGCACTCCTTTGTGCAATGCCCTCTCTCAGCATTTCTTTGTGCAATATCCTCCCTTAGCACATCCTCATTAATGTTGTTAGATATCTATGGAACTCTTCACATTTTTTTGTCAAATCACATCTCTGTGGCTTCTAGGTCTTCATCGTTGTTTACTAACAGTTCATCATTTGCTTCAATATGACAGAATTGGCTTTTTACGACACTAGGAAAATCTTTCACATACATTGACAAAGACAATGAAAGTATTTTTTGTTTGTTTAAAGGTGTTGTGCTAAATATAATACCAATTTTATATAAATACAAAAATCAGGTTTGGGGAGATCAAGAGAGATATCAGATACACCCTGTGTCAGTGAAGAAGACACATTTAAAGAAGATCAGCCTTCCAGACTCAGCAGGTAAATACTATTTATCTAACATTTTTCAATGTTCTTCCTCATCAAAATCATTGTCATAAATATCATTAGCTGCACACATGTACTTGACTGAGTATAAAAGCATACCATAACCAAGTTTGTATGGCAAAACCACATTTTTAGGTACTGGATTTCCTTATGATTTGTTTTATTAGATTTATTGTTTTAAATGCTAGAGATATACTGCTTAAATACACATGTAGATAATTGGAAATTATTAAATAAAACCACTTACTTTTTAAAAATAAAATGAAATATGTAAATAGTATCATACGGGATCAAGATGCTGAGCAGCACATTAGCTGCAGTGATCAGCGACCCATAGCTGACTGCTAGCGTCAGGGCCAGCGAACCATAGCTGCCAAGACCCTTCTACACCTCCACGCGGTGATCCTGGATAACAGGCTGGAGCAGGGCAGACTGGCTAAGGAAAAGGGATCGAAGGGGGAATGCTAACCCTGTACTAAAAAAATGCTTGCTGAAGTCGGATGTGTTGGACCGAAAGGTGCAAATATCGCAGTCAAGCTGTAAACTACGACACAACACATTCCATTCTCTGGACTACATTCTGCTACTTAAGCCCTTTCAGGGTTTGGTAGTGGGAGATTGAGAACGAACGAAGAAGAAGAAGAAGTATCATACATATTTTGTAAATGAATACAAATGTTTGTTTGTTTGTTTTTTTGCAGGTTTTTTCTTGCGTTCGCCTTATTTCTCTTATCCCCAAGGAGGTGTGCGTTGCACTGTGGTTTTTATTATGCGCCTGTCGGCCCAGCGCATCCGACTTCAGCATGCATTTTATATAAGGGTTTGCTTCTCCGGGTTAACGGCCGGTGCTGTGATGGCGATCGAACCCAGCACCTTCCGGTTGTGAGCCGTGCCACTTAACCACTAGGCCATGCCGTCCCCCGAATACAAATGTTTGAAAAATATTGGAAAAAATTTGAACTCACATAACGTTTGCAGATGTGAAGATCCAAAAATTAATTATCTTTTATTGTCGTCGTCATACAACTTTATTTCCATGGTTGGGATAATCAAGTAGTTTTAAAAGCTGAGGACTAGGCTGCTTTGCCACTGCTACTGCTTTGTCATGTGCTGGCTATGTTTGCTTATTTCACTTCCAACAGAAAATTAACATATGCCTTACCTGTTAGCAGGCAGGCATCAAAACCATTTGGCCACGCACTACCCATTCCATTTTACAGTATATCGATTTGTACACTTCTTCTTCTTCATCGTACGCAGTCAGACAGTAACCATTATTTTTTCGAAAAAAGCAGCCGTCATCCTGAGGCTGTCGACACTGCCATAGAGCTTGTCTAGTGTTGCCACTGCTGATGGCCACATCTGCTCTCTCTGATCCTCGTATGTCGGGCAGTTTTGCAGCAAATGCTCAGCGGTCATTTTCCCGGTACCACACGGGCATTCGTCGGTGCCACCTATCTTCAATTTGTTGAATAGGTGGTACCTCAGTCTATTGTGGCCAGTGCGAAGTCTGAAGACCACAACCTGCTCTTTTCTGTTCAACTGGTAATAGGCATCGTTTTTGGTGTAGCCAGTATGTTCGGTTTCCCATTTGGTCATGTATCTAGCCAATTTGTACACAACATATACCAGTTTTATTATTTTCTGTTTGTAAGTAAAGTACATGTGTCTATTTTAATCTTTGAAGTCACATTGAGAAAAAGTCGACAAGAAAAACTACAAATATAATTAACTGGTTTATCTTCTTCTTCTGCGTTTGTTCTCAATCTCCCGCTACCAAGCCCTGAACAAGGCTTTGAAAGTAGCAGGATGTAGTCTGAAGAACGGATTGCATTGTGTCACTAGTTTACAGCTTGGACTGCGATATTTGCACCTTTCGTTCCGACACATCCATCTTCAGCATACTAGTTTATCTCATTTATTCTCTCTAGTTATTGTTGGTTCAACTCTATTGCCAAGTACTGACCTGAAACTATGTTCTTTATTTACAGGATTACTTCTTTTCCTGTATTTTTTTGTTGACTTGTCTTTTCTAGTACTAGAATGAGAACTAGTGCAAACAAAGTGATTTTCCCCCTATTTATCAATACCAGCCTTATTGTTGTCAGCATTTTTTTTAAACTCCACTAAAAGTATAGCCAGAATCTAAACTACCATACCAATGCTCAATTAGTCATCTTCATTTACATATTTAATTCATGAATAAGTAAGCTTTTATGCTTATTTTTCTGATAATCTTTCTACAAGATTATTAGAAACCGTGTTTTAACACAAACAAATTTGTTTGTATAAAATGTGATGTATAAAATTATCAAAATAAAACATTTTCACATGTTTAAAGCCACATTTCATTGTAAATGTAAACACCAGGAACACACGATGTGACCTTATACATGTTGGATTGGTTGAAATGTAAAAAAATTTAAATTTTGAAGGTAGATTGACTTAGAATTAGCTAACCTTACATTTTTTGAAAAAAATGCAATGCCAAACTGAAAGCATTAATTTAAACATCTATCAGGAGGAGTAGGGGAAATGTAGAGGCAACAGGATTTCCAGAACAATACTAAGGCAATACTTGGTTAAACATTTGATAATCTGCATTTATTTTGCTTAAAGGTGTCTTCTTCTTCTATGCTCGTTCTCAATCTCGGGCTACTAAGCCCTGAACAGAGTTTTGCAAGTAGTCCGGAGAACGGCATGCGTTGTGTCGCTAGTTTACAGTTTGACTGCGATATTTGCACCTTTTGGTCTGACACATCCGTCTTTGGCAGAACTTAAAGGTGTATATTTAGTATGTCACACTTTATTTCTCAAATGTATCCAAGACAAGAAGAAAATGTCAAATATGATGTACTTCAAAGTTGAACCCATCTGGCAGATTGTTGAAAAGTAGACAAATATTGTTGAGATTAATGAGGGCGGTAATATATAAAGAGCATCAAGAGGGAATGAGCAATTGCGAATGTATGCAAGAGAGAGAACAGGAATAGGGTATGTCTTGCAGGCATATTTACTTAGTCGCTCCTCTTCTACAACATAAATGATTAAAATAAAGGATAGGAATATATTTGTTTTTCAGTTTCAATAATAAAGGGACTGAAAAATATTAGAAAATATTACGATACATAATAATAATGAAGGAGATCATGACTAACTCACAACCCAATTAATCTGACCTCAGATAACCGACAATTTACTGCATGTCATTATTTGATTAAACATTCTAATTTTGTTAAAAAGTTGTTTAATTTCTGTATTTGATGATCATATGTCTTTGTTAATATAATTATTGAAACTACATAGGTTACTGTAAATTTGGTTATTTATATATCAAATACTGGACTTCTCAGGACATCTGCAGCTCTAAGAGATCTTTTTAACACAGACAAATCATCACACCACAGATCAGATTCTGATCCATCAGCACCTCGTCTCAGAGATTTAGCTGCTTCATGTGACAGTATGCTGTCTAGCACCAGTGGTTCGTTTGCTCGTTTGTGTAAAATTAATCCCTCATTAAAACATGTTTAATCTTAGTCTTAGTCGGCATGTACTTCTACAGGGGCAGATGCCCCTGTGCAGGTCCAAGCTCTGGCGTGAGCTGAATGTAGCCAGGAGGAGGATTTCCTGCTTAGCGGGCAAGGCTTGAGCAGCTTATTACTCTGCTGTGTTGAGACAAGTGCCATGGAGAGGGGTTAATCAATGTTCCAGTCCATTTTAACCCTACTAGACCGCTGTACCCATTTTTCGGTAATTTCCTTAACTGCCGCTAAACCGCTGTACCTAATTTTCGGTACTTTGGGTAGTACGTCATAAAATGCGTCAGAATCTAAAAATAACCAACCAATCGTGGTCAATCATCATGATTAGTCATTGCAAATGGCTGCCTCCATGTTTGAATTGATTTTGTGGGGTTTAACGTGAACAAATTCGGAAAATTGACAATGAAACGAACGGCTGATGAACCAAGCACTTCAACAGGAAAGCAAAGTAAGTCTAGGCTTATGACAGTCTAACAGGTGATCAATAATTTGGTTGATTCAGACTCTGTTCAAGTGAAACAGACAGTGAGAGCTCGAGTGATGAGATGAAGGCTTTTCTTGGACTGAGGATCTATATGGAATACTCATGTATAAAGCCCAGCTATCAGGATTATTGGACAAATGAGGGCTCTTTGTTGTGTTTACTTCCGGATTTCGAAATGTTTTATGACTCGAGACAGATTCTTTGCCTTTTGCTGGGTGGATTGGCACACAAAGGTGGAATATTGACGCTAGATGAAAGGTAAACCTATTTTCTACAATGTCTCCAAGTTACATCTTATTTTAACCACTTGTTTGCATGTAACTAACATTTTTCTATATCATGTTGGTTTTTTCTCTTTAATGCTCTGGAACCCAGGAATTGGGGACAGTTTGGTTCAGGGCCTTAGGTCTGGTAGGGTTAAGACTCAAACACTAGAACAAAGCAGACCCGCAGCCTGTCTATGCTGCTCTTAACAAACCACCTAACCATGGCTGGTGTTATGCCATGTAACACAGTCACCTCTTGCGACATGCTCTCTGTGGGGCAGTGGTGCTAATCTTGTCCTTGTCATACACAAAGACCCCTGAGGACCACTGTTTAATACAAGAGATTATTTATAATTTTATAGTTTTAGCCTGTATTTTTGCAGTTATTTCTTTGTACCAAATAATTACGGACATTTAATAATGTAAAAATTCTTGGAGAAATAAAACATGTACACTCAAAGCCAAAACAAAATTGACAATAATCAATGAGTAATCCCAGGGGACGGCGTGGGCTAGTGGTTAAATGACACGGCTCACAACCAGAAGGTGCTGGGTTCGATCCCCATCACAGCACCAGCCATTACCCGAGGGAAGCAAACCCTTAGAAAAGGCAGGAGGAAGCAGACCCTTACATAAAATGCACTCTGAAGTCGGATGCACTGGCCGGCAGGCGCAAAATAAAAGCCACAGTGTAACGCACACCGCCTTGTGGAATAGAGAAGTAAGGAGAACGCACACACAAAAAAAATTAGTAATCCATTTCAGAATTCTGAAAGACTAATTAATGAAATAAAAATGCAATTCATCTGATGATTAAACTTTTAGGGCACTTGCTTCAAACATTTCTATCTAGTATGGTCAGCATTTACAAAAGCTTAAGAAAACACTTTAAGATTAGTTTACAAAATCATGTTATCTAAATAACATTTTTGAGGCACTCAATCCTTAAATATCTGGCAAGGATATGTAGTTATATTATTTTGGACATACAATATGTTGTCGATATCCAACCAGTAATAGGTTCCTTTAGAGAGTAATG
The DNA here is from genome assembly GCA_036924085.1 of Ariolimax columbianus. Lineage (NCBI taxonomy): Eukaryota > Metazoa > Mollusca > Gastropoda > Stylommatophora > Arionidae > Ariolimax > Ariolimax columbianus. Next base: position 39,188,333 of record JAVGWX010000004.1, on the reverse strand, counting down.
AAATGATTGATAACAAGCAAAAGATTTGCTTGTTATAATGACAACCCTATCCCTTGAAATGATATACTTGATCATAATACTGTTTCTCTGGTAAATAAGCAGAGAATACCTGATTTTTTAATAGGTGTATAACCCTCATTTAAAATTAGCTTCCATATTCAGAAAAACTATATTAGCCCTTTACAGCTGTCTGAATTTAATAGATATGGGTCTTACAGAACAAGGCAAGAGCCAGAAATTCAGAATGTCAAATAATTTGTATACAAAATAAAGTAAACTGATATTAAACAAATGGTATTAAAATTGTGATTAATAGATTAAAAGACACATAATTAAATTACGACATGAAGTATTCATAATAAAAATATATATTAATATGAAGCATAAAATATAATAAATGGGGAGATTGAATTGCCAAATAATTTTTAAAAATCTTTTTACTTATTATGTGTATTTGTATTTTTGCATTATTCAATCCATAGCACTACTTCTTTACGTTTTGGTTGTGTCCCTATCAGGGTGGAAATCAGACTTGTATTGAATTCATTGATTTTCAAAAAGGTGTTTGACTCCGTCAAACCAGAATATGTGTGGAAAGCTCTGGAAGAGTAGGGAGTTGAAGCTGGCTACACAGACATGTTGAAATATTGCTATGGGGGATGTACCACCTTCATTCATCCATTCATATGACCAAAAACTAATCGCCACGGAAAATTGTGCCACAGGATGACACCATCTTGCCCAACCTTTTCTCTGCATGCCTGGAGTCGACGATGAGACATTGCGGCTGAAGTGAGCACCGCATTGACATAAATAGACAATTATTCAACCACCTAAGATTTTCTGACAATATCACACTTACCACTGAGACACCCATTAAAGCGACACAGATGCTAACATTGCTAAAAGCAGAGAGCAAGAAAGCAGACTCACCATAAATATATAGGAAAAACTAAAGCTATGCGTAACTGCTTTGCGGAACCCAGACCTGTGCTCCTAAACAAAACAACAATAGACAATGTTGATGAATGCATTTACCTCAGCTGTTTGTTTAGCATGAAAAGTAACCTGCAGCTTGATATTGCCAGATGTCGACTATTAGGCTGGGTCGTCTCCAACTCGATGAAGATGGTAACAAACGCCATGAAAGACACAAGACTGCGAGCAGACCTATTTGACTCAGTGGTCTTACCAGTGTTATGCTATGGAAATTGAACCTGGTCTCTGACAAAAGCCATGGAAAACCAGCTAAGGACAACACTTGCCTTGCTTGTGCGCCATCTCGTGGACCTATCACCTAGGCAATAGCACCAGATAGGATAACACAACAGTAACATCCAGGCATTGTCATACATCAAGGATGTCCTACATCATGCCAACAAGTTCAGGCATCATGGTGGGCTGGTCATGTAGTCAGAAGGAAAGATGAATGCATATATAGTCACTGCTGAATAGTGCATACATGTTTAATATATGGGATAGTTAATTTAAACCTTTACAGTTTAGTTGAAATTGTTGATTTCCCCAGGCAAGAGAGTTGTCAGGCATAAGCCTCCTGACCTTATCTTAAGCAGAGACCTGTCAACATGCCATGTAAACAAACAAAATGAATTTAATTACAGTGAAAAGGTAAGTAAAGAACTGTGAATGGAGGGAACTTATTTTTGAAGAGGTTTTTGTTTTATATGTTATGGACCCTTCTTTGTTTTTAGGTTTTAGTATAAAACAATGGAAAAGAAAATTAAAGGCACATTAAAATGCATTACACACTAAGACCAGATAATGAAAACACTAATGTTTTTTAGTTGTCTTTAATACTTCAAAAGAATAATCAGAAGAAGTCTTAACAATTGGAATTATAACAATTAAAAGCATAAGGGCATAATGCCAAAAAACTATAGAAGAAATCTTAGAAATTAGAACTATAAAAATGTAAAGCAAAAATGCATATTGCCTAAAATCTGGTAATTAGAAGTACAATGTATTTACCATAGTGATATCATGTAATTTGGACAGGCCAATTTTGGCTTATATTTATAATGTAGCTGATGGATGCTTTGTTCAATATTTTACTGAAAGAAATGTTATCATTGTTCATTTAGTAATGAATACTGACTATATAAAGAATCTTCTTAATTTCATTAACATTTTCACAAACATCAACTTTACTTTGAGCAACCACAGCCAATTCTTTATTTTTTGTGTCTACCAGTTTGTATTTTTAGTAGATGATAGTATATTGAATACAAACACTTAAGAAAAAGATTGAATCTTTTGAAATACCATGGATATCAAAGAAAAAACAAATGCACATATCCTAAAAGAACTGGATATCGAGAAAAATTGACTAGTAAACAATATCTTGTCCAGAAAACTAAAATATTTGGGCCACAGCAAACGCCATAATGACCTAGAGAGAACGATACTGGAGGGTATGGTGCCCGGAAAGCAGGGCAAAGACAGACTGAGGAGAAGATGAACACAAGACATTATGGAGGTCTTGAAGATAACAGTGACAGAGGCAGGAGTTCTGGCCAGAGATCCAGTCTTACAGATTGGCTGTTGTGAGAGCGATGTTCTTCAAAGGACATACTACATGATGATTTATATTTTATATTAATAATAATATTTATATTAAAACATTTTCCATTGTTTCTTTGTCATAAATGGATGTTTTTATTTTTTGCAGTTTAAGTATACCAAATCTATTGCTATTTCTTTTTTATTAGGGGTCCCCATACCTGGAAGATTATATTCTTCAATCCATGGAATCTCCAACTGAGATTTTGAGAAGTCATACCATTTTGAAAGATGAATTTATCTTAGAAGAAAGTCGGCCGAAAGAAACCTCCTCTGGTAGTGATCCAGCTTCAAGTATAAGCAGTTGTAGTCAGTCTTCTTCCTCTCCTCGAGATCTGCCATTCTTGCAGCAGCCGTCTCCCTCAAGATCCCTAAGACATGATACTTCACTCTCAACACTACTGGAGCAGCATGCAAGCACTCATTTTTCAATCTCAGACTCTTTAGATGGCAAACCACTCATATTGAAACCACATAAAAAATTGCAGAGGAGATCTGATAATTCTTTGACCTCATCCATTGATTCAGATGTGGATGACCAGCGAAAGGACAAAGTAATTACCAGATCTAATAGTCTAAAAAAATCTAGTGACAGATCTAGCAATATTCTTCAAGAATCAGCCAATTTGTCTCGACCACTGCCCGTATTTAAAAGTCAAAGTATGGAGAGCATATCACATAGAGTCCAGGCAGAAAGTTTGGCAGATTGGCTTGCATCAAGCTCTGTAGCTGCCAAATCGATTTCTGAAGGAAATCTAGAGCTGGCTCAGAAGGACTCCAACCAAACTGTAAAGCCTGAGCTTTGTCAAGCTGTTATAGATAAAAGCCTGACTCAAACAAAATCTTCTCAAGCTGCTGCAAAGTATATAAAGCCGTCCAAAAAACTGATTATTGAACCTTTCATTGGGAAAACAAAAACTTCATCCATCACCAAAGTTGACAGCTGGAAATGTTCATCACCTGAAACTTTTATTGGAAAGAAAGTTGGCTGTAAAAAAACTGTAGCATCCCAGATTCATATATCCCAGAAGACATCACAAACCTCTTGTGATAATGCAGATTTGGGTGGAAAAAACCTGAATGTAATCTGCCCTACAAGTTCCTGTGAAACACTGCTAGACCGAGAACAAGAAAGTAATATACAACTGCAGCAGAAGGCTCATTCTGAAAGGGATGCTAGGAATGTGGTTGTAAGTGCAAATAATTCAGTTGGGACTGTAGCAGTTGCAGACACAATACAGTCAATGCATACTTTCAAACCTTCACCATTGTCTGTACAAAAATGTGGTTCTCAGGAGAAAGATAAAATACTAGTTATCTGTCATCAGCCAGACTCTACAACACAGTCCAGTTTAGTGACCAACAATATTGTTCATTCATCGACCACAATATTAAAGTCAGCTCCACCAAAACCATCCAATTCAAACATGTCACATGGACCAACAGTTACAAGGCAATCTCATGCTGTAGATACAATTCAAGAAGATTTAGAGAGAAACATTGTCTTGTCAGAAGAATCAATCAAACCTGTAAATACTAGCAAACATAAGTTTGTAAAGAGAGACTCATTGGAGCAGCCAAAGGTTATAGAAGCAGATGGTGTTAAAGTTGTTGTAAAACAGCCATGTGGAACTGTAAGAGATAACTCTAAGATGGCATCAGACAAGGCTTTACTTCTGAAATTTCAGAATAAGCCTCCAAGACCTTCATTTGATGGCACCAAATCCACACCAATTGTCAACACTTCAGATGCAAAGAATGGCTCTGTCACCACTACAACTGTTACAAATATTTCTTCAAAATCAGTCACGTGCCAAATGTCACAAATAACATCTATAAAAAAAGAGGAAGAGTCTAGGCCTGACCATGCCATGCTGAAGCCCAATCTGAAAGATCAAGAGTCAAACAGAGTGACTTTTAATACACTGACCCGTTTTACTTCATCCAAACCAAATATTCAACTGAAAACTATGGCAATTGAGCCATTAACTGCACCAAAGTTTCATTCAGCGGTCGCCAAACCAATTGTGGATGTAATCACAACAGAGATGAATAGCAATATGATTTCTACTCCAGTCATTGTTAATCCATTCGAAGAGTTTGATCAAGCTCATATCAAAGTCATTGAAAATTTTACAAATGATGCACTAATCAGAGTGAAAAATACTCATCCCAACAAGATACCTAGTAAGAATGTAAAGAAAGCAACATCTGCCAGAAAAAAGCCAAGCTCTGTCATTTTAAGGCAAACTTCTGCTGGTAAGAGACAGACCACTAAAGGAAAGGACTTAAAATCAGAAAAAGAATCAAGACTAAAAAGTGGTAGAAAATCTGGAAAAGGACAGCGAAACAAGAAAACAGAAAAAAATGATGAAACAGAGATTAATGCAGAAGCAGTTAAAAATAATACTGCTGTAATATCGGGTATTGGTTGGCAGTTGTCTACTTCATGTATTATCAAGTCATCAAATATCAAAGCGTCCAGTGATCTACACTTGGATTATAGTGACTCAGACTTTTCCTTGGATCTTGATGAACTTGAAAGTGAATCTTGCATTAAAGTAGAAGCATTACAAAATCAGCCACCTCAAGCATTCATAGAAAAAAACACAGAAAACGGCCTGATGTTTACAGAACTGAAGAGTCACCAAAATTCTATGTTTGTTACAAAACAACCTGGGGCTAAAAATGATAGTTCTCCACTAATAAACATAAACATTGCTGAAGAGATTACTAGTAGCTTAGTACATACAAAAAAAATTTTCAGTGTGGAAGGAACTCCACTTTCAACAAGCATCACTGCACAAGAATACTCACAATCAAGTAATGTTAAAAAAGAAATGTTGTTGAACAATCTTACTCCTAATTCTGAGATACCTGTCTTGTCTTCAAATATTGAGATGAATAACAAGAAGTCTATGTCTCTTTATGATGAGGACTGCCGGGATAAGACATCTGAAGCTGACAATAATAAGATGAAATCCTCACAGGAGCTTGTTAACTCTCATTGTGATAAAAATATAATGATGGAGAAAACAGAGGGTCAGGCAGTTGTGAACTATGAATATACACCTACAGGTAAAATAGTAAGAACTCAAAGCTTAAAAGAGTTTCCGAAATATGACAAGCTGAAAGAGTTAAAATTCTCACAAATGCATGGTCAATCAAAAGTTAGTGATGAGAATGATGACATAGATGATATTGTTGAAGAGATACTTTCTTCAACCACTTCGTCAGTAGCTTCTACCATGAGACATATGAAAACTCAAGGAACATGTTCTCGCATTTCTGGGGTTCATACAATAACTGAAAGTGATAGGAGCTTACTTCTCAAAATGTCCAGCTCCAAATTTAGCTCACCCTTTCATGCCAAAATGTCCACTACCTCCAAGCTGTGTCCAGCAGATGCAGTTGATGATTTAGCAGATGAGGATTTAAGCACAAAAACTGTGTCCCCAGCAAGTAAGTTGAGTTCGCTAACAGGTGCTGAAGATACAGGACAACAGAAAGCAGTTAGTCAAGTTCTCCCACGTCATCTATCACACACTGAAGCACAAAATCTTATTTGTGGTGCTGCATCCGTTTCAACCAAACTACCTCAGTGTGTAAGGACCTCTCTAATGGAAGATAGTGGCCCCAGGACAATCACTGTTGGAAGGTCGTCGTCCACCAGAGAATGCAGGAGACAGCAGAAGGACTCAGTAAGTGTTTGTTCATTTGTTTTTGGTTAGTATTTTGAGAATTATTCTCATAAATATTTTGTACTTCATTTAATTTTGATTAATTACCTTCAAAATGTAATTAATATTATTCTGTTAGAAGTAATCAAAAACAGTTTTATAAAGTACATATTATTGTATGCAGTTTTGCTAATATTTATTGTTGTTTTACAAAATTTTTAAGGAGGAAGACTAACATCTGGTCAAGAACAACATATTGATAAGACATGTTAGTCAAGGTCATGCAAAATATATTGGCCAAGACACTCACCTGGACTTCCTCGTAGCCCTCCCTGAAAATGGGCTGATTTCATGGCAGCCTGGCTAACGAAGTGAGAGATTGACATGATCTCTGTAGTAGTGAGAGACATGCAGATGAAACCAAGCTTAGCACAACCACCTGGAGGACCCTTGTCCACCTTCATCAGCATGCTTGGGATGTGAGGAAAGCTACAACGATCTGCTACTAAAGATCCTTTTCAGGTTACACAACAGAGTAATCCTACTCATTGTGGACATTCAACAACAAAAACAAAAACTAAATTTGTGTTCAAACAAAACTTTAATTTAATTAGAAATGTATGTATATTTTTACAGTCTTCCCTCCATTTTCAGAAAATTGGTACCAAAGTCACAGAAGAAGAAACACAGCAGCTGGTTAAGATTCTTAGCAGCTTTAAACACGTCGACCTTCAAGCCAGTCCTAATTGTATAGATGGACTTAGTGGTTCAGCAAAACATTCTTCCAGAAATATAAGAAATGCCTTAGGCTGTAGTGATCAAAACTCTGTGTCACAGCCTGTCTCAAGAGGTGCCTCATTTAGATCTAAAGGCAGGTTTCAGGAGATGAAAGATGGTGCCAGGACAAGTTTCTCAGTTGAGCTGAATGATGCACCAACAAGTGGATTCAATGTAGGAAGGCTAGCTGTCTTTGTCCACACTCAGTAGCTGTCTTTGTCCACACTCAGTAGCTGTCTTTGTCAACACTCAGTAGCTGTCTTTGTCCACACTCAGTTGCTGTCTTTGTCCACATTCAGCAGCTGTCTTTGTCCACACTCAGTAGCTGTCTTTGTCAACATTCAGTAGCTGTCTTTGTCCACACTCAGTTGCTGTCTTTGTCCACACTCAGCAGCTGTCTTTGTCCACACTCAGTTGCTGTCTTTGTCCACACTCAGTAGCTGTGTTTGTCCACACTCAGTTGCTGTGTTTGTCTACACTCAGTAACTGTGTTTGTCCACACTCAGTTGCTGTCTATGTCCACGCTCAGTAGCTGTGTTTTGTCTACACTCAGTAGCTGTCTTTGTCCACACTCAGTAGCTGTCTTTGTCCACACTCAGTAGCTGTGTTTGTCCACACTCAGTAGCTGTGTTTGTCCACACTCAGTAGCTGTATTGTCCACAATCAGCTGTGTTTGTCCACACTCAGTAGCTGTGCTGTGTTTGTCCACACTCAGTAGCTGTATTGTCCACACTCAGTAGCTGTATTTTCCACACTCAGCTGTCTTTGTCCACACTCAGCTGTCTTTGTCCACACTCAGTAGCTGTGTTTGTCCACACTCAGTAGATGTGTTTGTCCACACTCAGTAGCTGTCTTTGTCCACACTCAGTAGCTGTATTGTCCACACTCAGTAGCTGTGTTTGTCCACACTCAGTAACTGTATTGTCCGCACTCAGTAACTGTATTGTCCACACTCAGCTGTGTTTGTCCACACTCAGTAGCTGTATTGTCCACACTCAGTAACTGTATTGTCCACACTCAGCTGTGTTTGTCCACACTCAGTAGCTGTATTGTCCACACTCAGCTGTGTTTGTCCACACTCAGTAGCTGTATTGTCCACACTCAGTAGCTGTATTGTCCACACTCAGTAGCTGTATTGTCCACACTCAGTAGTTGTATTGTCCACACTCAGTAGCTGTATTGTCCTCACTCAGTAGCTGTATTGTCCACACTATATTTTTATATTTAATCAAACACTTTCTGTTATTATAAATAAACTAGTATAGAAGGACTTGTGGGGAGCTTCTGTCCTTGGTCATGTTGGAGTTTATAGCAATAAAATAGTTTCCACCATGGCCTCACAGCGACCCATAGAATGGACAATGGAAATGGATATGATACAATTTTGAGGTCGATCAATGACCATATCTTGGATAATAACACTGCAAGTTATGGATATATTCCACATGCTGCAAAATTGTGAAATCAGACAGCAGGGTGGGGTGCCTGAGAGGGTAGTGCAGTAGCGTGTGCAACCAGTGAACTGCAGGGACTATCAGTATTCACACCTTTCACCATTTACACAGAGAGACTGAGCACCTATAGATCTTCCAAGAATGCAATGATGTTGATTCCTAACGGGACAGAACATAGCATAAGACTGACTCAAACAGTCAATACGACACTTTAAAAAAGGTCACAAAACCTTATGAACTTATACTGTATGACTTTATAAATTCTTCCCATCACTTCTTACTCTGTTATTTTTATTTTACTTCAGCCTTTCATTTTTTTGAAAAACAAAATGTTCAGGTGAAGAAAGATGCCTTAACTGTCTCATTGTTTTATTGTAAACCACACAACCAATATCATGTCACTAAAATACAATGCTGCATGAACTACTGTGATCAAAATGTACTAATTGATGGTATTGTAGGTGGACAGCTTGTCGGACAGTAATATACAACTGATTTTGAAGGAAAGCTAACTATAAATTCTACAAAAGTTTTAAGGATGTCTGTAAGGCTGCTTAAAAGCTAATGTCTGATTGGCTGCCAAATGTCACATGCGTGTTAATAATAATTACTAGTCGCGACTTTCCCAGAACAAATGAAACGTTTTTCCAATTCTATTAGTTAGATTATTTGAAAACCTTATAAATGCAGATGAAGTTTGCACAAATATTACAGATCCTTGTAATTATTGTCTTCTTTAGAATACTTTTGGTTAAGTATAAGAAGTTCTTTTAGTTTTAACAACTAATTTTATTTCTTGGCTTCTACAATACTGCTATTGACTGCTATTTCAATGAGCCTGTTTCATCTTGCGCAGACTGAGTCAACGAACTGTGGACTTACTCGTGAAGAGGAATCTCTTCTACATTGTGTTACCAGTGTATACCCGACTCCCACTATTATGGTTCCTGAGGTATATAGTAGTGTTTACAGTAACCACACTTATTGTTGACTCTACGAAGACACAGAAGTTTATACCTCAGATATAAAGAACTAAGACTCTCTCAAATTAGCGATCTATGCTACTAATAAGTAGCACAGTGAATCATTGTTTACAGTAACCACACTAATTGTTGACTCTATGAAGACACAGAAGTTTATACCTCAGACATAAAAAACTAAGACTCTCTCATATCAGCGATCTATGCTACTAATATGTAGCACAGTGAATGAGCTGACAGCGGCCAGCGATTCACATCAGGCTGCTTGCATCAGGGTCAGTGAACCCCAGCTGACCAAGACCCTGTTCTGCCTTCAAATGGTGGCCGTGGAAACAAGCTGCATTAGTGCAGCCTTGCTAAGAAAATGGGAATCACAGAGGGAAGCCAAACCTGGTATCCAAAAATGCCATGCTGAAACCAGATATGCTGGGCTGAAAAGCTCAGATATAACACAGCCTTGCTGTAAACTACAACATAACGTCAAAACTTCCTTTTCGGGACAAACATTGAAGAAGAAAAAGAAGCAGAAGAAGATGAGGAGGAGGAAGAGGAATAAGAAGGAGGATACTACTTATATTAAATGTATTTAGAGTCTTCTAAACCAGTATAAAGATGTTAAGTTATCTTGAAGTTAGTACTAGGTTCCTGCAGATTTATTTGTGCATCTGAAAGACATTTTTTATGTAACAGAAAGAAAGCCAACGAACTCCAGATGCATGCAGAGCTAGCACTGCTGATAGTGAATGTTCTGTAGATGACATCAAGTCTGATGGTGGTGATGATACTATCCAGTGGAAGAAAGGCAATGTTTTAGGGCGTGGAGCATTTGGAACAGTAAGTCATACACCGTGTTGGAACTAAGTATTAGGAATGGGTATGATTTTTTAGTACTGTCAGTTTTATTTTCTTGTCCTTCTTTCACTCCAGCAGGAGCATAAGGCTACCACAACAGCTGGAATCCTTTATGAAGCCTGCACCAAAAGCATTTTTTATGCTTTTGCAGTTGTGGTTTTACACGATGATGTTGCTTGTCGTATGCACAACTCTCTTTGGTATCTTTTAACAACATGTATGGAGGTACAGTGTTCCTGTTCTTCCTCCTCCATAAGAGACCCCAAAATAAAAATTAGGAGCTACGAGGTTTAACCTTTGATACTGGTAGTGAGATGCTAAGGTCACTAGTGATAGGGCCAGGTGCAAGACAATGTTCAAGGCCCCAACCTAACGTCCATGCCAGGCAGGCTGTTTCAGCAGTCTGGCCAACAAGATAAAAATAGACACTGTGGTGAGCTTGCTGAAGAGCCTCTCATTACACTAAGCCAGAGTTAGCCAAGTCCACCTTCTTAAGTACATCTTGGGATGTAAGAAGAACCACTAACCTACTAGCAAAGCAATATAAAGAATTAACTTAATTGAGCACAATTAACTTTGAACAGCAACAATTCAATATGTGAGGAAACAAAAGAAAAACTCAAGAGGCTAGTAAATATGTAGACAAATTAGTGACAGCAGTCACCAAGACAAATAAATTATAAGCACTCTGAAAACACAACAGAAAACATATTAAAAGGAAAACATATACACCAGAAAATATATAAATAAGAAAACATATACACCAGTATACAAATAAATCAGAACACATTTAAAAATTAAATGTATGTACTCGAAAACATATAAATAAGAAAATATACAAACAAAACACATATACACCAGTATACATATAAACAAGAAAACATTTAAAAAGAAAACATATACACCAGAAAACATGTAAATGAGAAAACATATATCCAATATACATATAAATCAGAAAACATTTTTCTTTTAAACATATACACTATAAATGGTGCCAAACTGACTGCGGGTCTACTTGGCTCCAGTGTTTAAGTTTATTAAGATGGACTCGCACATCTGTAAAAACCATCCTCCAAGAAACTGGTTGTATGCAGACTCTGTAGAGTCTTCTAAACCAGTTATAAAGACGTTAAGTTAAGTTATGTACACCAGAAAACAACAACTCAACAGTAGAAATGAAAGCGTAGTAATAGGCTCTCTGAAATCAAACCCTGGACATTCAGTTGCTGAATGTGCTTTACTGCAAGGGAGACATGAGTTGGGGGAATTCAGTTAACTATTCATCTATAGCTCATGTCTTCCTTCAAACAAGGTGCATTATGCATCTAGAGGTCTTGAGTTTGATTCCAAAAGAGCATATTACTATACTTTTTTTCTGTTGTTGAATTTGTATGTTTTCTGGGTCCCAAAAAATTTACCTGTCTTAGCAATTGTTGTCACTACTGCATAACTAACATGTGCTAATTTTTGTATCAGTCTATTGATGTATTTTACTTAACTTAACATCTTTATACTGGTTTAGAAGACTCTGCAGGGTCTGTATACAACCAGTTTCATTTACATTTCCTTGACCTAAAAACTATGCACATTCAATCTATTCTTGAATGCATTAATTGACCTTGCCTGCACTATTTCCCGTGGCAATGCATTCCAAGTATTCACCACTATCTGACTACAAAAATATTTCCTAATATCTTATGTGGACCTTTCTTTAATTAATTTGTAGCTGTGCCCTCTTGTTCATGTAGGTGGTTGCATTTTGAAAAACTTGTTATAGTCTAATTTACCTGCTGAAGTCAGATGAAAGGTGCAAATGTCACAGTCAAGCTGTAAACTATGACACAATGCCTTCTGTTCTCTGGACTACATTCTGCTACTTGCAAAGCCCTTTTCAGAACTTGATAGCGGGAGATTGAGAACAAACTAAGCCAAGCCAGTCTAATTTATCTTTTCCGTTGATTATCTTGTAAACCTGTATTATCACCTCAAATTCTTCTTTTTATAGAGTTTTTCTGAGTCTTTCCTCATAAATGTAATTCTGGAATCCCACTATCACTTTTGTCGCTCTTCTTTGTATCCTTTATATCCCCTTTTTTATAAGGACTCCACACCTGTACACAGTACACAAATCTAGGTCTAACTAATGCTTTAAACAGTTTGACTATCACTACCTTGCTCCTATTTTTAATATTTCTTTTTATCATACCATTAGGGCTGCTGAAAAATATTGTTGATTTTATTATTTTTGTTCTTCAACCAGATTGCAATAATTTTACTATTTCTTTTTGCTTTATTTATCCTAGGTTTTGTGTGGTCTCACCAGTGAAGGTCAACTAATTGCTGTCAAGCAGATTGAACTGACCACTATGGACACATCAAAGGCCGAGCATGAGTATGAGAAAATCCAGGAGGAGGTAGAGCTTCTAAAAACTCTAGAGCATGTCAATATTGTCAGGTAGGATACCGGAGTATCTTGAACGACTTCTAAAAACTCTTGAGGATGTCAATATTATCAGGTAGAATACTGGAGTATTATGAACAACTTCTAAAAAGTCTAGAGCATGTCAATATTATCAGGTAGAATACTGGAGTATTATGAACAGCTTCTAAAAAGTGTAGAGCATATTAATATTATCAGGTAGAATAATGGAGTATTATGAACAACTTCTAAAAAGTCTAGAGCATGTCAATATTGTCAGGTAGGATACTGGAGTAACATGAACGACTTCTAAAAACAGTTTTCAATCATTATTTTAGTGTTTACAACTTCTTTGTTAGACACATGCAGGCTGTCCTGGAATTTGGTGCACATGCTTGATGTCCTGGTGGTCCTATAGTTTGAACCATTCACTCAGAAATCATCTTCATCATCATGTAGCATGTCCTTTGTATAACATCACTCCCATCACAGCCCGTCTGAACATTTCCTTTTTTGGACCATCTTCTTTAACTCTGCCCATGTTACTCCAATTGCACTGGATTCTTCTTCACCACTTTTTCACAACATATTCTTTAGCCTCCCAATATTCTTTATCTCTATGGGTTTTAAGCCAGCACAATTCTAATTATATTGTTTGTTAGCTTTCCTTTTGAGCATGTGTCATATATTTCTCTTTTCTTAGATTTTTACTAATTGTTGTTATGTTCTTTACCACAGATTTGTATTCCTTTTTATATCTAGCTATAAAATACATTAATCTACAGGAACCATTGTTAATGAATGTGTGCGGTTTGAATTAGCAATTAATATTAGCAGAAGAAACAAATAATAACAGTAACAATAACAGTGGTAGTAGTTTTAGCAGTAACAGTAAAGAAAGCAGCATGTCCTTTACAGAACGTCGCTTATTACAACTGCCAATCTATTTGGCTGTTATATGTTTCTTGGCAAATGTGCAGTACGGTAGATTGTCATTACTTTCCTAACGTGGAGGAGCAAAAAAAAACTCATGTTTGCCAAACTGGATACGAACATGATTCGAACCGGGTGTGTTGGGATTGGAAAATGAACGCTTGATCTCTAGGCAATGCAGCCTCCAGAAGTAAAAGTAGCAGTAAAAAATTTGGAAATGGTTCTTAGAACCAACTTCTATGCAGCTGGGAGAACCCATATGTGCTCGATCAGACCCTTTCATTGCTGAAAGTGCAGACGACAGCACAAACTGTGTAGCTTAAGTGGCAGCTCAGAAATTTTCCCCTGAATATGTCAGGTACTCTTTTACAGCTGAGTTGGCTGGAAGAAGCTGTCATACCATGAAAACTTGACAAGTGCAATCTGTTTAACTGAGAATTATGTGTTTTGAGCCTGATATGTTGGGATCGTAAATCAAGGTCACAGCCTCTAGGCCACATGCTCTCAAATATAGCAGTAGTGGAAATAGTAGTGATAGTAACATTGACACTAGTAGTATTACAGGTAGCAGTACTAAATAAATCAGCTATTATTATTGTAGTGGGCAAAGTAGTTTTAGTAGAGCTAATAATATATAAATATTTGTAGATTTAATAGTAGAAGTGGTTGTAGCATTAGTTGTAGTCATAATAGCAATAACAGTAGCAACAGCAGCAGCAGCAAGAATAGATTAAAGAAATTGGAGGAGGGAGTTAGAAGATGCATTGAGACAAATTAATTACCCTGATGTGTTTTATTTTTGGAATATTTCCTGAAAAGATACACAAACACTATTTGGGAAGTTAACTTTGATAAAATTAGGTTAGCTAACATGTGTCAATTATTTGGACTTCTATGCTCAATATGTTTTCTTGTATTAAACATTTTATTTTATGGGGCATTTGCATTATGCAGGTTATATTATTGGCTATATGTGATTTTTATTTAACACACATATGAGGCTGAAGATGCAGTCCCAGGCAGTGACTTGTAACCGACTGCTTGCGGCAGGGTCAGTGAACCAGAGCTGGTCAAGAATGACCCTATTTCGTCTCCAGGTGGTGACTCTTAAGAGAGACAGGTTGTAACCTGGCTGAGAGAATAGGAATCGGAAGGGGAACACAAACTTAGTCAAAAAAATGTGCCGTTTGGAAACTGGATGTGTTGGGTTGAAAAGCACAGATATTGAAACCTTGCTGTAAACTACAACACAGCGTAACAAAAAAGTCCTTTTCAGAATGAACAATGAAAAAGAGAAAGAAGAAACACATATATTTATATTTAATTTTAATGGTCAGTTCTGATATATTATTATGTGATTCCAGGAGCAAGAGTCCCAATTTATAGCATTGATACTGTGGGAAATTAGCGTTTGACTTATAAGCATTTGTCAGAAACATATTAGGTCACAGAAGTGAGGGTCTCGTGTTTTTTCTTTAATATATTTTCCTTCTCATCACGACTACTACCATAGCAATTAATCCATGTATCACTATTTTTATTGTAGCAATTAATTAGTATCACTATTGTCATGACCTGTCATTAGTATCATTATTATTATCATGACAAGTTGTTGGTATCACTATTATTATCGTTACATGTCATCAGTATCACTATTATCATCATGACAAGCCATTAGTATTACTACAATTGAAGTCACTTTTTATTATCTTGAAATAACTTTGGTGGATTGTTCATCAGTTACCTTGGTACAAGTCTAGAAGATAATATAGTCAGCATCTTCATGCAGTTTATACCTGGAGGCTCTATAGCCAACATCCTGGCTAGATTTGGGGCTTTGGAGGAATCAGTATTTAGGATCTACACTAAACAAATTTTGGAAGGTGTGAAATATCTGCATTCAAATGATGTCATTCATAGGTAAACAGGCACTGTAGAAATGTCTCTTATATGTTCTGTGTCATAGTAAAACAATCTTGAATATTCTCATTATTTTCATTTCAAAGCATTAGGAATGATATGACAAGATATGTCAGCCTTTCAATTAGCTTGATCTGTCATGTGAAAGTTGTCATATTTATTACAGCATTGTCATAAATTAATATTATGGATTAAAAAAGTGTGTGAAAAATATGTTGCCAAGAATAATGTACTATAGTAGATTATCCTTGGCAACATATTCACCACTCAACATAATCATCACTCACTTTTGCAGTTCGGTTCCTTCAAAACATGGATTTGCAACAGTTACATGCTATTGATTTCTGTTTCAGACTATTTTATTTAATTTGGAAATGAGGTCTAGATTTCTCATACCTCATCTTCCCTTATTTTGCACCGGGTGTTCTTTGGTCGTCCCATTTTCTTCCTGTGGGTTTCCATACATGTCAACGTATGTTGATGAAAAACCATTCAGGTCAACGTATGTTGATGAAAAACTATACATGTCAACTTCAGCCAATAAAAACCCATCCATCAGATTAATTAAAATATTTAGAAGAGAACAAAAATGGTTATATGACAAAAAGCATTTTAGTATTGATCACATGTTAAAGACTGCGGTATTATAACAAAAAATACACATTTTTCAAAATCAATGGATTTCTACAAATATAACCTGAGCAGAATACAATAATATGAGCTATCTATTTTCTGTTGCTAAACAACTAGCCAAACTGTTTTTAATGACTGTAAAAAATTATTGGAAAGCACATTTTGAATTGATTGTTTTAGAGACCTTAATGTCTGAATTTGTCTGAGTGATAACGGGACCTAAAAGGGGAGCAAAGAATAGTAACACTGTAAATCTGCCAACTCCCTCAAATTCATTACCTTGAAATGGTGGTGAGGGAGCTTGCATGTCTCAATAAATCACAGGAGCTAAGTCAACGGAAGTGAAAGCTTCAAGAAGGGTTACCCAAGTTGGATAGTTCATGGGGGAGAGAATAGACTAAACACGGACAACTCACCTAGAGTATAATTTATTAGGTTAGGGCCGACCACCCAAATCTATTTTTAAAAAGTCAGTTACCAAAACATTGATAACAATGCAAAAGCAAACAGCCTTGGGAAAGGAAGGGTCTTTGGAAACGAGAAGAATGACACAGTGGAGTGAAAGCCGCAAGGAAGCTCCACGGCTGACTGCCCGTCTGAATACCAAGAAGAAAACAAATATAGCGACACGGAATGTTAGAACAATGTACCAAGCAGGTAAAACAGCCCAGATAGCTAAAGAGATGAGGAATTACAAATTAGCAGTACTAGGACTGTGCGAAACAAGATGGACACAATCAGGAAAGATGAGACAGACTACTGGGGAAATGATAATGTATTCTGGAAATGAGGGAACTGATGCCCAACATACAGAGAGAGTAGCACTGATGCTCTCCAGAGAAGCACAGCAGGTGCTCATAAAGTGGAAGGCTATTACCGCATAGTGCAGTGGTTAGCAAGCTGGCTTTGCATCTGAGTGGTCCTGGGTTCATTCCCCAGTTGAGGGGGAAATGTTTTTTCAGGCCGCAATGGCTCCCGGGTCAACCCAGCCTTAAATGAGTTCCGGTTCAGTCCGGGAAGTAAAAGCGGCGAGGGAGAGGAGATGGCTACCAACCTCATATAGCCAAGCCTTTGAAATGTGTGATTGCTAACATCTCACACCCCTACAGCAGTAATGCTATGAGTTACTTTACTTTACTTTATTACCAACCGAATCATGAGCGCAAGCTTTAGAACAAGGAACAAACACATCAATATAAACATCATTCAGTGCTATGCCCCAACTAATGAGGCTGACGATTATAAAAAGCAAGAGTTCTACAACAAGCTGGAAGAGGTCCTTGACATGCAGAAAAAGAAAGATCTCTTAATTTTAATAGGAGACTTCAATGGTAAAGTGGGAGCAGACAACCTAGGTTACGAACAGATTATGGAAAGACAAGGAACGGGACAGATGAACAAAACTGGAGATATGTTTGCAGAGTTATGTGTGCTACACAAAATGATAATTGGAGAAAGCATCTTTCCATATAAAAAGACACATAAGGCCACATGGCGATCTCCAGACCACGTATCGGAAAATCAGATTGATCACATCTGTGTCAGTCAAGCGTCCAGAAGTACACTTCAAGATGTAAGAGTAAAGCGAGGTGCAGATGTAGCGTCAGACCATCACATGTTGCTGGGGATTTTGCAACTCAAACTAAAAAAGTACCCAGTACAGGGCACAAGGAGAACAAGATATAACATTCATATATTGCAACTCCAAGAGAAGAAGACAGCATTTAGCTTAAAACTTGATAACAGATATCAAGTGCTACAAGAGCTATATGAGGATGAAGAAATGGACATTAATAGTATGTGGGACCAGGCTAAAGAGATATGGGATATGACATGTGAAGAAACTATGGGATTCAAGAGAAACCAACACAAAGAATTGATCACAACAGAAACATTACATAAAATAGAAAGGAAAAAGAAGAAAGCTATACTTAACAATTGCCGAACCCGAGCCACCCAAAGCAGAAGCACAGAGTAATTATACTGTTACAGACAAAGATGTCAAGAAATGTATAAGGAAAAATAAAAGAGAATACATTGACAAGCTGGCATAGGAGGCAGCAGAGTAAGGAAATATGAGAGATCTCTACTCACAAAAAAAATGGCAAATAGATATATACAGACAGACAAATCAATCAAAGATAGAGTAGGCAGGATATTGACATCATCGGAGGAACAACAGAAACGATGGGTTGAGTATTTAAAAGAAAGTTTAAATGACCTCCACCACAAGAAACACCAAACATCCTACCAGCAGAGGGAGACCCTGAACGTGGACGGTAACCCACCAAGTAAGATAGAAATTCAAAGGGCCATATCCAAACGCAAGAAAGGGAAAGTGGCTTTACCAGATGGAATAGCAGCAGAAGCCATAATGGCAGATATAGATAAATCCACTAATATATTGCAAGGATTATTCAAGAAGATATGGGAAGAGGAGAGAGTGCCAACAGAATGGAAAGAAGGACATCTGATTAAACTACCTAAAACTGTCAGTGGCATCTGGAAAATTCTCAAGCAATTTCAGAGCGGAGGCAGAGGCATTGAAGGCTGCAGTAGAAGCAATGCTGACAGGCACAAGCAATGAAAGCCAGATAGTCTTGTTTACAGATGCCCTGTCAGTGGTTACAGCACTAAAAAGCCAGAAAAATACAGAACAATGACTTAAGAGCAGTACTCTGTCAACTATGCCAGCAGTCCACACCCAAAAGAGTAGTGGTACAGTGGGTTCCATCCCACTGTAACATTCAAGGCAACGAGAAAGCTGACAGTGGCAAAAGAAGGTGCAAGGTTACCACAGCCAGATTCTAGTGTGACCTATGAAGAGTCCAAAAGGTTTATTAGGGCCAAATACATGCCAAATGGCTACACAAACAATGATGCTTATTACCAGTTGAACAGAAGGGAGCAGGTCGTGGTCTTCAGACTCCCCACAGGCCACAACAGACAAAGGTACCATCTATTCAATAAACTAAAGATAGGTGCTACTGACGAATTCACATGTGGTACAGGGAAAATGACCTCTGAATATCTGCTGCAAAATTGCCCAACATACGAAGACCAGAGAAAGCACATGTGGCCATCACCAGTGCCAACACTAGAGCTCTATGGCAGTGTCGACAGTCTCAGGGTGACAGCTGCTTTCTTCGAACAAATTCAAGTTGACCTCTGACAGCGTACGAAGAAGAAGAAACTACCTAAGAAAGGGGACCTGGCAGATTGCAGCAATTATAGGGGGACTGCATTGTTGTTGATGCCAGACAAGATATTCAACATAATCATCTTGGACAGATTAAAAACTGAAGTAGACAAAAAGTTCAGAGAGCAACAGGTGGGATTTCGCCAGGGAAGATCATGCACAGATCATATAGCTACACTGCACATCATAGTAGGTGATGAAGCATTGCATGTAAATCATCCCTATACGCAAATTTTATAGACTATGAGAAGGCGTTTGACAGTGTGCATTGAAGTACTCTAAGGCAATTGTTGAGACACTATGGGATACCAGAGAATTACACAACCCTCATCCAGAATATGTACAAAGACACAGTTAGTAGAGTGGTACATGAAGGAGTGCTGACTGACAACTTCGAGGTGCAAACAGGGGTGAGACAGGAATGCCTGTTCTCACCTTTCCCGTTCTTGTTGACTATAGATTGTATAAGGAAGACATCAGTCGAAGGCAAAAAAATGGGTAATCAGTGGACACTATTGTCACAATTGGAGGACCTGGACTACGCAGATGATCTGGTACTTTTGTCACACAGTCATAGTCAAAGGCAAGAGAAACTTGATACGGTGAAGCCAAACTGTGACTGAATATCAACATGAAGAAAACCAAGCTCCTTAAACTCAACACTAACAGCAAAGAACCAATCATGCTGGAGGGAGAGCAGTTGGAGGAAGTGGATACTTTTACCTATTTAGGCAGCACAATGGACACATCAGGAGGAATAGACACAGATGTAAGGATCAGAATCGGAAAGGCACGAGGTGGCATTCCTGACACTAAACATTAAATGGATATCCAGAGATATCAAGATTCACACCAAAATTAAAATATTCAACGCAAGTGTCAAGTTGGTGTTGCTGAATGGAGCAGAGACATGGGGAACGACCAAAGTCATACAACAAACACTCCAGTCCTTCGTTGACAGATGCCTACGAAGGATAATGGGCATAAAGTGGCAGGACATGGTGAGGAATGAAGACTTGTGGGAAAGGAGCCAACAACAGCCATTTGAACAACAAATTAAGCAAAGAAAATGGGGCTGGATAGGACATACACTGCGGAAGGCACAGTTTAACATAGCCAGACAGGCTCTTACATGGAATCCTCAGAGGAAAAGAGAGAGAGGTGGACCCAAAAATAAGTGGAGAAGAGAGCGTGAGAAGGAGCTAAAATTAAATAATTACACCTGGAGAGAGGCAGAAAAAGCAGCCCTGGATCGTGTACGGTCGTGAGATGTTGTCAATGGACTATGCACCTAGAGTAGCGACGGACTTTGATTGATTGATTTAAACCTGTCAAGTATGTCTTAAGAGACAAGTAAAGAGGGTTCAGCATAGGGCCAGCTACCTCAACATGTAGAAACTTTAAGCAACAAAAACTTCAACAAGTATAGACAAATCAGCTAAGAAAACAAATTCAACCCAAGACTGAAGTAGGTTATGTGTCAGGAGGACAAATGACACAATGCAGAGAAAGCCCAAAAGTAATATGCCTCACTGGCTTACTTGTTTCTTTCTAGAAAAACATCCAGCTTTGGTATCTGGAACATTGGTACTAAGTTTGAGTAGGAGAAGACTGCACATGTGACAGTGGACAGTCTCTGTTCTGGAATCGTCATGACAAGAGAAGTAGATTCTGACCAAAACACATGTGAAAAAGAGAGCTTGAGACAAACGTAGAGTAAACAGACCACCCAGGACAGGAGTACTTGGCATATACTTGTTGAGGACCTTTATTGCTGAATGGCTAAATTCTTTGATTTCCAAAAAAACAAGTTGCAATACAGGGAATATAAATGATGTATTGGGTTATTATAAAAGGGTTATTAGTTGATGAAATGTAATGAAAATTCAAACAGTTGCAGTTGTTCCCTTTGTTTTGGAATTGTCTATGTCCGCATGATTTGTGGATAATATCATAATTAGATATGTTTTCAGGGGACGGCGTGGCCTAGTGGTTAAGTGGCACGGCTCACAACCAGAAGGTGCTGGGTTCGATCCCCATCACAGCACCGGCCGTTACCCCGGGGAAGCAAACCCTTAGAAAATGCAGGAGGAAGCAGACCCTTACATAAAATGCATGCTGAAGTCGGATGCACTGGGCCGACAGGCGCAAAATAAAAACCACAGTGTAACGCACACACGCCTTGGGGAATAGATAAATAAGGCGAACGCAAAAAAAAAAAAAAAAAAAAGATATGCTTTCTCCAAAAAACATTCACTCCAGAAGAAAAACAAAACCTGCTTTTATACCTCCAAAACTTTGGCTATTGAACAGTCTCGACTTAAATCCTGTTGGCTCCAAAGTTTAGGGGCTTAATTGTTCAAATAGTGTATAACTCAAAGATGAGAGACGTCACTGAGTAAGAACAACATATTTTATACAGCTGGAATGAACTCCTTCAAACTACAATTGATGCTGCAATCGCACAATGTTGCAACCGTCTGACTCTTTCACCAAAAGAAGGATGCTTTAAACACAAAATTAAATAGCCATCATCTTTATTGGCTAATTATATACAAAATTGTATAAATTTTCATTCATTTCATCAATCAATAATAGTTTGATTATAAATTTGAATTGGCTCTTTTTTTTCCTAATCATCCTGTATATTTATATATAATTTTAAAAGTCTTTAGTGAAAAAATACAATGCAAAATAGATACACTTGAGGAACTGTAAACAATTTTACAGATAAATCTTACAAGTTTACATCTGTGCTCTCCATTCCAGGGAATGGCTAGTTATATTAAGTTGTTAACTTTCGTTATTACCTGTTATTATCGTTATTATCTCAAAGTGGAACAAAAGTCTGTGGTGGTAGAGCTTTCTTTTGATGAATAAGAAGCAAACTTGTTCTTTTGCATGTTGAAAAGTTTATGCTTGTTTCTGGCAGGGATATTAAAGGAGCAAATGTGATGTTGATGCCAAATGGTGTGATCAAACTTATTGACTTTGGCTGTGCCAAGAGATTGTGTTTTAATTTGAGCATCTCACAGACAGAGCTTCTTAAGTCCATGAATGGAACTCCATTTTGGATGGCCCCTGAGGTTGTCAATGAGAGTGGGCATGGAAAGAAATCTGACATCTGGTTAGTTCTAAAGAATGTTTGTTTTTGTTAAAAGATCGCATTTGTCATTGATCTAAAAATAGACTGGTTAACAACACCAGCCTCACTTCTGAAATTGGACTCTGAGAAAAAACTCTATCATTTTTGTGTGTACCTTATTATTGCTGAGCTTGCTACAAAAAAGAATCACTTCTAACCCTTGAAGTGAATTTGTTTAGAATTTTCTATTATCTTCTTAGAAGAATAAAGTTTAAATGTAGTATTTCAGTGGTGTGTCAGAACGAATCACACTTTCAAAAACATTTGACAGGCATACTACATTTGATAGATTGTTCCACCAAAATATTAAATTTTGGTAATTTTGAATTTTTAAAGTATACACCATTCTGATACAAAATGAAATAATCTGACTAAATATGATTATTTTTGTTTTGTGAGAGGAAACAGTGTACATTTAAAGGAGCACCCTGAGCATACCCCACCTTCCATAAGGCAAGAATTAAATATGATTTAATTTAACTTGAAAAAACAAACTATATTGAATTGAGGACAATCACGTGTGAAGCTTAAAAAAATAAATACATTCTTAAGGAAAATGGGATCTGTTGTGCAGTTTGGCTGCTCAGAACAGTTGTCTAGGAAAGGATGCTCTGATAGGGAAAAAGGGTTTTGCATAGTTTATCTCTGAACCTTACATATTTAGATGATGGTAAACTAACATTTTAAGCAACAAAACTAGCTGTTAGGTGACAGTTCAGAGTGGTTTAGATGTTGGTTTCTGATATATGTTATATAGGAGATATGTTCAAAACCACAGTAAAGCATATGTTTTTCACTATTAGGGAATAAAACATTATATACAGTGTATGATGACTACAAGAGCAAGCAGCTTTTATTCCTCAGTCATTTAAATCCTTTGGTGAACCTCAGCAATAGGAGGATGATAGATATGCCACAATAATAAACAGGCTTAGAGCTAAAATAAAAGTCATCGCAACTGAATAAATAATACTAGTAAAATTACACAAGTGCAATAAAATTACCTTTCTAATGAGCAAGGATAGCATAGCTGAGAGGAAAAGGTGCTTGTCTCTCCAGAAAGGAAAGCAGGAAACAAGGAGATTTATAACTCTGTAAGTTTCAAGCGTCCTCTGATCTCAAGGGAGGTGGAAACAGCATCTAGTCATATCAGAGATTGACAAAAATCCTTGAAGGACCTGTGTACACGCTATGCATGTAAAAGAACCCTTGATAGTTGAACATTTAAAAAAGGAGAATCTTAGTTACTGTCCGACATAAATTTAGAAAGATAATGAAATTCTTACTCAATATGCCACCTACTTTCCCTCATTCCTAGTAAACTGTAGAAAGTAAAATCACGAAAAAGAATGTACTACGGATAGCTTTGACTACCTGGCAGTAGGCATAGTCTGCCTGTTTGAATACCAGGATTTCAAGTAGGTAGTATTCTTAGTTGCTTATGAGATAATACATAATAATGATTCTGGCTTATTTTGAACTAAGTTAACATTTTGAAAGTTCATTAAATACATTGAAGTTTGGCTGTGGTACTTTGTGTCCTGCATAATTTTGTTTCAGAAAACCTAGTGGTGGAGGGAGGGGGGGGGGGTGTGGCTGGGCTGTGAGGAATGTGGCTCACATCTCAAGAAACAAACGAAAGCACAAAACAGTGGGTGATTTTATTCCCGCAAGATTTCAAGCATTCCCTAGTCACATCGGAGATAAACTCTAAGGTCCCTTGCACATACAGAGCATGTAATAGAACCATTAGCAGTTTAAAATCGTAAAGAGCAGTCTATTAGCCTAGACAAAAAATTCTAAAGGCAACAACAATGCTGCCCAATAGTGGCTGACATGAAGGTCAAAAGGAGGCAGCCCCTCTATTATGCAAAGACACATCGGCCTGTTTATCCACACACTCAGTTCCAAGTATTTTTTACAATCCTCTATACTCCCACGTGGGGGTTGTTCGTCCATCGTAATCGATGAGGACCACTTTGTCGTCGTTCACTGTTCGCATGAGTTCAAAGATGGCTAAATAAGCCAATCTGAGCCTTGAATTGTCTGTTGCACTTTGTACAGGAAAATAAGACACCTCCTTTCATCAGAGCTGAAGAAGGATTGATGTGAGCTTACTTACTGTGCCATCGTCTCTGGATAGCCACATCTATTCTTGATGCCTCATGTCTCTGAACACCCTCAGCAATAGAACTGCGTCTGTCTGTGCGATTGGTAGCAATTCTTTCCCAGTCCTCGTGGTTAATACCGCACTGGATCAATGATCTTTTAAGTGTGTCCTTGTACCCTTTTCACTACCCACCTCATACTCTCTTGCCATTTTAGAGTTCACCATAGAGGAGCTCTTTTGGTAGACGTTGATCCGACATGAGTACCACATGGCCAGCCCTCTCAGCTCTGCTGAACATATCATGTTGTGTATACTGGACATGCCCGATCGACTAACACATCTGTATTTTGCACCATGTCTTGCCATCTAATCCTCAGCAGTTTCCGCAGGCAGTGCATGTGGAAGTGGTTTAATTTCCACGCATGGCGACTATAGACAGTCCAGGTCTCACATGAATATAAGAGGGTGGGTAGAACAATTGCAGCATAGACTTTTACTTTTGTATGAGTCCTGATCCCTATCCCACACCTTAGTATGAAGTCTACCAAATGCTGCACTTGCTCTAGCTACTCTTGTATTCACCTCATCATCTATGTGAATAACTTGAGATAGAGTACTGCCAATATATGTAGAGTGTTGCCAAGGTACGTGAATCTGTTAACATTTTTAAAACAGTGGCTGTGTACCTTGATTGAAGGCTCTGAATAGGCAATATCTAGAGCCGGTTGATTTAAAATCTCTATTATTGTGATAGAGAGAGTGAGGCTGAAATTTTCACAAGTTGCGGCAAACCAATCCATACATTCCTGCATGTCAACTTCCATATTGAAATTTAAGGCATAGTCATCCACATAAAATAAATCACGTATGGTTACCTTGTAGAATTTGGTTTTGGCATTGAACCTTCTCAGATTGAATAGCTCGCCATCAGTGCAGTAATGAAGCCCAACTCTGACGTCGCAATCGCTGTAAGCATTCCACAAAATGGCAGAAAACATCATACTGAAAAGAGCCGGGCCAGCACACATCCCTGCTTCAAACCATTAGTAACACTAAATGGGACAGAGTAGTTTCCCTGATCAATAATTTTGACACACATACCATCATGAAATTGTTGCACCATTACAACGATTGTTGCCAGACACCCAATCTTGGCCATCACTCTCCACGGACTGTTACGATTTACAGTATCAGATGCCTTAGTGAGGTCCACAAACATCATATAGAGAGACACATTCTGTTCTTGACATTTCTCTTGGATCTGCTTTGCAGCAAAGATCATATCAATGGTCCTACGGTCCTTTCTAAAGCCACATTGAGTCTCGACTAGTAACCCCTACTCCAGGAGAAGATTTCGTCTGCGTAGAAGAAATTTTACAAGCACTTTTCCTCCTACACACAGCAGAGATATCCCTCTGTGGTTATTACATATTTGTTTACTACCTTTACGCATGTGTCTATGAACACTAGACACATTGTGGGTAGACAAGGAGTGACTAAGTGAAGTATGAAAAGCTGGCATGCAGTTATATAGAAATTGACATTTATAACCAATGTCAATAATGACAAACATTTGTTTTTGTTACATACAAAATCATCATCATGCTATTAAGTATCAACTACATTACAAACATTGTTAGTACACTATTTTCGTATTACTCTTAAGTAGTACTGAAGTCAGCCAATAAAATTTGGAACTGTCCACTGAGACAGTCATTTGTATTTTGTTTCAGACTCTTTCAAAGTCTAACTATAATTGGGAGTCACAAGTTACCTTAATATTGTTTATTACAATAACAGAATATACTATTTTACAGTTATTTTTTAAACTCTTGGTATAAAACACTATGATTAGGATTGAAGCAAAGGCACAGATGGCTGAGTGAAAACTATAAAATGAACTTGTATTTGGAAGAGCAGTTAGAGTGCTTGTCTCTCACAGCAAAGTTGGCTAGATTCATGACCAGGTCACAGCTCTCTCTCTTTAGAGTACCTTGCAGCAAAAATAGACTAGACTTTGCTTTGAGTTGAAGAAGACAAAGTAGTGAGAAAGGGAATCAATAACTAACCCCTTTAAAGCTTAACATCTAGCTTTATGAAGTCTCCAACACTTCACATAAAATGACAACAAACTATTGTTTTCTTCTTCGTCTTCAGTATTAGTCCTGAAAAGGACATTGTGTCCTAGTTTACAGTGAGGCTGCGATGTCTGCACCTTTCCAGTTTCAGCAGGCTTTTTTGGATACCCAGTTTGTTTTCCCATTGCGATCCCTATTTTCTTAGCCAGGATCTTGGTCATCTCTGGGTCACTGGCCCTGGTGCAAGCTGCCAGCTATGAGTCACTGACTGATGTCAGCTCATTCACTGTGTTGCATTTTTGGCCCCCAAAAAATCGATAGTACCTTCTTTATCATTCTGATTTAGTTGGTAATATTCTACCAGAGAGTTTAGAGGTATTCATTTCTTTTTTGGTATTTTATAGTTTTTACAGAATGTGCTAGCCAAATCCCATTTCATCACCTTTTATGACAGGCCAGGCATGATACAGTGTTATTATTTTTTTACCCTCTAGTGGGCCCTGGTAACATGTGGATGTCTTAACAATTATAAACTGTGAAATATCACCATTTTACTATATTTCAAGATATACTGCATTAATTTGCAGGTTTTTTCATTTCATGTTTATTTTTTTACTCGTATAAATATCTTTGTTTCTTGACAGGAGCATAGGCTGCACTGTATTCGAGATGGCAACACGCAAACCCCCATGGTTAGTTTCTTAAACTGGATCTTTGGACAGGGCATGATTTAATGAAACTTGAAAAATACCTAACTTTAGTACTTATCTGTTGATTTTATTGCCTGGACTAAAGTGAGTTGGAAAATTGTGAATGGGAACATTCCAAATAGTACTTTAATATGCATACATCATCTGTGGACACCAGAGTGTTACCAAGGTTGGAAATAATACCACTGTAATTTTCCAAGCAGGTCGGAAGAGATTATTTAAAAGGGTTGTGTGTGGAGCAAGCAACCTAATAACTAAATGTCTTTATACTGGTTTAGAAGACTTGGAGGGTGGTTTAACCTATGTGCAAGTCCATCTAAATAGACTCAAACACTAGAGCTAAGTAGACCCGCAGCCAGTTAGGCGCCATTTATAGCTGCTCTTAACAAACAACCTGGGAAAAGGTACAAATAAGTATGAGGGCCTACAAATGAAAACCTTAAAATTGCAATCGAAATTCTAAACACTGTGCCATTGTCATGTAAGTTGACAGTATCATTTTGAAGAACTTCAAGAGGGTCGTGCAGGTGGTTTCATGGTGCAGGCAAGCCACAAGACATCATAGTAGTGGTTTGAAGATGGCCACCCCACTAATAATATGTACCAAACAGGAGCAGCATTCTGTAAATCTGTATTTTGGGTCGTTGGTCCGTCCATCACGAATGATGCAGACCTTTTCTTTTTTCATTTAGCCAGTCCCTCCAATCAAGTATTCTGTGAGTGGGGGTTGTGAATGGGTGCGGAGATGGCTGACGAGTCCAATTAGAGTTTGCATACTCACAGGCAGTGAGGGCATGGAAAGTTCGTTTTGCGAGACGGTGATATTTCAGTGGCTTTTCCGGCCTGTCTCCGCTTTTCTGCTGCAGTCTTTTTAGAAACATCGCATGACACTGCTCCTCTGCAGAGAGCTGTGCACCAGGCTGTACGGTCTTTTGCAACATCTTCCCATGTTTCGAGGTTAATGCCGAAGGCTTTTAAAGATGTTTTTAGTGTGTCATTAAAGCGCTTTTTTTGGCCTCCTGGGAGCGTTTGCCTTTCTGCATCTTGCCACAGAAGATTATTTTTGGCAACCGATAGTCTGGCATGTGAACCACATGACCCACCCAGTGAATCTGTGTTTTCATCATGATGGTATCAATGCTACAGATACCAGCTCTCTCAAGAACAGCAGTGTCCAGGATCCTGTCTTGCCATTTGACATTCATCATCCTCCTGAGACAAAGTGTGTGAAAAGGATTCAGCTTCTTCACATGACGCCTGTATACAGTCCATGTTTCACTTGCATATATCAACACAGGAACCACCATTGCTCTTTACACCTTTAGCTTCGTCTGAAGACTGATGCCATTACGACGCCAGACGTTTGAGTGTAATCTGCCAAATGTGGTAACACTTTTTGGGTAACAAAAGGGTGAAACATCTAAATTTATTGAGGAATGAAGACACAGTCAGTAATGCATGCCTGTCACTCCAGCCAGTGTATGAGTGGAGTAGGAAATTCTTAAATGCATGAGTTCTGTAACAGAATGTTTCAGACAAGATCATGTACACTGAGTAGTGACACCAGAGTCCATTGCAGCAATTCAATGCATTAGGATGGAAATCTCTGAGTGACTGAATGAAGTAGCTGCACTTTTGAACTTCAGTCAAGGTTCAGCACACAACATCGTCAATCATGTGTTCCAGTTCCACAAAGTGTCTGCAAAGTGAGTGTTTCACAAAGTGGGTGTTCCACAAAGTGGGTGTTCTGCAAAGTGGGTGTTCCACAGCCTGCAAAGTGGACATTCCACAAAGTGTCTACAAAGTGGGCATTCCTCAAAGTGTCTGCAAAGTGCGTGTTCTGCAAAGGGGGTGTTCCACAAAGTGTCTGCAAAGTTGGTGTTCTGCAAAGGTCGTGTTCTGCAAAGTGGGCATTCCACAAAGTGTCTGCAAAGTGGGTATTACACAAAGTGTCTGTAAAGTGGGTGTTCTGCAAAGTGGGTGTTCACAAAGTGTCTGCAAAGTGGGTGTTCTACAAAGTGGGTGTTCCACAAAGTATCTGTGAAGCGGGTGTTCCACAAATTGTCTGCAAAGTGGGTGTTCTGCAAAGTGGGCATTCCACAAAGTGGATGTTCCACAAATTGTCTGCAAAGTGGATGTCCCACAAAGTGGCCATTCCACAAAGTCTCTGCAAAGTGGATGTTCTGCAAAGTTGGTGTTCTGCAAAGTGGATGTTCCACAAAGTGTCTGCAAAGTGTGTGTTCCCCAAGGTGTCTGCAAAGTGGGCGTTTCACAAAGTGTCTGCAAAGTGAGTGTTCCATAAAGTGTCTGCAAAGTGGGCAATCAACAAGGTGTCTGCAAAGTGTGTGTTCCCCAAGGTGTCTGCAAAGTGGACATTTCACAAGGTGTCTGTAAAGTGGCTGCCACAGCAGATTTTCTCAGAAAATATCTTAGACTCGCAATCAAATCCACACAATGTGGGCTTCTGAGTGCAGGTGTCTTGTTGGAACATGACAATGATCAGCTTCCATACTGCATATGCACTGGTTGTAAACCATTGAAGACCTGCACATACACCATGCTTGTGACACTTCATGTCATGTAATTACCACACCTGGACCACTCAAAGAGAGGATGCAATGAAAGATTTGCAAGTTCTATGAAGAGGTTCATGACTGGCTACACATGTGACCAAAAGAAACTTTTTTTTTTTTTTTTTTTTTTTTAAGAAATCCATACATTTTGTAATCGCTGGAGGACGTATCAAACACAGTGGAGATTACAGGATGCTTGTCATAAGTCTTTACCCTGACTATGAAGGAGAAGAATGAGAAAGTTTAAATTTGACACATATGTAGCTCATTCAATTTGTACTGGACTTGAGAAGTATGAATTTCCTTTCTTGACGGGTTTACCCGACATAGTGTATGGCGCAACACACCTTTTTTACCAGATCTGCTACTTGGTTTGTAAGAACAATGGAGAAATCAGAGGCCAGAACTGTGATAAAATTCTTGTTGTTGCAGGAAAAAACATCTACAGAAATACACAGGGAGATGGAACCAGTGTTTGAGGAATTCTGTCCTTCGTATGCTTCTGTAAAAAAACTGGTTTAGGCAGTTTAAGTGGGGTCATTCCCATGTTGCTGATCTTCCAAGATCAGGAAGACCATTCTCAGAGTGCAGCTATGAAAATGCTGCAAGAGTGAAAAAAATCATTCACCAGGATAGGAAAATGACAATTGCAGAGATATCTAGGTCAGCAAAACTGAATGAAAGTACAGTTTTGAGAATTTTACACAACAGACTGAACAGAAACAAATGAGGGTTGATTGCTGTAGCCAGTTGCTCAAAATGTGTCCAGTCGAAAACATGTTGCCGACCATGGTGACAGTAGATGAGACTTGGGTTCACCATTATGACCCAGAATACAAAATTTCCAGCATACAGTGGAAAACCCTAGGCTCACCGACACATGTCAAGCCAAGAGCACATAAATCTGAAAGAAAAGTGATGCTGACTGTTTTTTGAGACGTCAAAGGTGTCATATTGAAAGATTACCTGCCTCATGGTAACACGGTTAATGGGCAATATTATGTAGATCTACTTACTAAACTAAGAAAGACTGTGACCAGAAAATGCCTTTGCTTCAAGACAGTGCGCCCTCCCATAAAGCAAGGCTTTTGCAACAAACAGCCAATTTGAATATTGAAATTCTCCGGATTTAGTTCCATCAGACTTTTTTCTTTTCCCAAACTTAAAAAACAGCTGAATGGAAATCATTTTGACATTGACGAAGATGCCATACTGGCTTGTGAACACTGGTTTAGTTTGAAAAATAGGCTACTTTATTCAGAAGATCTTTTCAAGGTCACGAGAGATGGCAGAAATATATAAATTCAGGTCGTGGCTACATTGAGAAGGAATAAGCACTGTGCCAAATTTAAACTTTCTTCTCCTCCTTCATGGTCAGGGTAAAGACTTATGACAAGTAGCTTGTATGGGAAAAAATTATACAATTGTGCGCCACTTTTTCTTAATAAATTTTTATTTTTATTTTCAAGTACCCTCGTAAAACAATTGTTATTGAAACCGTTGTGGATAATGCTTGGATACAGGCTTCCTGTGAAGGGGCCAGCTGTAATTTTGGCCTTATACTTCACTTGAAGCGAAAAGGTGAATCGTCAGTTGACTTACATAGTTATTATCCAACATTTTTTCTACTTCTTTACTCTCAAATAATCACATCTATTTTCCCTCATAAACTTGGTGATCTGTCTCAGGTTAATCTTGTTACCATACAGATTGACTTGGCTTTGTTCGTTCTCAATCTCCCACTACTAAGCCCTGAAAAGGGCAAGTAGCAGAATGTAGTCCAGAGAAAGGAATGTATTGTGTTGTAGTTTACAACTTGACTGCGATATTTGCACCTTTCGGTCCAACACATCCGACTTCAGCAGACATTTTGTTAGTACTGGGCTAGCCTTCGCTCTCTGATCCCTTCTCCTTAACCAGTCTGCTCTGTTGCAGCCTGCTATCCAGGATCACCACGTGGAGATGTAGAAAGGTCTTGGCAGCTCTGGTTCACTGGCCCTGATGCTAGCAGTCAGCTATGGGTCTCTGACTTTTGCAGCTCATGCACTGCTCAGCATCTTGATCCCACTAAACAGATTATCCCTAATCTGTGTTACTTTGCTTCTTTCACAGAATTGATGCTGATGATTAATGACATAGACCAATGCCTCCCAGACAAAAGCACAAATCTTCTTCAGTTAGAGTTCATATAAAGTATGTTGTCTTAGAGACATCATGATATCAAAGGGGAAGGTATGGACACATCTTTTGAGTATTCCCAGAGGGAGGCAGTCTAGAGCACTGGTGCCCAGGATTGTCTCATCTTGCCAGGGACATAGCACACACATTTGATTCAGCCATGGAGCTGGCAGACTTAAAGAACATATTCTACTGTTTATCTGTCATCTCAACATTAGCATACATTTGTATGTCCAATTTCTAGTTTGTTAAACAGATGGTATCTGAGTCTGCAGTGGCCAATTTGATCACTTATCTATTCTTGTTATGGAGTAGTTTGCATATGTTATATTAGAATTTTAGTGTTCTCTTTGTCACTTGTCTCTGGTATTGTTTTTAACTTCTTCATTGTGTCCCTTTCATTGGTTTTAGTTTTGTTTCCCCCTCCTTTGGTTAGACTGTCTGCCTCAAACAGCTAATTTAGTTGTCATTAATTCTACCTTATCTGTTCATCAAACATTTTGCACTCAAATTATGATACTTCTCTCTCATCTTCTTGTTTATGTGTTGTTTTTTTCTCATGTATCATGTTATACAATATTGGGGAGTGAAAAACAAAGAGGGTCAAATGAAATATACTGATTGGGGATGGTGTGGGCTATTGGTTAAGTGACATGGCTCACAATCAGGAGGTGCTGGGTTTGATCCCCATCACAGCACCGGCCGTTACCCTGGGGAAGCAAACCCTTAGAAAATGCAAGAGGAAGCAGACCCTTACTTAAAAAATGGATGCCGAAGTCGGATGTACTGGGCCGACAGGCACAAAATAAAAACCATAGTGCAACGCACAATGCCTTGGGAATTAGAGAAATAAGGCGAACGCAAAAAAAAAAAAAAACAGGGTCAAGTGAAATATACTGGTCAAGACACCCACATCACATCCTTGTCCATGCTCCTGAAAACAGGCTGTATCACAGCAGTCTTGTCAACGAGGTGAGGATTGACATTGTAACCTATATATTCATGAGCTTACTGAAGAGCCTCACATTGCACTACAGCTAATAGGACCACAGTTCACCTTTTCAAGTATGTCTTGTGATGTAAGAAGAGGCACTGTAACCCTTTACTAAAGGAACATTGTCAAGAGTTAACTCAACATGAGTATCTTCAAACAACAGCAACCACACAATATGTAGACTTCAATAACTGTCTTAAAGTTGTAATGAGACCTGAAGAATAAAACCCAATTAAGCTCATTTTTAACATACACCTCAGGGCTGACATGAATCCTATGGCAGCAATCTTTGCAATAGGGTCTTCATCCCGTCCTGTGCCCACACTTGGGAACAAATTTTCCAGTGATGCCAGAGATTTTGTTAGTCAGTGTATGACCAGGTAAGTAATATGCGTCTTATTTAGCTTAACTAACTTAACTTAACTTAACATCTTTAAACTGGTTTAGAAGACTGCAGAGTCTGTATACAACCAGTTTCATTTACATTTCCTTGCTCTAAAAGCTATATGCATCCAATTTATTCTTAAATGCATTAATTGTTCTTGCCTCCAATACTTCCTGTGACAATGCATTTCAATGCATTCACCACTCTCAGAAAAACCAGCCTACAGTGTCTAGAAGAGAAGAATTTGTGGGGACTTAATACAGGTTTATAAGATGATCAGAGGAATGGATAAATTAGACTATAACAAGTTTTTTTTAAATACAGCCACCTACAATAACAAGAGGGCATAGCTACAAGCTGACTAAAGAGAGGTCCAGATTAGATATTAGGAAATATTTTTTTAGTCAGAGAGTGATGTCTGCTTGGAATGCATTACCAGGGGAGGTAGTGGAGGCAGGGACAGTTAATGCATTTAAGAATAAACTGGATGCGCATAGCTTTTAGAGCAAGGTGATGTAAATGTAACTGGTTGTATACAGACTCTGCAGGGTCTTCTAAACCAGTATAAAGACGTTAAGTTAAGTTAAAAAAATATTTACTTTATCTAATCTAGACCTTTCTTTAGTCAATTTGTAACTATGCCTTCTTGTTCTTGTAGGAAGTTGTGTTTTGAAACATTCTTTTTTGGCATGTTGTTTTGAATTTGTGTATTAATTGTTTGCTGGTAATTAGTCTGTTAGTTGTCAATATAAAAGTAAAAGTATTTTAGATAATATAAGAATGATATAATAATTGATAAGTGTATGAGAATGAAACAATAGCAGAGAAGATATATAGTGCTTAACAGTGATTTGAAAGTGAAGTAATATTTAGAAAACATCTGAAAGTCTAATAATTATTTGTGAGAATATTTGATAGCTTACTTACTTTCTGTGCCCTGGACACCATATCAGACATAATGTTACCCATGTTCAGCCACATGGACTGCCTTGTCATTCCCCCTCAACAGATCATCAGGTGGTCTGAGGTTTTGTGTTGCTCCACAATCACATCTCGCTTCATCCCCGTATATCTCTTTAAGTTCTTCCTGCATCGTGATACACCAGTTTGGAGTCTATTTAGTAACTTCCATGTTGCGTAAGGCAAGTGATGTCTATGCATAGATTCCTCCCACAGTTCAATCCAGGGGATATGTGTTAGTCCATTCCATATTTGATAACTGAATGCTAAACAACAACTAAAAGTGTACATGTTGAAAAATCTTACATTTTTGTTAACTTCTCAGGGATCAGGATACAAGGCCAGGAGCATCAGAGCTTCAAGAACATCCATTCATTACAAGACAAACCAGTACCAAACCATCCAGGAATGATGACTGATTTTATTTATTACCAGTACCAAACCATCCAGGAATGATGACTGATTTTATTTATTATAAGACAAACCAGTACCAAACCATCCAGGAGTGATGACTGATTTTATTTATTACAAGACAAACCAATACCAAGACATCCAGAAATGATGACTGATTTTATTTTTTACAAGACAAACCAATACCAAGACATCCAGGAATGATGACTGATTTTATTTATTACAAGACAAACCAATACCAAGACATCCAGGAGTGATTACTGATTTTATTTATTACAAGACAAACCAATAGGAGTGATGACTGATAATTTTTGGGCCAGGTTTTTTTTATTAGTGGCTGCAATATAGAATACTAGCCAGAGTACAAATTTTGTGTCTCAGAATTACCCGTGGGGCATTGAAAAGCACTCCTATTACAGAGCTAGGGAAAACAGTAAATATTGAGCTCTTCGAATTAAGGAGAAAATACAAATCCCTTACTCAGTTTGAAAAACTAAAAAGGCTACCTGATCACCCTCTACACCAGAATTTTCAAGAGAGAACAAAAAACAGACTACTAAGAAAAAGCCCCAACCATCTGGCCAGAGAAAACCACAGAAAACATGCAGACATCCTTGAAGTCAAAATCGATAAATGCAAAGCATTCATTCCAGAACCATGTATGCAGAGCTAGGACTGGTACAAAATAATCTTGAAGGTTCCAGTGATAACAAAGAAAAGTTGGCAGTCAGTAACAGAGCAATAATTTCATGTTCTACATTAATTCAAGAGACAGTTCCATTTGCAACTCCTGAACACGTGTGTACACAGATGGATTGGCCACGGAGACGGAAAAAGAGGAGACAGTGGAATCACTCCAACAGCGACATAGAAAGTCACTCCATACCACCAGGAGAGACCTGTACCAATTTCAAAGCTGAGACTACAGCTGTATATGTAGCAACTCAGATTATTATCAGCTAAAACACAACAACGGTCATTCTAACATACTCCAGGATCGTACTCCAGGATCGTACTCCAAGCCATCTCAAGCAGCCACAAACAAGAAAGACTCACACACAAAATAAAATACAAAATCGAATTGCTGTCCCAAAAAAACAGATCTAGTCCTACAATGGATTCCAGCCAACTGTGGGATCCTTGGGAACAAAAAAGCAGAAGTGGCAGCATGGAGACTCGCCATCCACAGAGATAAAAAAGCAAAGACACTCATCAAACGATCCATGAGGATGGAATGGAGAGACCAGCACAAAGAATACAAACCAGAAAATGACACCATAGACAAACTTGGCAGATATGGACAGACAAAGATCTTCAGACTCAGAACGGGACATTGTAGACACAAGAACCACCTCCACAGAATGGGTCTTAGAGACACCTTCATGTGCGATTGCGGAGCACCCACAATATATCTTGCATGACTACCCCACTTATTTAGATCAAAGAGAGCCAGTCTGGCCCGGTGGAGCGACCATGTTCAAAAAGCTGTGGGGTACATGTGAAAACCTGAAATGCAGTCTCCTTTGTGAACCTCACTGGGCAAGAAGCATAGCATTAGTTGATCAAAGAAGAAGAGGCTGCAATATAACATAAGAAGCTGCCAGGTAGGGCGCACATTAAGTAGACTAGTAGATAGTATTACAAGATAGTCTATTTTCAGAAAAGAGAAATTGAGAAAAATGTAAAGGAAACAAGAAAGACATTGACAGAGCTGGGATGAATGGTCAAAGATAGGTGGACAACATGTATCTGTTGGAAATATGTGCTCCACAGGGACCTTAAAGGTTTTTATTGATTAATTGAACCAGTCTTGTCAAGAAATTGTTGCTTAATCCTGAAAACAAAATTGAAAATGGAAGTGTGGGATCTTGTATGTCTATAAGATTCTGGTACTTAACAGCAAATATTGGATTCAGATAATTAAAATTATAAAATGGGGGGGGGGGGGGGGGGGGGGGTTAGGTCATAAAACTCAGAATTCTTTAAGAGATCACTAGCAAAATTTATTATAAGTGAAATGCGTGCAAAGAAAAGAATATACAGAGCATTTCTTGACCAAATCTTCTTAGTAACTTATGAGTTCAAATCTGGAAAATATAGCAAGGACAATAGAAAATGTTACGGAAAACTTCTAAACAAGTGTGAGTTGGGCTTCATTTCTATACTTACTCATCATCTGTAAGCAAAAAGCTTACACAAGAAATAGACTTAATTATAATTCACTGTGTCAAATCCCTGATATAAAAGGATTAATCTCTATATCAGTGTTCAGGGATCTTTTTTTGGGTAGTACCCAAAATCTATTTCTGCTAAATGATATTTATCCCCACCCCCATGGATGTTGCTCTCAATAATTTTTTTATAAGATTCTTCTTTAACTGTTTTTATAACATCATGTAGCATGTCCTTTATAGAACGTCGCTCCCATCACAGTCTGTTTGAAAGAAACTCTTACCCTTGCCAAAACTCCAGCTTCCGTACAGTCATACCTAGGCATTCTTGGATATCTTGGTGCCATCGTCTTCTTGGTCTACCCCGGCCTCTTTTGCCATTTTTATCACACATTTGGTACTTCACCTTGTTGTTTGATAAGTAATATAATGTTCTTGAAACTTGGACCTTATCTATGTTTAGCAGTTTTTAAAAAAAAGTGTATTGATTCTTTAACTTCAGCATTCTACTAATCTGTTTGTTGCCTTTCTTTGTCAAGTCATAATTTCTTTGTTCCACATTTCCTATTGGATGAATAACATTTCTCTTTTAAAGATGGTGCATTACCTGTACATGTCTTCAGTTTCTCTATTTAGTATCTAAAAAATCTTTTGTCATTTTCTGGCAAATTTCTCATCTAATTTATTCTATTTAGGATGGTTGTCGCCATTTCTCTGCGATGCTGTTTGTAACATTATTACTGGATGATGATCAACAACTATGCAGTCTGTCATATCTCTTCTTTATTAATATGTAATCAATTTGTGATGTTATATCTGGGTTGTTCCGTCTGTACCGTATTTTTATATGACCTTTTTTGGTGATAAAAGATGGTGTTTTTTATTATGATATTATTAGACCATGCTCAATTCATAGGTGTCTCAGTTTTTGCAGACCATGTGTGTGGCACCCTGGGAGTAGCCTTTCAGGGCGCAAGTCTGGGCGCTGAATATGGAAACTCTGGACTGCCCAAACTACAGGATCCCCCTCTCGGCTTCGCTGGTGTAATCCAAAGGAATGCTAAGCATGACAGTTTTGCACCAGCTCAGCTGCAGGAGCTGCCGGAATGAGTTCGCGATTTTGAAACCATCCGCGTTCGCCTTAGGTGCTACTACTCCAGATTTTCTGTGTGGGTTTACTCCCGTAGCCCTACCCTCTCCCGAGGTTTCCACAAGGCAGTGGAGTCGTTGCCCGCAGATGCTAGTTACTCAAGATACTCTTATCGTCCCAAGACTAGCCAGCAGTCTCTAGGACTTGTGGGTTTAAAATCAGAGTTCCTCCTCTCCTAGGTGAACTGCCTGAACAAGTTAACGAGCGTCAGAGTTTACCTTCTTTTAGATTGGCTGCAAACCAAGGCTAATGAGCCCAATCTGCCCGCCCAGTTATACTGCCAGGTACTTGGTCACGCCCCACAACAGGCTCTGTAAGAAACAGCGGGCCTCTCATGAAGTGCTGCTGGGGACACAATAATGTAGGAGAGGCAATTGGCATGGAAACTCTGAACGGCAAGCCGAACAATGAATCCAGCTGCAATCTCTACACCTGGATATCAGACGCTTCACTTTCCTTAACGAGCGGGACGTCCAGCCCAGACCTCTCTAAACCCGCTCCTTCCCCCCTCCATACACCATGTTTAGATCTTTCCTTTGTGTCTAGATAACTCCATATCAGTGTGTAATTTCTTCTTCTTCTTCTTCTTCATCGTACGCAGTCAGAAAGCAACCATTATTTTTTCTAAAAAAGCAGCGGTCATCCTGAGGCTGTCTACACTGCCATAAAGCTTGTCTAGTGTTGCCACTGGTGATGGCCACATCTGCTCTCCCTGATCCTCGTATGTCGGGCAGTTTTGCTCAGCGGTCATTTTCCCGGTACTACACGGGCATTCGTCAGTGCTACCTATCTTCATTTTGTTGAATAGGTGATACCTCAGTCTATTGTGGCCAGTGCGAAGTCTGAAGACCACGACCTGCTCTCTTCTGTTTAACTGGTAATAGGCATCGTTTTTTGTGTAGCCAGTATGTTCAGTTTCCCATTTGGTCATGTATCTAGCTCTAATAAGCGGTTTTGACTCTTCGTATGTCATACCTGTATCTGGTTGTGGTAGTTTTGTACCTTCTTTTGCCAGTCTGTCTGCCTCCTCGTTGCCTTGGATGTTGCAGTGGGATGGAACCCACTGCACCACTACCTTTTTTGGTGCGGACTGCTGGCATAGTTGACAGAGTACTGCTCTTAAATCATTAAGTTCAGTATTTTTCTGGCTTTTTAGTGCTGTGACTACGGCCAGAGCATCTGTAAGCAGGACTATATGGCTTTCATTCCTTTTACCTGTCACGATTTCTTCCACTGCCGCCCTTAGTGCCTCTGCCTCCGCTCTGAAATTGCTTGTGTATTTTCCAGTAGCGAATGACAGTGTTATTTTTCTGCCATTTGGTAGGTTCAGGAATGCTCCTGCCCCTCCGTTGTGTGTTGTGTTTGTTACAGAAACGTCGGTGTATGCATGGGTCCAGTCCATGCTTGGGTAGTTTTCCATTATGTAACTCAGGGTAGTATCTCTTCTTTCTTTTTCAGTCTGACAGTTTTTGTTTCCAATACCTGGTATATTTTCTACCACCTCTGGAAATATATGCTGCCTCCAGGTAGGTTTTCGTACAGTAGGGATGGGCTTTGGAGTTGTTAGTGCGTTCATGGGGTCTTCGTGCATCTTTGCTTTGGCTATTTCTGCAAAGTTTCTCTGCTTTAGTTTCCCACTTCCGAAATTGTTTAGTCTCTAATGCATTAGATGGTCAGTCAGTCTTCTGAGTTTCTCTGATTGCTGCTGGGCTCTGCAGTCTCTTCTGTCGGTCATGGATTGCAGTTTTGTAATCTTTTCAAGTTCTACAATTGGCGTTGACTTCATGCCTCCTGTTATAACTCTCATGACTTGGTTTTTGTTAATTATATCGAAGTTCGCCTTTGCTGCTGTTGTCCATGCCGCAATGCCATACTCGAGAACTGGTCTCACTCTTCCAGTGTACAGTTTCTTTAGTATACTTTTGTCTGCTCCCCAGCTTGTACCAGCAAGTTTCCTCATGATTGCCATTCTTTCTCTGGCTCTCATTCGGTTTCTCTCGATCTGACTTTTCCATGTCATGCGCCGATCAAATGTGACTCCCAGGTAGTTTGGGTTGTCGTTTGGCTGCAGGTATTTGCCGTTAAGACTTAATTTGGTGTTTTGGGGTTTGTTTAATAGCGAGAATATTGTACTTGTCGTTTTTTCCGCGTTTATTTTGACCAGCCATGAGTTCGCCCACTCTTCCAGCGATGTTAGGGCCTGCTGCATCCGATTTCTTGCTATGGTGAGATTCTTTTCAGAGATCCACATAGCCAGATCGTCTGCAAACATTGAGCTATGGACTCATATATTCTCTGTAATGTCATTTATATACACCAGGAAGAGTGTGGGTGACAGTACTCCCCCTTGGGGTACTCCCTGCTCAAGTGTCCCTTTTTGCTCATCTGCCCTTGTACTTGAACTCTGGCCGTTCTGTTTTTGAGGTAGTGACAGATCCATTTGTACATTTTCCCACAAACTTCACTTCTTCTTAGCTTGACTCTGTCCCTCTTTCCAGCCTTTATCAAATGCCTTTTCCAGGTCCACCCAAACCGCTACTGTGTGTTTTTGCTCCATGTAGGCATCTTCTATTTCCTGGGCTATGAGGATGACCTGATCCTCAGTGGATCTGTGCTGTCTAAAGCCTGCTTGCTGTGGAATTAGTATGTGTTTTTCTTCCAGATGCCACATCAGTCTGGTGTTTATCATACGTTCCATCAGTTTGCCGACACAGCTCAGTAGGCTGATAGGCCTGTATCCATTTGGATCTGTTTTGTCTTTTCCTTTCTTTGGTACTGGTACAAGTACTGCGTCTTTCCATGCCTGGGGTACAATACCCCTTTTCCAGCTTTGGTTCAGGACTGATAGTAGTTTCCTCTTTGCTGTTTGGCCCAGCCCCATCAGCATTTCGTTTGTTATCCCGTCTTTTCCGGGAGATTTCCTTTTCTTTAATGTTCTCATGGCCTCTTCCATTTCACTCATTGTTAATTTTGCCATCATATGCTCTTCTGGTGCCATATTGATGTTGTCGTGCCCCTTTTGCTCTTCACTAATAAAGTATGCCTGTCTGCAGGGACATCAATGTGGTTTGCATAGTGTTCAACAAAGGTGTTTGCGGCTTTTTTTCCAGTGAGCAAGTTTTCGCCCTGCTTAATGGTAATTTGTTTATTTGATGGTGTTTCGTCATTCACGGCTCTGACTAAATTCCATAGTTTGTTCCCTTCTTTATCTAGATTGAGGCTTTCTGTTTTGTTTTTCCAGCTGTCTTTTGTTATTTGGTTCAGTGTTCTTTTGTATTTCATAGTGATGGCCTTGAGGGCGATATTTGCTTCCATAGATTGCTCTCTCTCTGCCATGTTCCTAGCATTTGAGACTTCATACTCCGCTTTCTGCAGTTCATGATTCCAATATGGCTTGTAGTTTTTCCTTGCCCCTCTTGGGATGGTTTCGGTGGCTGCTTGCAGTATTGCTTTGCTTAGGCTTTCCACCATAGGTTTCATGTTGTTATTTCGTGTGTTGATGGTTTCACACAGTCCATCTGTCAGCATTGCAAATCTGTAGTTTCAATGGGTCTTCTTTAGTTCTGCATTTATTTTCCCTCGTGTCTATTATTCTTAGAATTTCTATTTTAGATTTTTCTAAAAATTCTATCAGCTGGAATTGTGTACCTACCTATTCAGTAGTCCTTTAATGTTTCCAGTCCATAATTTGCTGAAATCAGCTTGTTTACTATTTTTTTTATTTCTTTGTTAGCAGTATTGTACTGCTTTTTGTTTTCTTGGACCAGCCAAAGTACTGCCAATTTTCTATATGTCAGTGACTTCTCGGGGTAATCTCTTACTTTGTCCTGTTTCCACCTCCTATAACATGGACTTTAGTTAAATGTGATGCTATAAAAGAGTGTATTTAAAATATAAAGCTAGTCAGTCTTGTATTACAACTACTTAATTGTGGCTACTATTCATGCAGCTGTATTAGCAGTTCAATCAGTTCTTTTATACACAAGTTTTCTTAGTGGATCTGCTTTTAAATTGCCTCGTTCTTTTAGTATGTTCCATATATTGATTCCGTAGTGAACAACATCTTGACACTTATTAGTCAGTTTGCATTCTGTCCGTTCAGTTTCAGTTCCTATGTATGTCTCCCAACTTAGCCTGGTTCCAGTCATTTATCAGACTTGGATGCTTCTAATGCTGTTTTCTTGTGCTCTTAGTTACTATTATATTATTCTAATGCAAGAACTGTACTTAAGAAATTTTTGTTGTAGCTAAGTGACCTGAGGGGCCATCTTCAGAGATCCAAGAATCTTTTTGATCAATATATTATTTTTTGACAATGGTCTATGAACTTTCTTACTTTATCTTCTTCTTAAATTCCTTGTCAGTGACTGGCAAAGCAGTTAGTGACCACCACACCTGATGTGGTCTTTAAGGGTAGCAGCACACTACCTCCACTTCACTCCATCTGCTACCATCCTTCGTACAGTGCTCCAGCTCTGATTCATGATTTCCATTTCAGCTTCTACAGTTCTTTACTGAAATGTCTTAGGTTGGTCTCCTTTTTGCCTTTCCTGTGGGGTTCATACAGTTGTAATTCAGGTGTCTTTCTTACTTCTTGATCAACACATCAGTTTTGAACACTTTGCTTATTAATCCACTGATCTGAGCATTCAATTTTGTAAAGAGTGCGTAATACTTAGACCTGTTCACATACTGGTGTATATAGCTTTCACTGCACCTGTCAAGCTTTAGTCTTCATTCAATCTTTTTGCATTTCCCCAATTCATTCAAATGTGAATGAGCTTATCGTCCATAGTTTGCTGGAATCGTGTAAGTAGTCTTCCCGATAAACAGTCTTCCCTATGGTGTCCTGTCATATACATTAAACATTGTAAAGATCCCCAACGGCACATTAAGGGTGATGGGGTCATCACTGTGCCAGCCACCTTTACTCCCTAGACTAGTAATATACATGTCTGACAATATATTCAGAGGGTCTGACTAGCCATTTTGCTTATGCTTCCTGAATGTACTGTTGATAGATAACTTTTATTAGGTCACAATTTATAAATTTATATTTTGTAATGGTTATTTAAATACATTTATTTTGTGTTAGCTGATAAAGACATACTTGGGATCTATTCTTTTTGTGTTAGCTGATAAAGACATACTTGGGATCTATTCTTTTTTTCTTTTACACATTCAAACATGTTTCTGCTGTCTGGTACGCTAAGCTATTACAGGGATTAATCCATAGATACAAACTTTGTTTGTGGTTATATCATTGGAATTTTCAATTGTCCTATTATTGTATTTTAGTGATAGGCCCTTAAATGTTAGTTGTCTAATGGACCAAAAATG
This sequence comes from Ariolimax columbianus, assembly GCA_036924085.1. Classification (NCBI taxonomy): domain Eukaryota; kingdom Metazoa; phylum Mollusca; class Gastropoda; order Stylommatophora; family Arionidae; genus Ariolimax; species Ariolimax columbianus. The sequence continues at coordinate 39,144,701 of JAVGWX010000004.1, read as the reverse complement.
TTTTGTAATAAGATTAAATATGTTGATTGTAAGATGTTTATATATAGGGAGTGTGCATACCTTGATGCTCTAACATTTTCTAACTTTATTTTCATCACACACACCCAATTAAATGTTCCATAAATATAGAAATAGTTAAACACCTAACCAGCTAAGCAATTTTAGTGTGTATACCACATCGTAGTTTAATGTTTTAGCCAAACTTTTGTGGTTTAAATGATGTAAATTACTTGACATTTTTTACTCTTGTCATTGTGTGTCATGGCCACTTTCATTAAAATGCTGTTTTCTAATATTTATATTTTTGTAATATTCATTTTACTGCACTTGTTGCCTGACCAATTCTAACTGCTGAAAAAAATAATTAATATTTTTATTATCTTTATAATTGCCATCATCATCATCATTTGTAAATAGAATAAAACTCATCAGCAAGGAACATCTTATATCATAAAGTGTATAAGGCATAAATATATATGTCCTGAAAACCTTGTGACCCTTTGCTGTTAATAGCTTGCATGACTTCATCAGAAAGGAACACCTTTCTAGCATTACAATCATTGAACAAGGCTTTGAAAAACATTAAAGGTTGAAAGAACTAGGTCCCTTGGTCATTATTATCATTTACAGTCGGTGATTGACCATCAGACTAGGGAAGGGACAATTGCCATACATGGCATGAGGAAATGCAACAGCGATGAACTCCACTTGCTGAGCTCATGTGAGCACATGATCTCTCTATCATAAACACAATGATTTAATCTGCCTGCTTGTCAGAAAACATCCTGGATGCACCGCCATTCTAAGTAGTGACACCTTATCAACTATGTCATCACCAGAAGGAGCGACATACATGATGTGCAGAGGGCAAAGGCTTTGTTGTGCCGAATGCTGAACTGACCGCAGGCTGATTATGTATAAATTTAACTTCCACATAAAGCCCATGGGGGATGCTTACACAGAATAAGGTGCTCAGATCGCCAAGTAAAATACTATACCTGAGGCCCAGAAAAAGTGAGCTGCCCAAAAAACAGAACACATGATAACCCCACAGCCGCCCCACACATATGTGTCCCATGTGTTTCATGAGTGAGTCTCCCATGCCAGGATTTAACTTTACAGTCATATGAGGTCACATCTTATAGCACAAGTCTGATGCTGTTGCCTCTTCACTTTTGATGGGCAACTATTATTATTATTATTTATGATGCACGAAAGAGTTTTCCAGCTACAACTACAGTCTTGGTTTCAGAATGTCAATTCCCATTATTTTATGGACTATCATAGTGCATATTTTATTGAGGGCATTGAGAAGATTAGTTATTTATTGAATATTATTTCCTATTGATTATCACCCACTGGTTCACCGTGGTCTAAGACAGAAGAGAACGGAAATGAAGTTGGGATCCGCAGCGGCGTAACCGCCTCTGAGGAATGAATTGTCCAATAATCCAGTAAATTGATATACTTGGTCTGAAAGTATTTTATCAGAAGCAGCATTAAGCAGACACTGCCAAGCTTAAACCTAGGCTTTATCTAAGCAGGTAAGGGACAAGTTGTATATTTTTAAAACAATTATACTTTTGTCTTTCGTCATTGTTATTAAACCTTTTATGTCACTTCCTGGTGACATGCTGAAACTTAAATTTTCACACAATTCAGTATTTTAACTTATTTTTTTTTAGATTATTATACCTGTTTCATCTCATGTTGTTTGTTTACTTTAGTTAGCCATTTTGTTTTGGTGCTATTTTCATTTGTAGTTTATGATAAATATCTTTACAACAAGGGACACCTTAACCTCGTTCCTTATTTAGCAATTCGCTATTTTCTGTGGTAACAGCGTGCCTTGGTTCGAATTGCGTCAGGAGACTAAAAAAGACAGGGTCGTGATTTTAATTGGGGACCTCTACTCCAGTCAACCCAGTTTTAAATGGGTACCTGACAAATGAGTTAGGGAAAGTAAAAAACAGCAAGTAAGGGCACTAGCCACCCCACCTTGCACAGGCTGCAGCTTAGTACACTGAAGTCTTCAAAAAACTCCATTTCCAACCAGAGTTTAATTCTGCCGAATTTCCACTTTACTTTTTTCTCTATACAACAACATGTTTAGTTCATCTATCTGTGTTTACATAAAAACATAATTTTAAAATTGTAAACTATTATTTGTTTTTTTTGTTCACTGTTAATATTCAGTTTTACTGTAGCCACTTTCATATTTGAAGGAAACTTTTTCTTGGTTTATGGTATCTCTTAATGTTTTTAATGTCTATCAGATAACAAGATTGCTTATTTTGAGGCTATTTCCATTAATTTAACATGGAGTATCATTTATTTTGATTTAACATTTATGAGGAGTTGGTGGCCAAGTGGTTTAGATGTTGGTCTTCGAAGCAATGTTCAAAACCCTGATAAAACATGTTATTTTTTTCTTGTCGAGGGAGGGTGAAATAAAAAACTTAGCCTGCACAATGAAAAACTGCAGAAACAAGTGGTCTTTATTCCTCAGCTTTATAAAACCCCTGGTTGACCCCAGCAATGGAAATAAACACTATAATGATAGTTTTAGTTTATTTTTTAAATTTGTTTTGGATATATTTTATTAGTGCAGTGATAGAGCACTCGCTTTTCACGGCAAAGGTACGAGGTTCAACTCTGAACTCTAGTTCAACTCCTGTCAACCCAACTGTAAATGGGTACCTGGCTGATGGAAAAAGGCAGCAAAGAAGGGAATTGGCCACTCTACCACACAAACGTATGGCTTAGTACAATGAAGTTCTAATCCTTCATCCATTACGGCAGTGTCTGCTATGAGATTACCTTTAAGTTAAGTTAACTTTTCCTATTAGTTTAATTTAGATAGTGACTTTTGATATAAGTAAATACTGACTTTCTACTGTGGTTTGTTTTCATGTCAAATGCTTGATAAAAGGGTTTACATAAAGTTGAAAAATTGTCTATTCATATATAAAACTGCCTTTTAACAATTTGTAACCACTATTTTGTGTATGACAAGGTCAACAATAGCACCACTGCCCCACAGAGAGCTTGTCATAAGTGGCGACTAACTGTATGACATGACACAACACCAGCCATAGTTAGGTGGTTTGTTTAGAGCAGCAAAGGTGGTGCCTAATAGGCTGCTGGTCTACTTTACTGTAGTGTTTGAGTCTGTTAAGATGGACTCGCACATCGGTTAACCACCCTCCCCGGCACTTGTCCCAAATCAGCGGAGTAATAATCTACTTGAGCCTAGCCCGCTAAGCCAGCTACATCCAGCTCACGCCAGAGCTGAGACCTGCACAGAGGCATCTGCCTCTGCAGAAGTACAGGTTGACTAAGAACTAAGAATTTTATTATTACAGATGTAATGTATTGTCCAAGTTGTGCATAATTTTCATTGTCATTACGTGTTTGATAAAATGCAAGTATATATATATATATATATATATATATATATATATATATATATTATTGGATAAACTTTAAAAGCATTTGGCATGTGCTGTATTGTAAGTGCTTCTTTGATTTCTCATTGAAATTAATTCTACATGTAAAAGTGAGCGTGCACTGCAAGATTTATTTACTTATTTTATAACATTAAATAAAAAAATTGTTTGCACCGCTCAAAGACTTTAAGCCAATAAGCAAATGTTTCACTTACGATGGTTACAATTAAAAGCAAAATTTTTTCAGATAAGCACTGTATGTTTTATAATGTATATCTTATGAAAATTCAAGTTCATTAAGACATTGAACTATCTTATGATTCCACATGATGGTTTCAAATTTTTTTTAAACACCATTCTTTCCCTTTCACTGTTGATAAAAACATACATAGGTGTACGGCTCGGTGACCATACCAAGACACAAACAAAATTAAACCCATATTACAACCACAAGGCCTTCATCAGAGACAAATAGCAAATGAAAAGAACTAGCAAATAAACAATACATGATGTAAGACAGTTTTATACTGCCAAGAGCTCTTTTAAATGCACAACCTGTACACACTATATCCGAGTGTTTCCAATATGACTAGATGCTGGTCTCACCTCTATTGAGACCTCGGGTCACTTGAAGTGCATGAAATTTGAGACCCCACTGTTTCTTGCTTTCGTTTTTTGAGAGGCAAGCATCTTTACCTCTTAGCTATGATGTTTGTCCATCACATGTGATGAAGATCACTCTCTTTGTTCAGCCGTGTGGACAACCTTTTCTCTTGCTGTGTCCACTGAAATGGGTGAATTGCGCTGTTATTTGGATTAAAGGGAGGAAGAAACTGCATCATTTGTCAACATCTCTCTTTCTCAGCCTGAGCTTCCTTTGGCCAGTGGCAAGACATTATCAAGTCTACTGGAGATAGCACAAGATGCAATTTTTTCTTAGGGTTTACTCTCGAAGCTGTTCCTGCAAACAGGTAGGCTATCCAGTAGGGCAGTGGAGGGGAACGACATCTATCATTGTATGTCTTGCCTTTCCTATAACCGCAAAAGGTCATAGGGACATCACTCAACGTGTGTCTGATGTGTTGGGCATCTCTCCCGAGGCAACATGTTCTAGTCCATTATGTCTACATTTCAGTCACACCAAAACCAACACTATCTTCAGCTAGCGTGAAGGGTGCCAATCTCATGAAGTTCAGCCGAATTCACTAAACTGTGAAAATAAGACAGGTTTAACCATAGTACTAATTCAATTAGCCGATGTCCATGCCAGGATAATTGCAGAGAAGAAAACACAAAAAATGAACGAATTAACAAATTCAAATGGAAAACAATGACACATTTCCATGAACATAAGTGTAAGTTGTCGACTAGTGTGAATTCCAGGCAAATACGTAGCCTGGCAGTCTCCATCATGAGCAAAAACATCAGAGCAATGTTAGACTCGCAGCCGGTACAGCGCCATCTTTGCTGCTCATCCAGAGGAGACTAAACAAGAAATGGTGAATATGATTACACGTGAAATGGGTATGACTGAAAAAGTGGACATGTAGACATAGTCAATGAAAACATCTATAGATAATGGTGTTTATATGTACACTTCTTCATTTATATTTATTATATGTGTTGACTATTTGTCTTGTTTGGTCTACTCTTTTTCATAACCAGTATATCAGGACTCACACACTCCTAGTCATTCACTTCCTGATAATGGCTGCCAACAAAAAACATATTGTATTGCTGTCTTACATCATGTCTTTGAAAAAATATTTTTGGTGGTTTGTTAATTCTTTTAGTTTGTTCTTTGTCCCAGACAAAAGCTTGTGGCCATAACGTGCGTTTCATTTTGTTTTGATCCTGCTGGGTCACAACTGAGTTATTATCTATATTTTTATAGACTTTTGACCTTCAGTGCCGCAGCTTAAATTTATTTATTTACATATTTTCCCTTCCACACCAATGACAACATGAGCTACCAAGGCAGCTAGCCTTCTTTCAGGAAGCCTGCGGAAAACATTGATGTGTTCTTGCAGTGTTGGTTTATGTAGCACTTTGTATAATATGTTGAGTCTGCCAGCATCATGCACAACACTCCTTAGTTATGACATCCCTAATAGTGAGTAATGAACACTTTCCACCAGGTAATAGTTACTGGCTACATCTCACCAGAAGGGGGTCGAGAAATTATATTCTTCTATCTTCATTCTGTTCCTGAATAAACATAAGGTCATCTTACAGCTTACCCCTTGTAGAGGTATGCACCAAGGCATGTGTGTTTTCTTGCAGTGGTAATTTCTTGTTTATTGAGAATCTAGGGTAATATTCTTCACCTTTTATTAAGTTATTAATATGACACAATTATGGACGTATTTAGAACTGTCTATTGTAGTCTTTTATTGTCCACACATTATTGTCATTTCACATAAAAGAAAGTTATTATCAACATATTCCACTGTGATATTCATTTAATTATTTCACCATATGCTAATTCTTATATTTGTACTCTATGTGATCAGTTTAATTTCATCACGTGGTCAGTATTGTTTCAGAGATAGACTGACGTCTTCTGCATTCGTCCTGATTAGGACGTTGTTATGTAGTATACAGTGAGGCTGTAATATCTCCGTATTTCGGCTTGACACATACAGTTTCAGCATGACTTCCTTTTTCAACTCTACTCTCTTAGCCAGACTACATGAGTGCAGCCTGATTCCAGGACTGCTACTTGGAGGCGGAATTTGGTCTTGGGCAGCTATGGTTCACAGACTCTGATGGAAGCAGCCAGCTATGAGTCACTGGCTGCTGTCAGCTTATTTACTGCTGTGTTTTCGACCCCAGATAGACTGATTGAAGAAATATATGTTTTCTTCATGAAGTATTGTTGCTGAGACAATATGAAGTCTTATCTATGTTTCATTATATGTAAATGCTGCTTCTGCATTGATTCTACAACATGACACAATAAAATTATTTGGAGTCACTACAAGCTTTTGTTTTTGTAATGGCTGATTATTAATTCATTTCTTTTTTTAATATCTGTATCCCTGAATCCTTACCAGTTGTTGCAACTTGAATATAGAACTTTATACTTAACATGTGTTGGTTGTTTTCTTTAAATTATGTCACAGTTCACCAAAGCATATGTACGTCTTCATATTATACATATATTTTGTTGGTACATCTTCATAACGCAGGTAGTTTCTTTATACATGCTCAGCATCCAGGTAGTTTTTATAACATGTTCTGTGTGCAGGTAATTTGTATAACATGTTCAGTGTGAATCTAATTTTTATAACATGTTCAGTGTGCAGGTAATTTTTATAACATGTTCAGTGTGCAGGTAATTTTTATACTTATTCAGTGTGCAGGTAATTTTGTATACGTGTTCAGTTTGCAAGTAATTTTTATATTTGTTCAGCATGCAAGTAATTTGTATACATGTTCATCACGCAGATAATTTGTTTACGTATTGAATGCTTCAGTAGTTTTTTTTATAACAATTTGCAGTTCAGAAGTTTTTGTACATATTCATCATTCAGGTAGTTTTATATATGTTTAGTATTTTTGTACTTTTATACATCTTCAGCATCAAGGTAGTTTTTATACATCTTCAGTATTCCGGTAGTTTGTAAACATCTTCAGCATTCATGTAATTTTATATGTTCGGTGTTTTAGTACTTTTATACATCTTCAGCATCAATGAAGTTTTTACACATCTTCAGCATTCAGATAGTTTTTATAAATCTTCAACATTCATGTAGTTTTTATACATCTTCAGCAGTGAGGCAGTTTGTGTAAATCTTCAGCATTGAGGCAGTTTGTGTACATCTTCAGCATGAAGTTTTTGTATATGTTCAGTGTTAAGTAATTGCATGCACCTATAGTATTCCGTCAATTCGAAAAATACATTTTACATCTTCAGCATGCGGCCTGTTCTTTTATTAGTTTGTCAGCATGCAAGTAATTTTTATAGTTGGTCATAAGTATAGTCTAATACCATGTCCACATCATATGAGATGGAAACAAGTAGAAATATGGGGTTACCCTGAAACATCACTGGTAAATGGAGAAATGGCAGTGCTTTGACTGGTCAACCAAGCCAACAAGGTATATCGTTTTGTTACGAAAATGGTAAAGGAGCATACATGAACAGATCAACAAATTATGGGCTTGAAACTTTAAAGCACTACAGAATAGCCACTTGACTAAAACAGGAACATAGAATGTCAGTGGAACTGGTGAAAAGGAGCCAGAACTGATAGAATTTACATGCACATAACATAGAAAGATCTCACTACAAGACACGAGGAAGACCATGTGGCGTATTGATAGATGACACTAACAAAATCCAATGACAACACATGGGATCACAAGCAACGTAACATACTTGTACCAAGAAAAGCAATTCAAGCTTCCTCTGACTTTAACAGGACAGAAGGATGGCTTGGCTTTGTTCATTCTCAATCTCCCACTACCAAACACTGAAAGGGCTTAAGTAGCAGAATGTAGTCCAGAGAACGGAATGCGTTGTGTCATAGTTTACAGCTTGACTGTGATATTTGCACCTTTCGATCCAACACATCCGACTTCAGCAAGCATTTTTTGAGTACCGGGTTAGCATTCTCTCTTCGATCTCTTCTCCTTAGCCAGTCTGCCCTGCTGCAGCCTATTATCCAGGATCACCGCATGGAGGTGTAGAAGGGTCTTTGCAGCTTTGGTTCGCTGGCCCTGATGCTAGCAGTCAGCTATGAGTCGCTGACCACTGCAGCTCATGCACTTGGACAGAAGGGTGGAAAAGTAAATAAGCAAGAATATACATCAAATTGTTTATTTCCTCACAGTGCGTGGACAAGTCAGTCTAGTTATATGATTGGTACGTGGGGACGGCGTGGCCTAGTGGTTAAGTGGCACGGCTCACAACCAGAAGGTGCTGGGTTCGATCCCCATCACAGCACCGGCTGTTACCCCGGGGAAGCAAACCCTTAGAAAATGCAGGAGGAAGCAGACCCTTACATAAAATGCATGCTGAAGTCGGATGCACTGGGCCGACAGGCGCAAAATAAAAACCACAGTGTAACGCACACACGCCTTAAATAAGGCGAACGCCCAAAAAAAAAAAAATATGATTGGTACATGGGTTTACAGTGGTGGCAAAATTTGTGTCAATAAAATATAGTCTCTTCAATTGCCAATAATTTCATATTTATCACGATTGAGCAGTGGGAGAATACTTGCTTAGCAGGGTAAAGGTACAAGGTTCAATCCATTTTGTTGGTCAACTTCAGTTGATTCAGCTGAATATGAATGCCTGGTTCACTGTTAGGGAAGGAAAGTCAGTGAGGATGGGAGCTAACCACCCCATTTTCCCCCCTCATAAAAAGCTGGGACAGTACATTGAAGTTTCTTAGCACTTCATCGTTGACAACAGTGTCTACTACGGGATTTTACTTTACCAGTATGGGATTTGGTGTAATTGAGGAGTGGTTTCAGAATCTAATGGAGAAGAGGCCAAAAGTGGGATTGTTGTTGTAGCTGCTAATGCCACTCGTATTTGAGTAGGGTACTCTTGACGATTATATTTGGTTAGTAGGTTAAGTGGCTCTCTTCACAACCTGAGGCATTCCTGAGAAGGTGCCGTGGGTCCTCCTGGCTAGCTGCAGTGCAATGCAAGGCTCCTCAGTATGCTCTCTACTATGGGGATCACAGTGCCTATTCCCATTTCATTAGCCAGACTGTCATGAAACAGCCTATTGTCAGGGAGAACTGCTTAGAAGTGAGGTGAGGTCTTTATCAGTATGTTTCACCTGACCGTGACTAACATAGTCTAATCAGTATGTTTCACCTGACCGTGACTAACATAGTCTAATCAGTATGTTTCACCTGACTGTGACTAACATAGTCTAATCAGTATGTTTCACCTGACCGTGACTAACATAGTCTAATCAGTATGTTTCACCTGACCGTGACTAACATAGTCTAATCAGTATGTTTTGTCTGACAGGAATTGAGTCTTCTCTCCTCCAATCGTGGAATAGAACAAAATTATTTGAGAGAAATCAGAGAAATATATATGTAAATTTTTTCCTGACCAATGTTATACCATATTGGCTTGGCTTCGTTCGTTCTCAATCTCCCACTACCAAACCCTGAAAGGGCTTAAGTAGCAGAGTGTAGTCAAGAGAACGGAATGCGTTGTCGTAGTTTACAGCTTGACTGCGATATTTGCACCTTTTGGTTCAACACATCCGACTTCAGCAAGTTCGATCCCTTCTCCTTAGCCAGTCTGTTATCCAGGATCACCGCGTGGAGGTGTAGAAGGGTCTTAGCAGCTTTGGTTCGCTGACCCTGATGCTAGCAGTCAGCTATGGATTGCTGATCATTGCAGCTCATGCGCTCCTATACCATATTGAACCAAACGTTTTACTCAGTCTATCTCATGGGGAAGGGGGGGGGGGGGGGGGGGGAGCAGCAAGTTTACGCTTATAGTTATTAAACCACAAGAATGTCACATTGTTGTGTCCACCAGTTTTCAGGAATGCGGACTACGACTATAATGCTCCGCCTATGTGTATTTCCTTAACAATGCATAATCTATGAAGTTCATATCTTTTCCAGACATGTAATTAATTTCTCACATAGGACTCAAAGACGTTTTTGTGGTCTATAAAGTGCACACAAATAATTTTCTGTACTTCTGTATATTTTTCTCCTAGAGTAACAGAATATTGTTTCTCCTGTTCCTCTGTTCGGTCTAAATCCAAATAGCCCACCCTGAACATCGTTGTCTACTCAATATCTAATTCTCTCCTGTATAATTTTAAGCAGTATCTTAATAATGTTGTTCATAAGGTTTATTTCTAAAATCTGAGCACTTGTTTGTACTAAGTTTATTAATATTCTTAATACTGATATTCAGGCAACCAAGTTTGCTGTTTTTATTTGTGCTGTTTTCTTTTGTCTAGTACTTGATGAAGGTCTATTTAGGTTAAGTTGTTGGTACATGTGTTTTTTCTGTTTTCATGTCAAACTGCTTTTGAACATTGCTTGTAAATCAGAAATGAGTTTTACTGCAGCCCAATCATATGTTGTGATTATTATAATTATTTTAGTTGTGCTCTCAAACATAATTATTTTAGTTGTGCTCCAAGATAATTATTTTAGTTGTGCTCCAAGATAATTATTTTACTTGTCATTCCATAAAGAATTGCTTAAGTTGTGCTTCCAAACATAATTATTTCAGTTGTCCTTCCATATAGAATTACTTTAGTTGCGCTTAATGCCAATTATTTTGGTTGTGCTTCCATAAAAAATTATTTTTACTGTGCTTCCATAAATAACTAATTTTGTTGTGCTCCCAAACATAATTATTTTAATTTTGCTCCAAGACATCATTATTTTGGTTGTGCTGCCAGACCTAATTATTTTATTTGTGCTGACAAAAATAAATATTTTAGTTGTGCTTTGCTCCAAGACATGGTTATTTTAGTTGTGCTTCCATAAATAATTATTTCCAGTAGTCAGTTGCACCGACTTCAGAACAAAATGTATAATAAATATAAGCACCAAGGGAATGGCTTGGCTTCGTTCATTCTCAATCTCCCACTACCAAACCCTAAAAGGACTTAAGTAGCAGAATGTAGTCCAGAGAACGGAATGCGTTGTGTCGTAGTTTACAGCTTGACTGCGATATTTGCACTTTTCGTTCCAACACATCCGACTTCAGCAAGAATTTTTTGAGTACCGGGTTAGCATTCTCTCTTTGATCTCTTCTCCTTAGCCAGACTGCCCTGTTGCAGCCTGTTATCCAGGATCACGGCGTGGAGGTGTAGAAGGGTCAAGCCAGCTCTGTTTCACTGGCCCTGACGCTAGCAGTCAGCTATGGGCCGCTGACCACTGCAGCTCATGCGCTGCTCAGCATCTTAGCACCAAGGGAATAAAGTGATGTGAAAATAATGTTTCAGCTCATGCCTGTTGATGCTGCAAGGTATCAGGATTAACCAGCAGGTCTCTGTAATATGTGAACAGAGCTGATATAGAAGAGGTATGCATGTATATTACATTGCACTGCCAGACTCTTCAGCCCAATCAGGATAACCCACACACTACAGAAAACCATGTGATTCATTAATTGATTTTTATAAAACAAACAAAACAACAACAACAACAAAATATATATATATATAGACAGACAGATAGATAGATTGTTAATACATTCATGTTTATTTAGTCAATCTCTTTTTTGTTTTTTTTGTTTCCCATATATTTAGATGAGGGTTGAAGTAGACTGCGGTTAATTTGTGTATTAGCTTTTTCATTGTTGTAAATTTGTTCACATGTATCAATATTATTGTTTGTTGTATTTATAATTCCAAGTTTTCTCCTGTCCAACATAAAGTCATGATAACCATTCCAGAGTGAGTTTGATTGGAGAGACAATGTGAAGTTTGTGAATGTTTAATAAAAAATATATCACTTGAATTATGTTTTATTATTATTTATAGCAAGTATTAAGTATTAACACAGATTTATAAATGAAATGTATTTCTGAGTGAAAATTATGAAGCACTTCAAACTCTTAGTTAAGATATGGCAAGCTACAAATTGGGATGTATTGGAAAGAATTTGTAATGTAAAACTCAACTTCCAGTTTTTTTACTACTGGCAATGTTGTGCATAAATGTCTGTGTTTGTGTTGATAATACGATTTATTTTCTTTCCAATAACAAAGAAAATGAGTTATTCTTTTCCCTGTTCCTGTATAATTGTAGAGGAATTGATTTGAGAGATTTTCAACAAATGCAGTGCCAGATTTAGCTACAAGCTAAACAAGATACAGCTATATGCCTCACAATTTACAGGGGTCTTCACAACTGTCACAATGTGTTTTAACATTTTATGGGAAGGTTGGAAGGGTTTTCAAACTTTTAAACAGGGGGAGAGACTTTATAAAATTTACTGTTTAGGCTTGTGAATTTAAAAAAAATAATTGTTTATTTGTGTTCACCACCATTTCTCTAATCCCCAAGGCGGTGTGCGTTGCACTGTGATTTTTATTTTGCGCCTGTCGGCCCAGTGCATTTAACTTCAGCATGCATTTTATGTAAGGGTCTGCTTCCTCCTGCATTTTCTAAGGGTTTGCTTCCCCGGGGTAACGGCCAGTGCTGTGATGGGTATCGAACACAGCACCTGTGGGTTGTGAGCCGTGCCACTTGACCACTAGCCCAAGCCATCCCCAGGTTTGTGAATGATATTGGCAGCAATGGAATATACCCAAAGAAACACACAACATCAATAATAATTCCTTTGCCCCAAAAATGTAATGTAATAGAATGCGACCTATTCTGAATGATAATTTGTAAACCACATGCATCTTTACTTCTATTAAAGATAATTAAGAAGAGAATCGATGGCAAAATAGAGAAGATGTTAGAAGGTTACAATTTTTGATTTTGCAAGCCCAGAGGTGCACTGAATGTCATCGGATCATTGCGGCTTCTTGTAGAAAGAATGAGTAATCAAGGACGACCACTATTTACCTGTTTTATTGATTACAAGAAAGTCTATGATTGAGTCCCCTAGAACAAAATTGTTCAGATGTTGCAACAAATAGGTATAGAGAGACCAACCATTAGGTTAATCTAAAACTGTATGAAAATCAAGAGGAAAATTATATCAATCGCAGAGGGACTAACAGATCCAGTTTCAATAAGGTAGGGTGTACAAGGTTGCTTGCTTGCACATAGTCTCTATAATGCATATTCTGAGATGATGATGGAAAAAGTTGTTTGGAGCTTTACTAGGGGTGTCAAAGTCAATGGTATTAAAGTTAATGCCACCAAATATGACAATGATCAAGCCATGGAGGGAGGATCAGTAGCAATGTTGCAAAGACTGCTTGAAAAAATTAACAGCACAGCCAAAGAGTTTGGCATGAAAATTAACAAATTGAAAACAAAGACTATGGTAATAGCTAAGCACCACAGGCACATGTATATAATCACCAATTGAGAAATAATTGAACAAGTACAGACGTTTACATATTTGGGACAAAATATGTCCACAATAAAACGGAAATTAGGATAAGGATTGCATTTACAAAGGAGGCTTTCAGAGAAAAACAGAAATTGCTAACCTCAAAGATTATCAGGATTGAGCTGAGGAAAATAATAACTGCTACTCATATATGGTCATAAAGGATTGAATCTGGCAAAGAGAATGAAAAAAGGCTGAACCTGTTTAAAATGGGGTGTATCATAGAATATAAAGCGTGAGTTGGACAGAAAAAATATCAATGATAATGACCTCAATGAGGTAGGCACACAAAATTAAATATTGAAAATTGTACAGAAATGAAGATTGAGTTGGATGAGACAGAAAATGCGGCAATGAAAGTCTTCTGCAAAAATTACTGGATGGCAAGATCCGTGGGTAAAGAGTAATTGGGCTAACAAGACTCATCATTACATCTCAGGCATGCATAGACATTAAAGTACGAATCTATGCTGAAATGAAGAAAACTTCAGATGATAAGGTCTTCTTCTTCTTATACTTCGTTCGTTCTCAATCTCCCACTACCAAACCCTGAAAGGGCTCAAGTAGCAGAATGTAGTCCAGAAAACGGAATGCGTTGTGTCGTAGTTTACAGCTTGGCTGCGATATTTGCATCTTTCGGTCCAACACATCCGACTTCAGCAAGCATTTTTTTAGTACCGGGTTAGCATTCCCTCTTCAATCCCTTCTCCTTAGCCAGTCTGCCCTGCTGCAGCCTGTTATACAGGATCACCGCGTGGAGGTGTAGAAGGGTCTTGGCAGCTATGGTTCGCTGGCCCTGACGCTAGCAGTCAGCTATGGGTCGCTAACCACTGCAGCTCATGTGCTGCTCAGCATCTTGATCCCAGATGATAGGGTCAAATGGAAAGATATGCTCAGACAAATTTACAACCAGTCTTAGGACTGATCAACTAAATCTTTTTATATATATCAGGCAAGGGAAGGGCCTGATGTCAGCTCTTCATCTCATTGATAGACGTCGGTGTGGGCATTTGATATCGTAGGGGGGCCACCATGAGGTTACATTTAGGGCAGTTCCGCGTCTAATTTATGTGTTGCGAATTCAGTCCCATAAAGAGACTGTCGATGTTCTTTCAGCAAGTCAGAGCTTCTCTGCATCTTTTGGCCAAGTACATTCGACTTCGGCATGCATTTTATGTAAGGGTCTGCTTCCTGCTGTATTTTTTAAGGGTTTGCTTCCCTGGGGTAACGGCCGGTGCTGTGATAGGGAGCGAACCCAGCACCTTCAGATTATGAGCCGTGCCACTTAATCACTAGCCCAGGCCATCCCGGTTAAACAGTTTGACTTGATCACTTCCTTCCTTCCGTGTTTTCCCTTGATCTTGCCCTCCAGTATCTTCTGTAGAACACTTTCATGTTGCAAATTGTGTCCCAGCCAACTGAATCTTCCTTTCTGTATCATTTTCCAAATCTGTCTTTGTGCCCCTATCTCAGTGAGGACATTACAAATCTGTCTTTGTGCACCTATCTCAGTGAGGACATTACAAATCTGTCTTCGTGTGCCTATCTCAGTGAGGACATTACAAATCTGTCTTTGTGCTCCTATCTCAGTGAGGACATTACAAATCTGTCTTCGTGTGCCTATCTCAGTGAGGACATTACAAATCTGTCTTCGTGTGCCTATCTCAGTGAGGACATTACAAATCTGTCTTTGTGCGCCTATCTCAGTGAGGACATTACAAATCTGTCTTTGTGCGCCTATCTCAGTGAGGACATTACAAATCTGTCTTTGTGCGCCTATCTCAGTGAGGACATTACAAATCTGTCTTTGTGTGCCTATCTCAGTGAGGACATTACAAATCTGTCTTTGTGTGCCTATCTCAGTGAGGACATTACAAATCTGTCTTTGTGTGCCTATCTCAGTGAGGACATTACCATTAGATCTTCTGTCTGTCACTTCATTCTACCATTGTATTTGACCATATATGAGTAGTGATTTTTCTTTTCCTTAGTTCTATCCCAATATTCTTTGAGGTTAGCAATTTCTGTTTTTCTCTGAAGACCTATTTGCCAATGCGATCCTTGTTATAATTTCTGTCTCAATGTGGGCATATTTTGTTCAAAATATGTAAACGTCTATATTTGTTCGATTATTTCTCAATATTCAATTCTTCTTCTTCTTCTTCTTCGTACGATGTCAGACATCAACCTGTATTTTTTCGAAAAAAGCAGCAGTCATCCTGAGGCTGTCGACACTGCCACAGAGCTTGTCTAGTGTTGCCACTGGTGATGGCCACATGTGCTTTCTCTGGTCCTCGTATTTCGGGCAGTTTTGCAGCAGATGTTCAGCGTCATTTTTCCGGTACCACAACTGCATTCGTCAGTGCCACCTATCTTCAGTTTATTGAATAGGTGGTACCTCAGTCTGTTGTGGCTTGTGCGGAGTCTGAAGACCACGACCTGCTCTCTTCTGTTCAATTGGTAATAGGCATCATTTTTTATGTAGCCAGTATGTTCTGTTTTCCATTTGGCCATGTACCTGGCTCTAATAAGCCTTTTGGACTCTTCATAGGTCACACTAGAATCTGGTTGTGGTAGTCTTGCACCTTCTTTTGCCAGTCTGTCTGCCTCTTCGTTGTCTTGGATGTTACAATGGGATGGAACCCACTGTACCACTACTCTTTTTGGTGCGGACTGCTGGCATAGTTGACAGAGTACTGCTCTTAAATCATTAAGTTCAGTATTTTTCTGGCTTTTTAGTGTTGTGACTACGGCCAGGGCATCTGTAAACAGGACTATCTGGCTTTCATTTCTTTTGCCTGTCACCATTTCTTCTACTGCCGCCCTCAGTGCCTCTGCCTCCGCTCTGAAATTGCTTGAGTATTTTCCAGTTGCCACTGACAGTGTTATTTTTTTACCATTTGGTAGGCTCAGGAATACCCCTGTCCCTCCATTCTGTGTTGTGTTTGTTACAGAACCGTCGGTGTATGCATGGGTCCAGTCCATGCTTGGGTAGTTTTTCGTTATGTACCTCAGGGTTATGTCTCTTCTTTCTTTTTCAGTCTGGCTGTTCTTGTTTCCAATACCTGGTATATTTTCTGCCACCATCGGAAATATATGCTGCTGCCAGGTAGGTTTGCGTACAGTAGGGATGGGCTTTGGTTTTGTAAATGTGTTTATAGGGTCTTCGTTCATCTTTGCTTTGGCTATTTCTGCAATGTTTCTCCGCTTTAGTCTCCCATTTCCAAATCTATTTAGTCTCTAATGCATTGGATGGTCAGTCAGTCTTCTGAGTTTCTCTGCTTGCTGCTGGGCTCTGCAGTCTCTTCTGTCGGTCATGGATTGCAGTTTTGTAATCTTTTCAAGTTCTACAATTGTTCTCTCGATCTGACTTTTCCATGTCATGTGCCTATCAAATGTGACTCTCAGGTAGTTTAGGTTATCGTTTGGCCGCAGATATTTGCCGTTAAGACTTATTCTGGTGTTTGTTTGAAAGCGAGAATATCGTACATGTTGTTTTTTCCTCATTTATTTTGACCAGCCATGAGTTCGCCCACTCCTCCAGCGATGTTAAGGCCTGCTGCATCCGATTTCTTGCTATGGTGAGATTTTTCTCAGAGGTCCACATAGCCAGATCGTCTGCAAACATGGAGCTGTGTACTCTTCTTGGTATATTCTCTGTGATGTTGTTTATATACACCAAGAAAAGTGTGGGTGCCATTACTCCCCCTTGGGGTACACCCTGCTCAAGTATCATCTTTTATCCCTTGTACTTGAACTCTGGCTGTTCTGTTTTCGAGGTAGTGGCTGATCCATCTGTACATTTTCCCACAAACTTCACTTCTTCGTAGCTTGACTTTAAGTGCCTCTTTCCACACCTTGTCAAATGCCTTATCTAAATCCACCCAAACTGCTACTGTATGCTTTTTCTCCTGGTAAGCATCCTCTATTTCCTGGGCTATGAGAGTGATCTGGTCCTCAGTGGATCTGTGCTGTCTAAAGCTTGCTTGCTGTGGAATTAGTATGTGTTTTTCTTCCAGATGCCACATCAGTCTGGTGTTTATCATACGCTCCATTCCATCAGTTTGCCTACACAGCTCAGTAGACTGATAGGCCTGTATCCATTTGGATCTGCTCGATCTTTTTCTTTCTTTGATACTGGTATAATTACAGCATCTTTCCATGCCTGCAGTACAATTCCCCTTTTTCAGCTTTGGTTCAGGACTGATAGTAACTTCCTCTATGCTGTTTGGTCCAGCCCCATCAGCATTTCGTTTGTTACCCCAACTTTTACGGGCGATTTCTTTTTCTTTGAAGTTCTCATGGCCTCTTCCATTTCATTCATTGTTAGTTTTGCCATCATGTGCTCCTCTGGTGTCATATTGATGTTGTCGTGGCTCTTTTGTACTTCACTAATGTCTGTATGCCTGTCTGTAGGGACATCAATGTGATTTGCTCTGGCATAATGTTCTATAAAGGCGTTTGCTGCTTTTTTTCCAGTGAGCATGTTGTCGCCCTGCTTGATGGTAATTTGTTTGTTTGATGGAGTTTCGTCATTCATGGCTCTGACTAACTTCCATAGTTTGTTCTCTTCTTTATCTAAATTGAGGCTTTCTGTTTTGTTTTTCCAGCTGTCTCTTGTTATTTGGTTTAGTTTTCTTTTGTATTTCGAATTTTCAATTCAATTATCACCAATTGCATCAAAATTACATTTAAAAAACAGAGACAATGCATATAGATATTCATGTGAATGAAACAAAATTAAGCAGGTACAAGAATATACGTATTTGGAAACTGTTTTTACTGAGGATGGCAGACTCGATAAAGAGATAGAGTGCAGAGGGAAAATTCACCTACCAGCTGTCTCCACTACTTAGACATGCCAAGATTTTCCTCCAAGCAAAAAAGCAGATGATAAATAGCATCTTCATCCCAAACCTGTGCTACCAGTTTCAGACATGGGCATTGAATAAGGCCCAGGAACGAAAGTTAGCCACCTGCAAAATGTGGTGCCAATGAAAGGTCACTAACAACACCATAAGTTACAGAATCACAAACATCGGAAGAAGGTTGGAACAATTCCCTGCCTAGACTACATTGAGCAACAGAGAATAAATTGGTTTGATCCCATTGTGAGAATACAACCAGCCCACATTGTTCATGCAGACTTCTACAGGAGAACACCAGGAAGAATTTTTTTGACTTGTTCTGTCCTCAGTTAATTGGGACCTGCTGCTTTATTGTTTTTCATTTGATTTATTGCATGATTTAATTCCTCTATGGAGAACGGTGTGCCCATTGTGTTGCTCTCATTCTCACATTGACATTGAATCAATGTTTGCTCAGCTTTGTGATTGATTTTCCCATTCATCAATAATTGGTTGGCTCTTTTGGGGGGTAACTTGCGTTATCCCTATAGGAATGCTTTTTTTTCATGTCCAAGTCTTCTACAAGACGACACCACTTTTCTATTTTGGAGTCTGATATGGCATAGAGGAGGTCTTTCCCAGTCGGTATGGTTTCTTAATCGAATATATCACTTTCAAATAATAGTTAATATTTATCATACATTGCCTTCGAGTCTTCATTAAGGCCAGGATGTACTCGGTTCTACAGCCTTTTAGTATATAGCGTCTGAAGATTAATTTTGTTAGCGCTATGAAAGCATCATATTTTATGGTCCCAGTTTTATGGTCCCTCTTTGTCTAATTCATACGCCAATGGATCCCATTTTGCTTGTTTAAAGTTGAACCGTCTTTTGAAAGCTACATTTTCCGGTTTGACTACTGCTATGAGGCTGTACGAGATGGGCCTGTGCTGTGTTTATGGTATAAGTTACTCTATGCCTTTTGTCACTTGATGTATTATTGTATAACTAACAGGTTGTCAGGGTTGTACCCACTTTGCCATCTGCCACTGTTAAAGGATGCTGGTAGCTTTGGGTCCTGCACGAGTTGTAGTCTAGCCTGCTCTGTCCAGTCCTCCAGTTTTTCCCCATCGGTGTCCGTCTTATTATATCCCCATGTCGGGGACGACGTGGGCTAGTGGTTAAGTGACACGGCTCACAATCCAAAGGTGCTGGGTTTGATCCCCATTACAGCACCGGCCGTTACCTCGGGGAAGTAAACCCTTAGAAAATGCAGGAGGAAGCAGGCCCTTACATAAAATGCATGCTGAAGTCGGATGCACTGGACCGACAGGCGCAAATTAAAACCACAGTGCAACGCATACCACCATGTGGAATAGAGAAATAAGGCGAAGGCAAAAAAAAAAAAAATATTCCCATGTTGTGCTGTAACAGTTAAAATAACTATTTTGTTACTTCGTGTTCTGAAATTTTCAAGCTCTTCAAAACCTAGCTCGTCATTGGGAGGTTTATACATTGATGACACTGTGCACGACTTTGAATTATGAGAATCTCTATATTTTCTTTGGAAGATTGCCACGCTGTGTCAATGTCTAGATTTGGTGTGACAAAGATGGCACTTCCATATTTCTGACGTGGCCTCTCAACAACGAGTTTCATTCCTTGTATGTTCGGTCTTTGGTCAGCGATTGCGCACATTTAATCTACGGACATGCATCTCAAACCTGAATGGTTGCCATTTGTAAAGAATATACACGTGATAAAGACGTTTCACATAGACAAAATAATCCGATAACATGATGGTCATATGTGTTTAAGATTACCAACGTACCATTCACACGTAAATCCTGTAGAATTAGCTTGGATAAAGTGTCCTGTCGGTAGCAAGTGACAACAAAACCTTAATAGCAGGTGTAAAGAAAATTGCATATGATACCATCTCAGACATTGACAAACAATTCCTGATTAAATATGGGGACCATGAAATGAAAGAGGAATATGATTATTGACAAAATCAATTCAACCAACAGAAAGTATGTATGAAAACAAAGACAAGCGTTTAACTGTATGTAACTTGTTTTTATTTACTTTGTATATAAACACTTCGCATTAGACAGGCGTATTTTTAAAAATGTCATTTATTTACGATGCTTAGTTTTGGACACTGTCATCTGAATCGTCGTTCTGAGTTCGTCCATACCTTGGCCTGGGAACAGCTGTTGGTTGCAGGATAGCCAGTTGGTCGATAATGTGTCCAATTCTTGGGAACACGAGGGATCTTGCATGGTTGTCGCCAGCTTGCGAAAAGTAATCCCCGTATGCAAATCTTCCCATGGGAAACGCCTTCTTGTAACGACCGCCTCGAGGTGCTGGCCTGAAGAAGGATCTGGTATTAGATGATGGGATGATCTCAAAGGAATAACCGTCTTCAGTATTATCGTCTACAAGAAACCTGAAGTTAGCAGATGAATGAAAGTACTTAATATCATTGAGATGGGAAAAGGTAGACAGATGGGTAAGATATGGTAGCCCCCCATAGCAGACACTGCTGTCGGGAATGAAGTGTTAAAGGCTTCAATGTCCGAGGTCGCCGCTTTTTTGTCGTTGGGTGACCATTCCCCTTACTTGCTGCCTTGCCTCTCTTAACGATGCAGCAGGTACCAACTTGCCAACTTGCAGCTGGGTAGACTTGAGCATGTTGCTACCGTGAAGCAAATCCGGTTTCATTATTGAATAAGCGTAAGCTTGAACTAATCTGCCACTCATACGCTCGGGAAAAGAGATTAGTTTCGAATGTATGTGAGCAGATTTGTACACATAAATGTTAGATGAAACAAGAATACAGCAATGAGATATCTGAAATTATATATATATATATATATATATATATATATATATATATATATATATATATATATATATATATATATATATATATACATAATACGATGCGTGTTCGAATGAAACCAGACCGAACTGCACCAAGGGAATGTACGTATGATGCGCATGATGATATCCCTTCTGATGTAAACAGCACATACCAACCGTCAAGTTTGCAAAATGTCATTACCTTCCGACGCATAGTTTCCTCAGCAGACCGTTAAAAACATGGCGAGTGTGATGCGGAATCCGTTCAGAGTTGATCAACGAGCGGTGATTTGGTTTCTAACAGCTGAAGGATGTCGACCAGTTGACATTCATTGCAGAATGAAGGCAGTGTGTGGTGACAAAAGTGTGTCGAAGACAACAGTGAAGAATTGGACAACGATGTTTAAAAAAGGACGTGAGTTAACGAAAGATCTTCCGAGACCAGGTCATGTGCATACTGCTGCGTCAGAAGATGCCATCACCAAAATTGATGCAGCAATTCTGATGGACCGTCGCCGGATCTTACGTTCGCTAGTAGAGGAATTAGCTGTGTCGCTAGGGACAATTCAAATGGTGGTTAGCCAAAAACTGAAGTATCGGAAGGTGTATTCACAATAGATACCTCGGTTGCTGACCAACCACCATAAGGAAGATCGCATGGGATGGAGTTTGAACCACTTGCTGCAATACGAAGAGGAGAGTGATTCTTTTCTTTTGTACATATTGGCAGGTGATGAATCGTAATGCCATCACTCTGAGCTGAGCAGCAAAACTGCTAGCCTGCAATGGAAACATCCCGGATCACCGTAACAAAAAAAATCAAGTCACACATTTCCGCTGGTAAGGTTATGCTGACAGCGTTTTATTTACCATGAGGTAGTTTAAATGGCCTGGCGTGAACATCAATGCCATCCGCTACAATTACACAATAAACAAGCTGCATACAGAAATAAAGAATAAACGACCCGGCATGTTTTCGCGTGGTGTGATTCTGTTGCACGACAATGCGTGTCCACATGTCGCGAACATTGTTCAGAAAGCGTTAGCACAGAAAAGATGGGACGTACTGCCACACCCATCATATAGCCCCGATAAGTCCCATTGTGACTTCCATTTGTTCGGACTCTTAAAAGAATGTCTGAAGGGACAACGATTCGACTCCGATGCAGACGCCATGGCCTCGGTGACTAAGTGGTTCAAAGAGCAACCAAAGTCATTTTTTTTCGGATAACCACCGTCTAAGCAGTGGGATGTGTGTCTGAATGCTTTTGTCGACTTTTTCTAACTAAACCTGTGGCATGTTTCCTTCATAACAATTGCTATATTTAATTCTGTCACATCAGATGCTGTCACTTTCATTTGTTTGTAATAAAGCCAATGGGCCCGGTTACATTTCAACACGCCTCGTACGTACCTACGTACATACACTCACACACAAATACGCACTCACATATACACTTACAGACATTAATGTAAATAAAGCAAATTGCATCAAATATATGCTTTTTAAATGTCAAAACTAGTCTTACCTGTTGATACTGCTGTCACGTCCATACCTGGGCAGTGGGGGTTGCCGTCTAGACTCATCTCGTGGTTCTGAGAAGATAGAGTCTAGCACAGCTTGAATCTCACTGGTAGATAGGCGTGGGCTATCTTGGCCATCTACTGAACGAATTCGACGCCCAAATCTCCCTGACTCTAGATTAGCCGACCTAAAACATCCATTTGTTCAGACACATGATTATTTGTTGGGTGAGAGGAAACGCGTGTCAACATGGCGATAATCAGTGATAGAACACAAGCCTTGACCCATATTAATGCTCATGAACAGATGGAATATATGCATATCAATATATGTCGTTATGTATGTGTGTGTTTTGGGGTGGGATGGGTGGTGGGGGAGTGATGTGAAGTATTCTAATTTCGTCAGCCATCTGTGTGTCCGCTGCTCCATACTGTTGTAGTGTTACCTAGAATGGACAGGTTACGGACGAACTGGCTAACCTTCAACCAACCAGGCGAAGGTACGGACTAGTTCAGAACGACCATTTAGATGACAGTGTCCAAAACCAAGGATACATTATGGTCTTCTGTTTTGTTCATAAGCTATGATGTCTGGAGTTCCAGGCTCATGCAGAGGTATGGATCAATGAATCAAAACCATTCATCTACCTAAGGAGCACGGGTCTTCAACAACTATACGCCAGGACCTTCCGTCTTGTATCATCGGCTCAAGCGTATTCGCGTGTCTCCTGTATGTTTGGCTCAAGCTCTGTCCACGTGTCTCCTGTATGTTTGTCTCATGCTCTGTCCACGTGTCTCCTGTATGTTTGTCTCATGATCTGTCCACGTGTCTCCTGTATGTTTGTCTCATGCTCTGTCCACGTGTCTCCTGTATGTTTGTCTCATGATCTGTCCACGTGTCTCCTGTATGTTTGTCTCATGCTCTGTCCACGTGTCTCCTGTATGTTTGTCTCATGCTCTGTCCACGTGTCTCCTGTATGTTTGTCTCATGATCTGTCCACGTGTCTCCTGTATGTTTGTCTCATGATCTGTCCACGTGTCTCCTGTATGTTTGTCTCAAGCTCTGTCCGTCTCCTGTATGTTTGTCTCATGCTCTGTCAACATGTCTCCTGTATGTTTGTCTCATGATCTGTCCACGTGTCTCCTGTATGTTTGTCTCATGATCTGTCCGTCTCCTGTATGTTTGTCTCAAGCTCTGTCCACGTGTCTCCTGTATGTTTGTCTCATGATCTGTCCACGTGTCTCCTGTATGTTTGTCTCATGATCTGTCCACGTGTCTCCTGTATGTTTGTCTCATGATCTGTCAACATGTCTCCTGTATGTTTGTCTCATGATCTGTCCACGTGTCTCCTGTATGTTTGTCTCATGATCTGTCCGTCTCCTGTATGTTTGTCTCAAGCTCTGTCCACGTGTCTCCTGTATGTTTGTCTCATGATCTGTCCACGTGTCTCCTGTATGTTTGTCTCATGATCTGTCCACGTGTCTCCTGTATGTTTGTCTCATGATCTGTCCACGTGTCTCTTGTATGTTTGTCTCATGATATGTCCACGTGTCTCCTGTATGTTTGTCTCATGATCTGTCCACGTGTCTCCTGTATGTTTGTCTCATGATCTGTCCGCGTGTCTCTTGTATGTTTGTCTCATGATCTGTCCACGTGTCTCCTGTATGTTTGTCTCATGATCTG
The DNA here is from genome assembly GCA_036924085.1 of Ariolimax columbianus. Classification (NCBI taxonomy): domain Eukaryota; kingdom Metazoa; phylum Mollusca; class Gastropoda; order Stylommatophora; family Arionidae; genus Ariolimax; species Ariolimax columbianus. The sequence continues at coordinate 39,120,301 of JAVGWX010000004.1, read as the reverse complement.
TCCACGTGTCTCCTGTATGTTTGTCTCATGATCTGTCCACGTGTCTTCTGCATGTTTGTCTCAAGCTCTACTTTTTGCCACAGACCTTTGTTTCCTATTCTATTTGACCGTCTGATGCGAAGTATGTGTCTAAAAGATCTACTGGGGAAGGACTACAATGTCGGCGGGAAACCCTTAGTCATATGCCATGTTACTAAACCATATAGCAAAACCGCGATAACGCAGTAGTTAGTGCAGTAACTTCCTAGCAGAGCAATGCTGGTTCAATATTCAATTTCTGCAGGATATTTTTTTGATCGCAAACGACTACGGGGTCGCCTCATTGAAAACATTTGGTACCAAAACAAGTCTGGAAAATAAAGGCGACAGTCGTCACCCCTAACACATCACCCCTAATATGTCGTTGGTCAAGAAAATATTAATAATTGAATGTCAATAATGCAAAATATTTTAGAAATGAAAGAGTATGTCGCTTCTTGGAATCATGGTATTCAAACAGACATTTCGTTAATGTCTGTTGTCAGGTAGCCGAAGACTATCCGTAGTAAGTATTTTAAACGTCCTGCGGCTTACTAGACCTGGGGGGGGGGGGGGGGGGAGGTAGAAATAATTTGGGTAGATTTTTAACTACAAATTTTAAACTCTGTCCGGGCAGCGGCCGCCTACAACAAATATGTTGCAAATAAGGTAAATTTAGAACTGATTCCGTCAAAAACATCTACTTGGGCCAACAAATGTCGAACTTCCACGACATGCATAAAGAGATCTGACGAAGGATAGCAGAGATGTGGTTGAGCTTCAACCACATCAAGACAGTACTTCAACAAATGAAAAACAACAAAGCGAGAGCTCACACATTCAACATTCTGGTCATTCCAGCCATGGTATATGGCTACGAGCTGTGGAACTTTCGAAAATTTGACTTGGCACGGCTCCATGCTACGCAACAAGAAATGGAGCGTAGAATACTGTCACTTTCACTACGAGACCACATCAGTAACACCGCCATCAGGAATCAAACCTGCTTCAATGACGTAGATACGGCGTTGATAAGAAAGTACAGGTGGGCAGGCCAGGTGGTACGCATGCCTGACAATAAAGGGACAATAAAAGGACACGTAAAGTGACGTCAAGGTGGCCCTACACCCTTACTCGTCGCCTCGGACGTCCACCAATGAGATAGAGAGATGGCCTGCGAAAAAACCTTGGTCCTGCATGGTACAGACAAAAACAGAGATAAGTTTATGCGACATTTTAGCTGCCTGGCAAAGGACACATAACATGCCTGATTGAACACCAGGATTGGGTATTACAGTATACGTTGAGCAAATATATTGATAACAGGAAAAAAAAAAGGTTGACAAGTTATTTCTCTTACCGTTTGCCAAGTCTCAACATCTGAAGCCCCCTTCCCAATCTCCATTCCCTGTTGTTGTCAGCGTTATCTCTGGACTTATCATCTGCAGGTTGGTCTACATTGGCCAAAATGTTGCCTTTTAGAAAAGGAAATTAGTCACAGAATAATATTCGAATAATTTAAAGAAATATTCACACCAAGTAACAGTATTATATAAAGATTTCAAACCTTCAAGATATGGAATCAACTGTTTCTTCTTCTCTGAAGTCTGAGAGTACCATATATTCATAATTTTGTTTATGTATTATATATAGAGTGTTGTATATAGATTATAGAGTTTTGTTTGGCTTGGCTTAGCTTCGTTCGTTCTCAATCTCCCAATACCAAACCCTGAAAGCGCTTAAGAAGCAGAATGTAGTCCAGAGAACGAAATGCGTTGAGTCTAGTTTACAGCTTGACTGCGATATTTGCACCTTTCGGTCCAACACATCCGACTTCAGCAAGCATTTTTTAGTACCGGTTAACTTTCCTTCTTCGATCCCGTCTTTTTAGCCAGTCTCCCCTGCTGCAGCCTGTTATCCAGGATCACCGCGTGGAGATGTAGAAGGGTCTTGGCAGCTCTGGTTCGCTGGCCCTGACGATAGCAGTCAGCTATGGGTCGCTGACCACTGCAGCTCATGCGCTGCTCAGTATCTTGATCCTGAGCTTTGTTTGAAATCCATGTTTCTACTCAACGGGTTTTTGCCTCTGTTAAGGAGTGCGTGCATCCGAGAATGAATATATACATATGTAGGCAGCGTGGCCTAGAGGTAAAACACCCTTTCTACAATCCCTGAGCATTAGGTACGAATCCCACCGTGTCCAGTTTGTCAGGCACTTTTTCTGTTTGGTATGATCGCTCCTCCACGTACGGAAAGTAATGGCAAACTGCCGTACTGCACACTTGCCAAGAAACTTGTAACAATCAAATAGGTTGGCAGTTGTAAGAGCGATATTCTGCAGAGGATAAGCTACGTATTTATTTGGTTATATATATATAAACGTTGCTGAAGGACGGGTCCTCCGGTAATTATTACTGTTATTTAGTCCGTCACTATAATTGCCAGAGCATAGGTCCAACGCTACATCTGGATTTATCCTATGCAGATGCTCTTGAATCCATGTGTTTGTACTGTGGTTTTATTGGCTATCGTTTTATGCTAGTTAGGTTGACAGCCCTGATCACAATCTTCCATTGACGCATATCTTCTGAGAAGGGAACTATTGCCCCAATCGAGAACCAAATGAACCCCGAGACGAGTCTGTTGAGAGACGATCAGCAGATCTTGCTGAAAACGGAGATATCGATCGTTTGCTTTGCAAATCTAACAGTTCTTACTTATTCTTAACAGCACATATCGACGTTTCGACGAAGAAACATTTGCTATTCCGACGAAAATCTACTGACAAGTATTAATGCTCTGAATCGCTTAGCCTATTTCATCCTTTGTCTGTGTCACTCGTTGGTCCACGCCAAACTTGTACGGATTGAAAATGGAAAATGTGTGTTTAGGCCCTATTGTTTTGAAAGTGGCAACAACATTCCACGAACTCTGAGCTCCCGCGACAGCTCCACAATTTTCCCTACAATTCTTCAGGCATCCAATTACAGCTGGGTCGACTGAGAAAAGTGATCAAGCCAAGAAAAAACCCACGGTTTGTCAAAGTGAGAACCTCGTTATTTGAATCTGGTACGTTGGGATTGTAACCCAAGCTCAAAACTCCTTGGCCACATTGCCCAATGTTTTGTTTTACATCAAGGGGTTGCCAGCTCCAAGCACAGTCCTATTAAGTCGTCTTCAACATGTTTGGACAGTGGACATATTCTTTTCAATTGGCCGTACCACAAAATTATTTTTTGTACTTTCCCCCAGGCCTAGTAAGCCGCAGGTGGTTTTAAAATTCTTACTTCGTATAGTCGAAGCCTTCGGCTACCTGACAACAGACATTAACATGCCTGTTTGAGTACCAGAATTCCAAGTATTCCAAGCATACCACGAAAAAGCATCTAAGCAAGATTAGATGTAAATGAGGAAGGGGAACGTACTCTTGATTACACCTCTCAAGAGAGGTTCCAAACTGAATGGCAAGGCCGTGCGAACACACTGACCAAAGCTCAACCTCAAGTACACGACATGCATTCGGAAACATGCTGTTATATCAGCCTGATGAACAGAGGTGGGGATGAACACCATGGTCCCCGCTGCGCTGAGTCTGATGAGTGCATGATCGGTATATTATAATAATGACGGCGCTGAAAGTTGGTTCAGCGCATCAATGTGAGAATAGTGACTGGATTGTTCTAGTTCTAGCTAGTTATTTATCGAACGTTCTCGGCACTTGGTGTTTGTATATAAATAGCTGTCTCTACGATCCTCATTTATTGAAGGTGGACCCAACTGAATTGTGTTGTGATCAAGTCAACTTTTCAAAGTTGTTGTTCTTTATCTCCCTAAAGATTGACAAGTTTTGATTAAACATTTATAAAAAGCGTTGTTTGCATGAAAATGAAGAGGACGCACCACAATCTAGTGGCGTTGGTGTGAAGAAGTGGAAATGTCGAAACAATGATGACAGTTATTAGAATTTTGGCTTTACATCGACACATGTCAACCAGGAAGAGAGACAGTTGTATGTACTGTGTAAGTATGAAAGTGCATGTCTCCTAGTAAACTAAATCGCCACTTAGAAACCAGACATGAAAACATTGGTTGTATACTTCGCAACTATTTTACCAGAAAGTTTAAAGAATTAAAACAGCAAAAAGCTAGTTTTTCTCACCAGGTTTCAGTACTAAGCAATGCTTTGTTAGCATCGTACAAGGTTGCATATAGAGTCGGAAAGTGTAAATGCTCCGCATCATAGCAGGACAACTAATTCTACCGGCTGCTGTAGATTTGGTGAACATTATGATCGGTGAGTCTGCGGGGAAACTGTTGTCAAATGTGCCTTTGTCCAACAATACTATCAATCACATAATCCAGCACATCGTAGAGGATTTCAATAATCAATAAATTGAAGGGAAAAAAATAAGGACTTTGGGTTACAGTTCAATGAGGCCACGGACAGAAATAAGGATCCACATTTGATTTGCTATATACAGTTCATAGATAGTAATGACACGGTGGAAGACCTTCTCTTGTGGAAAAGTATCACTGCAAGTGCAAACGCTCATAATTTGTTCGAGTTTATGAACACGTTTGTGGTTGAAAATAATATTGAGTGGACAAAGTGCGTTGGTGTCTACTGATGGTGGTCGTTCGATGTCTGGTCGTTATGGAGGGTTGCAGGTGCTTATTCACAGCACAGCTCTGGATCACCGTGGACCCATTGCATCATTCACAGAGAAGCACTCGCATCAAAGTATCTGAGCCCTCCACTTAATCTATATGTGCTGAATGTGGTAAACTTTATAAAACTCGACCAGTGAAAGTTAGGTTTTCAGAGAACATGTGTGAGGAAATCGGAACAGAATACACGTGTTCGTTGTACTACTGTCTCTCGCGATGGCTCTCTCGTGGCAATGTATTGTCTTATACGTTTGAATTACGACAGGAAATATACATTTTTCTAGAAGAGGAAAAACACGAGTATGCAAAACACTTTGCAGAAACAGGTTTTTTTTTTTTGTACCGGTAGAACTAGCATACTTGTGTGATATCTTTGAAAAGTTGCGTTGAATCTCTCAGTGCATGCAGGCAATACGCACATGTTGATATTGGTCGTGAAGGTTTTAGCTTTCAGAAGAAAATAACAGCTATGTAGAAGGAAAATAAATGAAGATGGTAGCAAAGAGTGATGCCCATTGCTGCGGCAGTTTGTTGTCTCTAATTAAATTGGTTTCTCTCGCGACATAAACTATGTTTTCTAAGAGCACCTATCACAAATTATCAACTGGTTTGAAAAATACTTTCAAGAAGATAATTTCGGCAAGTTCTCATGGATTCAAGACTCATTCAGGGCCAAAGCTCCATCTGAATTTACTTCTGTAGAAGAAGACAATCGTATTGAGCTGCCCTGCGACAGTACACTGAAGATAACATTTGGCAGGATAGAACTAATTGGTTTTTGGATATCAGTAAAAGATTAATATCCGCTGCTAAGTGGTAAAGCCTTGCCAATCTTAATTCTATTTGCGACGTCATATGTCTGCGAAGCAGACGAGTATCTCATCAAAGATTATTTCGAAACTTAAAAGAACATGGAATAGGTGGGGAAGTTGCCAAGTGGATTGAAAATTGGTTAACGGGTAGAAGGCAGAGAATGGACATAAATAAGGAGTACTTTGAGTGGTGTGAAGTGAAAAGTGGAGTGCCACAGGGCTCGGTTCTGGGGCCAATTTTGTTCTTGATATATATAAACGATTTTGACATTGATATGGGATCCATGATTGCAAAATTTGCTGATGACACAAAACTAGTTTCTCATCTGAAGCAGAAGTGGATATATTGAGGTCGGATTTAGATATAATTCAAGAATGGTCTGTGCAATCACAAATGGAATTTAATGTAGATAAATGTACAGTCATCCACATGGGTAGATCCAATATGGAACTTAATTACAAAATGGGCGAGAACATTATTAGAAAGATAGAAAAGGAAAGGGATCTAGGGGTTATAATAGATCATACAGGTAAGGTGAGTGAGCAATTTCAGTTAGAGTGAAGAAGGCAAATGCAATGTTAGGTATGATAAAAGGCATATTAAACATAGGAGCAAGGAAGTGATAGTCAAACTGTATAAAGCTTTAGTTAGACCTAGATGGAGTACTGTGTACAGGTGTGGAGTCCTTATCATAGAGGATATATAAATATCCTGGAAAGAATACAAAAAAAGAGCGACAAAACTGATAGTGGGATTCCAGAATTACAGTTATGAGGAAAGACTAAGAAAAACCGGCCTACATTGTCTAGAAAATAAAATAATTCGTGGTGACTTAATACAGGTTTGTAAGATGATCAGAGGAAAGGATAAATTATACTATTACAAGTTTTTTTCAAAATAAAGCCACCTACAAGAACAAGAGGGCATATCTTCAAATTAACTAAAGAGAGGTCTAGATTAGATATTAGGAAATATTTTTGTAGTCAGAGAGTGGTGAATACTTGGTAGCATTACCACAGGAGGTAGTGGAGGCAGGGACAGTTAATGCATTTAAAAATAAATTGGATACACATAGTTTTTAGAGTAAGGTACTGTAAATGAAACTGGTTGTATACAGACTCTGCGGAGTCTTCTAAACTAGTAGAAAGACGTTAAGTTAAGTTAAGTTAAGTTAAAGTAAATAACGATAATAAAAGTCATCATTTATAACTTATAGTAAAAAGAATACTTACCAATCAGAACAGCAACAACACACAAGCGGAACGTTGCTTCAACAATGTTATTCATCGCGTTAACTTAAATCTATTGTTCGTATAAAGTGTTCTAGAATGTTACATATACCAAAGTTACTTTTGGTTACTGATCTGAAAAGTGGATGTTTCTAAGCTTTTTATAAATTTTTACATGTTATGGGCGTACATATTTTTTAGCTACCAAGACTGATGTGATTGGCTCAAGCCAAAATATATGCGTTGGCGAAAAACAGTTCCGCTAGACGCGCGCGGAGTTTCAAGTTTTAAGGCCACCCGCTAAATGTCAGGCGCGTGGGAGAAAGCGCAAATCAGTGGCAACAGCAAGTTACTCGATTGACTGATTACTCCAATAACACCAACGCATTGAGACGGACAGAAAGTGAAATAAGGATCGAAGTGATAGAAACTATCTGAATGTGTTTGTCATAAAATGGTGTTTTGTGCGTACAAATTAGAAGAAAAACATTCGAAAGCATTCCACCTTTTTTATACAACATTATCTATTATAAATACACTGTTTTGTCTCACTTACTTTTATGCATATGCTAACAATCATTCCATTTTGTTATATTCTGTAGGAGCACTGGTCCATCTCTGAAAGTGGTCTACTTGCACAAAACGTGTTTAAGTTTCTGCTGTGATTTGTGTGTGTGTGTGGTGCGTGCGTGCGTGCGCGTGTGTGTGTGTTTGTGGGTATGTGGTGTACCACCTCCGTACTACCCGACGATGGAGGGCTGGTAACCGTCCTATTTTCCAGTACACACCCGCATGTTTTTACACGCAATGGATTATTTATAAGAATTTATCTAATTTTGAAAATGTCTAGAATTTCGGTTCTTAGAATAGGAACATTTCCTTATCCTTATCTTTATCACTCGTGCGTCGGTAATGAATATTCTGACAACAAAAAGTTGATGTCAATTTATTTTCTTCAGAGTTAATGAAATGTTGGAAAAGACGGAAGAAGAAGGATATACCAATAAATGTGTTTTCAAAAGAAATATCCAGAATTTGTATATCTCATGGATTGAATACTTGGACGCTCTCGTAATGGAGCTGCCACGTTCACATTGTCCACAGGTGCAGTCGTTTCCGTCGAACTGCGTCACGAAAAGGACGAATGACTTTCAGGTAGTACTCTTTGGTCATGTTTTGACCTTGTGATGCGTACACGTGATGCACAACGATACGGGAGTAAGCCAAAACGGTCAAAATTACTTTGACACTGCTGCGCACCTGCCCTACTTTTTTGGCCTCAGAGATGATAAATGTTCCCACTGTGGTGACTGCAGCGTGGTTTCCGGGTCGTACCCGTAAACCCACGACTCATCACCACTTGGGTATCGCCTAGCTTTTGGCAAAATTTGATGCAACACCGCTACTCAATTCTTTCCGTCATTTCGTGAGGAATAAAATCCGACGAGTACTCACTACACTCAACACTGAAACGCTGACTATCAGCGACTAATGCAATCTGCGGCGGGAACAAATATCCACATACACATGACGGTTCCCTATACCTTCCTCCTGAAGGACATCACTCATACTTCATTTGTTTTCGCGGAAAGAAAATTAAGGCTGGATACGTTTTAACACTTTGTGAAGTCAACCAGAGTGCCTGCATCCCGAGTTACCTCCAGTCGTCTCGACCAACAGTCTTGCCACTGAACCAAGGTAACTCGGGATAAGAGTGAGATTGATGACCAGCGCATATTCTTCCTCACTATAATCCAAATACAGCGCACATCACATATTAAGACAAAACCGTTTGATGTCGTGGCCATCTTCGAGGTGGGCAATAACTATATATATATATAAGACCTTTGTCCGGCATGGTACTTAATGGCAAAGGACAGAGATGAGTTTAGACGACATTTGGATACATGGTAAAGGGCACATAACCTGCCTGAATGAACAACAGTATTACAGTCTTACAGTACAGCACAATACATATATATATATATATATATATATATATATATATATATATATATATAGAGAGAGAGAGAGAGAGAGAGGGAGAGAGAGAGAGAGAGAGAGAGAGAGAAAAGGAATCATGTATGGCAGTATGCACTGGTCCATGACCATAGAAGATCCCTTAAATTGTTTGAAAGGTCTTTGTAACTTTTGTAGTGCAGAACTCCAAAAACGTTTTGTATCAAACCCCTGATACTGCGGAGCGCCCCTAGAGACATGAGACAGCATAATACATTAAGCGAGCCTGTATTTCTTGTTCTCGGAGGCCGCGCACTTTGCATGAAAATGAAACATTAAGAAGTTCAGAACATAAGGGGATTTACATTAATTTAGAGTCAAGATGCAGCAGTATATCAGCTGACAGCAGCTAGTGGCTCATAACTGGCTGCTCACATCAGGGTCAGCGAACCAGAGTTGACCAAGACCACTATTCCGCCTCCACGTGGCGGCCCTAGAAACAGGCAGCACAGGTCACTTGTGTATCCACGTGAAAAAAAAAATGCCGGTCGCTGCCGTGATTCGAACCCGCAACCTCCGAAACGCTAGGCGGACACCTTGCCTCGAGACCCGTAATAGAAACGGCAAGTGGACGATTACATACAATCATCATAAGTCCATTTCAGATAATATATTTTGTAAGTGAAAAACTGAAACCGTATGTGATCTGATTATATGCTGACATTCAGATTCAAACCTACAGAAATATATGTTAGAATAATTCCAGAAGTAGATTGATTGATCATATGTCCAAAATCCGAGTAGACTTCATCAGAACGAAATGCTCTGTATTTTTCAACCTCATAGTTGACTTGAATGTTTCTCCTGAGGAGCTGGTACAGTGCCCTTGACAGGCCCATCTGTGTTCAGAGACTCCAAGAATCTATCTTGGTTCTCTCCATTTCTCTTCCAATTATGAGCAACTTGTTCATGACTTTCCAGGTGCCTATTCTTAGTTTTATTTTTAGTCCCATTTCAGAGTTGTCCACTGTAATGCAGTCGGGCTTTAGGCCGTCATCTCTATTACTTGTACTGCCTCTGAAATCGGCCTCTTCCCCAGTTGGCGTCGATGATCTACCTGGCCTGAGGGCCTCCCCATCAAATCTTTGAGTTTCGTTTATATCGACTGTCATAAGTTTCTTGGCAGTAGTTTGCCATTGGTTTCTGAACGTTGTGTGGAGATAGCACAAAGCGCTCAGTTACAATCCTACCAAAGAATGAGAAAGAACCTGAACCAACATTGGAAGAAGTACACTCTGCAATTAATAGCCTGAAAAAGCGAAAGTCCCCAGGATGCGATGATATCCAAGCAGAGCTAATATAAGCAGGAGGGGAGGCAAGTGCTCGAGTCTATCACAAGCTGTGTAAACAGATATGGCACAGTGCAGAGCGGCCAGAAGCATGGAAGAAATCAATTTATATTTCCCTCCTCAAAAAAGGCAACCTGAAGCTGTGCACGAACTATCGTGCTGATCAGCCACGCTAGCAAGATACTCTTGCAAATTCTAATAAGAAGGATAGAGAAAAGGTTTGAATCTGAAATTCACGTAGTCCAGGTAGGTTTTAGGACAGACAGAGAGACCAGGGACCACATATTCAATTTAAGGAATATCTAAGAAACATGTAGAGAGTTTAATGTAGACTTGTACACATGTTTCATTGATTACACCAAGGCCTTCAACACGGTAAAACATCAAAATATGTGAAGAATCATGAAGGAAATGGGGGTTCCCTTGCATATAGTCCATTTCATTGAAACATTATACAAGCCGCTGTCCGAGTATCTGGGCAAACATCAGATTGGTTTGCAATTCAAAAGGGAGTTCGACAGGGATGTATCCTCTCACCTTATCTGTACAACATATATGCGGAATGTATAATGAGAAATGTTCGAGAAGATGAGAATATTGAGTTTCGCCCCATTTACGATTGGGGGGTACGAGATTCCAGAGTTACGATACGCAGATGACACAGTGATACTATCAAGAAGTGCAGAAGGGCTAGAGCAGCTACTTCCAGCCGTTAATGGACATAGTAAAGATCAAAACCTGTTCATAAATATAAATAAAACAAAGATAATGACCACCGACAAAACACAATGTCAGCATAAATTTACAGTGGGTGGTGAGGAAATAGATCAGATCACACATTTTGAATATCTGGGCTCCAGAATTGACAAAAATGGTGACTGCTCGAGAGAAATCAGAAGAAGACTAGCTATGGCAATGCAGAGACTGAACAGCCTGAAGAAATTATGGCAGGGCACCAACAAAATGATAAAAGTAAAAGTCTTGAGAGCCTGTGTTTTTCCTGTGGCAGCTTTTGGTTGTGAAGCATGGACGATTACCAAAACTTCTAGACAAAGAATCGAATCCTTCGAGTCAAAATGTTACAGAAAGATCCTCAGAATACCCTGGACGGAGAAAAGAACAAATGTTGACATTCGGCAAGAGTTGAGCATAGAGGAGATCTGGTTTATCAATTCCCTTTTGGCTAGAAAATGCAAATACTTTGGTCACATCAAGAGACACAACGGTCTAGAGAGAACTGTGATGGAAGGTATGGTGCCAAGCAATAGAGGAAGGGGTAGATCAAGAAGAAGATGGCACCATGATATCCAGGAATGCCTGGGCATGACTGTGGCTGAGGCTGGAGTTTTGGCAGAGAACGAGTTTCTTTCAGACAGACTGTCATGGGAGCGACGTTCTACAAAGGACATGCTACATGATGATGATGATACTTGACTTTGATTTTTTTTAAAGTTCGATAATGAAGTTAATATAAAATATGTTATCATGGATCAAGATGATGAGCAGCGCGTGAGCTGCAGTGGTCAGCGACCCATAACTGACTGCTAGCGTCAGGGCCAGCGAACCAAGGCTGCCAAGACCCTTCTACACCTCCACGCGGTGATCCTGGATAATAGGATGCAGCAGGGCAGACTGGCTAAGGAGAAGGGATCGAAGAGGGAAAGCTAACCCGGTACTCAAAAAATGTTTGCTGAAGTCGGATGTGTTGGACCGAAAGGTGCAAATATCGCAGTCAAGCTGTAAACTACGACACAACGCATTCAGTTCTCTGGACTACATTCTGCTACTTAACCCCTTTCAGGGTTTGGTAGTGGGAGATTGAGACCGAACGAAGCCAAGCCAAGCCAAACATTTTATCCCTAAAAAAGATCCAAAAAAAACCAAAACAAACAGGAGCACAGTCCATTGGGGATGACATTCGCTGAGTTTAAAAAACATATGTCAATATAAAGTACGCAGCATATTAAATTTAGTTAATGTTATAATGACAGGAAACGGGACTACAATGAAGAAATAAATATAACGCAATGTTGTTCAGCTGATGGGCGGATGAAGTGGAATATACAGTAATATTAAGGTTCAATGTAAGTAGTTGTATGGCCTTAGCAGAACGTCGTTTGTTACAACAGCCAACCTATTTGGCTGCTACAAGTTTTTGGAAGGTAGGTTGCCATTACTATTTGAACGCGAGGAAGCGTTAGCAAATAAAGAAAACATAGCCCATGTCTGACGAACAGGGCAGGGCGAAATTCGAACCTGGTGCATCTGGGATTGTGAAACGGACGTTTCACTCCTAGGCCACGTTGTCTCACTAATATAAAGAGAAAAATGCAATTACGGAATACAATAAAACTTGGTAAATGTGAAGTGCAAATCGCTAATATTATAATATACACAAATAAAAATAAAAACTAATTGCACTTACGTAGACCATCGTAGACGATGATGGCATAGCTTATTTTGCTAGCGCTATTTTTTAGTAAGGATTAACTGCGCTACTTTTTATCTTCACTCTCTCGTCTCGAGCCACCCGACCCCAAGTCAAGGACAAGACGACTATGGGGCGACTACGAGATGCAGGGGACTCTGCATCAAGCACCCGTGAAAATACGGCGGAGTCCAGAGTCGAACCCACACCACCTGATCACTAGGCCGACGGTTTAACCACTTCGCCACGGAATCCCCATATACAACCACCGAATGAATTAAGGTAAAGGTAGTTCCAAAGCAGAAACTGCTGTGGGGGATTAAGTGTTAGAGTCTATATTGTACTAGACCTATACTGTTTTATGATAGTAGGGAATTTATTGATTAGTCACGCATTGCACTATAGCCAGGAGGACCCCGGTTCTTCTTCTCAATTACGCCTCAAGAATTGAGGAGGTCACTGTAACCCGCTACCAAAGAAAGTCATAAAAAGTACCTAACTCAAGTACGGGTGGCATTAACAATAACAACAACAAGAGCTGGATCGGCTGGAGAGTGTCAATAACGTGTATTGAACCCGGTAACTTTGCATTTTTGCAGCCAGCACTCTAGGCAGATGCTCGCTAAAGGATTAAGAAAGGGAGGAAAAGCATTTTAAAAAACCAAACACAATAGATTAATGTCAAGAAAGGGTCAGGTTTCAGTCTCTGGTATAACTTGGAGAGACCACAGGGCCCGCTGTGTCGGAAGTGAAATGTGTTAAGGGTGAAATTTCCAAAATACTAGATCCTCAGACAAGATTAGCTGCGCAGATAATTGACCTGATATTGGGACAGAAGGGATAACAAAGCTTTAAAAGTGGACTACTTTATGCTCTAATAAACTATATATTCATATTTATTTCTTAGGAAGTATGGGAGCGTCGAATTTCAAGACTACCGGACATTTAGTATCGCATGTCTACATCACAGTAAGAAGGAGAATAATATTACAGATGGTTGAAGGTCACTTCAGATCATGTAGACTTGGTGAAACACAAAGGGTAATTTGGGATACATGAAATAATGTTCAAAACGATTTGGTAAAAGTGTCGATGAAAAGTGAAGAAGGTAAAGGAAGCGCTCGACAAGTCGGTGGACTGTGTTAGGGAAATCCTTTAGAGCATAGTGTTAAATTAACATATCGTAACATTTCAGCTACCCGTGGAGCACATGTCATCAACATATACACGCAAAGTTCACCAGTTCCAGCTCTGTCAACATCTTTCCTATTTTCCTTGTGTTTGGCTCGAGCTCTCTTCTCCATGTGCATTTTTGTTTGCTTCTACTTCACTTGCTTTCTGGATTCTAAAAACAGAGATTGTCGTGTAGTGTTGTCATTTAGTTTCCTTAATGGGTGGGTCCTATCAAACGTCAGCGCCTATCCTTGCATCAGGGGCCGCTGGGAAATTGGAAAATGTCTGGCTCTTTCCAACAGTTCCACGTTGGTGATCTAGCATACCATTTAAATCTCTCTATTCTCTCTGCTTCTTTCCAACAGTTCCAAGTTGGTGATCTAGCATACCATTTCAATCTCTCTATTCTCTCTGGCACTTTCCAACAGTTTCAAGTTGGTGATCTAGCATACCATTTCAATCTCTCTATTCACTCTGGCTCTTTCCAACATTTCCAAGTATGTGAACTAGCATACCATTTCAATTTCTCTATTCTTTCTGGCTCTTTCCAACAGTTCCATTTGGTGATCTAGCATACCATTTCAATCTCTCTATTCTCTCTGGCTCTTTCCAACAGTTCCAAGTTGGTGATCTAGCATACCATTTCAATCTCTCTATTCTCTCTGGCTCTTTCCAACAGTTCTACGTTAGTGATCTAGCATATCATTTCAATCTCTCTATTCTGTTTGGTTTCATTCCAACAGTTCCATATTAGTGATCTAACATATCATTTCAATCTCTCTATTCTGTTTGGTTTCATTCGAACAGTTCCAAGTTGGTGATCTAGCATGTCATTTTAATCTCTCGTCTGGGGTTGGTCTCTCGCCGCCGCGATTGACTCTCATCCAGTATTCGTACAGCAATCTCAGTCCCGCCAGACGGAGAGATAGCGCGGGCTTGCCGAAAACGCTCGCCCGCCTCTCCCCGGTCATGTAGGGGGACGAAATTTGTGGTGTCGTACCGGTGGCTTAGGTGCGTTACTGTGGCCCATATCGAGAAACTTTGACAGTCAGTGGTGCTTTTTCTAAGGCTTATAGCAGACCTCGACAGTTCGTCTCGCTGGTGGTCAGACTCTCGCAAAGAGCTTGTGACCGGTAAATGGAAAGCAGGAATCCTGCCTAAAGAGGCAAAAATCGTCTCCAGTCCCTGTGAAATGCATCGCCGGGGCCGTTGGGATCCGTTCTGCACAGAGCGCTGCCATCCCTCCCCGATCGAGCCCGGTCGGTCGGTCGTCTGGTGTGTGTACGGGCCCCTTTCAGGCGGTCCAAGGTCGATGGAGTGAGGGACGGAACAACCGTCCGTCCGTCCGTCAGTCGGTCCCTGCGGCCGTCCTAGTGAGGCTTTTTACACATCCGTCCTCCGCCGACCGGTGTGTGGGGTTCGTACGTCTCCGACAGTTATCTGGTTGATCCTGCCAGTAGTCATATGCTTGTCTCAAAGATTAAGCCATGCATGTCTAAGTTCACACTGTCTCACGGTGAAACCGCGAATGGCTCATTAAATCAGTCGAGGTGCCTTAGATGACACGATCTACTTGGATAACTGTGGCAATTCTAGAGCTAATACATGCTTACCAAGCTCCGACCCTCGCGGAAAGAGCGCTTTTATTAGTTCAAAACCAATCGTCGTTTCCCCTCACGGGGTTGCGGCGTCTCCACTGGTGACTCTGGATAACTTTGTGCTGATCGCATGGCCTCATGTGCCGGTGACGCATCTTTCAAATGTCTGCCCTATCAAATGTCGATGGTACGTGACATGCCTACCATGTTTGTAACGGGTAACGGGGAATCAGGTTCGATTCCGGAGAGGCAGCTTGAGAAACGGCTACCACATCCAAGGAAGGCAGCAGGCGCGCAACTTACCCACTCCCGGCACGGGGAGGTAGTGACGAAAAATACCAATACGGGACTCTTTCGAGGCCCCGTAATTGGAATGAGTACACTTTAAACCCTTTAACGAGGATCTATTGGAGGGCAAGTCTGGTGCCAGCAGCGGGGGTAATTCCAGCTCCAATAGCGTATATTAAAGCTGTTGCAGTTAAAAAGCTCGTAGTTGGATCTCATGCGAAGGCGGGCGGTCCGGCTCGCGCCGGTTCACTGCCTATTGTCTCCTGCCCTACCGTCTGCCGGACTGGACCCATGCATACACCGACGGTTCTGTAACAAACACAACACAGAACGGAGAGCCAGGAGCATTTCTGAACCTACCAAATGGCAGAAAAATAACACTGTCATTCGTTACTGGAAAATACACAAGCAATTTCAGAGCGGAGGCAGAGGCACTGAAGCCGGCAGTGGAAGAAATGGTGACAGGTAGAAGGAATGAAAGCCATATAGTCCTGCTTACAGATGCCCTGGCCGTAGTCACAGCATTAAAAAGCCAGAAAAATACTGAACTTAATGATTTAAGAGCAGAACTCTGTCAACTATGCCAGCAGTCCGCACCAAAAAGGGTAGGGGTGCAGTGGGTTCCATCCCACTGCAACATCCAAGGCAACGAGGAGGCAGACAGACTGGCAAAAGAAGGTGCAAAACTACCACAGCCAGATACTAGTATGACATACGAAGAGTCAAAACGGCTTATTAGAGCAAGATACATGACCAAATGGGAAACCGAACATACTGGCTACACAAAAATGATGCCTATACACGATGCCTATTACCAGTTGAACAGAAGAGAGCAGGTCGTGGTCTTCAGACTTCGCACTGGCCACAATAGACTGCCGAATGCTCGTGTGGTACCGGGAAAATGACCGCTGAGCATTTGCTGCAAAACTGCCCGACATACGAGGATCAGAGAAAGCAGATGTGGCCATTACCAGTGGCAACACTAGACAAGCTCTATGGCAGTGTCGACAGCCTCAGGATGACCGCTGCTTTTTTTCGAAAAAATAAAGGTTGATGTCTGACTGCAGACGGTGAAGAAGAAGAAGATTTCAATCTCTCTATTCTGTTTGGTTTCTTTCCAACAGTTCCAAGTTGGTGATCTTGTAACAGTTCCCGCCGGAGCAAGGGGAGTTTAGGATGCCTGAACATGTTAAAGCTGAAAGCTACCTGAATGCATGTCAAGGTCACTCACCGTCTCAGCAAAGGAGAACAGAGTTGAGTTAAGGAATGTGGACAGGTAGAAACTGACCACTGGCCTTCCGATTTTGGTAGGTGGAGATTGATTGACAGACGAAATTGGCAGCGGGGCTTGCTGCGAGAGAATGAATGACAGGTGTGCAAAGTGTTTCGTTCCAATTGGGATTGAAGATGACCATACCTGAGATCGATTGGTCAAGCTCTGGCCTTGCTTGAGGATATATAACTCGAGACAAAGTTTAGCTAGAGAAGCTGGAGAGAGAGAGAGGGAGGCTGGAGAGAGAGTGAGGCTGTAAGGAGAGTGAGAGAGAGAGAGACTGAATGTAGATAGTGTGTTTAACTCACCGACTTTAGATAGAGGAGCGATTGATAAACGGTTGGACGAATGTTTAGTGATAGAACAGGATCGCTCAAATAGGTGTGTGAGTTTTGCATTAATGGATAATCTGAAAGTGTGTTTGTAAGCAAGGACAGATTGTGAGCGAGCTATGTCGAGATCGCCCGCCTGAGGGGATTTCAGTGAGGAAGAGTATTTGATAAGGTGTGTTGAAGACGCAGTTAAGGCGATGTGTGTGTGATGCAATTGCATGGCAATAGAACTGGGTTTTTTAGATCGTTGGGAATTCCATCAATAGCTAATGCTTACAATTCCCGTTTTAGTATAATGTTTAGTTAAGATATGTATTATATTGTGTTTGTAATTTCTCTACTCTGTCAATATGAGTATGATATAATAAATATACCACCTGCTGTTTGATATGTCATTTACTGAGTATGGTCATGATGATGTGGATGAGTGTGAGAATGGTCTAAGTTCGATCAGGGCAAGCAGAGGGTCTGTTACACGTTATTATTATTTTGGTGCCTGTTGACCAGGGATAGTCGTGGTAGATTTATAAATATAGTGCGTGTGTAGCTATAGATCTTGATTTGCATGTTTAACACAAGTGTCGCAGTTATATATAACTTGTGTGTGTAGTTAGGAATAGAGGAGTAGCTAGTGGTTAGAGTGTTAGTACCATAGACAGCTTTTCCAATCATCTGACTGGTAAGTGTGACATTTTTTTTTCACCCATTGTATTATTGACAAGACTTTGTGCGTACTTGACAGTCTTGTAAATTTTTTTTTGGTGGGCCAGACGGGTTTATTCAGTATGTCGAGGTTGGACAATGTTAAACAATGTTATCATTGTCTAGCTTTTGGACATTTGTCTATAGGATGCCCAAATATATTTCGGAATACGAACGTTGTCTGGAGAAGAGGACTGGTTGTCAAAAACACGCCTTTCGTGGCACTAGCTGCAGTCAGCGATAAGTGGGAGGACAAAAGTCAACTACAAAACCAGCTAAGAGAACTAACAGGCAGAGTCATTCGGCTGGAAAGACAGGAAAAAGACCTCCAATGGAAGCTGCGACAGCTGTTGCAACAGTTTGAAAAGGGAGCTTTCAAACCAGCTAGGAAGGAGAGAAGAAATAAAGAAATCACAAGTGTAAACACGGCCCAGTATTTCGGAAGGGGACATAGTGGTAGGAAAGTGAGTAGGAAGCCCATCCAACTTCCACATTCCGATCCGTGGAGGGACAGAGGTGGAAATCTCAGGACGGACGTGTGTGGACGGCTGGACAGAGGTGGCAAAAAGGGGAGTTTGACCCAGGTGCAGAGGCCAAGTCAAGTGAGAGGAGGAGGAATGGTTGGGCAGAAGTTTGAATCGGGCAGATTCTTAGCCCACAAGAGGCCTTTTGCACGGTTACAGATGGAGAGGCAGGACAGGAGCTATCAAAGAGACTTTGAGCACGAGGCGGATGGACAGAAAGAAAGAGATACAGGTTTTGTGTATCCAGAAACGTTAGGTACGGAGGGCAGGTTACGCAATGCAAACGAGACAAACGTTCGCTCAAAGGTCCAGAGGAAATGTTACATCATTGGACAGCGTATGCCGAGAATTCAGGAAGAGGGTATTACGTCGATTAACCTGGTCGGGCGTGCTGAAAGGGGCCAAGTTTACCAGGAACTTGTGGTCAAGCCTGGTAGAACATTAGTTGAAGTCGACGAAGAATCGAACAAGGTAATAGTCAGATAAAGAGGAAATGAGAGGGGGAGTAATGGTGGCAGGGCCTAGCCATGCGGGAGAAGTGGTTGAACAGACCGAAAGAAGGGACAACCCTTCGGCCACCGAGGAAGGAAGTGTGAATGACGCACAGTTGGAATGCGAAACGGACGCACCAACAGCAGCCCACAAAAGAGGAACAGAGTTTCTAAGGAAAACGAAAAAAAGGGAAAGACAGGTTAAAAACAGCCAGGACAGCGAACCAGTCATCGAAGCAAAGATGAAAAGATCTCAGTTCGAAATAAGCCAACAGTCAAACGAACAGTGTGAAAAGTCTTTCCCACAAATAGTGAATACAGATGGACGGAAGGCTGAAGTAGCGGACGATGTAAGTGTACGAAACACTACCAGAGAACCGGTGGATCCGAACCAAACAACCGTGAAACAAACAGACCAGACGATGGGCGTTTTACAGGAGGAAATCGCGCAGCAATCAGAGACAGCTGATGGGGCAGCGCATAGTCTGGTTAAAATAAGCAGTAGTGATAAGGAACGGTTGATGCAATGTTTACTGACGCTAGCCAAAAACATGGAATTCAGAAATGGAATTAGGTAAAGTCGTGTGGAGTACTTACACACATGGGCTATCATGTGAAACTCCAGTTAATGTATGCATTTGCATAAAATTTGTTTCATCTACCGTTAGCCTTGGGAAACGGAGATTTGGATAATTAGGGGGTAGGGTATAGAGAAGGAGGAATGACCAGATGTTAAACATTCCTTTGAATTCGTTGTCTGAAGAACACGCCAGACAACGAGCGGACGGTCAGTCGGAAGCGAAGACTGACCGAGATCAAAGGGACATTTCCGACCAGAGAAACGGACAAGAGACGCAGGATAGCTGGATGCGCCAGGTAATGATTACGCGACGCGGGGTAACACGTGGACGTGATGTTTCGGTCAAAATCTGACCAGGGAGTTTTTGATGTGGGGAAACAGCGGTGAATTAGTTAGATCACAATACTCGGTTTTGATTCCTCGTGACACGGACTGCAACTGGACTAGTCGGGTTACAGCATGACGTAATTCGACAGGTGGACGATTCGGTTTTGACTTTTGACTCAGACATAGTTTAGTATCTGATTAAGTTAGAACTTAGTCATAGTTTAGTGACATAGTTTAGTATCTGATTAAGTTACAACTTAGTCATAGTTTAGTGACATAGTTTAGAACTTAGTCATTAGTTTAGTATCTTTTGAAGGGGGCATTAACAGGTGCTCATCTGCGGGGCACGAGCAGGAGTGAAGGTTGATGGCACTTGGTCATGTTTATGTGTGTAAATATTTTGATATTTGGATTTTGACAAGCGTATTACTTGCACTTTAATTGATTGTTGTTGGTTTGTTTAAACATGATTATGTGTCCTGACATAAGTATCAAGGTGTGAGACGGACTGAAATACTGATATCATGAGTATGCGTGCAAATATTTTGACATTTGTTTTTGGTGTTTGGGTTTTGACTAATTGTATTACTTGCATTTTTAGTGGGTTGTATGGTCGATATAGTATGCATTGAATTTTTCTTTATTTTGTTGTTGTTTTGTTGTTTAAACATGATTACATATCCTGACAGTATCAACGTGTGATACTTGCTGACTGAAATATTGATATCATAAGTATGCGTGCAAATATTTTGACATTTGTATTTAGTGTTTGGGTTTCGACATTGTATGCAATGCATTTGTCTTGTGTTTTGTTGTTGTTTTTTTGTTGTTGTTGTTGAATCATCATGTTTACAGGTATTTGATACAGGTTATATAGGTGATCTACAGAGCAGTATATCTCATCCAGACTGTAGGCCTCCGCAAGCACAAGTCACCACGAGTTCCAGAATCACATGTATGTGGAGTCTTTGCAGAGAAGACTACATTGATCAGAAGTTGTAATATTGACTATGACATATGTTGTCAAATATCGTTTTTGTGGGAAACATAAAGAATTTTGCTGTTTTCTTTGAGAGGGGATAGCTGTCAAGAGAGACAATGATAACTAGCCTGAGGATAACCCACGTAAATTCGTGGCCTCACAGGAGTTAGTATGAAGTGAATCGTCGGCCAGGCGTGTAATGAGACCGCCTGAGAAAATTGACCTGAACTGGTCGAGTGTAACAATGAAGGTTCGTGTCCTTAGAGGAAGGCACGGGAAACAGGGCGAGGTATGTTGACCTCAAATGAGTAAGGAGAATTCCTTAAGGTGTTTCTGTTTTGATGAGTTAAAGGTCCCGCAGGGACAGACTTTGGTGTATTTGACTGCAAAACGATGTAAAAGTGGTGGTTTGTGTTGTAAAAACGCCCAGCCACAGTGTTTTTTTCTGCTGGTATTGATTGTGTATGTATTACAAAAAGTTTATATGTATCAAATGACATGTCTTTTTATGCATGTACGATGTGAGTGAAGTTGTAAACAGGAGTAGTGTTTACATTTTGGATAGTGAAGACGAAAATGGTGGTCATTTGCCAGATGAAAAAAAATGACCATCCATGTTTCGGTCTGTAGTTTAGGGAGGTAATGTAACAGTTCCCGCCGGAGCAAGGGGAGTTTAGGATGCCTGAACATGTTAAAGCTGAAAGCTACCTGAATGCATGTCAAGGTCACTCACCGTCTCAGCAAAGGAGAACAGAGTTGAGTTAAGGAATGTGGACAGGTAGAAACTGACCACTGGCCTTCCGATTTTGGTAGGTGGAGATTGATTGACAGACGAAATTGGCAGCGGGGCTTGCTGCGAGAGAATGAATGACAGGTGTGCAAAGTGTTTCGTTCCAATTGGGATTGAAGATGACCATACCTGAGATCGATTGGTCAAGCTCTGGCCTTGCTTGAGGATATATAACTCGAGACAAAGTTTAGCTAGAGAAGCTGGAGAGGGAGGCTGGAGAGAGAGTGAGGCTGTAAGGAGAGTGAGAGAGAGAGAGACTGAATGTAGATAGTGTGTTTAACTCACCGACTTTAGATAGAGGAGCGATTGATAAACGGTTGGACGAATGTTTAGTGATAGAACAGGATCGCTCAAATAGGTGTGTGAGTTTTGCATTAATGGATAATCTGAAAGTGTGTTTGTAAGCAAGGACAGATTGTGAGCGAGCTATGTCGAGATCGCCCGCCTGAGGGGATTTCAGTGAGGAAGAGTATTTGATAAGGTGTGTTGAAGACGCAGTTAAGGCGATGTGTGTGTGATGCAATTGCATGGCAATAGAACTGGGTTTTTTAGATCGTTGGGAATTCCATCAATAGCTAATGCTTACAATTCCCGTTTTAGTATAATGTTTAGTTAAGATATGTATTATATTGTGTTTGTAATTTCTCTACTCTGTCAATATGAGTATGATATAATAAATATACCACCTGCTGTTTGATATGTCATTTACTGAGTATGGTCATGATGATGTGGATGAGTGTGAGAATGGTCTAAGTTCGATCAGGGCAAGCAGAGGGTCTGTTACAATCTAGCATGTCATTTCAATCTCTCTATTCTGTTTGATTTCTTATAGATATAGCATGACCAAATATCCTTAACGCAAAGATAATTAAAGTATGTATCTTTTCTACTTGAGCATCTGTGTTGCATCAAATTTGGCCAAAAGCTAGGCGATACCCAAGTGGAAACTATTCGGAAAATTCAACATGCTTTCGGTGACGATACCATCACACAGATTAAGGAGTGGTACAATCGCTTAAAAGATAGCCCACATCGGTGGAAAGCGGAATCATTCCTAACGGCTCTCAACCAGCCGAAAAGATGAAGTCATTGACTAAGCATGAACTTTGGTCTTACATAACCGCTGTGTCACCATCCAAGAACTTGCAGATGAGGTAGGTATAAGCATTGGTTCGCTACACTCCATTTTGAATTAGGATTTGGCTATGCAGAAAGTATCCGCAAAATTCGTGCCGAAGATGCTAACGATTGAGCAGAAGCAACTCTGAAAGTCTCACAAGACATACTGGAATGCGCACACGGCGACTCCGACTTCCTGAGCACTCTGATAACTGGTGATGAGTCGTAGATTCATGGGTACGACAACGAAACAAAGCCACAGTGGAGACATGTATTATCCATGAGGCCGAGCGCATGAGCTGCAGTGGTCAGCGACCCATAGCTGACTGCTAGAGTCAGGGCCTGCGAACCTGAACTGCCAAGACCTTTCTACACCTCCACGCGGTGATCCTGGATAACAGGTTGCACAGGGCAGACTGGCTAAGGAGAAGGGATCGAAGAGGGAATGCTAACCCGGTACTCAAAAAATGCTTGCTGAAATCGGATGTGTTGGACCGACATGTGCAAATATCGCAGTCAAGCTGTAAACTACGACACAACGCATTCCGTTCGCTGGACTACATTCTGCTACTTAAGCCCTTTCAGGGTTTGGTAGCGGGAGATTGAGAACGAACGAAGCCATGCCATCCATGAGGCCGAAAAAGCGAGGTAGGCGCGCAGCAATGTCAAAATCATGTTGATCGTTTTCTTAGACTTTCTTGGGGTTATGCATCACAAGTATATATCACAAGGTCAAACATTACTAAAAAGTACGACCTGGAGGTCATACATCGCCTAGCGATGTTGTTCGATGCAAACGACCGAACCTGTGGACAACAGGAACTAGGCAGCTCCATCATGACAAAACACCCGCCCATTATTTGCATCTGATTCAGACTTTCTTGGCCAAATAAAACATACCTCTAGCCCGCCATGCTCCCTATTGTCCCGACATGACTCCTTGTAAATGTTGCCTGTTCCCCAAGATGAAAATTCCGCTGAAAGGGATCCGATTTGAGTCACGAAAAGACACTATGCGAAATACGACAAGACAGCGATACTCCACTGCCAAAGAGGCCTTCCTGAAATTCTTTCAACAGTGGTGGGATCACGGGGAGAAGTGTGCAGAGTTCCAAGAAGAGTACTTCGAAGAGGATTAAGATTTCAAACCTCTAAGTGAGTAATTGTATTTTTTCCACCCAAAGGTCGGATACGTTTTGAACATACCTCGTATATGGCTATTCTAGTTTTCTGTCCGTGGTCCAGCTATACCTATGTTGCTTTGTGTATTGTTTGTATGTGCAAACATACTGGCATCAATTATTAGTTGAATTAAAGCTCAGAAGTCCATAGTTAATCCTTCAATTTCGTGTTAGTCTCGATTGTATATTTGCACATGATCTCTTCAAAACCGTTTTCATCATTCCCAGGTTCAGAATTTATGTCTTCTATCAAAATCGTAATGTCGTTCCTCCTGTTTTTAATCGATAATATTCAGGTCTAGTGTATACTTTTTCTTTCATGGAGTCTTTTTTGTCATCGGTTGGTGAATACCATTGAATAATGTTTATATTTATATTCTTAAACTAACACGCCATGAAGGAAGCGGAAGTATGGTTCTCATACGGGTGCTTCACTGAAAATGTAGGAAGAAAAAAGAAATGTGAAGTTTTGCAGTCGCTCAATACATATAGTCGCTATGAGAGGATGAATACTATGAATACTATTGCAATAGAATGTAAATATAAAGACATGTGACTCATTTATTATTGTTGTTGATTGATTTCGAAGCAACTCGTACTGAATTATTGGCTCTTGACAAATTTTCTCTAGTAGCCAGTATGCAGTGGTATACTTAAGAATATAGACATAACTTCTACTTGCTGTAGTGCAATACAAGTTGATCATATTGCCAATACCAACCTTATTGACCAGGCTGCTATAAAACATTATGTTTCTAAGTGCACGGTGTAGGCGTAAGCTGGGGTTGTGGTTTGTATCTTGCACCTGAACCTGTTGTTAGCCTAGGATAATTAGCAAGGAGACGAGACTATATAAAAAAAAAGGGCCAAAGATGCAGCAGTGAATAAACTAACAGCAGCCAACGACTCCTAGCTGAATAGGGATCGCAGAGGAAGGCAAACCAGGTGCCACACAAAGCTGCTGAAATCGGATGTGGGGTTGAAAGGCACAGATATCGCATCCTCGTTGCAAACAATGACACAACGACCTTTCCATGACAAACGCCGAAGAAGAAGAAGAAGAAGAAGAAGCATATACAAAAGAATAGCCGTGGTAGTGACAATAGTTCGTTTTCTTGAAAACGTTGATCCCCTTCTACTTCAGTGGGGGTGTAGATGTATTTTTATTTATATACTTGCAATCGAATGTGCAGATAAGTAATTCTTCTTCTCCTTGTTCTTCTTCTTCTTCTTGTAACACAGCCTGATGGTTCCAGGAGGCCTGACCAAACTGTTGTGACACAGCCTGATGGTTCCAGGAGGCCTGACCAAACTGTTGTGACACAGCCTGATGGTTCCAGGAGGCCTGACCAAACTGTTGTGACACAGCCTGATGGTTCCAGGAGGCCTGACCAAACTGTTGTGACACAGCCTGATGGTTCCAGGAGCCCTGGCCAAACTGTTGTGACACAGCCTGATGGTTCCAGGAGGCCTGACCAAACTGTTGTGACACAGCCTGATGGTTCCAGGAGCCCTGGTCAAACTGTTGTGACACAGCCTGATGGTTCCAGGAGGCCTGACCAAACTGTTGTGACACAGCCTGATGGTTCCAGGAGGCCTGACCAAACTGTTGTGACACAGCCTGATGGTTCCAGGAGCCCTGGTCAAACTGTTGTGACACAGCCTGATGGTTCCAGGAGCCCTGGTCAAACTGTTGTGACACAGCCTGATGGTTCCAGGAGCCCTGGTCAAACTGTTGTGACACAGCCTGATGGTTCCAGGAGCCCTGGTCAAACTGTTGTGACACAGCCTGATGGTTCCATGAGCCCTGGCCAAACTGTTGTGACACAGCCTGATGGTTCCATGAGCCCTGGCCAAACTGTTGTGACACAGCCTGATGGTTCCAGGAGCCCTGGCCAAACTGTTGTGACACAGCCTGATGGTTCCAGGAGTCCTGGCCAAACTGTTGTGACACAGCCTGATGGTTCCAGGAGCCCTGGCCAAACTGTTGTGACACAGCCTGATGGTTCCAGGAGCCCTGGCCAAACTTTTGTGACACAGCCTGATGGGAAAATAGTTGTGGGGGGTGGGGGGGGGGGGGGGGGTTAGTAGAAAGGGAAGATCTGGTGGGGGTGAAATATTTGATGGGGGTGGGGCGGGGTATCTGGTGGGTGTGGATGACAGAGAGTTCGACAAAACAAAACAACGTCAAGAGATTATGAACTCTGTTACGTGTACTTGCTCCGTTCAACTTAAAATGTTTAACACTTCTATTCTATGTCAAAATTATGTGTTTATCTTAAATAGCTTCAATTAGCTTTTTGTTTTGTTTTGTTGTGTTTTTTAACAACGAAAATAACTTCCCTTAAGAGTTCCCTTGTGTACATAAGCCATCACAACATGTGTTCTGGACCTTGGAAGTTGAAACAGCACTTGACCTTGACCTATTTAATGAACGAGTGCCTTCAACACAACCGTAGAGCACTGAACTTAAAAGTCGATTTGGGAAGAGGAAACTAACGTCTGGTTAGACAAAACATACTGATCAGATAATGTTATTCAGGATCTGGTAAAAATATACTGACCAAGACCTCACCTCATTTCAATGAGTTCTCCCTGGAAACTGAGCTTTTACATGACATCTGGCGAACATGGTGATTTACGTAGTAGTGAGTGACACGCAGATGAAGTCAAGCATAGCTTTGAGGACCCCGCTTTCACCTTAATTAGCACGCTCCGTACGTGAGGAAAGCCACTTTAACACGCCACCAAACTTCATTTTCAGGACAAACAAACAATCAGGCTTCCGGAAAAGCGTGGAATGTACGGATGCTATATTTACGCTCAGAAAGTTCAGTGAAAAGCCAAAGAATACAATAATAAACTTCACATGGGCTTCAATGATCGCGAAAAGGTATTTGGCCGTGTAAACCGACGTAGGTTATGGGAGGTAATGGAGGAATATGGTGTGGAAGGTCACTACTGGATGGCACGTGCCTTGTGCGTAAACAATGAAGGTGTAGTACGAACGAATACAGGTATGACAAATTGGTTTCCAGTACTGAGGGATGTAAGACAGGGGTGTGTTCTCTCTCCATTTTTGTTCACAATTTACATGGATAAAATTACAGTTGGCTAACCCTCATGAAGAGTCCATCGATGAACTGTTGTTTGCTGATGATCTGGTCATCTTTTACCAAAATGGAGAAGACATACAACACCACCTGAACTTTCTCCATTTTGCTTGTAACGAATTTGACATGAAGATCAACACATGCAGGACATAGACTATGTTGATTTCACGTGAACAATTGCAGAGGAGTTTCCACATCAGTGACATTGGTATCAAGCAAGTGTGGAAGATCAAATACATGGGCTATATGTTCACTGATGGTGGCAGAGTAGACAGAGAGATTGCACGTATAATTCAGAAGGTCAACAGTGTACACTATCAAATTGCGCCGATTTTTAAACACCCTAGAGTGCTTCTTTCAACTAAGAGGAGGGTGATAAATGCACTATTTATTCCTACATTGATATCCAATGTCAATCTTGATCCTCACTAGAAACACATAAGAGTAAGATCCAGAGTTCTGAGATGCGTTGTGTGGGGAGTAGAGCCGGAAAGACAATCTGTGACCGAATCGCAACACCACGCTGAGACAGATAGTTGGAACAACCCCAGTTAGTGCCTACATTAACTCTCAACAAACCCAGTTAGTGCCTACATTAACTCTCAACAAATCAAGTGGTTTGGTCATTTAGTCAGAATGCATTATGACCAGCGTGCATCAAACGAGCATATCATATGCAGGTTTCCGGTCCACGAACAAGAGGCAGACCGCGACGTCGGTGGATCGAGGGTGTCTCTGACACTATCATAAAGTTACACCTATCGACAGCACAAGTCTCCCACTTGGCAATAACAAGAAATCTACGCATCCCACCTGTATGCGACGCCGTATGACAAGAGCAGTAGAACAAAAGAAGAAGAAGAACAACAACAACAAAACAGTAAAGTTACTCATCATAACCATTCAACAACAAGATAGTCGAGTTTGAAGGTGGAATGTAGGAGGGAGGGAAGTTGGAGGTGGGGGAGAGAGCTAACGTTCGGTTTGCATATAAATGCATTGGAATAAATATGACATACGTTTGGTCAAGAGGTCAACTGCAGATGTGGATCTATGGTTTGTATAGAACGAAATTGTGACAAAACAGATGCAAAGTATAGTTATCCCATTATACACAACGAATCGTGTTCAGGACAAGGGGCAATAAGGAAAACGAATAATAGGGAGGTTACAACAATACATGACCGAGAACAATTGGAGAACAGGTCAGGACAACTGGCTTCCCATGTGTGTAGCTCAAGAAGACATACCAAAATAAAGACAAAGAGTATTAATTCCCGGATGGTTAAGTCAGCCAGTCAACAAGCAATGCTCGCAACACGTGGGCGTGTTGGGTGGACAAGATATGGGCATGTTGGGTGGACAAGATATGGGCATGTTGGGTGGACAAGATATGGGCATGTTGAGTGGACAAGATATGGGCATGTTGGGTGGACAAGATATGGGCATGTTGGGTGGACAAGATATGGGCATGTTGAGTGGACAAGATATGGGCATGTTGAGTGGACAAGATATGGGCATGTTGGGTGGACAAGATATGGGCGTGTTGGGTGGACAAGATATGGACGTGTTGGGTGGACAAGATATTTGTAATCTGAATTGTCTTATTATTTGTAATTGACTGTTTTGTACATTTGGTATGTAACTTTTCCTTTAATTAAAAATAGCTTACATGCATGCATACATACATACATACATAAATACATACATACATACACATATACACACATACACATATACACACATACACACACAAGGTTTGTGGATGTGCTCACTGAGGGTTCTTAATGAACCACACCTCACTTTCGAACAGGGCTATAGCCCACCCCTCTGTTCAGTTTGCTTCAGACAACGTTTTCCGATGTAACCTGACATGAGCAGTTACCGAGATAGTCTAGGTGACTGCTCTTTTAGGTTTTCTTCTTACACCTTTGTTTGCTGTCAATTCAGCCGATCATCAAGAGCTGATGTCTGTGAAATTTACAACCGACAATTCTCACAAGCCTTGTCCGATTTTCTGCTACTGAATCAAGTCACTTGACGTTAGTGTGGTGCAATTTTTGACGGGCCACCAGCAGCAGAATGCACACCCGACAATTCTCACAAGCCTTGTCACGTTACTGCATCTGAGTCTCCCCACTCAGTTTGTTGTAATTCTCAGCAGGCTCATAGAGAGGTGGGGTTGGGTTGGGGTGGAGGGGGGCCGGGGGGGGGGGGGGTTTGGCTTGAGGGTGGAAGTTTATTGCCCATAGGAGGCGTTTTTTTGTGGTTCTCGATCATGTCAGTGACTGCATTTGAGAAATATTAATAATGACCGCTAAATAGTTATTTCTGACATAAACGTGCTATTTATTCTCAATTATTAATTTTCAAACGTAGAATTAAGATGTGCCGTATCTAGGAACATTTAAACACATTAATTGGATATTGGCTCTACAACTTTACAAAATCTGGACATGTCGCAATCGAAGTAATCCTCAAATAGCACAATTTCAACTTATCAAACAAAAGAAATGCTTGTTGGGGTGATTTAGCCACATTTATACCATTAACAAACGTTATATATTTAAGATGTCACAGATAAAGAGAAAATGCTGGGAATATTCATTTGATTATTTTAATTTCGGTTGTGTACTTCCTTGTGTATCTCCCAAGCCCCAAGGAGTAATCCTAACAGTAAATGGCAAGACTCTCCCCCTTGACATGTCAAATTTATCTGGGAATAACAATGAACCCAATATTGACATGGACAAACCAGATAAAAAAAAAAGCCACCAACAAAGCTAAGAACAGAATGGCCAAAATGAGAAAGATATCAGGCTCAACATGGAGAGCTGATACGGGCGCCCTAAAGAAACTATGTGCGACCAGTGCTAGAATACGGGATAGCAGCATGGCCCACAGCAACAAAGAATAACTTTCAAAAAATAATTAATACAACCCAAAACCAAGGAGTTATGAGAACAATACCAATAAATGCAATGGATAACTTCACACGAATCGAAAGTATAAAGAAGCTCAGAGATAACCACACACAAAAAAAACCAACAAAAAAAAACACTCCAGCAGGGGGAGAAATTCAAACGAATGCCTATCACCAAATATATGACAGGATAAATCGCACAGGAAGAGGGAGATTAAACAGAAACAACTTCATATAAAAAACAAAAGAACTTGCAAGAGCAGACCAAATCATAAGTCAGGCTGAGGTTAGAGATCTGAAACAAACATCCCAAATTCCACCATGGAAAAAAAGCCAAGTCCCCTGAGATGGTAGAAACCATAGAGGGAATAAGGAAAATGGGAACTCAGACATATTTAGAAATGAAATTTATTACAGAAGAATATCTTAGAAGAGTATACCCACCAGAAACATGGATACACGTATACACCGATGGCTCATCTAACAAAGTCATATCCGATGGAGGTGAATGGATCTATTACAGACTAAGGAATGGAGAAGTTAAAACTCGAGTATTAACAACGGGAACATAGTCCAATAACTTCCGTGCAGAAGCAGAGACACTGAAGGCCACAGCTGAGCTTGTAATCCAAGATAAAGATATCTACCAAGAAAACATAGCATTCCTAACTGATGCCGCTTCAGTATTAACGGCGCTAAAACAACACAAAGATAAAGGTCTCGAGCAATGTATGTTCTCCCTGACACAGCTCTCAGCAGAACACCCAAGGTTGGTCATTCAGTGGATCCCATCCCACTGCAATATTGAAGGCAATGAAGCTGCAGACAAACTAGCAAAGAGTGGAGGAGCATCCCCACAAACAGACCTGAGCATCACATATAATGAGGTTAAGACGATACTGAAAACCAACTTAAAGGGAAAATGAGCTGATTAACACCCCGACTTCCGAAAAGAAGACAACTACTATAACTTAACTAGAGAACAGCAAGTCATCATCTTCAGACTGAGAACTGGACATAACAGACTTAAGAGTCATCGTTACAACAAAAATGAGGATTGGGACAGATGACAAGTGTCCACGTGGGGAGCATATCATGACCGTGGAACACGGAAGGCAATTGTTGGAACAGATTTTGGGCATTATTTGATACCATTATGGAGTTTCTTGTTTCAATGCAATAACAGCTTAACATTGAAACTGAAGTACTTCGTAAAGACGAGATCTTTCTTTCAGATATATTTGAAAAGTTAAATGATGTTCTTCTTAAGCTACAGGGGAATGACGTTTTCGCATTTTTCTTTAGAAAAGGGGGCGCCAACTCAGTTAGGGTTGAGAAATACTGCTCTACCGGGTCACCATGGAGCGGTAACAATAGGTGAGAGCACGATTACGAACCTACGTTTTGCCGATGTTGTAGACAATCACACTCTTGCACAACTTTCACACACACCTTCAGGGTGAGACCCTTTTATTGCACGTTGGTTGGGATGGCTTCTGAGAGCGCATAAACCTAGCATAGGTACATACAGATGCACACATACACACAAGCACTGGTTTATGCGTCTTAATATCGCCTAGTTGACTACGGTCTAGGGTGGAATAGCGCGCCTCCGTCAGTATAAACTAGTGAGGCAAACACATAAAATATGAAAAATTAAAATAATTTGAAACCTCATCAAGAAAATACGGTATGGAAATACATCCTGAAAAGACGCAACGAATGACCAACAACAAAAGTGGATTTCAAGACACCTTATATATAGAGGGCAAACAAATAGACACCGTTACTCGGTTCAAATATCTGAGATCTATCATTGGAGTCGAAGGGACGAAGGCAGAGCTAAGAATCTGCACAAGCAATGTCGGTCTTCTCATCAATGAAACCTTTATGGAAAGATAAATGCATCGCAGTCAAAACCAAGATTAATCTGATGCAAACGCTGATGTTCTCTATATACCTGTACACATGTGAGACATGGACACTAACAGCGGAAATGGAGCGAAACATCCAGGCGATGGAGATAAGATGCTTCAGACGGATCCTTGGAATAATCTATAGGGATCGTGTCACAAACGTCAATATTCGAAACACAATCGCACAGGCTATTAGACCTTATCAAGACCTCCTATCAGTGGTAAAAACACGCAAGCTTCAATGGTACGGCCATGTACTGCGATCGAGTGGGCTACCAAATAAAGTACTCAGATGCACAGTCTCCGGCAAGAGAAAAAGAGGTCTCCCCAAGAAACGCTGGACAGATGATATTCGCTGTGGACAGGAAAGTCCCTGGAGGACACCGAAATTATGGCGCTGGACAGACAAAAATGGTGTGAATTTGTTCATGAGACATCAGGCGATGTCAAAACTACCTCACAAAGACCAACGATAAATCGCACACCCCCCGGGAGAGGATGCGCGCCCCCGGGTTAGAAACATGCCCAAGACACATCCCTCACAAGTGGAGGGATGCCCCTACGATCTATCTAAGGAAAGACGAGACGAGACGAAGTGCGTGTGTCTGTGTGTGTGTGTGGGGGGGGGGGGGGGGGTATTGGGTGTGGGTGTTTGGGTGGGTGGGTGCGTGCGTACGTAATTGTGTGTGTGCGTGCGTGCGTGACGTGTGTGTGTGTGTGTGTGTGTGTGTATGTGCGTGCGTATACACACACGAGTATATACGACGTAAAGTAAGCAGCATGTCCTTTGCAGAACTTCGCTCTCACAATTGCCAACCTGTTTGGCTGTTATAAATTTCCTGGCAGGTATGCAGTATTTTGGTTGCGTCTACGTTTCACAGCAACTGGATAGAGTGGGCATTCGTATCCAGTGCGTTGGTTAGGATCGTGAAACATTTACATATATATTCGCCCGCGTTGTGTGTGTGTGTATGTGTACAAGAGTGCTTGTGTGTATGTGTGACCACGAACGTGTCGCTTGTGTATTTGTGCGCGTTTGTTTATATGTATCTGTGCTCGGGTGTGCTTGTGTATGTTTGCCGTGCGCCTATGTGTCGCATTGATTGTCAGAACATATCTTTCTTTCTAATATAAAGAAAAGTAATAAAATAGGTTTGTAGAACACTGCTGTGATAGATGAAGTGCTAGCATTAGTCATTTTTACGCAACCGTTTTGTCTTTCATCTTAAATAGCCTTTTCACATGCTTTAAAACAGGAAAACGCTAATTGTAGAGCGTGTTACATGAAAGATATAGACGACTACCGAATGTCTCGCACTCATGCCCTCTGAACCGCTGAAGTGTTTTGTAGTGGGGATGACATATATAAGCGTAATAAGTTCATTGTGATGGGGGCATTTTCCATTCCTATTCTATGTTGTTTACAATGAATGAATGCTACTACTACTTTACCCCAGTAGGAGCCTAAGACCAGCACTGTAAGTGGTTCCGAAGATACAAGACAAGAATGAGCTGACAGCAGTCAGCGACTCATAGATGACGCTTTCGTAAAGGTCAGCTAATCAGATCTAACCATGACTCTATTCTGCCTCCAAGTGGCTACTCTAGAAAGACTGCACTATTGTAGTTTGGCTAAGAGAATAGGGATCACAATGGGAAGACATACCCGGTATCCAAAAAGCCAACTGAGACCAGATGTTTCGCACGGATATCGCAGCTTCGCTGTAAACTACGACACAATGTCCTTGTGAGGTCGAACACAGAAGAAGAACTGCACGTTACATAATCACATGAAATATGCTTTAGAGCTTTGACTGACGCTCCAGCTAAGCGTCAAAACATAATGACTGCATCAAGTTCCTCTAAAAGCCGAAAACCAGTTCTTTTCCTGCATAAAAACAAGCAAATATCTTCTTTTTTTCATTCTTTACTCCAAGATCATTCTTGCCCATAATCTCTTCGTAGCCTCTATTATCTACTCCTATTTTGGGATTAAGGTCTTCGATCACAACTGTTATATCCGTTCTGTTTGTCTGATCTAATAGACTTTGTCGTTTTTTTTAGTGAAAACATTTTTAAAAAATGACTTTTCCTTATTGTTTGTTGGAGAGTAACATTGTATATTTTTCAAACAGATAGCGGGGATGCCAGGTTTTGTCATTGGGGGACTGGTAATGAATAATCTTATATTTGCGGATGATACAGTTTTGATAGCAAAATGTGAGCAAGAATTGCAGGTGATTGTGACAATATACAAAATAAGTCAAGAGTTTGAATTAGATGTAAACATAAAGAAAACAAATACTTTGACACTTGGGAAAAGTGATAAGAAACTACTTATACAGATAACAATAAAAGATGAACTACTGAAACAGGTACAAAGTTTCTCCTATCTAGGTCATTTAATAACGATTAAAAAGGCAGCCGTGAAGAAAAAAAATCAGAAAGAGAATGGGTATGGCCAATATGGTATTCAACATGTTACACATACTGACGTCCAAACAGATAAACCATAAATTGAAAATAAGACTTTTCAGATGTTATGTATACTCGTCACTACTATATGGCACATAAACATGGACACTAAATAACAATGTGGAAAAGAGTATTGAAGTTTTCGAAATGTGGGTATATGGAAGACTGGTTCGTATTTCTTGGAAAGAGAAGAAAACAAGTGTGAAGTCATTGAAAAAGTTGAGGATGAAAAGAGAATTTTTGACTGAAATCCGGGTTAGACAGTCACGTTATTGTGGTCAAATAACAAGACATACCTCCTTGTTGAAGACCATTCTAGAGCGTAAGGTGATAAGCAGTCGTTTCAGAGGCAGACAACGTTATGTGGCTGGATAACATCAGAAGGTGGACTGGGAAAAGCCTCTCAGATTGCACCATTATGGCACGAAGACCATTGCAGCCGAACTTCTATGCAGAGATTGTACTTGAACTGAACTGAACATTGAATGATGTTTAATATTATCTTTGTATGTGGTCCTAAAGGACGCTATGGCAGTCTTGATATAGCTGCATGTCACTCAATAAACGCACTATTGGCATCTGGAGCTAGTTATGGGATTATTCACATTTTTATGGCCCACATATATAATTGTTTCTCCTGTTATGAGCTGTACTTTAAAGAAGAGAGATCCTTCAACAAGTTTTATGACTCGACCAGCAAAAATAAACTGGTTTGTCGACCTCCTTTCTTTCAACAAGGAAGACCTTCAGACTGGACACTTGGAATATCAGAACTATGGGGGAGGCAAAGAAAAACCTCAAACCGGAGGAGGAACAATTAGAATATCAGCGACCTTGGGACTGAGCGAAACAAGATGGACACAACCACTTAGAGACGTCTCTTTAGAAAAGTTAATTATTGTTTTCCCAGCGTGAGTGAAGAGTCTTGGTGAAGTATATTGTAAGATGCTACTAATAGTGGAGTCTAACCCCGTTAGAGCAGGAGACTCTCCAACTTTGTCATTGCACACACCGCCCTTCACGCTGACGAGGTCCTCCCAGTGTGGAGTAGCATTCTCTAATTGAAAAAAACACTCTATAAACAATTCCGAATTTAAGACACATAATTAAATATATTGAATAACTCGTTTTCCCGGGGATAGGAGAAAGAAGATCACATAGCGACACAAACAACATTCAGTTTTACGCAAGCAGCGTATATGGTAACTTAATCTACAATGAAATGACTCTGCTGTTAATTTCTGAAAAGAAAAACACTGTTTCATATGCATTGTACATCAGTAAATCCTTTTTATTCAGTAAGGAAACAGGGGGGAAATCCGAAACGAATAAATAGGAAACAGTAAACAACAATCGTAAACAAAGGTACTTTAAGAACTTGGAAAATCCTTATCTTTTCCGTCTTCGTATTAATCTTCTCCTTCTGCATTCTACCAATAAAGGACTTCATGCGTTAAGTTGTAGTTTTCATCGAGGATGCATTATCTGCACTTTTCGGCTCTACACATCCGATTCCAGCATGTCATGTTAGGGAGCAGGTTTGCTTTCCCTATTCTCTTAATCAGGTTGCACGAACGCAGTCTGTTTTCAGATACACCACTTGGAGGCGCAATATATCTGATGCTCCGATCCTGATGTAAGCAGCCAGCTGTGAGTCGATCCGAGTTGTTAGTTCATTCACTGTTGTATCTTGGGCCCCTTGAAAAAAATACAATTCTCCATGCACCGAATGAGAAAAAAACAGTGAATTAGTAGGTAATCTCTTCTTCTTCTTCTTCTTCGTACTGTAAAACGTCAACCTGTATTTTTTCGAAGAAAGCAGCTGTCATCCTGAGGCTGTCGACACTGCCATAGAGCTTGTCTAGTATTGCCACTGGTAATGGCCACATGTGC
Organism: Ariolimax columbianus; assembly: GCA_036924085.1. NCBI lineage: Eukaryota > Metazoa > Mollusca > Gastropoda > Stylommatophora > Arionidae > Ariolimax > Ariolimax columbianus. Next base: position 39,084,157 of record JAVGWX010000004.1, on the reverse strand, counting down.
TTTCTCTGGTCCTCGTATGTCGGGCAGTTTTGCAGCAGATGTTCAGCGGTTATTTTCCCGGTACCACAAGTGCATTCGTCAGTGCCACCTATCTTCAGTTTATTGAATAGGTGGTACCTCAGTCTGTTGTGGCCTGTGCGGAGTCTGAAAACCACGACCTGCTCTCTTCTGTTCAACTGGTAATAGGCATCGTTTTTTGTGTAGCCAGTATGTTCTGTTTCCCATTTGGATATGTATCTGGCCCTAATAAGCATTTTGGACTCTTCGTAGGCCACACTAGAATCTGGTTGTGGTAGTCTTGCACCTTCTTTTGCCAGTCTGTCTGCCTCCTTGTTGCCTTGGATGATACAGTGGGATGGAACCCACTGTATCACTACTCTTTTTGGTGCGGACTGATGGCATAGTTGACAGAGTACTGCTCTTAAATCATTAAGTTCAGTATTTTTCTGGCTTTTTAGTGCTGTGACTACGGCCAGGGCATCTGTAAACAGGACTATCTGGCTTTCATTGCTTTCGCCTGTTAGCATTGCTTTTACTGCAGCCCTCAGTGCCTCTGCCTCCGCTCTGAAATTGCTCGAGAATTTTCCAGTTGCCACTGCCAGTGTTATTTTTCTACTATTTGGTAGCCCCTCCGTTCTGTGTTGTGTTTGTTGCAGAACCGTTGGTGTATGCATGGGTCCATTCCATACTTGGGTAGTTTTCCGCTATGTACCTCAGGGTTATGTCTCTTCTTTCTTTTTCAGTCTGGCTGTTCTTGTTTCCAATACCTGGTATATTTTCTACCACATCCGGAATGATATGCTGCTTCCATGTAGGTTTGCGTACAGTAGGGATGGGCTTTGGTATTTTTACGGTGTTCATAGGGTCTTCGCTCATCTTTGCTTTGGCTATTTCTGCAACGTTTCTCCGCTTTAGTTTCCCATTTTCAAATCTATTTAATCTCTGATGCATTAGATGGTCTGTCAGTCTTCTGAGTTTCTCTGCTTGCTGCTGGGCTCTGCAATCTCTTCTGTCGGTCATGTATTGCAGATTTGTAATCTTTTCAAGTTCTACAATTGGCGTTGACTTCATGCCTCCTGTTATAACTCTCATGGCTTGGTTTTGAAGTTTGTTAATTTTATCAAAGTTCGTCTTTGCTGCTGTTGCCCATGCCGCAATGCCATACTCGAGAACTGGTCTCACTCTTCCAGTCTGCTCCCCAGCTTGTGCCAGCACGTTTCCACATGATTGCCATTCCTTGTCTGGCTCTCATTCGGTTTCTCTAGATCTGACTTGTCCGCCGATCAAATGTGACACCCAAGTAGTTTGGGTTGTCGTTTGGCCTCAGGTATTTGGCGTTAAGACTTATTATGGTGTTCTGGGGTTTATTTGAAAGCGAGAACATGTTGTTTTTTCCTCATTTATTTTGACCAGCCATGAGTTCGCCCACTCCTCCAACGATGTTAGAGCCTGCTGCATCCGATTGCTTGCTACGGTGAGATTTTTTTCAGAGGTCCACATAGCCAGAGCGTCGGCAAACATGGAGCTGTGGACTTTTCTTGTTATATTCTCTGTGATGTTGTTTATATACACCATAAAAAGTGTGGGTGACAGTACCCCACCCCACCCCCTTGGGGTACTCCTTGCTCCAGTGTCACCTTTTTGCTCATCTGCCCTGGTACTTGAACTCTGGCTGTTATGTTTTCGAGGTAGTGGCTGAAAAGGCCAAGTCTGGAGTGGAGGTGGTGTGCCATGTTCTAGAATAGAAGCTAGGGCTGTCGTCCGGCCTATTGATAAGATAGAGATTTGTGTCTATCTTCCAGTCTTCCACTTCATCACCTCTGTTGTCTGTGTCCGAATATCCCCATATCTCCGAGTGACTGTTGAAGTCTCCAACCACTTGGCAGCTGGAGTCCTTGATTTCCATACTCGAGAGCGACAGGTCTTTGTTGGGTGGGCCATACAGGTTGAAGATGCGGATCTTCGTTTCTTGTGTCATTATGTCGACTAGTAGGTAATCTGAAAATGGACCTTAGTTAGGAAGGCGCTGCGCTACAAGAAGGAGACGAGTTTCGGGATTCGCCACTTGAACACCCCTACTTTATTTTCTGTTATTTGGTGTATATATTTCCGAGTGTTTAAAGCACTCGTCTTTGTACTCGTTGTCTCTGTCTGACTATTTTTATGTTCGTTAATTACAACTTCCGGTGAATGTAAAGTGATTTGACATCGGCTTCTTCAGTAGGCCAAATGTAATGTTGACATCATGTTTCTTAAAGAGCAAATAAGTGTCGCAATGAAGAATAAAATGCAAGGTTCGCGAACTATCTATATAATAAACAGTATGTTGAAGGACCGACAGTGGATGATTAATAAGAATCACTTCTTTATATTTTATTATTCAGCTCGGTGCTTGTTGATCTCCATCGGCATTTTTGACCCTTCGTGAATGTTGGATCTGCTAAACACTTACGAGTAAACAGAATGTGTCTTTTAGCTATGTCGGATCTGCTAAACACTAACCAGTAAACAGAGTTGTCTTTCAGCATTGTCTGATCACATTTTGTCTATGGTGCTGCCTAAGTAGGTAAACAAGTATGAGTCCACCTCTTGGAATAGGGTTTCTCCAAACATGATGTGAATATTGCCAGCTGCTTTTATTCTGAGAATCGTATTATTCTTTCTATGGGTTCTCAACCGCAAGTCATGTGACCGTACCTCGATGTGCTTAATTTAATTTTACAGTTGATCTCGACTTGTCCAGAAAAATACTAAACTTAATGATTTAAGAGCAGTATTCTGTCAACTATGCCATCAGTCCGCACCAAAAAGAGTTGTGGTACAGTGTGTTCCATCCCACTGTAACATCCAAGGCAACGAGGAGGCAGACAGACTGGCAAAAGAAGGTGCAAGACTACCACAACCAGATTCTAGTGTGACCTACGAAGAGTCCAAAAGGTTTATTAGGGCCAGATACATGGCCAAATGGGAAACAGAACATACTGGCTGCACAAAAAACGATACCTACTACCAGTTGAACAGAAGAGAGCAGGTCGTGGTCTTCAGACTCCGCACATGCCACAACAGACTGAGGTACCATCTATTCAATAAACTGAAGATAGATGGGACTGACGAATGCACCTGTGGTACAGGGAAAATTACCGCTGAACATCTGCTGAAAAATTGACCGACATACGAGGACCAGAAAAGGGACATGTGGCCATCACCAGTGGCAACACTAGACAAGTTCTATGACAGTGTCGACAGCCTCAGGATGACAGCTGCTTTCTTCGAACAAATTCAAGTTGACGTCTGACAGCGTACGAAGAAGAAGAAGAAGATCTCGGCTTGTGATAGAAGCGCCAAATCCTCAGCAAATTCCAGGTTTTCCAATCTATCGTCGAATTCCATTTAATTCCAAAACCGTTTGCATGCTAACTATTTTTGGGATATTTAGCAAATTTACATCTTTTTTTTCTTCAAAATTTGGAGTACAGATCTGAATTTGTGTTATCCCAATGTGCCAATCCTGCGACTGTTTGCGACATTATTATTTCTTTAAAGCATTAGCTTAGGTTTAGTAAAACTGAACTGGAAAGAACGAACGATTTATGCATTTCTTCACATAAGGCCAGATCTTCGCAACAAGCATGCCATTATTAATCTATCACACACACACACACACACACACATACACATACACACACGCAGGCGCATACATACACACACACGCGCGTACAATTAACTAAACGTATAAAGAGACATAAAATGACGTGTAACAAAACACTTCCGATATAACCTTTTTCTTTTCGCTGGTTCTTAGAAGTGAGATTCCTAGAAGATAGTGGCCAAGTTTATTACTGCGCAGCTTCCTGGTCATTATTCCACTTCCGGAAAGCGTGTTAAATCTCTCTATCGCACGCCATGTTAGGGTGCTCAGATGGTATTGGTGGTGTTCCAAGCATGGCTACTCATACTATACTTTCGGTTGAAGAATCTATAAAGATTGTTAGTCATCGGTGTCATAAAGTATGCAAGGACATGAAGATAGAGTGATGGGGAGATGCAATTGTATAGTTCTGACTTGTTTAGAATTAGAACGCATTGGTTGTTTGCGATTAAGCGTACAGCATTTGGGATTTATAGATATAAAAATGATGTCACATTTGAGAGTACCTTGTAGAATCATTGTCTATCAATCAATGAGAACATTTGAGTTATCTGTTAAGCATGGGTCTTCAACAAATACATGCCAAATGAATCTATTCTGGGCAACCGTTCCAGATATGTCAGTGTCTTCCCTATTTTCTTCATGCTTGTCTCGAACTAAGAAGAATGTAATCCAAGATGAAGATGTACATCAAGAAAGCACTGTATTCCTGACTGATGCCTAGTCAGTATTAACAGCGTTAAAATAACACAAAAATGAAGATTTCGAACAATTTATTTACTCCCTAACACAGCTCTCAATAGAACACCCAAGGTTGGTCATTGCGTGGATCCAATCCCACTGCAATATTGAAGACAATGAAACTGTAGACAAACTAACAAAGTGTGAAGGAGCTATCCCACAAAACAGATCTTAGTGTCACATATAATGAAGTCAAGACCATATTCAAAGCCAATTTCATGGGAAAATGGCCTGGACAACACCCCGACTTCCGAAACGAAGACAGCTACTTTGTTTAACTAGAGAAGAGCAAGTAATTATCTTCAGACTAAGAAATAGGCATAACAGACTCAATGGTCATCTTTACAACAAAAAAGGGTATTGGGACAGATGACATATGTCCATGCCGGGAAGCATATCATGATCGTGGGATTAAATACTTCCTGCAGAGCTCCATTCTCACGCATCAGGTGAGAGAGGAGAGAGAGAGAGAGAGAGCGAGAGAAAGTGAGAGAGAGCGGCAATACTGGCCTCACGATACAGATATGAGGCAAAATCTGAATGGAGATAAAACAGCCTCATAAACAACGGTGGCCTTTGTAAGAGAAACCAAGACTATGATTTGAGTATGAGCTAAGATGAAGAACTAATAAGAAAATAGGCAAGTCTGCTATGCAAATTCATTGCAGCTTTTTCTGCGTCACGAAATTTGTCATCTTGATTATTGCGTTGCATTTTTCTTCTTAGATGACTTGTCCATATTTCTTAAAATTGTTCTGGCTTTCTATTCCGACAGGATCAGGCAGCCGGTCCCATGTCCAACCATCTTTAGTCGTCTCTTAGGACATGCTTGGCAGTTTAACAGTTTCCCTTTTTTTTGCTCCTATTTCGGAATCCGTCTAGACACAGGCGATAATCATAGTTCTTATATTATAATGACTGGAATTTGTTATGTATCAATCATCCATGTGGATCAACAGGAGCAAAGAATAGAGCCACTGCTACCTACCAAGTATCTGACAAAGGGACACTAAAGATAGCTTTGAACGGAACTAGAAATCAATTTGTACAAATAAATAAATGGAACCTGCTGAGATACTCACATGTTTATGGTAATGGCTGCCAACTCAACCCGTATCGTATCTCCATTTTACACTTTTTTGTATTTTGTTGTAGTTGTTATGGGTTGTTTTCGTTTGTTCTATGTCCCTGGCGAAGGGCTTGTGGACGCAGCGTAGTTGTTTTTATCCTGGTGCTGTACCTGAGCCTTTACCTATATGTGTTCTTAGGGACTAAAAACAGCTTCGTATAAAACAAACTGCTACAGTAAGAACACAGCGTGCTTTGGAACAGGTTTCCATAGGGACCCATCTGTCATGCTTTGTTAAGACCGAAACATATTTCAAGAAAACCACAATTAAAAATGTAAAAATTGTCCCATATGAGGAGCTGATTCAACGAATGAAATGTTAGAAACATTGTTTGAGGCTTCATTTTTTTTTTTTTTGCCTTGACTTACCTAAATGTATGTCATGTACCCATTTACATCTGGATAGACGAGCCTCGACCGGTTCTCGAATCAGGTCATTTTATCGTGATAGACAAGCGCTCAATCAGCACTGTCATTTATAACATGGTCACAATTAATTAGTTTAGTATTTTTGTAACGTGTATGCGAATAGATCTCGCGTTCTTTCTTTCTTATCGAATCTGAGTAAAGTGGAATGGTTTCTAGGAAAAAAAACTATACAAGATTGCAGACTTTGATTGACAATATGTGATTCTATCTTTATGGTGAAGGTAAAGGTAGTCCAGTAGCAGACATTGCTGTCGGGGATGAAGTGTTGTTGTTCTTTAATGCCCACAATGAGTAAGTTTACTCTTTTTGTGCGCCCTGAAAAGGACGTTAAGTGGTGGGATGTAGTAGCTTTCCTCACATTCCGAGCATGCTGATGTAGGAAGTTCGCGGTCCTCCAGGCGGTTGTGTTATGCTTGGCTTCATCTTCATGGCGTTCACTACTACGGGAATCCCATCGATCTACATCTCGTCAGCCAGGCTGCCTTGAAAACAGCTTGTTTCCAGAGAACGCTACATGGAAGAGATATTGTGGTTTTGTCGGTGTATTGGGCCTGACCTTGGCAAGACGTCCTGGTCAGTATGTTGTGCCTGACTGGACTATCGTCTCAGTTCCCCTGGATGAAGTGTTAAAAGACGTATTTGGACGAGACGACAGCTGAGTATGTACGTGGTGATCCTGATTAACAGTCTGCAACAGGGTAGACTGGCTAATAAGAAGAAATCGAAGCGGAAAGGTTAGGAATATGAAGCGATGGGGATACACAGATAATGACATATATGATTGCGGCGCATTACAGGACCCAGACCACTTGATGACCTGCCCCAACCTCCAGGAAACATGCAATAGGTGCGACATGCTGGAGGCAAATGACAAAGCAATCCATGCCGCTGAATGCTGGAAGCAAGATATATAACGTAGTGCTTGGAAGGTAAGTTAGTAAGCCAGGTACTCAAAAGTGACATGCTGAAATCGGATGTGTCGAACTGAAAGGTGCAGATATCGCAGTCAAGCTGTAAACTACGACACAGTGTATTCCGTTTTCTGTTACTTACAAACACAGCCGTTTTCAGGGCTTGGTAGTGGGAGATTGAGAACGTTCAGGGCTTGGTAGTGGGTTTGAGAACGTTCAGGGCTTGGTAGTGAGAGTTTGAGAACGTTCAGAGCTTGGTAGTGGGAGTCTGAGAACGTTCAGGGCTTGGTAGTGAGAGTTTGAGAACGAACAACGAAGAAGAAGACGACGAAGAAGAAGAACTAGAACCTTAAAAACCCTAGTCGTGAAAAGTGAGTGTTCTGCTCCTACGATAATCAGACTATCCTTAGATCAATCCATAAAAATGCCGTAATCTCCCTCCAGAGCACAGGTCTTTAAGAAATGCTCACCAAGTCTTCCAAACCTGTGTCATCCTTTCCAGTACTACCCACGGCACGCTTTCCGCTTTTACATTTATCTCAAGATACCTTCTTCATGAATGTCTAACTAACTCAACTTAACTCAACTTAACAACGTCTTCATACTGGTTTAGAAGACTCTGCAGAGTCTGTAAAGAATCAGTTTACTTTCCTTCACTTGATCTTAAAATAACTTTGCAGATCCAATTTATTCTTGAATGCATTAATTGACCCTGTCTCCACTTTTTCCTCTCGCAAAAGCATTCCAAGCATTCAGCGTTCTCTGACTTCAAAAAAAATATGTTTTCGTTTAAATCTAGACCTTTCTTTAAAATTGATAGCTGTGCCCTCTTGTTCGTGGTAGTGGCTGTACTTTGAAAAACATGTTATAGTAGAATTGATAATTTCCATTGATTATCTTATAAGACTATATAAAGTAACTTTGAATTCTGTCCAGTTCTGTCTCTACCTGTTTTCTTCTGGGACTTCCTGAACAGTGACTGACTTGTAATGTTATCAGCCATTTTCCGTAATGTATGGCCTATCCAACGCCAACGCCCTCTCCTTACGTCAGATCTCACTGAAATGTGTCCGGTTTGGTTGTTGTATGTCCATAATGAGCATGTTTAATCTTTCGTGAGCCGAGAAAAATGGCATTAAGTGGAGAGTTGCAGTAGCTTTCGTCACATCCCGATCGTGCTGATAAAGAGGAACCGCGATCCTCTAGGCTGTTATGCTTAGCTTAGCTCACTACTACGGGGATCACGTCGATCTCCACTTCCTTAGCCAGACAACCACGTACCATCTTGTTTCCATGGAGAACTGCATGGAGGTTAAGGGGGGTCTTGATCAGTATGTTTCGCATGACCTTGACTAACTTCGCCTGTTCCGTAAGTTTTACCTTTACCAAACGTTGGACTCCTCTCCCGTTGTCCGCTTCTGTCCGACGATATGACATTTTTATTCCCTGTATTCGACGCAGGCATGAGTAGATAATGTTATTAAATAAACTACTTATTTCTCCAACCAAAATGGCGACTCTAGTTAAAGATTGGTAGTTATTTAAAAAGGAAATGAAACTCGCTCTACCCATAATAGCATTTCTAGTAACGTCATCGAATAATGCTGGCAGACGGTAAGGATTTAAGTACCCTTGTGTTTTATTTAATATAATCCCAATATCACTGTCGAACTCTAGGCTCGACATTAAATAATCCACATTTCCAATCTTCCCTGTGGTGAATTGTTATTGGCTGTCTGGCAATATTCCTAAAAATCTATCAATGCGTTTTCAAGTCACCTCTACTTTCTATCTACAGTCTCCACATTTGCTGAACTTACTTACAGAAAGATTGAAATAATAAGTGTAAGACAAAATATTCAGCCAAGTAAAACAAGAAAAGGAACTCAAAACACCAGATATTTTCGATCCCAAATTACCAATGCCGTTCACGAACTTGTGCTATTACTAAAAGAGGATATGAGAGCTACCTCCGAGGAATTTTTATCAGTTCGTCTTTGGTAGGGGGTAGACCACTAACTGTGCAATTTCCTGAAACTCGCCCATTGAGCAGTTAAGAAAGAATTTCCCCATCGCTCTTGTAGACAGCAAGGATCTAACAAAGGTGATACCACTGAACTCATTGATGAAGCGTCCTGCTGACGAATGAAAAACTACGTCTGCATTGTAATCGTGTGTATGTATTATTTTGAAACTTTTCGTTTTAATTTTCTACAATCCCAATTACGGAAGGGTTTCGTTTTACGAAATTGCGTTCGTAAAAATCCATTCACAAAGTGACTAAAAGTAATAGCAACTCAATTTTTAACGTATTTAAATTTGTAAGCAGCTGCAGTCTCAACATTGAAGGTCGGCTGCAATTGAATGCAACATCCTCTGCCCAATGCTGTGTAATGGTGTAATCTGCCAGGCTTTTGTCAATATGTTGAGGCTGTCCTCCCACTTATAGCGATGTTTACCTCTGGTATGTTTGTCTTTAATCTTTTCTTTCAGTATTTTTTTGACTGTTAATATTACAAAAATTCTCGTATCTTAACTGTTTGACTCTGATCTCGTTCATTAATTCTCTTTTCATGCCTACATTTCTAACAGTAAGCACGTTGTTTCAAACTCATTTGTGTTAATATGCATGTTTCTTTATACAAGTGTATTATACAACGCTTTTAATTATACATGAAATTGCTATTATTGGTTTATTCCACCGATAGGGTCTGTCGGGAATACGATTTATTAAGGCTGAGTAATTAAAGCCATATGACCCAGCATTCGCCGTAAGGAGGCCTGATGTGCAGGATTGCAAAAGCGCATACCATATATAAAATGCCATCTGTCGCTTGTAATGATGGTATAATCTGACAGGATTTTGTCTGTCCATCTCTAGAAGATATCTTCGCGCGTATATGTTTTCTGAACACATTTACCCTCTACCTTTCCTTTCTTTTGAAATGAAAACAAAACTTTAATTGTTGGACTCGTTGATTTCATTCACTCTCTTTGTACTCCTAATTTATTCAAGATTAATGATTTGACTTTCTGCCTATCCATGAGATTCATCCTAATCTTATATATATATATATAAAATCCTTTGTAGATCGTCGCTTCGTACAGCCGCCAACATATTTGGCTGAATAAGTTTTGGCAGGTACGGTAGATTGCCATTACTTTCCGTACGTGGAGAAGCGATCGCACTGAGAAGAATAATCCAACCACCCAACTGGACACGGTAGTGGCTAGAGCCGGGCACGTTGAGATTGTGAAAGTGACGTGCCCCCCCCCCCCTCCCCAGGTCACGCAGTCTCTCCACGTACATACACACACAGATTATATATATATGTACACACATATTGTAAACGTCTTTATTCACCTTAATTCATCGCGTATATTTCAACGTCATACAGTAATGACGAGTGTGCATAGCCATTTATTACTATAATGTTGATTGTGTAAGTAATTTGTCTGGATGTCAACATCAGCTCATGTACGAGGGGCGTTCAATTCAAATTGTGCCTTTATTAGTAAAGAAAAAAAAATGTGTTTCAAGTAGTCAAAATGTTATTTATGTTTCGATATAATCTCCAGCAGCGTTTATGCACTTATCCCACGTTTACGTAATGCATTAAAAGTATCAGAAAGATGTATCAGTATGTCTGAACCAATCCAGGACAGCCTGTTTCACTTCGTTTTAACTGCTGAAATGCTGACATGCCAGACATTTTTTAGAGGCGAAAATCTTTTCTAGGGAGATCTGGGCTGTAAAGTGGATGTGGCAATACCTCCCAGTCGAGTTGCTGCAGATGGCACATAGTTCGGTGAGCATAATGAGGCCGATCGTTATCTTGCAGGAGCAGGACGCACTTTGTGATTAAACTAGGCCGCTTTTTCCCCGCAGACGGGAAATGCGTATGTACTGTTCACTGTTGATAGTGGCTGCATAGGGTAGAAAATCAACATCCAGGATAAGGCATTCTCCATTCTGGATATTCACAGGAAGGACTGATGGCAGTTGAGAGCCACGATGGCCGGGATCATCACTCACGGATGTATGGCCTTCTATAAAACGTTTGCACCATTCAAATGTAGAACTGCGGCTGAGTGTCTCATCGCCATATTGTGATTGCAGTCTTATGGAAATTTCCCCGAGTTTCACGCCTTATTTCAGAAGAAATCTCGTCACAACACGCTGTCCCATGCAAGCACTAACAGTGTTACCCGTCATTTTTAATTTTTGTATGTCACGTGACCGGCCCTTGGCAAGTGGACCATCTTTGCAGTAATAGGACACAAGTGGACCACCTAGCAGTAATAGGACACAAGTGGACCACCTAGCAGTGATAGGACACAAGTGGACCACCTAGCAGTAATAGGACACAAGTGGACCACCTAGCAGTAATAGGACACAAGTGGACCACCTAGCAGTAATAGGACACAAGTGGGCCACCTAGCAGTAATAGGACACAAGTGGGCCACCTAGCAGTAATAGGACATAAGTGGGCCACCTAGCAGTAATAGGACACAAGTGGGCCACCTAGCAGTAATAGGACCCAAGTGGGCCACCTAGCAGTAATAGGACACAAGTGGGCCACCTAGCAGTAATAGGACCCAAGTGGGCCACCTAGCAGTAATAGGACACACGTGGGCCACCTAGCAGTAATAGGACACAAGTGGGCCACCTAGCAGTAATAGGACACAAGTGGGCCACCTAGCAGTAATAGGACACAAGTGGACCACCTAGCAGTAATAGGACCCAAGTGATCCTAACTAATGATAGTAGTTCCAGCACGCTTTTAACTCATTGAGGTAGAACTAAAACAAAAAGTCCCGGTTTGATTTGAACGCGCATCGTATATAAAAACAGCTTCGACCATACTTATTCACTTCTCGATCTCTGTTTCATCTTCTAATCGACCTATTATTACATCGACAAATATCTAAAATAGGAGAAGCTCCTGTTATCGTGTTTGTTAAGTTATTATTTGGAACGAAGCGTCAGATAAAACATGCTGATCGAGATCCTATTTCACTTCCCCGTAATGCTCCGAGAAACAGTCTGTATCATAGAAGTCTAGCCAACGAGGTGGGTATTGACACAATAATCCACGCAGGTGAACTTTTTTCGGAACCTCGTATTGCACTACGGCAGACAGGAGGAATCCTTTCAAGCTTCTTAAGTACGCCTCAGGACATCAGAAGGGCCTCTTTAGCCCGCCACTAGAGAAACGTCATATGCTACACTAACTCATTACGGGCGGCTTACAACAACGTAATTTGTTATTATCGCATGGCTAACCTCTGTAGATTATACGCATGCTTGCAAAACTGTATTATGTGATAGAATCAACATCATTTTTACAATTAAAGTGGCGTATTATTATTAAAATTGATGATTGTTTTACGGTAAAGTCGGAGCTTCTTGAAATAAATATTCGCGATAAGTTAATAAATGATTATACCCATTTTTCGTTTAGTCACAAAAACATAACGTCCTAAAATGCCGTTGATATGTACGTATTAGCAACCATCAGATACATAATTGTATAGATCGAGTAAATTTCTTATCTACTTTCCTAATTATTTATGTGTTAATGTCCGATACATATTCTTGAGAGCAGCGCGTGGTCGAATTCAACTCACAAGCCATAGGTTGATTTAACATTTCACTAAAAAACACATCATTGTTCCAAAGTTCAATCAGTTTTATGCATCCTCCACGTCGAAAGTTTTTTTTACTTGAACGGGAAGCTCTCATGAACATCATAATCAAACGTGTCTGCATTACTCCTAGCACCCTTCATTTCTCGAGTTACCCATGAAATCGGGTAGGATCCACCGAGGAACGGATCATCACCTAATCAAGTAATCGGGAAGGACCTGTTCCATTCTCTAGGCGGAGCATTACTTTTTCAGTAATATTTTAAATGCCGCAGACATTATGCAAGCCAACGATAACATAGTTACCGAGCAGCGTTGGATGTCTGACAGGTTTAGGAAATAGACGTGAATAACTCGGGAATCAGCATTCTTGTATTGCAACATTTCTCAAGTCTGATGTATGCTTTCAATCAATACTGCACATTGTGATTTTACGAATACACATTTATTGGTCTAGCTTCTGATAGTTGATGCAGTTAAAAAATAAATTAAGTTAAAATGAATATCTATAACAAACCCAAAGATGATGTTAAACATCAGTTTATTCCTCCTGTCATACGACATTTTTCCCATTGCTGGGGTAGTCGAGGGGTTTTGAAGGCTGAGGACTACAGACCGCTTCGCCACTGCTGTCGTTGCTGGCTGTTTATTTATTTCACCCCCAACAGAAAAACAACATATGCCATACCAGGGATTCGAACCGCTGCCCTCCTTGTCGGCAGGCAGGCCTCGAAACCATTTGGCTCCTCGTGAGTTTATTAAAGAAGACAAACGATTTCAACAAAAATGATAGTGATTGGTTAGATCAATAGTGACGAAGCACTTGCCAAAGTTAGGAGCTCGCTCAGTTTAATGCCTTCTGTTTCAACCGTAATGTCCAAAACTGATAAAATATGAATCGGTACAGAAAGCAATATAAACAACTGCATCTAATGGAGGATGAAATGTTTATAAGTTGGAATACATCAGAAACTTTACCTATTTAATTAAATATACTTCAAAATGGTTTCACGGATCGTAAACAGAGACATGACAGCTACTATATTACAATTAAACTTCCAAGCGAAATAAATGTGATACTTCTGTAAATTGTCATGACAATAATGAATTTGCATTTTAGAATAACATTTTTTTCCCTTTCGTAAATCGTCATGCAAGAAGTTTATTTCTCGTATGCACCCTATATGCCATTACTGAAATCACTACGATCATGTTTATATTTAAAATTTGAAATTTTGAATAAACAAAGCCAGTCTGGCATATATGCGTCTTGTTGACGGAAGTACTTTCTGTGTCTGAAACATCTGGCGGCCTTTATGAAAATGGCTGGTTGCAAGATGTATGTGATATCTACAAAACCACCAATAACAGTATGAGCAAACTGTCACTGTCTTTATAATTAGAGAACATTTTGTACGTAATGGATGACAATGCTAAAGTTCATTATTATGAAAGTATGGAAATCGACAATGTTTCTGCATTTTCACTTGAATCAAATCTCAACTGCGATGATGATGTAACAACAAGACAAAGGCCTAAAAGGCAACAAAGACTGGATCAAGTCCAAGACAATAGTGTCAATAGCCATGCAATTATAAACACCATGAACGAAAACGCTAAATTAAGAGATATAAACACATGTAAGACGCATAATATCAATACTGCAGTTTACTTCGATCCTAGTGCAAATAACTTTCACGAATCTGTTCAAGAAATATCTTCAAAAGAAGTATGCAATAGAGAACATGGACGATCGTATGCACACTCTGCACAATTTTCTCAGGTTGACATCAGTTTAGAAAATAAAAAATACATAATGATGAATTCTGTGATGCCTTCTCAGCCTTCTATAATTAGCCAAAGTCAAGTAAGTATTGTGAGAATATTGTATGTGTTTATTATATCTTATGTCTAAATTAATAATACGATTTCGGATTTGACAGAAAGTGCCAGTAGAGTAGTTAGTTAAGTTAGTAGTCAGTAGTGAAGTAGTGCCAGTGATAATAATTAACACTACCACTAATAGTTCAGTATGTATGAGTATATAATATAATCATATACTGATGAGTATAGTAAATTAGTATGATTAATAATAATATTATTATATCATCTGAAATACAAACATTGAATTCATTGTTGATTCATGAAACATCGTTAGGCTAGAAATAAGAAAGTAGTAAGTAGTTTTACACAGCAGCAACACACTTAGAATGTTTATAAACTCCTAACTATATAATATATATGCTTTAATCAGGAACTGGGCAAACCAGAACAACACAGACAAAAAGGGAACTGTGTGTGTGTTAGCTGTTAGGTATTAATATAATATATATATATTATAATTAAATTACATAATTTGCTTTAATTATAAAAATTTACTTGAACTTAGTCTAAGACTACTTATTTCAGTGTTTGTTTCATATGCAAATTATGATTTAAGAAACAGACTTATTTAACAAGTTATTATACTAATTTTAGCAACATTATTTAGAAGTGAATATTTTTTCCAAACGCACTTGCACTTGTCTTGTATTTGAAAGTTTTGCCATATTTTTACATCTTAAAACAAAAAGGATTGATTACTTACCTAAAGGATTGTTACTATTTCAGTAATTGTAATTGTATTAAATTATTTGTTGCATCACACATCAATTGAACTGGTAATTTTTTATAATAATATTTATATAGACCTATAATATCACATAGGTCTATGTGTTTTTGTCTGATTAGCGTAGTGGTGCAGTGCCCACTATTTATGGCAAAAGTGCTGGGTTTGACTCCTGTTATGAGTGTTATCTATCCGCATGCCCTAGCTGTAAAAAGAAACTAGCCACTCCACTTCATATCACTTTTATTTTACTTGCAGCTTCCAAGTGCAGAAGATTTTGTTTTGCTCAAGCCTATTAGTAAAGGAGCATTTGGGTATGTTGATGTTTATCAGAAGCATTAGTCAGATATTCATGTGAAATAATTGTAATCAATCAGCCACGCCAAGCTAATGGTTTTGGTACCTTCCTTTCAGACTCTGCTATTGTCTTTCTGTTATTTATACTTTGATCTTCTACTTTTCTGTTTTTCTTCATTCTTCCATGTTCTGTGTAGTAATTCTTGGAAACTAATATTCTCTATTGACATTGTCTATTTTTGTTGTTAACAAATCTATGTCTTGATTCTGCGGGAAAATGTTTGTATACATGTCTTATGTCAGACAGAGTACTGGTGACCCGCCTATGCTTCACTTAAAGCAAAAAAAGCAAATCAGTACTCATTGTCAACTAGTGTGCACTCCTATGCGAGTTTTGTCCAAAGTAGGGTAAAGTTAATCCATCGTTGTACTAGTAGTTTGGATAAATAAAATGAAAGAGCACTCATAAAAAGGTAAAACTGTATTACATCCCATTTGAATTAATTCAAAATGTAAGAAACAGCACTTAAAGCTTAAAGTTATTAGAAAAGTTGCAAAATATGTTTGCAATTCAAAATGAAACAATTTCTCAGCGAACAACATTAAACAGTGAACACATTTAAAAAGACAAATTAAAAAAAAAATTGTGACATCATCACCATGATGTGCCATGCCAGCTGGCATAAGCAATTATAGACCTCCACAACTGTCTGTCTCTGGTGTTGGAAATCAGCTCCGTAGTTTATGCTCTGCCAAGCACTCAAACTGTCCAGTATTTTATGTTTCTATCTTCCTCTGTCTCTTCTACCTGGAATTTTGCCTGTTGTAATAATGTTTTCCATACCTTCACTGCGCATATGTCAGAAAAATACAAATTGTTTTATTCTTCTTCTTCGTACGCTGTCAAGCGTCAACTTGAATTTGTTCAAAGAAAGCAGCTGTCATCCCGAGGCTGTCGACACTGCCATAGAGCTTGTCTATTGTTGGCACTGGTGATGGCCACATGTGCTTTCTCTGGTCCTCATATGTCAGGTAATTTTGCAGCAGATGTTCAGCTGTCATTTTCCCTGTACCACAGGTGCATTCGTCAGTGCCACCTATCTTCAGTTTATTGAATAGATGGTACCTCAGTCTGTTGTGGCCTGTGCAGAGTCTAATAGACATCATTTTTGTGTAGTTATATTCTAATATTGTTTAAAAGTTTTTGTTGTGCGTTCATTTCTAACAGGATGTAATCATTAGATTTTTTTTATCTGTCCATTAGAATTCTCAACATGCGCTTATCTCTGCAGCCTATAATGAACATCTTGTGTGTTTGCTTATCATCCAGGATTCACATCCATAAGTCAATACATAATCATATTACACTGAAATACATCTTTTCTCACCTCAAGATATATTTATCATTTATTGGAACATTGCCTTTACCTGTCCTATTCTGTTTCTTATCTCTGCGATGCATCTCCCGTCTGATGTTATGAGAGTCCCCAGCTATCAAACTATTTATGCTTGTAATATCTTCCCTATTCACTCTAATGTTGCAATTCACCTGTTTTTTTCCCTTCAAGATCACCCTCACCTCTGTCTTCTTACAATTTAGGGATAGCCCTTTGTCCTCACTATTCTTGACCACCAGATTTAGCAGATCTATTTCACTTGTTGCTATCAATACTGTATCATCTGCATATCTCAAAAGTGTGTATATTGTGGCCACCAACTAAAATACCTGATATTTTCACATTAGAACGCAATATGTGTTCACTGTACAGATTGAATAGATCTGGTAATAATACACATCCTTGTTGTACTCCCTTGTTTTATACTTACGAAGCTTCCTACTTGATCTTCTATACGAATTGCTGCTACATGTTGCCAGTATATATTTTTAAGTATGAGCATATCTTTGCTGCATATATCCAGGTTTTCTAGTATTGTTATCACTTTCTGATTCCTTACATTGTCAAATGTCTTTGTGTAATCTATGTAGTATAAGTGCATGTCTTTATTTCTATTGCTCTTTCTTATAGCGTTCTTATCTGTATGTGGCATTGCTCGTGCATTTGCTTACAACAAAACCAAACTGTCCGCCGCTTATTTGCAGATTTATTCTACTTCTGACTCTTTGTTATAATTCTTAAAAATAATTTTGTCATATGGGTCATGAGACTGGTCGTTCAATGTTCACAGCACTCTGCTGTGCTGGTTTTTTTTGGTATTGTCATGGAAATAGATTTTAA
Organism: Ariolimax columbianus; assembly: GCA_036924085.1. Taxonomy (NCBI): domain Eukaryota; kingdom Metazoa; phylum Mollusca; class Gastropoda; order Stylommatophora; family Arionidae; genus Ariolimax; species Ariolimax columbianus. Next base: position 39,066,507 of record JAVGWX010000004.1, on the reverse strand, counting down.
TAGGTCGCTTGGTCAATACTCGCTGACATAGATATCATTTAATAACTTCATGACCACTGTTATTCCAAATTCTCCCAGAGCTTCAATTTTTTTCTTTTGTAATGTGAACTGGTCCAGACGCTTTCTTTATCTTCGTGTGCTTCATTGCATTTTCTACTTCATCAGCTAATATTGGACGGCCTTCACATTGTCCTACCTGTGCTAGGTCAGGTCTACCATAGTTTTAGAGCTCTGAAATGTATTCCGTTCATCTATTAACGCATTCTCTTTCCCCATGATTATTTCCCCTCTTTATTTTTTATTTTACACCTCTTTCTCAGGAAAGTATGGCTAGGATTCAAAAAGACCAATCCAAACAGAATGTATGCAATTAAGGTGATGAAGAAAATTGACCTGATCAATAAGAATCTAATGGCTCAAGGTATGTTTTACAACAATAATTGGTTTCTTATTATTGTAGACATTTGATTGATTGTTTTGTTACTAGCTACTGAAATGACATTCTGTTCAGCAATGATAACACAAATATCATTTGTTCTATTACTTACTTACACACTATATACAGGCTCGAGGTAAGGTTCTGTCTCAGGTGCTGGAGGTCGCAGGTGCGGAGACCAGGATTCTTTTCACGTATATTGTCTGGTAAAAATTCCCCTCATCTCTGGGTAATGAGATAGGAATCACGTGTTCAGTATCAAGCACGTTAAAAATTCCTTTGCATTTGGAAAAGAGTAAGCTTAACGGCCGCTGCCCAGACAAAAATCAAATTAAAAATCTACCCAAGTTATTTGTGCATTTCCTATGTTGTTTGTTAATAGCAGCTATAGATGGCGCCTAACTGGCTGTGGGTCTACTTAGTTTTAGTGTTTGTGTATATTAAGATGGACTAGCACGCTCCAAGAAACTGGTTCTATACAGACTCTGTAGTCTTCTAAACCAGTATAAAGACATTGTTATATTTCTGGTAAGGTAAAGATGATTAAAGGAATTAAAATGATATGTCTATATTTCTATGTACAAGTATGTCTCTTTGTTGATATATTGTGGAGAATGACTACAAATTAAGCCCTGATAAAAAGAATGCATTTTTAAAATAATTTCAGTGACCGCAGAGAGAGATGCACAGGCTAGATCACAAAGTGCTTTTGTAGTTCAGCTTTACTATTCCTTACAGTCACAACAAAACATCCTTCTGGTGAGAATTTGCCTGGCTTTTTGTACTATATGAATAGTGCATTGATACTTGTAGATGTGATTCACTTGTTCATTTATTTTGGTTAAAATCATTTAGCCTGTTTATTATAACTATATACAAATCTGTAGTATATTAAATTTACATATTGTAAAGGGAGTCCTGTTGCTAATACTGCCATCAGAGATGAAATGTAAGAGATCGCTTTGTGCGAGGTCTCAAGCTACTTGTAAAGTTAGGTGCCTTGCCTTCCCTAAATGTAAATCATGTGCCAATGTATGCCTCAGTAATCTTAATCATTCTTTGGCTGGGGCTAGAACCTGGTCCTTTTTATTGTGAGAGTTGAGCGCTCTGTTCTGTTGTGTTCCTGAGAATGAACTTCATAGGTGTTCAGTCTCTCTCAGTAAATTGCAACGGTTGTGGATAATGATGATACTGGGCTATCCAGGATATCTCAAGTGCTCTAAGCTCGGACACTCACAGATCGGTAGGTAAGCAAATACTTATTCAAACGGGACAATGTTGGGAAAACAAAAATGCAGGAAAGATGTAAACCTTTAATTTAAATGAACTTTACGTAACAATTTAAAACTTCTTTCTAGTATTCACTTGTCTATTTGTGACAAGAAGCATTGCTTAGTATTTTCTAATACTTGGACAAGGTGCAATTAAAGCACAGAATGAAAGTTGTTCATTCGGCTGCTGTTTTAAAATATATTTTTTTAGAATTCGCAAGTAGCGAACACATTTTTATTTATTGTACTTAAACGCTAGTTTTTATAGCATCATCAAACCATGATCCAGAATCATTCATTCTAAACGTAATTGTTAAAGTTGAATTTTATGATGTTTTAGGAAGTGGAAAGATTTAATTGTTTTCGTCTGAATAAAACATTTTTCAAGCACTGCTGTTTCTTTCCTGTGTGTAAACTCACTTGTGAGAGTATGTTTGTAAGTGAAAATACTTTTCTTTATTCAACAGATTATGGAGTATATGATAGGAGGCGATGTGAAGTCTTTGTTGATAATGTATGGATTTTTCTCTGAAGAGATGTCATGTTTTTACGCTGCTGAAGTTACCTTAGCCTTGGCTTATTTGCACAAACTAGGAATTGTACACAGGTGAGAAAAATAGGAAGATAAACCATGAGATAATTAATCAGGCATTTTGCTTTCAGTATACTATTCAGTGGTTTCTGGGCCAAACAGAACAGGGCCACTGTTTCCTTACTTACATGTCATAAGAAGTGACTAAAGGAGGTCGTGCATGGGTTTGGAAACTTCTCCCTTTAACCTTAGCACGCTACATGTTTTTTTACGAAAAATCTCGCTATGATGATCAACTTTCCAAATTTTTAGCTTCTCTGTTTGTTTGTCAGTAAACATGATTTTCTTGTGTGTAGAGACACAATTGAATAAAGAACTTGTGGGTGTTTTTGTTGTGTGTTTGTTAGTTTCTGAGTTACAAAAAGATGAAGTTGAAAATTTATGAAAATCTCAGAAAAATTTGGATCGGCCGCTAGGCCTAGTCGCTCCGATAGGAAACCACTGTGTTTACAATATCAATACAACTGTTAGTTTCCAATTCAAACGTAGTTCTTTCATCAAAATAAACAGATCTACTCGATAAAGATCTTTTCCAACACAACAACCTACTTCACCTTTCGCAAAAAGTCGGCTTGCTCCAAACGGCGAATACAAAATTAAAACTGTTCAAAAGCCATTTGTAATCTAACATACGATACTTTAACCAGCAAAATATCGTGTATATATGGATGACGTACTCAGCATTTTTTTAAATGGCTGTCAGGAGTGTCTCCGTTAAAAAAAATTTTTTTTTTTTAAAAAAAACACCGTTTTTGTGTATGGAGCGTGAGTATAGACATTCTTGACCTGTGTGCGCTAAAGGTTAAAAATCGTTGCTATGAAACCACACTACAAATAACTGAAATCAGGTTTTCCTAACAGTTGGTTAGGGGAGCCAAATGCAGTGTTGGACATATGCAAGAGTATTTCTTATAAACTAATGCCACAATTTCCATTTGATGAAATGTTTTGCAATTTCACCAGTTTTGTTCCTTTTATTATGCACAGTTCAATGCACAATTTATGTTATATTTGCATTCAATTTTCCATCCACATATTCAGTTTTACTGGTCTGTACAGGTCGTAGGAGGTTATATCATAGCATGTAGAGTGGACATTTCATTTAATTTTTATTAAATGATATTTTAAAATGTTATTAAAATGAGAAATATTCTATATTTTTTAAATATTAGATTGCTGCGAACGCCTGATAAGTGAGTGTCTACTGTTCCGATCACAAAAATTAACCAGGTTTTCCAATCTACTTTCAAATGCTTTTGAGACAATTATGCACATCATTATTGACATGACAAATGTTTGTATTTTTACTTCTGCTCATGGACAAGTTTGTTCTTATACTACTAAGTACTACAACTGTGGTGTTACTTGCAGAGATCTGAAACCAGACAATATGCTTATCTCAAACACTGGTCATCTCAAGCTCACAGATTTTGGCCTTTCCAAGGTTACCATGGATTACCGTACGTAGCTTTGTGTTAATGTGAATTTCTGAACCCACGTTGAATTATACTGGTTTTGTTAGTTGCCTATCACAAGCGATTGTAGTCCAGTGTTAAGTAAAATCAAATGTTTACTGGTGAGTAAGGCTGCCAAATATTAGAATAAAATTAATTAAAACTAACATCTGGTCAGGAAAAATATACTGATCAGACATGTTAGTCAGGCAAATCATACTGACCAAGACCTTCACCTTGGCTTCCTTGTAGCCCATCCTGGAGACTGTCTGTTTTCATGGCAGCCTGGCTAACAAGGTGAGGGGTCGATGTGATCCCTGTAGTAGTGAGTGACTAGCAGATGATGCCAAGCATAGCACAACCGCCTGAAGGACCCCTGTCTACCTTCATCAGCATGCTTGTGATGTGATGAAAGCTACTGCAACCTGCCACTTGACATCCTTTCCAGGGTGCACAAAAGAGTAAACCATCTCATTTAGGGCATTCGAAACAACAATAATAATTATCTTTATTTGACCTAAAACACAAATATGAGGTATCCAAAATAAAATATATTTCAGTATAATGTCATTAATGTGGAGATTTGTCTTGCATCGGTTCAAATTGATGTGGTATTTCATCAATGGCATTACTATTTTCACTTTCGCCTGAGCCACTGTCAGAACCTAAATCGGACATATTCAATTTCTGCTCTGCTTTGTTAAGAATCAGTGTTATTATATTCCAGGCAGACCTATAGGTGCTCTGTAGCTCACTTGTTGTATACACTCCTGCCCAATCCTCCCAGGTACCTCTTTTTGATACATGTATGATTTAAAAACTTAGCAATTTGTGCTTTGCTGGTTCATCAATTGCCTGGTCTTCATCCAAGATATGGTTATTGGTTGACCTCAAAATGTCACTCATATCCATTGGCAATGTCCCTACTATTCATTGGCAATATCTCATCTATGGATACTATTGAGTTAGGATATTAGCTCATTCATTTCTGCAAACACAAGCATGACCAGGATAGTAGATCTGCACACGATCGTGAAGTATCCTAGCCAGCCCTTTAGTACCATTCAATGCAAGGATTTAAAGTAAGTGATTATGGCACTCATTAAATTGGTCTCAGATAACCACCTCAGAGCCGAAGTCACTCCCTTAATTTCCATTCTCATACTAGAGGTCATGTGTGCTTCACTCAGCAATGACCTTGCCTTTCCAGCAAAGAAGCCCCAACCAGATCTCTCACCATACAGTGCAGATACATAATTACATATGGCAGCATCATTATTCAGAGTATTATTAATTTTCAGTTGTTTAACCAGGGGGGGGGTTCTAATTTTCGTTGCACTATCCTCCGTATTCTCTTCCCAGTGGGATTATGACTTGATAGTAATCTGCCGTTTCACATCTGCACGGCTTGACAAATTTTAGGGTGGCTCAACCTCAGTAAAAAATGTTACCAGTCAGCATGATCAACTACAGTCATGCAATTTATGTTAACAAATTTCAACTAAACACTAATTCACCTTTATTTCTAAATAACAATGCGTACCAAACCAAAATATAGACCACTACTTACACAGTATTAGTCTATTAATTTTTTTTTCAGAATCATGGCGTTAGTGTCCTTGAACATGCTTGGTAGTTTTAGCATTGTAGTACCATTTATTGATGACTTAAGTAGGTTTAAATTGTGTTAGTGGAGGTCTATTTAGATTCACCATCATAAGCTAGCTTATGTACAATCTATTCAAACCGTAATATCATTAATAATCGTACGAGAGATATTTTGTAGTAATTATTAAAAACGTAATTAACAATTAAAAACATATATTTTTGTTACTCAAGCAGAAATTAGTTAGTTGCACATCGCAAGCGATGATGGGGACACCATCGGGCAGTTTTTGTCTTGATGATGTAACTTGCGTTGTATTTGGATTATAGTTAGGAAGTAGCTGTGCTGCTCATCAACTTCACTCTCTGGTCCCTAACTACCTTGGGTCAGTGGCAAGCTTAAGTCAAGATGACTGGAGGCAATTAAAATATGCAGGCACTCTGATCCCACCTCTTTGATACCAGGGGCTCAAACCCAAGCTGTTTCCATTCATCGCTTTGATAGGCGAGTGCCTACTTCTCAACCACAGCGGCCCCTTGTCTATGGTGTAGGCTATATACAATTATGCCACTGGACACTGTTGTAGCTTTCTCTGATGACAAAGTGAAAGGATTATGGGGAATAAATTATGTTTAGCAGTGGGAAAAAAATTACAGTTGTAAAGTTATAATCCTTGGAGGAAAATACTGAATCCACAGTTGAAGGTAAAATGCATGTTCATTGTTTTAGGTGCAAGTCCTCAGCCTGGCAGCTTTACTCCCTTTGGCCATCGCTGTAGAGATTATGTTGACTTAAGAACCCCTGGACAAATTCTGAGTCTTAAGTCATCTCTAGCTTTTGTAAGTAATTGATATTTTTTTTAATTAATTCAATTTTTTCCTACAATTTTATGTACTCAGAAAAGCATACATTAGTACACGTCAAACACTCAGACATAGGTGTATATAAATAAAAACATCTTAATTGAGCTGTACTTGTATATGTTTTTAAATATTAAAATAAATGGACTGACAACATTTCGGACGGTATGAGACAATGGACAAAAGAAAAAAGAAGGTAGATTGATTACTCCAGAGCACAAAGCACAATAGTGCCCCATCACAAGAATATTCATTCTTTGTGGCAATGCTAACTGTGTCAAAGGTACATGGGAAGAAAAATTATAGACTTTATTGTACTAAGTCACAGCTTTTTCTGAGCTTTTTCTGAATTAGGTGTCAACAGTATCTATACTTGCCTTCACTAACTGTAAGTCAGGTGCCAATTTACAGCTAGGTAGACCATAGAACACCTAATGGGAAGCAAAATAGATACCACTGCCATGAGAAACAAACTCTCCAACTATTCAGCGAACATGGCATCTAAAAATATGTCCCTAAGCTCAGTACATTTAGTTGTCTATATTGTCTTTTCACTAAATGGAAGAAAAAGAAAAGAAATAGTCTTGGAGAAAATTAAAACAAAGCAACAATTTTTTTTTGGTGATAATATAAAACGAATAGGCTTTTTGCCGACTGTAACTGTACACAATTGATGGAAAATTGAACAGAACTACAAAGACTTATGATTTCGTTGCATAGCGATGGTCGTTCTAATAAAATATAATCAAACCGGCTATGTAGAAATAGTCTGAACACACTGCTCCATTTATTGTAGAGACTTATACTACCGTCACATCGGGTTTAAAAACAATGGCGATTTTGATATTTGTGTTAGACTTTTGGAAATGATTTCTTATGTTTTTCGCTTGGATTTGAATATTCACCCATGGTTGAGAATGGGGGAGTTAAATTTTTGCAACAGATTTTTCTGCAGTAGATTAGATTGTTTATGTAGATACAATAATTACATTTTTAGTGGAAATTGACAGATACGGCCATTTATAAACATTGATAATCCGTTTTTGGTGGTAATTTTTTTTTCAAGCCTAAAGCGTGTAAGTATATTTTAAATGTTTGTGCTGTTTTTCATTTACACCTTCATCTTCTTGTATCTCAGAAACTAACACACACAACAATTACACTAACAAGTTCTTTATTCATTATGTCTCTACACACAAACAAATCATATCATACTTCTTCGTACTCTGTCAGACGTCAACTTAAATTTGTTCGAAGAAAGCAGCTGTCATCCTGAGGTAGTCAACACTGCCATAGAGCTTGTCTAGTGTTGCCACTGGTGATGGCCACATGTGCTTTCTCTGGTCCTCGTATATCGGGCAATTTTGCAGCAGATGTTCAGCTGTCATTTTCCCTGTACCACAGGTGCATTCGTCAGTGCCACCTATCTTCAGTTTATTGAATAGATGGTACCGCTGTCTGTTGTGTCCTGTGCGGAGTCTGAAGACCAGGACCTGCTCTCTTCTGTTCAGCCGGTAGTAGGCATAATTTTTTGTGTAGCCAGTATGTTCTGTTTCCCATTTGGCCATGTATCTGGCCATAATAAAAAACCTTTTTGACTTTTCGTAGGTCACAATAAAATCTGGTTGTGGTAGTCTTGCACCTTCTTTTGCTAGTCTGTCTGCCTCCTCGTTGCCTTGGATGTTACAGATGCTGTTCTTTTTTCTAATACCTGGTATATTTTCTACCACCTCCGGAGTGATATGCTGCTTCCATGTGGGTTTGCGTACAGTAGGGATGGGCTTTGGTGTTGTTTTGGTGTTTATAGGGTCTTCGCTCATCTTTGCTTTGGCTATTTCTGCAAAGTTTCTCCGCTTTAGTTTTCCTTTTCCAAATCTATTTAGTCTCTGATGCATTGGATGGTCTGTCAGTCTTTTTATTTCTCTGCTTGCTGCTGGGCTCTGCAGTCTCTTCTGTCGGTCATGGATTGCAAAATCATATCATACAATAATAAACAAAAAAGATACAGGCTCTCAGAGTCAACAACCCAGAAAAACGTTTCACGCTGACAAATAATTGACAGGAGAAATTGCGTAATTTTTTTAATTAGGTGTCGTAAAGGTTAATGAAAACATATCTGCTTTGCTTAGTTGCAATACTAAAATTCTCCTATCTTTAAAAATAATCTTGTCATCATGATTATGTGAATCGAGAAGTGTTGTGTTTTTGTTTTTAATTTTAGGCTGTGGACACAGCATACTCCAAAACATCTGAGACCAAAAGTGAAGTTCATGAGGATATGCAAGAAACAACACCAGACTCCAATAATAGTCCATTGCCCCCTCAACCTAAAACTCCTACGGAAAAAGCACGAAAACTGTCATTTGGAAGATGCAAGCTCACTCCTGGTGACATCAGACAGGGTCTTCAGGTATCTTTACTAATACAAAACATTTACAACTTCTCTTAAAGTTTTCTGTGTGTAAATATACTCATATGTCCATTCACAAACAAACGCAACTGCAAACCAAGAGATAAAGAGTTAAATAGATAAACGCTTGTATGTGTAACGTTTCCCATTGTTTCGAGGCTATAAAACTTGGACGAAATGTTGCCGACGGACTCTATGATTTTTAGTGACTCCAAGTCTGTTCTGGGGGTGCTGAAGAACATCCCTTACAAGAAAAGGAGATATTCTTGTTGTAGAGGGCAATCAACATCATCACTGCCCATGGGATAAATGTCACCTTACAATGAATCCCTGAACATAGTGGCCTACTAGGGAATGAGACAAAAACAGGAGCCTCGAAACAACAATTGGATAGACCCTGCAGTAGCCACGCCATAAAATGAGTTATTAAGAATAATACCCGGGAAATCTGAATGAACAGGTGGGCAACAGGTCGCAGTGAATTTAGCGAAATGTCACAGCCAGCCAGAAAGTAACGATGACATAAATAAATTAAATAGAAGAGATCAAAGTCTTATCTTTCAGTTCCAAACAGGACATACCAGAGTTAATAGCCACTTGAACCGCATCAATCCCCAGCATCTTGGTGAAATAGTTTCTCCTATTCATTGTGTGCGAAACGCTTGCGGACATGGGGAAAAGATTCTTACAAGCACTGTCGACAGTTGCCAACACACTGTACGGAGAAATGAAACAACTGAAGAAGACTTATATCTATATTGGGCTGCCAAGAGCAGGCTTGCCCAGCAGCTATGGGATAACAATAACATCATCTCAAGTAGGCAAACTAATTGTACAGCTCTGTTTACACACACTGATGTCTGACAATCAACATACCAACTTAATAATCATGATGTGTCTACGTTATAATTTATTAAATGTAAAAGTATCTCGACAGACATGGCTCTAACAGTCTATGCTATACTTAGTTAAATGTTTGATTATCTCGACAAACACACCTAATGTTTCCATAATACATTTTTTTAAATGTATAAGTTTTCTTGGACACAAACATAACACATGAAGAAAAGAGTCCCAGTCTAAACATCTCCAAAACAGGAACATTATTTGGAATAAAAAGGAAAAAAACAATAAGATTCAGATACCATTGGACCATGATAACAGACAACAGAAGATGTATACAGAAAATAAGAGCATAATGATACTGGCTCAATCTGACTTTCAGATTATAAGTAATGTGCCAATTTGACAATGAAAGGGAAAGAGTGAGTCTTGCAGTGTTATGTAGAACCAATATTGCTTAATGGATGTGAAACATGGACAATAAGAGAAGTCACTGGAAATGTGGTTCATGATAACAATACTATCTACACCAGTGCTTTTCAACCTTTTTATACTTGGTCCCCACTTTTATAACTTTTGTGAGAGTAAATTTTCCTTACCACCCACTAAATTGAAGAAAATTTTGGGATCGTCCACCAAGTCTGTGTATTTTTGATGTTTTTTAATACATCATCATCATGTGCATGTCCTTAGCATAACGTCGCTTCCATCACAGCCTGCCTGAAAGAAACTTGATCTCTTGCCAAATCTCCAGCCTGCTTCAGAGTTATGCCCAAGCATTCCTTTACATCTTGGTGCCATCATCTTCTTAATCTGCCTTGCCTCTCTTGCCCAGCAAAATAACTTTCATTACCATTCTCTCTAGACCATTGTGTCTATTTATGTGGCTAAAGTATTTCAATTTTTTGTTCATGATCGAATTGATGAACAAGTTCTCATCTATGACCAACTCTTGTCAAATGTCTTTGTTCAAAAAATAACACTGTCATTCGCTACTGGAAAATACACAAGCAATTTCAGAGCGGAAGCAGAGGCACTGAGGGCGGCAGTGGAAGAAATGGTGACATGTAAGAGGAATGAAAGCCATATAGTCCTGCTTACAGATGCCTTGGCCGTAGACTCACAGCACTAAAAAGCCAGAAAAATACTGAACTTAATGATTTAAGAGCAGTACTCTGTCAACTATGCCAGCAGTCCTCACCAAAAAGGGTAGTGGTACAGTGGGTTCCATCCCACTGTAACATCCAAGGCAACGAGGAGGCAGACAGACTGGCAAAAGAAGGTGCAAAACTACCACAACCAGATACTAGTGTGACATACGAAGAGTCAAAAAGGCTTATTAGAGCTAGATACATGACCAAATGGGAAACCGAACATACTGGCTACACAAAAAACGATGCATATTACCAGTTGAACAGAAGAGAGCAGGTCGTGGTCTTCAGACTTCGCACTGGCCACAATAGACCGAGGTACCACCTATTCAACAAATTGAAGATAGGTGGCACCGACGAATGCCCGTGTGGTACCGGGAAAATGACCGCTGAGCATTTGCTGCAAAACTGCCCGACATACGAGGATCAGAGAGAGCAGATGTGGCCATCACCAGTGGCAACACTAGACAAGCTCTATGGCAGTGTCGACAGCCTCAGGATGACTGCTGCTTTTTTCGAAAAAATAAAGGTTGACGTCTGACTGCGTACGAAGAAGAAGAAGAAATGTCTTTGTTCTTCTTTCTTTTTGCACATGGTATTCTGAGAACTTTTCTATACCATTTCTACTCGAAGGACTCAATTCTTTTCCTTGTGGTTTGGGTAACTGTCCATGTTTCACAACCGTATGTTGCAAAAAACAACAGAGATATACTACAAGGGACCAATATTAAACAATCACTGTTAACTTAACTCATTAACTAGTGCATTAAAAGACACTCTGTGACTGGATTAAATGACACCCTAGGATTAATTTATGTATATTTTTCAACAATAAGTGTGTCAATAATTTCAGCTGTAATTTTCTCAATTTTAAAAAAATGTATTATTTTAAATAAAGATGAATGTGCTGTTAAAATAACTATATATATTGGCATATTTATTTGATTTTGTAGACGTTTTATCACCAAAATAAAATGCCTTAGAACACAAGGATTTGACTGTATGTAGACATTTTTATATTATTTTGTAATATATTTTTCCTACAGTCACATTGTGATAAAACGTCTACAAAATCAAATAAGACTGTAGGAAAAATATATTACAAAATAATATAAAAATGTCTACATACAGTCAAATCCTTGTGTTCTAAGGCATTTTATTTTGGTTATTGGTTAAGTATGAGTATAAATAATCCAAGAACGCACATATACTGATATTTATACTTATATTCATTTATTAGCTACTTTCACAAATTTAGGGTTAAAAAAATTAACATTCAGAAGAAATACACAAATATGTTACAACAACATTGATTTTGAACATGCTGACATTGTTGTGGTTTGGAAAGATTATTTCCTATGGTATTTAAAAAAATTGGATAAGATTTTGACGTGATTTGTCAGTTTTTTTATATTTGTTTACTGAGATAGTAGTAGTAGTTGCCCACAGCAAATGCAGATGGCTACAATATGAGATTTGTGTGGACAGGTGTCAACATATATAAGTCTGCATCTGGCTGTGCAGCACTATCCTAGATTTACACACCTATATCCGGTGTAAAATATTTCTTTCATTAAGTCTTCATTATTATTTTTTGGTGCACAGTGTTGAAAAATGTTTAACAGTATCTTCAGTTTGACAGTTTTGAAAGTAGCTACTATCATTCTGCTTGCTACTGTCTCTCATTATGTAAGTGCCTTTTGTGCCTTTTTTGAAAGCATTAGGACCACACTTTAACTATGATGTGATTTTCTACAGTGCGCCCTTAGGACAGCAGCATTGTCTATATGCCCAGTTTCATTCTATAAACTCCTTTTCATTTTGTTTCAGCCTGTCCAATGATATTAATTTTGTAGTTTCTCATCTCTGCTGCCACCTGTGCAGCATTCCCCTGTTTGTACATTGTACACAAATTCAACTTAACAAATCTCAGTTTGTCTAGATGAAAACAGGTGATGCTGATTCCTTTCAGCTTTCTTTGCATTGAACATTGAATCATTAGCCCTTTATTTTAGGAGAGTTAATGATGCAGTGCATATAGAGGACTTTCTTCTGCCTTGGATGATTGAGATATATATATTTCTTTTTATTTGATGTTCATATTTGTGTTAAGTATTTGTGGCTTAACCCTACCAGACCGATTTACCCTTTTTCCGGTAATTTCCTTAACTGCCGCTATACCGAATTTACGGTACTTTGGGTAGTACGTGAATAAAATGCGCCAGAATCTAAAAATAACCAACCAATCGTGGTCAATCTTCATGGTTAGTCATTGCAAATGTCTGCCCCCATGTTTGAATTGATTTTGTGCGGTTTATCGTGAACAAATTCGGAAAATTGACAATAAAATGAGCGGCTGATGAACCAAACACTTCAACAGGAAAGCAAAGTAAGTCTAGGCTTATGACAGTCCAACAGGTGATCAATAATTTGGTTGATTCAGACTCTGAGGAGTCAGAATACCTATTTTCTATAATGTCTCCAAGTTAAATCTTATTCTAACCACTTGTTTGCAGGTAACTAACATTTTTCTATATCATGTTGGTTTTTTTCTCTTTAATGCTCAGGAGCCCAGGTATGGGGGACAGTTAGGTTCAGTGCCTCAGGTCTGGTAGGGTTAACATTTCTACATGGTGAGGCAATCCACACAATGCTCATCCCTCCTAGTCACCTCTCATAACGTATTTACAGGGTTACAATACTTTGCTCTCCTATCGCGCCCTGATAACTCTGACACATATGCAACATTCTCAGTGTCAAATGTTACAACTATCGTTTCAGGTACGCCGGTTACACAGTACTATTGCATCAACACCACCTGTGAAAAGTCTTACCCCAACTTTACAAGATTCTTTGAGTTGGCGAAACTCTTCAGCCAGTGACTCACAGTCAAGAAATGCATGCAGTATATTACAGTCAGCTCTCTTGTCTAGTAAGTCAATTGCAGTGGTGGGTAGTTTATGGTGTAGCTGCAGCTTTGCAATGAGTTGCTATCCTTTATTATGTGCTTTTCTAATTAAAAGGGCTTGGCCTGTTATGATGTTCTGTTTGACTTCCATTCAGGAAACTTGCAGCAAAACAAATGTTGTTCTTGCAATGGTGGGTTTACGTATTGAAGTTATTAGCCCCACACATGCTATTGTTAATCACTTTTAAATGTAGATTTGGAGCAGTGAACCTCTTCTTTCTTCCCATTATCAGGTTTCATCCGATTGAGAATATGATGACGCTATTGTTTCCAAACAACAATTTAGGTGGTAAGACATGTCATCAATCAACGATTTTCATGGATTTCGTAAATTTTTGCCAGCAGAACAAATGTCCCATTCTTTTTTAGTCTGCCAGCAAGGGAAAATGTACCTTTATTCACAAAATATCAGATATTGAATCATTTTGCAAATAATTGAACATTTGATGAAAACACTTATGATGTTTTTCCTTAAATTTGGAGAGTTTTAGAACACCTTCTATATGAAGACTGGCTAAGTGAAGCCATGTGCTGCAGAGGTTCAGTTGTTACAGTTAGTAAAAGTTCATTATCTTTCCTTTTTCACTTCGAATTTTTCACCAATACTTCTTTGTACACTGTCAGACGTTAACTTGAATTTGTTCGAAGAAAGCAGCTGTCGTCCTGAGGCTGTCAACACTGCCATAGAGCTTGTCTAGTGTTGCCACTGGTGATGGCCACATGTGCTTTCTCTGATCCTCGTATGTCAGGCAATTTTTCAGCAGATGTTCAGCGGTCATTTTCCCTGTACCACAGGTGCATTCGTCAGTGCCACCTATCTTCAGTTTATGGAATAGATGGTACCTCAGTCTGTTGTGTCCTGTGCGGAGTCTGAAGACCACGACCTGCTCTCTTCTGTTCAACTGGTAGTAGGCACCATTTTCTGTGTAGCCAGTATGTTCTGTTTCCCATTTGGCCATGTATCTGGCCCTAATAAACCTTTTGGACTCTTCGTAGGTCACACTAGAATCTGGTTGTGGTAGTCTTGCACCTTCTTTTGCCAGTCTGTCTGCCTCTTCGTTGCCTTGGATGTTACAGTGGGATGGAACCCACTGTACCACTACTCTTTTTGGTGCGGACTGCTGGCATAGTTGACAGAGTACTGTTCTTAAATCATTAAGTTCAGTATTTTTCTGGCTTTTTAGTGCTGTAACCACGGCCAGGGCATCTGTAAACAGGACTGTCTGAGCAACTGATACATTTGGTCTCTTTACATAAAACCTTTATGATTGTATTTGTGTACTATTGTTGTTCTGGTTTCTAAAGCATTTTTTATGACCAGCCCCCATGTCCAACCATAGTCACCTTTATAACATGTATTAAAGGGTGCAATGAGCATGTTTTTCTTCTCTAAAAATGAGGACATGGTATCCGCACATTGGCTAGTAGATGTTATTTAAGTATAATTATTACAGATCAGTATATAAAAATTAACCTTCTGGTTTCCAGATCACAAAATTATGTCTATTTCCTGTATCTGCATAATATTTCTGCACATCATGCCCTGACGTGGTTGTTGATTTTGAGAACCTCTAATTTAAAAAACAATTTGTGTCTAGAGACATAAATTAATAAAAAAAACTTGTTAGTATTATTTTGTGCATGTTAGTTTCTGAGATACAAGAAGATGAAGGTGATAATGGGATCAAGACGCTGAGCAGCGCATGAGCTGCAGTGGTCAGCGACCCATAGCTGACTACTAACGCCAGGGCCAGCGAACCAGAGCTGCCAAGACCCTTCTACACCTGCACGTGGTGATCCTGGATAACAGGCTGCAGTAGGGCAGACTGGCTAAGGAGAAGGGATTGAAGAGGGAATGCTAACCCGGTATTCAAATGCTTGCTGAAGTCGGATGTGTTGGACTGAAAGTCAAGCTGTAAACTACGACACAACGCATTCCGTTCTCTGGACTACATTCTGCTACTTAAGCCCTTTCAGTGTTTGGTAGCGGGAGATTGAGAACGAACGCAGAAGAAGAAGAAGAACAAGGATATGTCTTGCAGAAAGACGCAGATATTGCAGTCTCATTGTAAACTATGGCACAGCATCACAAATGTCCTTTTCAGGATGAATGTAGAAGAAGCATAATTTGTCTTATTAGATGTCATGGCAAAGTGTAAATTTTGTTCGTATGCTGTAGATGTGGTCTTTGTTATGCTCAATCTATGCTTCTTTAATTGTTATTAATAGCAGTGTAAATTGAATTGTATTAGGAGAGAACAACTCTATTCAGATTTTTTTAGTCCTGCTTTTTGGGATAAGAGGTTTTTGATGATTTGCACTCACTGCTCAAAGCTATTCACAATTTTGGTCATTTGAAAATTGTGAACACCAATACATAGAGAGAACATTGGTTACAGGGTAGTAGAATAGCAGTGTTTTGTTTAAACTGGACATTACACTGATTTCTTAATAAGATTGCCCAAAATGAATGGCCTTTTTGCTTTTTAAATTGAAAATGACTAATAACTTTTGTCTTTAATTATCCTGAAAGGTATATGACATTATTTATTATGCAGGTTTTAGCAATCTGTGTCTCTTTATACAGGAGGCAATGGCAAGAACAATTTATCTACTCTGTCTGTTAGTGAGGATTTCAAGGATGCTGTGTCAAAAAAGCAGCCAGGTGGAGGTTTTGTTGAAATGGATATATCAGTTAACAGCAAGGCTAACTCTAGTTTCAATGATCAATCTACATCATTTCTTACTGGCTGTGGAGACAGCATAGAACTTCATGACAGTGTTAGGCAAAACAACAGTTCAAAGAAGTTGCAGGATCCATTGAGCTGTGACAGCCATATTATGCCAATTTTTCGTGTGGAAGGTGAAGATGACGAGACTCCCATGCTGCACCGTACCAATAATTCTGTCTGGAGCAGTTATGCAGCTAAAAACCTCCAGTCGATGAGAGAAGGGTCTTATTCGGAAGACAACCATTTTGGCAGTTTTTGTTCCAACGAGCATATTAACAGGAGTAAGACTGAAAATGTTCACTCTTGCAATAATTTCCATCCATGTCTACCTCTTAGCCACAGAGACACACTAGATGTAGTCAAGTGCTCAGGCAGACAGATACACTGTGATACCTCAATGTCTGAAGCTCAGTCTGTGTTTGCAAAAGTATTTAAACATCGTCCAGCTGATTCTTCTGACGAGAACAGTGATCTCCATTCCCTTGAGAAGCAGACAAGCATTGATGCCTTTCTTCCACATGACTCCAATGTATTTTCTAACACTTCAGTAGAAGTAGCCAGAGGTGTTGCCATTTCTCTTGATGAATCACTGGGCATCATCCACAGCTATAAGTCCAGACATGTGTCAGTAGCTGGCTCAACAGATCTTGAAGTTTCAAGTGACTTCTCTGCCCATCTTCAGCAACGTGATCAGATGTTAAACAGTACACGTCTTTCATTGGACTTTGGCCCTTCTCAAATGAGTCTAGATTCAGGTCCTGAGTTAAAGGACTTGAGTCAGCTTTCTGGATTGAGTCGTGTAGTCTTGAAAACCATACCGCCAGAAGATAATAAATCTACATGTTTCCAAAGTTTTAATGTTATTCATAGTAATAAGTCAGAGAGATTCATGAGAAAGCAGAGTGATCTTGCACCAGGTAGTGGACCTGTAGTGAGAAAGTTAAGTAAACCTGGATTGAGGCGTGTTCTCTCTGACACTTTTGATAGATGTTTGTCTTACTCTTCATCACATTTGGAATCAAGTTCTGAAAGAAACAGAAGCATATTGAAACACAAAAGTAAATCTCTGGACTACGGTACAGACTTGGGTGAAGAGGAAAATATACCAAGACCTGTGATAAACAGCAACAAGTTTCAACGGAAACGGTCTTTTCAAAGTACTGGCATTGAATATTCCAATGACAAGATAAAGAATTCTCAAGCTCGCACAGCATTGACCCCTGAACTTTGTGGAATGAAGATGGATGAGAGTGATGGTATAAGGCCCAGAAAGCAAGTTTGTGTAGAGAGAAAGCTGAAAGTCCACAACCTGTGTAGCCCTGTGTCTGATGTTGGCAAACATCATTTCACTTCATGCAATAGATTGCCAGCTTTTCACAAGAAATCTGAACACAAAGTTTACACAGTTCAAGAAACAGCTGAGCCCGTCACTTCATCATTAGATCACAAACATAACTTAGACAGTCCTTACAAAATAGTTAGCTTAAGCAACCCACCACAGCGTCTAAAGGTTGCCTTTCTGAGAGAAAGTAAATCATCACATGTGGCCTGTACTGGTTGCACAGGTTTGACTGATGAAGTGAGTGCTCTAGTACTGAAAGACATTGTTGCTCACAGCCATGCCGCCTCGAGAGCAGCAGTGCTGAAGGCTGCAGATGTCACAAATAAGACAGAAAAATGGAACCACTTTTTGGAAGGATTTAACAATCAGACATCAGAAAACAAGGCTATTGAAAGAGAAGGTGAGTCAGGGAGGGCAGATTTCTTTGGTGCTTGCAGTGATGATAATCCAGGACTCCATCGAGTACGAGCATCAGTAAATATCTCATCTCATTATGACAGCAGTGTCTATAAACTGCAGAACACAGAAGAAAATATTCCTGAAGCTTATTCCAAAGAGAGTGATGTTAAATTTTATATAGCCACTCCATCCCCTGGCCCAACCATGCATTCATCACCTGCCCCAAGAAATGTTGATCAGTCGCAGTTGATAATCAAGAAGGACATATCAACCATGGATTCTTCAATTGGAACTGACTGTAGCTTTTTGAATGTTACTATTGAATATGAAGGAGATTTAGGTCAAACTGAGAGCAGGTTAAGCCCACAACCTTTTGCCCATCAAAGACTGCCACTAAGCCCTTCTGATTGCTTAATGTCTGACACGGACGTAGTTCAGTCAAGTGAAGATTCAAATGCTTTTGGGTCAAACCAACCCACATATCACCTCTTGTCAATAGTTACACCAGGAGCTTACTCTCCACAAGTTAAAAAACAGCCAGTCTCACCAGGTGGGTCACAGCAGCAGAAAGAGTTGATGATTGGAGGAGAAAACTCAGGAGACAAGGTTGTGGAAATGCAACATAGAGCATTCTACTCTGCTTATAAAAGAATGCCTAGCATTGCCGAAGGAGCTATGTCACTTGAGGAAGAGGAAGACCAAGCTGTTTTTGCTAAGCCGCTGAGCTGTGCAGATGATGTAAGTAAAATCTTTTCATTTTCTACATACAGATGTAAAATCTTATCAGTTTCTTTCTGCAGATGTAAGTAAAAATCTTGTCAGCTTCTACTTATAGATGATGTAGATAAAATCTTGTCCTTTCTACTTACATATGAAGTAGGTAAAATCTTGTCATTTCTACTTACACATGATGTAGGTAAAATCTTGTCCTTTCTACTTACACATGATGTAGGTAAAATCTTGTCCTTTCTACTTACACATGATGTAGGTAAAATCTTGTTAGTTTCTGCCTCAGTCGAGCAGCAGAATGGTTACATCACTTGCTTCTCATGGCAAGTTACTGGGTTTCGCTGCCTGGTAGCAACACGCTACTCAGCTCGATACCTGATTTATGAAAAGGAAGGCAGTGAGGAAAGTTCTCGATAATTATAGATGAAAATATCTATTTTTAGTTATTGTAAGATCGACATTGTCATTTTTTTCAGCCATAGCAAAAGTAGTATTCATTTTAGCTTATTTGGGGTATATAAAAAATGTGTCTTTGCTGAATAATATTTTAAGAGTTCTACAGTTACTAATGCCGATGTATGGGAAAGATAATCATGAAATCACATATTGTACTTGTCATAAAAGGCTCACTACTAGTGCACAGAAAGTTGTCACAAATTTAAAGTACTGCGTCATTATCATAATTCTTGTCAATTTGTAAAGGTGTAACAGAGATAATATAGTACCTTTATTATTTCAATGACGCTGAAAGTAGTTAAATTCGCTACACTCAAAAACAGCAATAGAAATATATAAATATTTTTGACATATAACAATAAACAAGGGAGTTGGTATTTCAAACCCAGAAAAGAGAACAATGCATGCCCTGGGTATTGGCGACAGGTCATTCTCATCTAGAACTAGATTATAACATTCTTTCTGCAAATACCAACGGAGACTGAGAAAGAAAAAAGAAAATGAATAGTCTCAACATAGAAGTTATTCAACTATAAATTTATAGAATTTTGGATTCTAAAGAAGCATTGAAAATTTCACAGACAAAGAACAGCACTGACCTCTCTAAAACTACATTATGGAAAAATTTAAGGGGAGCTGACCCTTCTTCTGCAAGCATGCACGTGGTAGAATATTATTTGTGAAAAGCTTTTAGAAGTAAATATTTACAGGAGATAGAGAAAAGAGTGAAACAAGTTACAATATTGTGTATATAGATGAACCATGGATAAAATCACACTATACTAATGAAAAAGAATGTCAATCTGTAGATGGAACTATAATGAGAATAGTACCAAGTAGTAAAGGACAACGATTGATAATGGCCCATGCAGATAACAGACATAATGGACGGTTAATGAATGGTGAACTTATGTTTGTTTCATAACCAGGACTATCATTTAGAGATGAATGTCCACATATTTAGAGAGTGGATTGAGAAAACTGCACTTCCGTCATTAGTTAGAATCTTCTGTCTGGTAATGGACAATCCTTTCTACCATAACACAGTGGCACTGGCAAAGTCCTAATATCAGCAAGTACTAAGGACGAGATCAAACTTTGGCTAACAAACGAGCAGATTCAATTTACGGAAAGGCGCCTTAAGCTGAATGGTTGTCACTTGTAAAGAATACATACACGACAAAGACTTTTCACATTGACAAAGAAATTCAGGAGCATGGTCATAGGTGTTTTAAGATAGCAACCACAACATTCACAATTAAATACTGCCGAGAGCCCTCGACAAATCTAAGAACAGACCAACAGGCAATAATTGAAGCCGTCAAACTATTGGATGAAAAGGGTTAAAGGATAACAGAATAGTGTTTCTGTGAGACTGCATGGAAATTTTACAGACCACAAAATAAAATTGAAAGGGAACTAATATACCAGCTAAATAAACTCTCAGACCACAATAAAATCACCAATCCAGTGTATTCCAGCTCACTGCGGCATACCTGGGAATGAATTGGCGGGTAGACTGGCCAGCGAGGGAAGACAAAGAGAACAATTCACCCACCCATTGTCACTGTCAGAAGTCAAGGCAAACAGCCAAAAAGAATATAAACAACAGTGGATAGAGAGAACAAACAGCAAATACCCACAGGACCCAATTAATAGACTAAATAGGAAACAGTATACCACAATTTTCCGCCCCAGAACAGGTCATTGCAGACTAAATGCACACATGCCTGAAGTGAAAGCAGCACAGACTGCACATGTCAGAGAGGACCCCAGGCTCCAGAACACATCCTGCAAATATGTCCACTGCACCAAGGCTTCTGTGAGAAGACCTGGCCCGAGGGAAAAAACATAAAAGATAAAATGGGGAACCATTGAGGACCTGCGACTGATGAGTCACTTCATGGATGCGGCCCATCTGGTGGCATAAAACAAACATACGAAACCGAATGCAAAGAAGAAGAAAACCCTATATAATGAGTTTGGGCAAAGGTTAAAGGACAGGTGGCAGGGGACAAAAAAACATTCAGACTATCAGATTTTTTAAAAGAAAAGCATATGTCGCCCTCTCAGACATTGACAAACTATTCTGGATTAATTGGGAGGACCATGTAATGAGCGAGGAAGACGATCATTGAAAGAAAGATGGTTTGTGATTCATTTAGTCGACAACAGTCATCAATCTATTTGAATCACCCTTTGTGGGTGTATATTTAAAGCAAACATTACATTAATTAATACATGCTTAAACTTCTCGTGTAGCGTGGAAAATAAAATTTAATTAAAAAGAAACACTGTCACATAAACATTAGTCATATAATTTTCTTTCAGGACACGTTTCTAAGTGAAAATTCATATATTATAAACATTAATGCACATTTATAAGGAAAAATTATTTACTTATATACCTTTAATAAATGAAGATATGTCTGTGGCTGTTAATTAACTGAAGTACGGTAAAATGTGTTTTGTGTATAAATAACTTTGGACCTCATTAAAAATAGCAGAAAACATCCGTTTTGATAAATACACTGTTGCAATCTAAATAATATTTCTGCATAATACATTTTCGTAATGAAAATAGGGCCAAATGCTCAAATTAAAGTGGCTAAGTTAAAGACTTATTAAGAGAATACATGTATTCCATCACATGGATTTATGAATGCACTATAATTATAGTAAGGGTGTGTATATAGTAGTGATAGCATGTTAGCCTATCTGTGAAAGATAATGTGTACTGTTTCTAATTAGTCACATATTGTTATCATTATCCTAACAGATTCAGCTGAAGATAAAACATTGTATATGCTAATAATTACTGACATGATTCTTCTATATGTCATGCAAGCTACTGATAGCTACTTTATGATTGGTTGTCAGATGCCATACAAGTTTATAGCTCCAGGTGTGAGGGTTTCTAGGACATATTTTTGTGTGTGTAAAAGGTTTGCCTCTCTGTATTCTACTGGTGGAGGCACATATCTTTCCATCCCGGGCCGTAGTCTTTCAGGCGATATCAGGATGTATTAACATGTGCTTCTGTGTGTACCTATGATAGTTATGGCCACCTCAGTGGTCAGTGCAAAGGAAGAGCCTCATCCCTGAGGGTGTGTGTTAGAGTTGTGTAAGAGTGCATGTGTGTAGGTAGGCCGAGAGAGCTGACGTTGTTGACATTGTGTTGAAAGACATATATACGTTCTATTCCAAACTCTTTATTATATTTAATTATTCATCATTACTTTTATAATGTTATCAATGACAAATTACACCCACAAAAAATATTTTAAATGTGATTTAATAAGAGCTTGTTTGTGATACCACCAATATCAAAATACGCCTTAGAGATGATGGATGGAAATGTCCAGCAGCAAGGCCTTACAGAATGAGAATTTAATGATTGACAACTCTACCAAAAGCAGAGTGCAGGCCCTTTATTGCTAGGTAGGCTAAATGTCTCTGGGGAAAAGCCTGGACAAACCCCAGAGCCACAACTTACCCAAGCCACATGAAGGAAACCACCCACACCACCACCACCAAGCTTACTACTAATAGCCAAATGAAAGTCTGGAGGGCTGAACAAGATAGACTCAGGACAGCACCTTCAAAGAACCAACCAGATGGATTTTCTGAACAAAATGAAAGTTCACACTGATCTGCCTATGTGAATACAAGGATTTCAGAATGTTTATATATATTTGTCATTTTAAACTTCAGTGGAGACCGCCCACCAAGAGCTCTAAGCTGCAGAGCGGTTGTGACAATGCTAGGGAAGATAGTCAAGCAAACTCTTCACCATTTCAGGGCCAGAAACTGATGGTAAATATGATATTACTTACCAGACTTAATTCTTCTGGATTCCCTTTGAACATAAACATTGAAATAAGTAATGCTCTCCACTGATTCTTGTTTTGGAATGTTGATTAGACTCCAGCTGCTCTTCAAAAGTTCTTCACAAGGTGTTCTTAGGCCTCCCCATTTTTCTCTCTCCTATGTGTTCCTTTGCTGGTTATATTGTTTGGTCTATTTATGGTGTCTTCTATTATTTTATTCATCTTTACTTTCTCTCCAACGTCGCATGCATTTCAGCATTTTAAAAATAGATTGACTTTGCATAGGAGCACGACCTTGCTGTTTTGAGAATTTGAACTTGATAAGTTTGTGCTGTTAGTAATATGTAATGTCACTAACTGCTTTGGATCCTCTCCTCCCCCTGCCAGATCTGTATTTATATCTGGCAATATAACATGAAGTATGTGGAAGAAATGTCTGTTACCGAAGACCTACACTCTGAGTGTCATATTCTTAGATGTTTCCAAATCATGCAGCAAGGTTGATTTTACATTAGTATAGAACAGTCTAGTTATATAACATCTTCTGCTTAGATTTTTGGGCAATGACAAATCACTTTGTGTGCATTGTCTGTATAATGTTTGTCTGCTGAAGCTAAAAATATGGTATCCATACAAATTTGAAGGTCGGCAGTCATATTCGTCTTTTGCTTACAAAATTATAATGTTTACTGTATGAAGGGACATGCTCTATCGACTAGACTTAATCATGATGCAAACAGTCACTGGCCACTCCACTCGATGTGAATCTGGGCTTATCTGAGCATGTGAAGCCTGGACTTGGCTGACTATGCAGATGAAATGATTCGTTGGCTCAACAGATAGGAAGGCGAGTTGCAGTGATGTGGCGAGGAACACACAGAGCATGGGAAGACACTCAAAACACCATAGTGACTTTTTTCACTTTGTTATAGCATACACATTTCATGCCAGATTATGGATAAATAATATAAGAAGCTTTAATTAATTTCATCTGAGATTTATTGAAAATATACATACAATACACACTAACAACCCTACAGACAGTCAAACAACTAATGAGGACTGCGAACAAAGAGGCCTGGCTGAATATATGGGAAAAACTGGGAGAGAAATCTACAAACATGGCCATCCCAAAGATATCAACCTACTGAAAAGGAGAGACCAAAGCACCGTTTTCTGACTTCGCACTCAACACATACAACTTAACAGTCACTTGAACAGAATCCAACCAGAACATACTCCAGAGTGCCGGCTGTGCACACATCCTTATGAAACTGTTGAACATTATCTTTTTGAATGTCCAGTGCTTGCCGGTGTTAGGAAAGAGCTTCTTCCTCCCAAGGCCAGACAAATGGAACACTTTATACAGAACTAAACAGCAGCTTACAAACACTTGCAGATACCACTATATGGCATTGGGCCAAAGGGCAGGAGCCAACCAACCATTGAAAATATTAGTTATGAAATGTGGTATTCTACAGCCAGTTTCCACAATTTTGCCATTCATCTACTAGTTCAGTCTCTCAAAATAGAAATTAATCAAAAGCACCCATTGCAGGCCTATGCTCGCAGATGAGCAAGAAGGATTAAATCAAGACTAGTCAAGTTTCTTGGACATAAAAATGTTACTTAAGACAGGTCAGAATTCAATTAATTTTTTTTAAAACAATGAAGATTTATTGCTCGTAACTATGTGCACTATCATATTTCATCTTTAAGACAGCTATTATGGTTTTTGTTCTTTTTTCATATGGGTTCACATTTATTGCTCTAGTATTATTGAACATAATACAATTTGCCCATAAGAAAGCTTACTGTTGATTTTTATTTATTTGGCTTTTCAGACTGGCCCTATGCAGACGCCAAATCCTTGGATGAGGGAGTCAGTGTTTCAGACGCCTTACTGTACTCCAGGTGCTCAACGTCAGACTCCAGCTCGTATGGCCGGAGCTAGACTTCAGACCCCTTTGCGAACTCCAAAGAGTGTGCGTAGAGGACCTGAAGTAACACAAGATGAAGGAAGAATACTTGGAACTCCAGATTATTTGGCTCCTGAGATCTTGTTACAGAACCCTCATGGTAGATTTTTTTTGTACCCAACTAATATTTCCAAATTAACCTTTTGCTTTACAGATTACAAAATTAATTCTATTTCCTGTATATCTGCATAATTTTTTGGCGCGTCATGCTCCAACGTGGTTGTTAATTTTGAGAACCTCTATTTTTTTTTTGGGGGGGGGGGGGGGGGGGATTTTTCTTTTTGTATGTGTGTCTAGAGACATATATTAATAAAGAACTTGTTGGTTTTATTGTGTGTATGTTAGTTTCTGAAATACAAGAATATGAAGGTGATAGTCTTGAAAAATAGCACAAGCAAATAGACTCCCCCAATAGCGGGGTCCCTTAGTTAGAAAAGCGAAAAAAATTCACCTGAAAATATACTAATACTACTATCGATGTTTACTGTGAAGACTATGTTTGTCACCTCGACTATAAATGTAATTATTGTACACAAACAAACTAAATAGATCTACCTCAGAAAAATCTGTTGCAGAAACTTATCAAAGCAATGAAGGTTTGGTAAAGGTAAACTAAGAATTTATCAACACCTAAACTCTACTACTGTGTTAGTATTTCAATAAGAAGTGAAAATGGACAGATAATCTGATGTAATTTGAATTAAAGTCCGTATATTCAACCTGTATGGCCCACCCAACAAAGACCTGTCGCTCTCGAGTATGGAAATAAAGGACTCCAGCTGCCTAGTGGTTGGAGACTTCAACAGTCACTCGGAGAGATGGAGATATTCAGATACAGACAGCCGAGGTGATGAAGTGGAAAACTGGGAGATAGACACAAATCTCTATCTTATCAATAGGCCGGACGACAGCCCTAGCTTCTATTCTAGAACAAGGCATACCACTTCCACTCCAGACTTGGCCTTCTCCACGGGGGATATTCACCACAAAATAGATCGTCAGGTGCTCGACCAATTGGCAGGTAGCGACCACAGGCCAATTAGGCTAGAAATAGATATGGAAGTAGGCCGCCAGGAAATAAAACCACTGCCACGTTGGAACTATAGACGAGCTGACTGGGACAGATTTGCAATGCTGACAGATGGACTGTGTGAAACCATCAACACACGAAATAACAATATGAAACCTATGGTGGAAAGCCTAAGCAAAGCAATACTGCAAGCAGCCACCGAAACCATCCCAAGAGGGGCAAGGAAAAACTACAAGCCATATTGGAATCATGAACTGCAGAAAGCGGAGTATGAAATCTCAAATGCTAGGAACATGGCAGAGAGAGAGCAATCTATGGAAGCAAATATCGCCCTCAAGGCCATCACTATGAAATACAAAAGAACACTGAACCAAATAACAAGAGACAGCTGGAAAAACAAAACAGAAAGCCTCAATCTAGATAAAGAAGGGAACAAACTATGGAATTTAGTCAGAGCCATGAATGACGAAACACCATCAAATAAACAAATTACCATCAAGCAGGGCGACAACATGCTTAGTGGAAAAAAAGCAGCAAACACCTTTATAGAACATTATGCCAGAGCAAACCACATTGATGTCCCTACAGACATTAGTGAAGAACAAAAGAGCCACGACAACATCAATAGGGCACCAGAGGAGCACATGCTGGCAAATACTAACAATTAATGAAATGGAAGAGGCCATGAGAACTTTAAAGAAAAAGAAATTGCCCGGAAAAGATGTTGTAACAAATGAAATGCTGATGGGGTTGGACCAAACATCAAAGAGGAAGTTACTATCAGTCCTGAACCAAAGCTGGAAAAGGGGAATTGTACCGTAGGCATGGAAAGAGGCTGTACTTATACCAGTACCAAAGAAAGAAAAAGATAGAGCAGATCCAAATGGATACAGGCCCATCAGCCTACTGAGCTGTGTAGGTAAGCTGATGGAGCGTATGATAAACACCAGACTGATGTGGCACCTGAAAGAAAAACACATTAATTCCACAGCAAGCAGGATTTAGATAACACAGATCCACTGAGGACCAGATCACTCTCATAGCCCAGGAAATAGAGGATGCTTACCAAGAGAAAAAGCATACAGTAGCGGTTTAGGTAGATCTAGAGAAGGCATTTGACAAGGTGTGGAAAGAGGGACAAAGTCAAGCTACGAAGAAGTGAAGTATCTGGAAAAATGTACAGATGGATCAGCCACTACCTCGAAAACAGAACAGCCAGAGTTCAAGTACAAGGGCAGATGATCAAAAAGGTGACACTGGAGCAAGGAGTACCCCAAGGGGGAGTACTGTCACCCACACTTTTCCTGGTGTATATAAACATCACAGAGAATATACCAAGAAGAATCCACAGCTCCATGTTTGCAGACGATCTGGCTATGTGGACCTCTGAAAAAAATCTCACTGTAGCAAACAATCGGATGCAGCAGGCCCTAACATCATTGGAGGAGTGGGAGAACTCATGGCTGGTCAAAATAAACGAGGAAAAAACATGCACGATATTCTCGCTTTCAAATAAACCACAGAACACCAAAATAAGTCTTAACTGCAAATATCTGGGGCCAAATGACAACCCAAACTATCTGGGAGTCACATTTGATCGGCGCATGACATGGAAAAGTCAGATCGAGAGAAACCGAATGAGAGCCAGACAAAGAATGGCAATCATGAGGAAACTTGCTGGCACAAGCTGGGGAGCAGATGAAAGAATACTTAAGAAACTGTACATTGGAAGAGTGAGACCAGTTCTCGAGTATGGCATTGCGGTATGGACAACAGCAGCAAAGGCGAACTTTGATAAAATTAGCAAACTTCAAAACCAAGCTATGAGAGTTATAACAGGAGGCATGAAGTCAACGCCAATTGTAGAACTTGAAAAGATTACAAATCTGCAATCCATGACCGACAGAAGAGACTGCAGAGCCCAGCAGCAAGCAGAGAAATAAAAAGGCTGACAGAATCCAATGCATCAGAGACTAAATAGATTTGGAAATGGGAAAACTAAAGCGGAGAAACTTTGCAGAAATAGCCAAAGCAAAAATGAGCGAAGACCCTATGAACACCGTAACAACACCAAAGCCCATCCCTACTGTACGCAAACCCACATGGAAGCAGCATATCATTCCGGAGGTGGTAGAAAATATACCAGGTATTGGAAACAAGAACAGCCAGACTGAAAAAGAAAGAAGAGACATAACCCTGAGGTACATAGCGGAAAACTACCCAAGCGTGGACTGGACCCATGCATACACCGACGGTTCTGTAACAAACACAACACAGAATGGAGGTTCAGGGGTATTCCTGAGCCTACCAAATGGTAGAAAAATAACACTGTCAGTTCCAACTGGAAAATTCTCAAGCAATTTCAGAGCAGAGGCACTGAGGGCTGCAGTAGAAGCAATGCTCACAGGCGAAAGCAATGAAAGCCAGATAGTCCTGTTCACAGATGCCCTGGCCGTGGTCACCACTAAAAAGCCAGAAAAATACTGAACTTAATGATTTAAGAGCAGTACTCTTGTCAACTATGCCAGCAGTCTGCACCAAAAAGAGTAGTGGTACAGTGGGTTCTATCCCACCGTAACATCCAAGGCAACGAGGAGGCAGACAGACTGACCAAAGAAGGTGTAAGACTACCACAACCAGATTGTAGTGTGACCTACGAAGAGTCGAAAAGGCTTATTAGAGGCAGATACATGGCCAAATGGGAAACAGAACACACTGGCTACACAAAAAATGATGCCTACTACCAGCTGAACAGAAGAGAGCAGGTCGTGGTCTTCAGACTCCGCACAGGCCACAACAGACTTGAGGTACCATCTATTCAATAAATTGAAGATAGGTGGCACTGACGAATGCTCGTGTGGCACAGGGAAAATGACCGCTGAACATCTGCTGCAAAATTGCCCGACATACGAGGACCAGAGAAAGCACATGTGGCCATCACCAGTGGCAACACTAGACAAGCTCTATGGCAGTGTTGACAGCCTCAGGATGACAGCTGCTTTCTTCGAACAATTTCAGGTTGACGTCTGACAGCGTACGAAGAAGAAGAAGAATTGAAGTCACTCTATAAAACTTGCATTTTAATTTAATTCTATTTCTTTCTAGGTTTTGCTGTTGACTGGTGGGCTTTAGGTGTCTGCCTGTATGAGTTCTTGACAGGCCTTCCTCCATTTAATGATCAAACCCCAGAAGCTGTTTTTGAAAATATCCTAAACAGAAGTAAGTTGTCTATAGCCATATTTTCACTCAGTTACTTGGTAGATAATTTTTCAATAGATGCTATCTGCATGTTAATAATTTGTTAGTTATTTGAAAAGAGGTCTCAAAAGAATTTTTGAGTTATTCAATAGATATCTTTATGTGACCAATCTTTGAATTATTTCAATAAATGTCATTGTCTGAATAATTTCAGAGTTATTTAATTAGATGTCACTTCAATGTCAGTAATGTTTTAGTTGTTTTTTAATTTTCAAGATATCACCTGGCCCGACGGAGAGGAAACGCTTAGTGAGGAGTCAAGGTCAGTGATTGAGAAATTGCTTACCGATGATGCTGACAAAAGACCTGCAGCAAAAGGTAACACTGAATACTTAGGTGATTTGGAGTTTGTTGGTTTTGGTATAAAATGGTATATTTGTGTTGATCTGTTTGGTAATGACAGAATTGGAAGATATAGGGGTAATAAAAATGCAGTTGTAAAAGAACTGGGTGAATTGCTAAATAACTCTATCACTGGTTTAAAAGAGTTGTGATATAGTACATCCTGGCAAAAAAAGAGATTGCCAGTCGGTTAGGAAGGTGAAATGCTGCTTTCTTCTTCTTCTTTGTTCGTTCGTTCTCAATCTCTCACTACCAAACCCTGAAAGGGCTTAAGTAGCAGAATGTAGTCCAGAGAACGGAATGCGTTGTGTCGTAGTTTACAGCTTGACTGCGATATTTGCACCTTTCAGTCCAACACTACTGACTTCATCAAGCATTTTTTGAGTACAGGGTTAGCATTCCGTCTTTGATACCTTCTCCTTAGCCAGTCTGCCCTGCTGTAGCCTGTTATCCAGGATCACAGCGTGGAGGTGTAGAAGGGTCTTGGCAGCTATGGTTCGCTGGCCCTGACGCTAGCAGTCAGCTATGGTTCGCTGACCACTGCAGCTCATGCGCTGCTCAGCATCTTGATCCCAATAGCTGCTTTAACTTGACACATTTAGAGCTGAAGGAAGGGCTTATGAGGATTAGATATATAAGAGAGTGAACATAGGGTGATCTTTAGTAGACATCACTCAGGTAACAGCATACTGAGACACCATCTATTCAACAAACTACAGATAGGAATTGATATTGAGAGAAGTGCACAGAATATGAGGAATAGGGAAAGCACTTATGACCATCATCAGTTGAAGTGCCATCTCCACATCGAAGGTTGGTTGGTCAACTCAGTTCAAGGGCAGTTGTTTGAGGTTTATGTTTACTCTGACCATATTATATTAGAAACTTTTTCTTGATTTGTCCAGACTGCTAGATTTCCTTTTTTTCTTGATATGCATCATCTATCTTCTGTGATACATATGTCACCTGATCTTTGGTCGATGTTTCTATGAAAACCTGCTTGCTGAGGGATAAGAAAGTTTTTGGATTCTGTTAGTTTCCCCACGCAACTAAGTCTAATAGGTCTGTAGTTCCCTGGCTTCATGTTGTCCTTTTCATGTTTAAAGATTGGAATAGCACTTAGTTTCTCTCTCGATGGGGGACAGTTCCTTGTTTCCAGCTTGTGTTAAAAATGTGTAGCTGTTTGTTCTTTGCTATTTCTCTCCTGTTAGAGAGCATTTCATTAATAATGTCGTCCTTTCCTGTGGCTTTTCTTTTGAGCTTACTACTGGCAGATTCTAGTTCTTTCTTACTGATGTTTACCATCAATGTTCTCAGGCACGAGCATTTGGTGCTTCATGTGGTTTATTTCTCTCTTAATATACCTTTTTATGTCTGGAAATTTAGTGTTTCTGCTTGTTTTAGACTAGAAAATCTGCTTTTTTTGTTGTTGATTAGAACATTTACTTTATTTTCAATCACAAT
This sequence comes from Ariolimax columbianus, assembly GCA_036924085.1. Classification (NCBI taxonomy): domain Eukaryota; kingdom Metazoa; phylum Mollusca; class Gastropoda; order Stylommatophora; family Arionidae; genus Ariolimax; species Ariolimax columbianus. Next base: position 39,035,355 of record JAVGWX010000004.1, on the reverse strand, counting down.
TATTGGCTTATTGCTGGTTTCAACACTTAAGGCCTTTGTTAGCTTTCAGAGCTTCTTGCTTCCTTTCAAAGTTGAGTGTTTCTGTATGAATGTGCCAGCTTTTCCTGCATTCTTGATTGATGATTTTCATATATCTAACCGCCTTAAGTGGGATACTTTCTTGATTTGGATAAATTTTTCTCTTTCTCTTGCCTCTTTTAGTTGAACTTTGAGTGACCAATACAGTATTTAGTTTCTTCTAGCGTCTAATATGGTGACGCTAACAGTTGATACTTTTAAAAGTAGAAGACAAGATGGTTTCTATGCCATACAGTAATGACAAGGGCACATAACGCCTTATCACTCTAATTTTTTAATAGTTACTTGTTTGGATGTCAATATATTTTATTTTATTTTTTTTTGCGTTCGCCTTATTTCTCTAATCCCCAAGGGGGTGTGCGTTGCACTGCGGTTTTTATTTTGTGCCCGTCGGCCCAGTGCATCCGACTTCAGCATGCATTTTATGTAAGGGTCTGCTTCCTCCTGCATTCATTTTCTAAGGGTTTGCTTCCCCGTGGTAACAGCCGGTGCTGTGATGGGGATTGAACCCAGCACCTTCGGATCGTGAGCTGTGCCACTTAACCACTAGGCCACGCCGTCCCCTTGGATGTCAATATATGATTCATGTTGATGTAGACAGACTTTACATCCTTATTTAAGAAAATAGTTAAAAGAATCTGGGATAGAATGCCTTATCACTCTAATTTTATTAATAGTTACTTGTTTGGATGTCAATATATGATTCATGTTGATGAAAACAGACGGCATCCTCATTTAAGAAAATAGTTAAAAGAATCTGGGATAGAACGCAGTAGCAACAAATATAGAAACCCAGAAAAAGTCAGGAACCCTTTCCCTTATACAGGAAAATGATTACACCCTCGCGCCATGCTGCGGGCACTTGGTCAGTATGTCACACCGTTGCGAAGAGTTGGTGCAGAGTGATGGTCATTGGGTTTTGTGCAAACTTTAATAACTCTGGCACAATATTGTCAGGGCCTGCAACTCTGCCATTCTCTATTGTGTCCGGTGAATTAATATTGTTGAATCTGTTGTCTGAGGAGACAGCATGGTATGTTGTCCAGTTGGCTTTCTTTTGTCTGCGTTTTTATTGTTTTTCTATGGTAAGAAGTATAAGATTCTGGTTGCTTCCACTGTCTTCCGGGACTTTGCATGTGCAAATGTTTATAATGTCAAATGATACCATGATGAGGTCAGGTCTGTTGGTTGTGCATGTACTTTTGTGCAGGAGAGTGGGTTCTGTCTTTGTATTCTGTTTTAAGATCACATTGAACGAGTTGTAGATTTCCTCTGCCTCTTTTGTTGTATGTTTTATAACCTCTTGATGGTGAGTGGACATTAAGTCTCCAGCTATTGCTGTCTTTTTAATGTAATATCTTCAAATTTAATATTTCCTGTAAATGTTAGTGATGCAGTTAACATATATGGTTGTTGTTTCGAATGCCCACAATGAGTAGGTTACTCTTATGTGCGCTCTGAAAAGGGTGTTAAGTGACGGGTTGCGGTAGCTTTCCTGACATCTCGTGCATGCTGATGAAGGTGGACCCAGGTGGTTGTGCTATGCTTGGCTTCATCTGTGTGTTGCTCACTACTATGGAGATCATGTCGAACCTCGCCTTGTTAGCCAGGATTACCAACGTTTCCAGGATTACCAACGAGGAGGTCAGGTGAGGGTCTTGGCCAGTATATTTCTCCTGACCCTAGCTAACATTCTCTGATCAGTGTGTTTTACCTGACTAGATGTTAACCTCATCGTCCCAACATATATGTTAAATTTATTTCTATTGATCCAATAGCAGGCTTCATGCAAGTCAATGTCGATACCATCGGAGATGTTTCATACTTCTGCTTCAATGTAAACGTTTTTTATTGAGTGTCATCAACCCTTGGCAGTTCTTATATTCACACAGGTACTCAAGTGTACCCATTGATGTTGATATGCTTTTTGATTGGAATGTTTTCCAGAAGTACTGCAATGTGAACTTTGTTGTCATTTTTTGAGAGCGGTTCTTACTTCTTGTTTTGTATAGTTGAAATATTTAGTTGTACTATGTTTACGTTCACAGTAGTACATTGAAGCTCGTTTGAAGAATGGTCGGTTGTACTTGACATTTTAGTCCTAGGTTGTTCTTGTGACTTTTCTCTCTTCCACAACTTACTGAATTGGGGTCAAGAGCTCCATCCCTCCACTCAAGACATTCCATTCTGTCTGAGCATAGGGTTGAAAGGTAGATTTCTGGTCTTTGACTCACTGGAGTAGAAGGGAGTGGCTTATTGTGCATTCTCCATCATCAAGAGGCGTCTTTAAATATGCAAGGCTAAATCACTGTACCCTGGCTTTGGTCTGTCCCAAGGGAATATCATAACCTGCACACAGCCAGCTCCAACTCTGCTCTCGGGCCATCTAACCATTACTTGGTGTTTGTTCACACATCCTATCAGGCAGATATCTGAGTTTGGAGTTCATGTTCCTTCCCAGGCCAAGTGTAAAGCTGAGTACTGATTATGTCACATGACAAGGAAATCAGAATATTTAGCAACTGTTGACTGCCTACCTGCAATGCAGCAGAGAGTTTTAAAGTCAGAAATTTCCATTTCTATATAACTTTCTCTGACCAGAGCAGTCTGGTTTTAAGATACCAGATAGTCATACCTCACCTTTGTCCTGTAACTAAGAACAACAGGTTCCTTTTTGTGAAGGCTAAGAGTTGGGCTTTTGTTGTCAGTTGTGCTGTGCCTGATGAGGAAGCTTTTAGATAGAATTAAGAGCTCATCCTCAAATCCACTCTGCCTATGACAGCATTTCTCTCCTCCCTCTCCCTGCTGGCGCCCCCTCCCCACCCAAAATGTATTAACCCCAATAAGGCTTAATTATTTTGTATAATAGTATACCTATCTTTTTAAGAAGAAAAAGAAAAGAATGGATAACAGAACACTTCGATATATTTAGTAAAGAGGGATATGGATGTGTGTGGCACGCTGTTTGATTTTATGTGTTGTAGGTTGATAGAAACTTGTCTCTTAAGTTATTTGAGCATTACCAGATTATTCATGAAATATGGAGTTTTGTATGATGTATGTAGGTCAATGTTGTTTCTGTGAGCTTATTATTCTTGACATGTATACCATTTGTGTTCTAGAGCTCAAAGCAATGCCATTTTTCTCCTGTGTTGACTGGGCTAACTTGCTGAAAGTAGATGCCCCATTTGTCCCACAACCTGAGGATCACATGGACACTACCTATTTTGAACGTAAGTGACAACTGACTGATAATATTCATGAATAACTTAGTAAATAAAGCAGTGACATCGTTCATGAAGACTTAACCCTACCAGACCTGAGGCCCAGAACCTAACTGTCCCCTATACCTGGGCTCCTGAGTATTAAAGAGAGAAAACCAACATGATATAGAAAAATGTTAGTTACATGCAAACAGGTGGTTAGAATAAGATGGAACTAGGAGACATTGTAGAAAATAGGTCTACCTTTCATCTAGCGCCAATATTCCACCTTTGTGTGCCAATCCACCCAGCAGGATGAACCTAGATGTCCCCCATCAGCTGTTTGAGGGACACGCCCCCCCTTCTCTTACTATCGATCTAGATCTAGATCTATAAGGTACTATCGATCTAGATCTATAAGGTTCAAGATTCTCCTCATCACTCGAGCTCTCATCTGTGTCACTTGAACTGGAAATGCATTTTTGATGAAATTCTGACTCCTCAGAGTCTGAATCAACCAAAGTATTGATCACCTGTTGGACTGTCATAAGCCTAGACCTACTTCGCTTTCCTTTTGAAGTGCTTGGTTCATCAGCCACTCGTTTCATTGTGAATTTTCATAATTTTTTCACGTTAAACCACACAAAGTCAATTCAAACATGGGGGCAGACATTTGCAATGGCTAACCATGAAGTTTGACCACGATTGGCTGGTTATTTTTAGATTGTGACGCATTTTTTTCACGTACTACCCAAAGTATGAAAATTAGGTCCAGCGGTATAGCGGCAGATTTGGAAATTACAGAAAAATGGGTACAAGCGGTCTGGTAGGGTTAACACTTGGAAAACATAAACATTTAATTAATTGGCCATGTGATCATAGTGTCATCACTGCAGCTGTGCTCTTTACATGAAGTAAATCCTAAGTGATGTCCTTTCGTGTCGAGCGCCAACAAAGCTGCTGATCTAATTCGCTCCTAAATCATGTTTTTTTTTATCTTTGTGTCTACAATTGCGGTTTTACAGATTCTTCTAACGTGTTTTATGTGCATTTTTTCAATGGACTTGTGCCCATCAAAGCGCTGCGATGTATTTCAACCGACATATTACAGATAAAGTCGAATATAGAATACATGAGCGATTAAAAGCAAATGGTCAAGATTAAAATGAGACCGGAAAAAGAATACTGGAAGGCATAACCTTCAGAGTGAACCTGTGACGTCATGCTTGAGTAGACAGGGAGATCATGGAAAAATTCACAATGTGCATGGAGAGGTATGGGCTCCGCCAAATGTAAAACGGTCCAAGACACACAGATATTGCAGAAAACATTGAGGAAAAAATCAGAAATGCACCAGCCACCTCAATACACAACAATGACAATCATACCACTGAGGTTAACTCATCCAGACGGAAGATTCAATATGCTGGCACAATACTAGTGGAGTGGTGGGAACTGATCCGACAATCTGCAGGTTATGGGACTGATGATGATAACAGGAAGTACTTAGCACTTGGAAAAATTAACATTTAATTTACTTGGCCATATCATCATAGAGATCACTACAGCTAGGCCCTAAACTGGAAGCATGTATCCAAGAACTAGCAGTGACAGTTTCTGTAACAATCACTTTACATGATGTGCTTGTTAGTCTCTTGCAAAAATCTCTTTAGTCACCTTTTACAATATGCTTAGAAGGTTACAGTAGTCTTAAACTTTTCCTCTCTGGGTACCACTCAAGTATACACCAAACAGAAAAGAAAGTGAAATTATAGGCAGTCTGGAATGATTGTTTCAATCTCTAATTTGTTGTTTTGTGTATGCTATTGCAGATTGTTCAAAATACTTGTCTTTGTGGTTATTGTCTTGAATTTGCTTACAAATTTTCTTGTAAATTTAAAAGAAAAATGAATTTATATTAGTTTTCTGGGTCGGAAGATGCATCACAGCGACTCATAACTGGCTGGTTGCATCCGGGTCAGCCAACCAGAGCTTCCTTCTCTATTGGCATTCGTTGTGAAATGGATGTTTGTGACGTAGTTTACAGCAAGGCTGCAATATCTGTGCATTTTGGCCCGTCACATCCGATGTCAGCAAGGTATTTTTAGGACTGGGCTTGCCTTTCCTTTTCAATCCCTAATCTCTTAGTCAAACTGCATGGTTGCAGTCTGTTTCCAGGGCTGTCCCCCTAGAGGCGGAATAGGGTCTTGATCAGTTATGGGTCCAATTGCCAAACTATATATATCTGTTATAAGTTTCTTGGCAGGTGTGCATTATGTTAGGTTGCCATTACTTTCCATACATGGAGAAGCAATCATGCCAAGAAAAAAACAACCTGTGTTTGTCAAACTGGACAGTGAAATTCGTACCTTGTGCATTGGAATTGTGAAACTAAGTTTCACCCTTAGGCAATATTTTATTTTAAAATAAAAGAGCATATAATTAGTTTAAATGCTTTACTTATTAATTTGAAGGGAAAGATTAACCACTTTCAAGGCATGGAAATAAACATGATTGGTTTTATTTCATGGAATGCAACACTAAGTAATTGTTATTATTATCTTTAAAATTAATCTTTTCATATTTCAGCAAAAAATGCAGTGAGAAACTTGGTGCTATCAGCTGTGAACATGTAATACAACTCTTCAGTCTATTCAGATTTTTTTTGGAAGGACAGTCTAGAATTTGCTGTGACTCTGAAGAGCTGTTTTTTTAAACAAATAAAACTGCAAACAGTGTGGATTGAGTAAATTATGAAAAGTCATCCCTTCTTTGACAAGAAAACCCCTATTTGGAAATTAGTTAAATAAAGATAGAATGATTGCTTAGTTATATTTTCTGACTTATTTAGTATATCGTATGAAAGTGAGATCCTTTCTTATTAAAGTGATTTTAATAAAAAGGAAAAATTGACTGAGAAAAACCATGATTTTAGAACAACCAATTTAGATGTATAGGTATGTTCAGATAGTCAACAAGGGTTGTGATGCAGAATCCAGGTCATTATTGTTCACAAGAGTCAACAATTTTTTCTTTGTTTTTTTAGAAACTCAAGTCTGTTGTCTGGGTATCCACCATGAGCACATTTTCCAGAAATTCAATCGATCATGCCGTAGGCTAAACTATGCGAACACCCTATTGCAGTTAATACAGTCTATCATTTCTCACTTGTCATTACAAATGCTCTCTGGAGAGGACAATGTCCTTAAGAAAATTTGTCACTCAGTTATGAGCCACTTTACACGACAAACGTTTCTCACCATAAACATGAAGCATTTCCTTATGAATATCCTTTGCGAAATGTGCCCCAATAAAATGCACAACAGCACGCAATATTTAAACAAAAATTGTATACTCTGTGAGCATGGACACTTTTTTTTGTACCTGAGCTGTATAAGTGCATGCATCACATAAGAGTCTGCTACCTACAGTAATCGCAAAGCTGAATTTTGCTGTCACTTAATGACACCTTTACAAACTGCATTTTTCAGCTATCCCATATCAGTTTGTGACAATACTTACTGATGTACCTTGTATATTTTTGTTTATGTGCTTATTATAACTGTTATTATGTTATGTGATAATAGATTACCTTTACTGTCATTTGTTGGTCGATGTAAGACGACACCCAGCCTACGATTTCTTGTCTTTTGGTATGTGATAAAAATAGAAACACTCCATTTTGTGAGAGAATGGTATATATAGAAAGAAGATTACTGAAGGACACAGGTGTTTTACAAAAGAATGTTTAAGACTAATTTACAATGTGCTGAAGGAATCCAATGACCATAGAAATCTTATTAAACAGATCAGAAATAAACAATTCACACTTTTTTTTAGGTAAAATTATGGGGGGGGGGGGGGGGGGGAAGACATTTTAATATTACAGCTTGGAAAAGAGTTGACAGACATTAGCAGCAATCTTGAGTGGAAATTGTGAAGATCAAAGATTTTCTACACCAACTGATAAGAAAAATGTACATGTAGGCACTTGGTTATGGCTTGGTCTTGTTATATGTTTTGATTCTAGAGCGTTGGAACAGATATATCATTTGTTGACAGTTTTGGTGATATCTCGTCCTGCAATGACCCACCAATTTACCATCTCTTCCTACAATGACCCACCGATTTACCATCTCTTCCTACAATGACCCACCAATTTACCATCTCTTCCTACAATGACCCACCAATTTACCATCTCTTCCTACAATGACCCACCAATTTACCATCTTTTCCTACAATGACCCACCGATTTACAAAGTCTTTTAATGTGATTGTAAACAAGTTATCCAAGAGGACTTCATTCACTTTTTCCAAAATATGTTTTCTGTAATTGTATGTGTAATATTTAAAACCAGGAACCCCAAAGAACAATGTCTCCCAGGTACACATTAATTTCTTATTAAAATATTTATTTTCTTGGAAACTAAAAAAACCTCATGTTTGAACAAAAATGGCTTGGTGTTTTGTAATAATGTACGTGGTTTGTTCAGTTTATATACACCTCAGAATATGTTTTGCTTCTAGAGCGTTGGAACAGATATTATATCATTTGTTGACTATTCTGGTGATATCTCGTCCTGCAATGACCCACCAATTTACGAAGTCTTTTAATGGGATTGTGGACAAGTTTATCCAAGAGGACTTCATTTACTTTTGCCAAAGATCAACACAATCTTTGTAATCAAAATATGCTTTCTGTAAGTATTTGTGTATAAAATTCAAACCCAGGAAACGCAAAGAGCAATCTCTCCCAGGTACAAATTTATTTCTTATAAAAATGTTTATCTGGAAACTAAAAAAAACTTTGTTTGAACAAAAGTATCTGTTGATAATGTGTACATGTTTTTACCATTCTTATTATCCATAACAATATGTACTTATAAGCCTTTTTGGTATTGTTTATTAACAGTAGTAAACTATCACACATTAGTGCCTTGTGTATATACTAAATTTATTGAAGATTGTAAACGTTTAATCTGAACAAATTAATACTTTTCTATATTTGTGCTTGCAGTGTGTCTGGACTAATAGATGCCCAGACTATAGAATATTATTACCTTTGATATGAAAGTTCTGAGGGAGAAAGTATGTGGCAAGCATGGACAAAATGGCACATATTTGACACTTGTTTTGTTTACAAAATACAAGACATGAAGGGTAATGAAAAGGATTGGCCATTAACAAAACAAGATGGAAGATAGATAACCAAAGAAAGGATAGCTTGATGTAGCATTGGCAAAGAAACAGTGTGTGCAACTGTCAGGTGATTGACTAGAGCACTTACTGAATCTCTTATGATGCTTATCAACTTTTTCTCTCTTGTATTGTATTCTGAAAAAAGATTTAAATATGTTTTATTATTTATTTTAAAATTCTTGTTCATTGTTTACTTGACTGTGTACTTTGTCTTGATTTTGTGTGGGTTTTTTTGTTTTTCTTTAAGCATATCTGTCCTGTTGTATTGAACTGATCATTAATTTATTTGGTTTATAAAATAATCATCTTGGCAATCTTTTTCTTCAAAATTTGTTCCTTAGAATTTCAGTTTTACTATTTTATGAATTAAAGAATATTCCTGTAATTTTATTTTCATACTTTAAATTATGTTGTTTTTTTTTACCTTTGTTGGCTTTAAAATGTCGTCGTGTTTTTCTGCTGGTCTCTTATTTCTAGACCAGAAAAAGTCTTCATACAATGTTTTTTGTTCATACAAGGTTCTTTCAGTAGTATCATTCGTGTGGCCTTCCATGTGTTAACTACTTTAATGCATTATATTTAATCGTTTATATTATTCTGTACTTCATATGCCTTCAAAATATATGTAGTTTTGTGAATCAGAAAACTATTTGTCTTGTGCACATTAAGAGGGAACCAATACTTACTTTTCCCATACACTTGTGCTGTTAAGTACTGTGGGGAGCTTAGCTTAGCCTCAGGTTGCCTTTCTTTAGTCGTGAGTGTTGCATCAGTTTGTTGTAACCTGTAATGTATGATTTCTTTTATGTCATCTATCCATTTGAGCTTCCTCGTATCTTGTAGCCACCAAATCTGTTTTATAAGCATGCAGCTGTAGTTCATCAAGTAGCATTCTCATGAGATGACTGGACTATCGTATTATCTGTCTTGAAATATTTGTAATGTTCTCATTGTGACGTCAATGACTTTTGTTAGACATTTCATTTCACACATTGTAATTTTCCTCTCCTGTGCCTTGGATAGAGACCAAGTTAGTACATTGGTAGGACAGAGTTGGTATATAAATATACTGTTATCAGTTGTCACTTTATTTGTCAAACTGATGCTTTCCGATTGATATTTCAACATGCCTCATTGGCTACGAAAGACCTAAGTTTGACAGAAAGGTATATAGACATGTCACCAAATATGTGGTACAGAGAATGCAAGTGTGGATAACTTGCTTCCTCCAGGTGTTATTAGTGAAGAAGATTATTTTCATTCGGGTTCTCTTGGATGTATAAAGAGCAGATACAAGTATTCATGAAAACAAGAGCTATCATCATGTGATATATTACCGATAGAGACAGATTTATGTGTTTTGACTGTGGTACATACTGATAGATTATTTTCTGTCTTGATTAATTATTTCTGTGCTCTGATGGTACAAGCTGTTAATTGCATAAAATCAATTTATTTGGTCAAGGGCTGCTGGCATCAATACAGTTTTAAAAGCCTTATAAACTGCACCACACTAAAAACTTGTAAACGTGTTTGAAATAAATTATTTTGTGTCACAATGTGGCTTTTTCTGTTATTTATTTTACCGGCTTTCTGTTATTTTTACTTGTGCCGTAATGTTGCTTTCTGTTATTTTACCTATGTCACAATGTGGCTTTGTTATTTTTTTTTACCTGTGTAAAACGTTCTAAAACTTATTTAATCATTGGACGATTTTCCTTGTCCTACTATAATCTCATTTTAATAATTTCTTCTTCTTCGTACGCTGTCAGACGTCAACTTGAATTTGTTCGAAGAAAGCAGCAGTCATCCTGAGGCTGTCGACACTGCCATAGAGCTTGTCTAGTATTGGCACTGGTGATGGCCACATGTGCTTTCTCTGGTCCTCGTATGTCGGGCAATTTTGCAGCAGATGTTCAGTGGTCATTTTCCCTGTACTACAGGTGCATTTGTCAGTACCACCTGTCTTCAGTTTATTGAATAGATGGTACCTCAGTCTGTTGTGGAGTCTGAAGACCACTACCTGCTCTCTTCTGTTCAACTGATAATAAGCATCATTTTAATCATTTGAAGATTTCCTTTGTGCTACTATAATCTCTTCTTATTTATTCATTGTTTTCTCCGTCATTATGGTCATAGTTTCTCTTCAAGAAATATTTAGCCGTGCCAACATCTTAAAATGTAACTTGTACCAACATTGTGATAGTCCGACGCTGGAATATCGCAACACTGTGGTTTATATACCTCTAACGTTGTAGACCACGGGATAAAAGGCTTGGGGAGTCACATGTAACTTGCACGGCAAGTGACTTAAAGGAGTATGACGACATGAAATAATTAATCAAGAGTAAATCGAAGATCAATCAGAAAAACACTGAGCTTAATGACTTAAGAGCAGCACTCTGCAAACTGTGCCAGCAGTCCGCACCAAAAAGGGTAGTGGTACAGTGGGTCCCATCACACTGCAACATCCAAGGCAACGAGGAGGCAGACAGACTGGCAAAAGAAGGTGCAAGACTACCACAAACAGATACCAGTATGACGTACGAAGAGTCAAAACGGATTATCAAAGCCAGATACATGACCAAATGGGAAACCGAACATACTGGTTACACCAAAAACGATGCCTATTACCAGTTGAACCGAAGAGAGCAGGTCGTTGTCTTCAGACTTCGCACTGGCCACAATAGACTGAGGTACCACCTATTCAACAAATTGAAGATAGGGTGTACCGACGAATGCCCGTGCGGTACTGGTAAAATGACCGCTGAACATCTGCTGCAGAACTGCCCGACATACGAGGATCAGAGAGAGCAGATGTGGCCATTACCAGTGGAACTGCAAGACAAGCTCTATGGCAGTGGCGACAGCCTCAGGATGACCGCCGCTTTTTTCGAAAAAATAATGGTTACTGTCTGACTGCATACGCAGAAGAAGAAGAAATCGAAGATCAACACAAATTGTGTGTGGGTACACATACCTACCATAAAAAGCAAAGAAAAATGAAAACCTACAAATGTATCTTGAAACCATGGCACTTTCACTGGGAAATCCTGTAAAGATGTGCATAGTAGCTTTTGTGTTTGGGGAACTCATGATTAATAAATGAATTTAAAAAAAAAAATAATAAATGACTTCTTTATCAAAGAAAATGAAGGCCTGTGATTTGCAATTTAAGACACAAAGAGACATTTTTTTTTAAACAAACTGTTTTCTTCTGGAAGACATGAGAAAATACAGAATATATTTTTAAAAAGCATTCCTACACAAAAAGTCTTGGTTATTATAATACTATCTGAAACAGTGTGCTCAAACTCTTAGTCCTGCCACAGTCAATATTATCAGGTGTCACATAAACGAACATTTGCTAACATCTGACTTTTGGCAACAAACAATCTCTTTTAAAAAATTCCATTTTTATATAATATTTGGGATATTATTTTAGTTTGTGGGGAATTTTTGTGGCTGTAGCAAGTCAGATATTCTTTCCAGACTTTACATTGGAGGATATTTATATGTGGGTCACCAATAGTTTTGCACACTGCTGTCTTAGAAACAAACATGATGAAAGCTGTAGTTAGGCTGGCATGTTAGGCCAACAAATACTAATACATCTACACTTAAGTGCAGAGTTTTAAATAAAGACATAGCGACCATAAAGTGTTATAAATTTAAAAGTACTAGATGTGACTATCAGCTGAGAGATACTCACGGATTTGTAATCTCACCAACTTTGAAAAGCTTTTTTCTTTTATTGTCACTTGACTAAAAAATTTTTTTAAATTAATAAATATGGTCTTTGAACAATTTCAGAATTTAAATTCTTTTATTTTATTCACACTCTTTGAATCCATGTAATTTTTAGGAAACCTTTATGGTGATAAGCCATGATGAGCATAGAAATTATAATAAATTGCAATCTCTGAAATATTTTTAATTAAACTTGCATTATATAACAAAGGTTGATAGAGTTAAGATGCTGAATATTGAAATATATAATTAGAAGAAAAGTGCTAAATGCTGTAAAATAGGGATTAAATATATAAGATGTTACAAACACAGCCAAAATCAGTCTGTGAAAAGAAGTACATAGTAAACAATTCGTACAAAAAAAAAGATGTAAATTTTTACTTTTAGGAGTGCCATTGCTGACATTAAAATTTCTAATTAAAATTAGAACCACTACAAATAGACTGCCGATGAAATTGAGAGCTGTGGTGTAGAATATGTATAGGATGAGACAATTGAACATTGTGGTTTATAAAATCAAATTGAGATTTTATAGCATTCCAGAACTTGCAAACTAAAAGAAAGCAACAATAATCAAGTAACAAACATATTTCCTTTTCTGGCACTGCTCATGAAGTCATCAATTAAAACTATGTTATATAACAGTTATGGGAAAGAAAAATATGAGAAAATAGAAACCGAATTAAAAACAAGAAGACAAATACTGCATTAATTCATCAGTAAATCATGCTATATACGAACACAAAAACTATGCAAAATTGGAAAATTCTCCACTCTGCAAGTATTTGACAGTGGTTTAAAAAAGTTGCCGATAATGTACAAGACATTCACTAGAGTCATTGCCAAAGGAATTAACAGACAACTCAAACACAAACTCGAGAACAAGCCAGATTCAGGAAAGCGTTCACCTTTGACAATATCCACACATCAATCAACTGATGGAGAGGGTACGTGAACTGCGCATGCCCTTATGACTTGTATTTATGGATTAAAAGAAAGCCTTTGACAGTATTAAGACAAATGCTGTAATAAATTTTCTCAGAAACAAGGACATATCTGAAACCTATATCAATCAAACTGATTGAGGAAACCAACAAAGACTGCAATACATACTATACCACCGTCCAGTATATATTCCGATACCAAGAGAAGTCCGGCAAGGTGACATCACTTCCCCAAAGCTATTTACAGTGACTCTCTAAAGAGATTTTTCTACAACTACATTGTATCAACAGAGGTGTAAATATATATTGGCAAGTGGCCCGCCCATTTAAGATTTGCAGAAGACATTGTGCTCATCAGTCAAACCATTAAGGAAGCCCAACAATCCTTGAACGACCTAAATGGGGTCAGCAAAGCTAAATAGAAGTCTCAACATAAAGCCTCAGAAACACTTACTTCTGAAAGGACATCAAACTAGGAGAGGACACCATCAAGGATGTCAACTTCTATATCTAATTAGGCCAAGAGATAAGTGCCAACCACAAAATTTACAACAAAAAGTAGCTTGGTGTTCATTGAACTCCATTAAGCTAATCCTCCAAGAAATGAAAGACACCACGGCAATAGCACACATTTTCTATTTCATGGTCATTCCAGCAATGTTTTACTGATGCGAAGTGTGGAACGCGCAAAAGAGATGCTGAGAAGCTCAAAGCCACTCCTAGAGCAATGACAAATTTTTATACGGGATAAGATCCAAAACAAATAAATTCTACATGAAACTTTGTTTCAGGATATTGTGGAAGCAATGGTATCACGTAAATATCGCTGGACTGGACATGCTAGATAACAAATGGACACGTAGAACAATATTTTGGTGGCCATATGTCTGTACACATCCATGGTGAGATAAACTGATCTAGGCCTGCATTGGTACAGCACTGCAAAAGATTGGGATGTATACAAAATATTGTTGACTTCTTCGCATACTGCATAATTGCTGGACTGACACTGAAGATAATGTGAATGTGATGTGACCTAAACACGTTGAGTTAACAAAATCAGATCAGCAACAACAATGACCTCCATTGGTAAGATACAATTACTTGAAATTTAAGATTATGTCCAAATATGTATCAATATAAATGATAATCCAGTTTTATGCACAAATACTAATAGTATAAACAAAATGCTGAGAGATTTACTGGTTTAAGTAAAATATGTTCATTGTAACACACACACACAATTTATACACACACACACAAATAGGTAAGGTAAGATAACTCAAAGGCACTGTTGCCATTCTTAAATAAATTCACACTTAACTACTAATTCATGACAATATTTTCTAATGCGTTTAATGACAATCAAACAAACAGAATTACCAGCCCCATGTTCATAACATTCAAATATGCAAGTCTAATAATAATACAGTAAAAACCTGCCAACTCGCAACAATTAGTATCAAAAAAGTTTTATTGCTGCAAATGCTGGTTTGCGATTTTGTAGGACAGTGATAATTTACCACTTGTTATTTATGTCAAGAAATATTGATTGTATGCTATTATTGTTGGGTTCTAAATATAAAATTTTCCCATTTTATAGAATAGGACTTGACATTATTATCAGAACTACTATGGTATGAACCCCAGAGAGAAGCAGAAGATGATAACATTAGCACAAACAAACATTTCATTATAAGAAAATGCATGCAGGTATAAAGATGATACAAAAATCTGATTACTTTCATGGCTGTTTATTACCAGAAGCAGATGCACCTTAGTGTAAATATAAACAGACGTTAGGTTGTGCGGACATCAAAGAGAACATATGAAATAAATATACTGATCATTGTATGAAGCAAATATTTGATGTCCAAGAAATTTAATTTCATAACTTCTTTAAAAACTCCTTCGTGATCAGTTCTTTGCAATTTGCTTCTATAGAAGTTGAACATGCTTCTGAAAGCTGAAGGATTGTTTGGTTATCTAAGGTATGTAATCATATGACTAATAAGGAAAGAAAATGTATATTTGCAGCAGAAATTGCAGTTGGATAGACAAACAAAAAGGAAGTCAATTAAGTGTTACGTTGACACATGATTTTTACTATAATATGCCGACTTGTGATCTGGTTTAGTCCAGTATTTTCATTGCAAAGAATGACATTCTCATTGCAAGCAATGAATTCAAAATGAACTTAAAAAGTTGTTTTAAAAATTATAAAATAGTTAATGGACATTTGAATCTACATTGAAAATTATAATCGTATGATTGTTATATGGCTTAAACTTGAGGGTAAAATGAACACTTTACAAATGATCTTTGATGTTACTCATGATTACACTTAGGCTTGATAAATATATCTAGAAGGCTGTGAATTTTTATGTTGAAAAAATTGCTAAGATGAGCATGCTCCTAATCCTATCATATAAATGTTTATGAAGTAATATGTGAATGATCCTTTTAAAACCATGTAAAAGTTACAAATTATTTGATTCATTGTGCTCATTTGTAAGTCTAGAATCTGTAGTGATTAAGATTAACTAGCCTTGAAACTGCCAATTTTTCTGGTCTACAAATTTTTTTTAGCCTATAATAAACTTTCAATGTCCTTGCAAGGTATTCTATAAATTTTCAGCCAGTGACTGACTTGTCCAGAAATTATTGTGGTTATGAGAATACAGTTAATGTTTCATCAAGCATCTATCATGGCTGTCATTAAAAAAATCTCTAAAATGTCAACATTAAATGTTTCAAACCACTAATATGTTTCATGGTGATGGAGAAGAATTTATGCTCTAGATTAAAAACTCAGTGAAAATTTAAAAGCAATTATACTAATAATTAAAGAAAATACAAATAAAAGTGTGCGAATGTCAAATTGACATTCTCATTATATAAACAAGTAAAATATATAGAAGTAATTAACAATATATTGTTGATAATCTTGTACAAAGCGTATTTCCAACATTCCATACAATACACTATTTATCAATAACTGCATATTAAGTATTCTAGTTGCCACTTTGCAAATACTCATCTCTAACATTGCATTTACTTCCATTAATTATTTGTTCTTCCAAAGAATTATGGTGCATTAAAAAAATAATTGTTATTCAAAGAAAATGTATATAAATATGTTGTCACTGTAAAACTGTTTGATACATACACAGATCCCGTCTAATAAACACTTAGAGTTTAAATTATGGCTAATCACATGGTTGTTTACGCTGTTTAGTACTTTTATGAGAAATAAAGATGGTTCAGCAAAGAACAATTTACACTTTACAGTATTACTATTGTTACTATCATTCTACTTCAATGTTCCGTCTCAGTAAGATTTTTTTTTTTTAAAGTACAATCTTTTATCAATACTCTGTTACAGCTAATACTCCATTAATTCTGTCTTCGCCATATTCTTATGTCCACCATTACATTATTCGTACTCTTGTTCTGCAGAAACAGACAAATATCCACGCTCACACACATAGTCACAGGCATATGCACATACTTCTATTTGCCCTAACATAGCCCTTTTCCATTAATACTGAAGGCACATGGCAATAAAGTTATACAATCAGCAAACCAAGAAAACAAACTGAAAAAATAAATGAACAACCAATCATTCACTTTATCTATGGCAGTTATTCTCTCTAACACACAAAATAATCAACACAACAGACACACATGCAGAAATATCATTTTGTGGTCTTCCATAATCCAGCATACTCTATCTCCATGACAAGCTAACCACAGTTAGAAGTTGCAAGATGGCAGCTAGAAGAATCGATGTCCCTAACACACCAGAGCCATTGCCAGGATCTTCTTTAGAAGCTGAAAATAAATTTAATTTAAAAATGAGCATTGTATGCACAGATAACTTTCATTCAAAAGTCAGTAACATTTGTATTCAATAATACACACACACACATATAAACATACATATATACCAGGAATGCTCTGCATGCGGATCAGGAGTGCATTGAAGTCTTCCACATACTAAGGCAGAGGTGCATTCTTATGATCGATCCACTGGTCTCAAATGACAAAGTCACCTTATGAACATGGCTCAAGAGCTCACTCACCATGCTGAACTATCATCACATGGCCTTACTTGAACATGTGTTCCGCCTTGCAGAGGATGTACCACAGACCAGCTCTTAAAGCAGGCCAGGGACATCAAGGATTGAAAATGACCCTCTCTGTTATGGTCACATAAATTATTATTGCACTCATTTTGTCCCTTTCTTGTCAACATATTTTCATGAACATTGATACACTTATCCCATTGTTTTATCAGTACAACAAAACCTGCAGCATGGAAGTTTTTGGTCTGCTGTCTCAGCCACTTTTTTGCACTTCACATTCCAGCGCTTCATCATTCACAAAATGTCTCCCACCAAATGGGATCATGCATAATGCTGGCTAAACCATGTCAACACACTTGCAGTTGTTACATTGCCTTTTGTTACTCATCTGTAAACTCAATTCATCTCTCCCATTTGCCGCACATATATTCTGTTACAATCTGAATTTGATGACCATGTTGGGCCATAGCAACAATATTTTGGCATCCTTGAGATAATGTTAACGACATACACTTCTCACCATACACAGGCAGCATTTTATTATGAATTTTTTGTGTGCAGAAAGTCCTTTCGCAAAAAGAAATTCATAATAGCTTTGATTGTACACTTTGTGTGCAAGGACGTCATTTTGTATCTGAGCTGCGCATGTATATGCGCCACCTAGCGCTTGCTACCTACAATAATCACAAAACTGGATATTGCTGTCGCCTAATGACACCTTTAGAAACTACCAACTTCATTTTAAGCTATCCCATATCAGTCTGTACCTATTTACTTACATACCTTGGTGTGTATGTGTGTGTGTGTGTGTAGGTATATACATATATATCATAACTCATGTGCAAAGTGTGTGATGTATTAAAAAAATCGGCGATCAAATACCTTAGTATTTACAAAAATATGTTGGCTTTTCTCAGGGTTCTGCTATTAACTACCTTTATCTTCTATCTTATAAAATTAATCAATTCAATTCTATGCAAAATTAGCATACAATTTGATCTACATTGGGGATACTTGAACTGTAAAATACATAAATTAAAATCATAAGAGTGATCTCTAGACTACATTAGTAGGCTACACGATTCTTACAATCAATAAATAATAAGCAAGTCTTGACAAGGATAAATAAACCAAATTTACTTTAAAAAATAACAACATGCCATGTTTTCTGGAACTAACAGATCTTGATATTTAATACAAAAATTAAACATTCTTATGTCATTTTAGCAATAATTAGAAAAAAGCTACAAAAAATAATCTTAAACAAAATTTATGAATTCTGCAAAGAACAATTTTATTAATATATTTATGGAACTAAATACTGAGTTGTTGTTTCGAATGCTCACAATGAGTAGGTTTACAAAACCGTTGCAAATAAAAAGTTAAGTGGCGGGTTGCGGTAGCTTTCCTCATATCCCGAGCGTGCTGATGAAGGTGGACTGGGGTCCTCCATGCGGTGTGCTATGCTTGGCTTCATCTGCATGTCGCTCACTATTACAAGGATCACGTCGATCCCTCACCTCGCTGGCCAGGATGCCAAGAAAACAGCCCATTTTGAGGGAGGGCTGCAAGGAAGCCGAGATGAGGGTCTTGGCCATGTATGTTTTACCTGACCATGACTAACATGTCTGATCAGTATGTTGTTCCTGACCAGACGTTAGTCTTCCTCCCCAAATACTGAGAATTTATTGTAAAATGTATATAGATGAAATTGCAGAAGACGATGGTCTCGAGGTCAGGTGTTCGCCCCGGTTTCCATAGGTCTTGGGTTCAAATCACTGTAGAGACCGAGATTTTTTTTCACATCGATCATCCAGTAAATATTTCCCTTCATCCCTGAGTAGTGAGATCAGACACCCATGTGCAGTGGCGCGCACATTAAAAATACCTTAGTAGTTGGCAATCAAAAAGAATAGTCCTAACGGCCACTGCTACGGCAGAATTCAAATTAAAAATCTACTCAAACTATTCTAGGGATATTCGCCCCACAGGGAATATTTTGCAACAAGGGGACAGTGGGGCTATAACTTCAGGTCTTGGTTACATGGTTAGCAGAGCGGCTTAGATGGCGCCTGACAAGCTGCGGGTCTACCTTGCTCTAATTTACGCTTCTACCTCCACCAGTCTCAAAAATAGACGATGGTATATTCCAGGTGCTAACAGATGCTGGGATTGATCTAGCAAGTCACTAGTGGATTTTCACCTGCCAAAAAATATGAAACAAAGGAGGTCTCACCTCCACACGACGTCTAATGACATAAGTGGACTGAAGATAGATAAAAGATAAGATAGATATATGAAAAGGCAGAGCAGCAAAAATATCAAATGTTGTGATAAAAATTAGAACTTAACTTCCTTATATGGTTTAGAAGGCACCATAGAGTCTGTATACAACCAGTTTATTCCACTCCACTGATACTAAAAATAACTGAGCATCCAATCTATTTTTAATGCATTAACTGTCCCTGCCTGTCTCCACCACATTCTGTGGGAAGGCATTCTAAGCATTCACCACTATCTGACTTTAAAAAAAATATTTCCTAATAACTAATCTGGACCTGTCTTTTAAACAATTTGAAACTGTGCCTCCTTGTTCTTGTAGTTAGTTGCACTTTGAAAAACTTGATGTAGTCTAATTTATCTTTTCCATTGATTCATTTATAAACTCGTATTAAGTAATTTCAAATTCTTCTCTTTTCTAGACACTGCAAACAAGGTTTTTCTGAGTCTTTCCTCAAAACTATAATTCTGAAATCCCAAAGTCATTTTTGTAGATTTTTGTGTGTCGTTTCTAGCATGTTTATATCCACTCTATGTTAAGTTCTCCTCACCTAAATACATACTTCAATTTAGGTCTCACCAATGATTTATATAGTTTGACTATCACTTACTTGCTCTTATGTGCAATGTTTATTTTAATCATATGTGGTGGGGGTCTGTTTAATACCTGACAGTAAAGAAACAAATTTAGACATTACAAGAAAACAGTACTGCAAGGTCATTGCTAACAAAAGTGAAAGGAAGACAGTCAATTCACTTATAATTTCCTCAAGAAGGTCTGAAAAATCTTGTGGCAACTGAAATAGAAGCAGAGAGAGATAAAGAGGAAAGACCATGGATAGCATAAGAAGATGTTAAGGCAAACAGTATCAATGTGCGAGATTGAATTGATTATCAATGCTATTTAGCAAGGCACACATCAAGCACAGAGGAAAAACCATAGCAGATTCTAGAGTTATTCCTAACATCTGTATGGACACTGATCATCGGCCAGTCATGCTGGCACAAGTATTTTCACAAACGACAAGTCAGAAGATTTGGTAACAAATCTTCAAAAGTTAGGGGAGGAAGCTGTCATAAATGGTGCATCTTGGGAAGTAATAAATGTCTTCACATTACTTACAGAAGAAACTAGGGACATGAATAGTTGCTATCTTTAATCAACTTTGACAAATGCTCTTCAAACATGTGGAATACTGTGGAACAAAGAACTTATGACATGGAAAAGATCAGAAATGAACAGCTTGGTGGAGTGATGTGGTGAGAGCGGCTTAAAAGCGCAGCACATGCATAGACCTTTGTTGGTGACCTGAGCGGTCATCTGTTGAGAGATAAACCCCCACTGAGTAATGTAAAAGACAAATCAGTCTTTCTAAGACATGAAATTTGCCGCTCTGGAACAGAATATTTGGGACATGCAACTTGTAGGAGTAATGATTGTTATGACGAAAATGACGCAGCTATTTAGATCCTGCTAGATGAAAAACACCATTTGTTTGGACTGTTCCATAGCAATCCCATCTCATCATCTATAAGGACTGCATTCCATAACATACATACGGTTGTGCAACGCAGGCTTAGGTCAATGCAAGATACCTGGCTTTACAACAAGGCAGTAGAAATTCAAGGGTATGCTGATACCAATGAATCAAGGTGAATTTACTGTGTCCTGAAGGTAGTTAAGGGCCCTCCATTCCATCACTCGTCACTTGTCCTTAATGCTGATCACATGGTACTATTCATTGACAAGGTTCAGATTTTGGAGCCATGGTGATGTATTTTGACGCCATCCTCAACTATCCATTCATCATCAGGAAACAAGCCATAGCTTGTATGCCTCATTGCTATTAACCAAGGGCTTGATCTCGAGGCTGAGGTCAAGAATCGTTATCAGATCGATGTCCAGAGCTAAGGCAGCTGGGTCAGATTCTCTCCTTACTGAGATTTGCCATGCAGGCATTCCAGTGCTTCGACAGGAACTAATCACACTCTTCTGATGTATTTGGGAAGCTGAGCAAGTTCCACAGGAGATGAAAGATGCCACTATTGTACACCTGTACAAGCAAATGGGGCAACCGTTAATCCTGCAAGTACCACAGGGACATCTTGCTGTCAATTGCGGGAAAAATTCTGACCTGAGTCCTGCTCAACTGGCTAATTGGTCACATTAAGCACAGTCTACTTCCAGAGAGTCAGTGTGGTTTTTGTGCAGGTCGTGGGATGGTCGACATGATATATACAATGCGTCAACTCTAGAAGAAATGTTAAAAACAGCATTGTGACTTGTACATAGTTTTTGACAACCTGACCAAGGCCTTTGACAACACCAATAGGGAAGTTCTCTGGCAAATCATGGTGAAGTTTGGTTGTCCTAATAGATTCATTGCAGTTGTCCATAAGTTTCATGATGTCGTGATGGTCTGAGTACTGCATGAAGGAGAATGGTGTAAAACAGGGATGTGTGCTTGTACCAATACTGTTTATCATGGTCTTTGCAGTAATGCTTTCTGATGCTATTACTGACATGCTTATCATATACAGAATGCAAGGTTGGTTGTTCAATCCAAGATACCGGAAGTCTTACACTAATGTGAGTGAGACCTCGATCTTGAGTCTCCTGTTCACTAACGACTGTGCCATTAACACCTCATAAAAACAAGATATGCAATCATCATGACAGAGTTTTCAGTGGCACTTAGCAACTTTGGTCTCACAATCAAAACTATAAAAACTGAAGCACTCTTTCAGCCTGCTCTTGAGAAGCTGTACATTGAACCAAACATTTCTGTACAGAAAAAGTGTCTCCAGAAAGGCGACAGCTTCCCCTACCTCAGCAGTACCCTCCCTCAGCAGTTTCCTCACTGGAGAGGCAAATATTGACTTTTAGGTTACCAGCAGGATAGCAAAATTGATCTTTGGACTTGGGAGGCTTCAAGAAATGTCTGGCATTGACATGGTATTAATGTCACCACCAAGGTTGAAGTGTATCATACTATAGTGTTATTAACTCTGCTGCAGGTCTGTAAAATATGAACAGTGTATAGCAGACCCACCAGACAGCTAAACTGAGATGTCTGCAAAGGCTGCTCAGGATCAGGTGATAAGACAAGGTGCCTAGCTTTCAAATTCTTAAATTCTTGGTATGTAACATGTTGAGCATCCATTATCTTCTGCAAAATGCCCAGCTATGATGGATGGGACATGTTGTTCGCATGCCCGATGAATGCATCCCCAAGAAGCTGTTAAATGCTGAGCTCAGAGCTGGCATACACTCTTGTGAGGACAGAAGAAACACTACAGAGACTTCTTGAAAGTGTCTCTGAAAGGCTTCAACGTTGGCGTACCTTCGTGGGAGTTGCTTGCACAGAATGGTTCCACCTGGTGTGGTTGAATCATACAAGGTGCTCAGATTGCAGACCATAACTACAGCGTCAAAGCTCAAAGAAAGTTTGCCGTCCGAAAGAACAGAATTCACGTTGCTTCCATAGCTGACTCCTCACATGCTCCAAGTGCTGCACAGTCTGCCATGCCAGGATAGGTCTGTATAGCCATATGAGAACACATCTTGCAGCACTAGTTTGATGCTGTGACCATCTTTGATCATGATGGGCAACCACTTTACTATTACATTTCCAGACACAAAATATGCTGGTTCAGTCATCTCATGAGAATGCATCCTCATCAACTTCCACTGATGGCTTACATCACTTGTAGATCGGGCTACAGAATAAGATGGTGTCCGCTAGACAGATGGATAGATGACAGAGTGATTGTGTGATGACACAGGCTCACAATGGCCAACACAATGCACTTGGTGCATGACAGACAACTTGAGCTCTCCATAACACTGAACAGCATAAGTTGGAAGGAAACTAACTAACAAAATGATAAATTGCTAAATTGTACAAAGTAAACGTTGCATTGAAAACTGTTACCACAAGAATGAAAAAGTGTAAGATTTTAAATGACAATATTAAACAATGGATAGAACATTAAAGCATGGAGGTCTCTGATGCATGTGTTCCAGATAGAAATATGCAATGTTGATGGTATTAGATAATGAAATTTATATTTTGTTGTTGTTAATCATACACATTACAACTCATATGAGCATCTGCACATTCAATGTGGACTCACTAAATGACTAAAAGAAAGCACATCTATACATAAGGAGCAATTTCTGAACAGTGATTAGTAAGGTAGCATTTTTCATATTATTTTGAAATTTAAGCACTAAAGTCTAGAAAGAGGGAAAATATTTCTTAGAGAAAACTGCAACTGTGGAAATATTTTTCCCAAGCAATTTGGGAAGACCTTTTTCAGCATCTAAATGTTAAAGTAAACAATAAAGCCTAATACTTATTTGACGTAGAAAGGCACATTTGTGTAAACAAAATAATTACATTTTGTTACAATGGCATCTAGGTACAAAAGTATTAAACCTTAAACATGCCTTACTTTAAGACTACCAAAGCAAATAGTACCAGCTCAGTTACCCTAAAGCTGTAGTCTTTACAGGAATAAAAGCATGCATTTAGTTAATTTAAGCACGCAAATGATCCTAGATACATTAAGGCTGTACTCTTGAAATCTTTAGCTATACCTCTCTAAGGTACAAATAACAACAGCGCTAAAATTGGAAATATTTAAGCAGTTAAAAAATGATAATTTCATGAAATAGGCTTGAAGTTAACAGGTGAGACTGCAAGCTGTAGTTAATAAAGCTGAGATATGATAGGATGAATCAATTTAAGTCAACTGCGCTGGATAATTAAAGCAGGCAAAGTTTCATCAAAGGCTGTTGAATTGAATGGACATCCTTGTAATCCAATGCTCACAACATGTATCATTCCTTGAAACTCCAAAGCAGTAAAGTTAACGATGTTAGCACCTTTGTTATTTTCATACAACTGTGTAAAGTTTATATTGTCACATGGCTTTATTTTAATGTTTTTTTAAAAATGTTTCCGCTGGGGTGATGATTCATAATCTTCCCTCCTTCCATTTTCTGTCCTGAACCTTGCTGTTGGTATGTTTAACTCAAACATATTTCATTTAACTGAAACTAATGATGTGGTTTAGAATACAGATAAAATAATGTGTTCTTTAATTATTTAGACATAGTCTGAAAAACCTCATTTCAGGTCACAAAAAAGAATATACACTATTGAGGAGGCTATTAAACTTTACACAGTCATATGATGTTCCCCACATTTCTGAAGCTGCTAACACTGATGAAGAAATATCCGTCTCACCTTCCCCCACATAGGACTTAATTTCCTCTTGGTCTCCATCTCCATCCTGGTTGAAAGGGACTTCATTCTCTGTCAATGTCTTCTGATTGCCATCTATAGACTCATCATCTTCTTCCTCTGGTTTGTCATATTTTACATCTAGTCGATCTCTTGCAGCATACTGATCCTCTTCCTCTATCTTTGCACTGTTCATGTCATCTCTGTCAATGAAATTATCCTCAATGCTGTTTTCTTCATAACTGCCAGTATGCTTGTTGAATTTATTTTCAGACTCTTCAATAATGATAATATCTTCATCCTCTATCTGAGTATCCTCAAAGTCTTCATTACCAGCATTATTCTCAAAGTGTTTATCACCATCGTCAGTATCATCACCTTTGACCTTACCTTCAGCACCTCCTTTTTTATTTTCATTGCTTTCATCACCATTATCACCATCCTCAAAATCAGGTTTATCAGTCTGTTTCTCTCCTGTGGGCTCAGGCTCTACACTATTGGACTCAATGCTATCTTCAGGTTCAGGAGTAATCTTTGGCAAAGATGGAACTGGTATCACGCCATCTGGTGATAAATATAGCTCACAGTGAATGAAGATTTAAAAAAACATATTTTATGCATATTAAAAATATACTTCAATGTTAGCATGTGGTTAGTAGTTAACAGTGCTGACATCGTTGCACTCCAGGTAGACCCATGGTTGTCTTATCTCTGTCAGCAAATAGTAAAGGTTGAGGATGATTTTCTGATTACACACCATGTGTTCAATTCTCTCAGGCATTCATTTATGCACACACTTTAATTGATTTAACATTTCTGCAATATCAAGATTGTCACTTCATTGACTGTTTTGTCATCATATAAAATGAGGTTATTGAGTGACTTTAATATGTCCATATTATCCATATAAATTATTTTAGCTACTTGTGCTTTTGAAAATATCCTTTAAAATTTGTAATTGCTTTCAGCCACATCATTGCTAGAACTGTAGCATCACATAATTCCCTAAAATAGTGTTAGGTCTGTAATACTGAGGTTGAAATATTATATGTAACACCTAGTGTCTGCAGTAAATAATGAAGTATATTCATCAGCTGGGTGATGGATAGCTGAATGGTCTTTATATTTGGAGGTCAGCTGTAAGTATCCAATACATAGCCATTAGTTAGTTAATTAGTTAGTTAGTTAGTTAGTTAGTTAGTTAGTTAGTTAGTTAGTTAGTTAGTTAGTTTTCTTTCCACTTGTGCCGTTAGCGTCATGGGGAGCTTAAGTCGTCTATCCTGCGCCAAGTGCGTTGCATCGGTCAATGTGAGCCCTTGTTGTTGCACAATTACTCTAATGTCATCTATCCACCTACCTCGTGGCCACCCCCTTGCCCTGTAGCCAGATCTACCAGCGTTGTAAGCCATCAGTGGAAGATGATGAGGGTGCATTCTCATGAGATGACCAAACCAGCTTATTTTCTGCCTGGAAATGTATTCGGCACAAGACGTAGTGCTGACCGTACTTCAAATGTCAACGTTCCGCATTCTGTCTCTTCTGGTAACACCGATGACTTTCCTCAAACACTTCATTTCACAAGCCGAAATTCTGCTATTGCGCGCCCTTAACAGAGGCCATGTTTGGCACTGGTAGCACAGAATCAGCATAAATATACTGTTTATCAGCTGTTGCTTTGTTGCCAAACTAATGCTCGGGTGTCTAAGCAGTGGGGACAGCTGATAAGTCACTGCAGATGCTTTCTGACACCTTGTCTGGATTTCCCTGTCGATCCTACCGTCTGCCATTTTATTCATCAATTCTCTTTGCATTCCTATTTGCTCTAAAGCTTTCTGATGTGTTTTCTTTTCTTTCTAGAAGATGCACCCCATCTCTCACTCTCTCTCTCTCTCTCTCTCTATATATATATATATATATATATATCTCCATGTTTCAAAGACATAAATTCTCTTCTCCTGTCCATGTGTCTATACTGTGCAATAAAAATGAGTATACTTAACACCTGATCAGTCTCATTTTTAATTTCTGAGTGACTTGTTTGAATGTCAATATAGGATGTTGGTAAAAACAGATTTGGCTATCCTCATTCTCTTCCTGAGTTATATTATTATGGCCTTTTGCATCTTTATAGACGGTCAGTAAGCTGGTCTGTTGCAGAGATGGCAGTGGCTGCATCTGCCCTGGAAGGACATCATCTTTCGTGGCTGATTTTGCAATTCTCGATTAGCAGGGACGACAGCCGTGTAAACAGAAAAAGTTTGATTGGAGTGGTGTATGCTTCTTTCTTTTGTCTCGGTTGTCTTCCATCTTTGTCATCAGAACTAGCTCTGATGCCTCTATGCCCGTTCTCAAGGTCGCTCTCTATGTAGCTCTATCCTCTGCTAGTTCCTCCCAGGTCCTTGTGATCTGGTATCCGATATGAGTTCACCCAAGAATAACTGCTTTGGAATACAGGTATTTGACATTCGTTTCGCGTGACCAAA
Source organism: Ariolimax columbianus (assembly GCA_036924085.1). Lineage (NCBI taxonomy): Eukaryota > Metazoa > Mollusca > Gastropoda > Stylommatophora > Arionidae > Ariolimax > Ariolimax columbianus. Next base: position 39,008,078 of record JAVGWX010000004.1, on the reverse strand, counting down.
CCATTTTTTATCTATTGTTGCTTAGAGTCGAGAATCGGGAAGGTATCTTGGCGAGCTTCAGTATTTCCGAGTTGCTAACCTTTTCCTGCCACTTTATGTTCATTATACCACGAAGACATCGTATATGAAAACTGTTTAACATCTTCTCTTGTCTTGAATGTGTTGTCCATTTCTCCACTCCATATAACAGTGTACCAAGCACGCTTGCTAAATATATCATGATTTTTATGTTTAGCATCAGCTTCATGTTTGTTTTTCCACTGCCTTTTCTTTCAGCCTGCCGAAAGTTGTTGCAGCTTGCCCTGTGCGTATATTGATCTCTTCATAAAGTGATAGTGTTGCTATTATTTTGGAGCCCAAATATTTGAACACTTGAATTTCATTGAGTGAAACTTAATTTAGTTTCCTGATTTACATATGAGTTATCTATATGCACTTCTAATTTTAGAAAATATAACAATAGTTTATTTGTTGGCCATAAAATAAGCAAAATAATTGTTAAAACTATGCAATACATCTTCCAATTTATTATTTTTAACACAATAAGCTCTGGGCGCCGAATAGTCAGACATTTGTGCGGTCACTTTGTCTCTTTGGGCCGATTATTCGGCGTTTACATTTTGTTTAGTTTCTATCGCTATATTGTCACTTTTATACACACCAGACATCGTTTTTTACTTCCGTTTACTAGCTTTGAAACTAGCGAGGTAAAAAATTCACATTGCTGTTGAAAGTTTGGTAAATTTTACTGTTATTTATACAAATATTCAGTGTGTATTCGACAGTATTTAAAATGGCAACGCCCACCTGAGGTAATACTAGTAATAGGCCTCGTCATTTTACAGCAGATCAAGCTATAAAGATGTTTGAAGAGATGAGAAGTCAACAATCTAATTCCGATATGGATGACAGTAGCTCTGACGATGGAGAATTGTCAGATTATCATTACGAGGAGTCTGAAAACGAACTGAACGACGATACAGAAAGTGATAGTTCGACTATGAGCACAGGACAACCAAGTCAGATTGCCACAACATCAGCGACTGTGTCTGAACCAAGAAAATGAGGAAGGATCATAACGTTGTTAGAAACAATGATTACAATGTTACCCATGGGCATGAGGAGAAATAATATAAATCCAGTTTTCTATCAAATGGAAACACCCTTGGATTTTTAAAATTTTTTTCTAGATAATGCTGTTGTTGGCATTTTAATAGCAAGCATAAATGCTTATGCTGCAAAGGTTATTGAAGCCAATAACCCACCAAGGAAGTACTCTACATTTTCTTCATGGACACCACTAACACATTATGAATGGCTCAAGTTTACAGCTGTGATGATCGCCATGGGCATTGATCCAAGACCCAAAATGAAAGACTACTGGCGTACTGTTGGAAATTATTATACACCATGGTTCCATCAAATGTTTTCAAGAAACCGCTTCCAGTGTATTTTTCACAGCATGCTACATGTTTGTGAACCAGAGTCACAAGATCAAGCCAAGATTGAGCCATTTGTGGATCTGTTACTGACAAGATTTCAAAGTGCTTTCTACCCTTTTGAGAATGTGTGCATTGATGAAATGGTTATTGGATGGAAAGGGAGATTCAAGTATAAGCAGTACAATGCCAGTAAGCCACACAAGTACCACATCAAGACATTTGGACTTTGTGATTCCGCCACGGGCTATGTATTAAATTTAAAAATTTATTTTGGTAAGAATACTGTCTATAATCCGGATGTTGATCCCAGCTCCGCACATGCTGTGAAAGTTTTCAGCACTCTTTTGAAGCCGTTGAGACCTGGACATCATATTTTTGCAGACAGATTTTATTCTTCCAAGGCTGTAATTGATTATCTGCTTTCGCACAATTACAATTATACAGGAACACTAAATGTCAACCGCGTCGGCTTTCCCCCGGAAATAAAGACATTGAAGCTTGGACACCAAGAGATGAAGTGGTTTTTGGACTCAGTGAACAAAACATTATGCGTTGTCTGGAAGAGTAAAAAGGCAAAGAAGCCCTGCATACTTGTTTCAACAAAAGCCACAGTATCAACTGTTGAGAAGGGTACCTGGAATAAAACAACAAAGCCAAAAGTGGTTGATGACTTCAATATGAGCATGAATGGCTGTGATCGGATGGATCAAATGGTTGGCTATTATGGCATGCACAACCGTAAAAGCCGAAAGTGGTGGAAAAAAATTTACCATTGGGTTATTGAGATAACCCAGATCAATGCCCATATTATTTACAGTTTGTGCCAGGAAGGTAATGGAAAAAAGAAGCTCTCACTTCAAGAATTCAAACAGCGGCTAATTTATGATCTGGTCATTGAAGCTGACACCTGATGGACTGATAAATTGTCCATCAGAAAACTTCAACCATTCCATGAAAGGAACAGAAGTGGAGAGGACAGTTGGCGCTAGACATCTTGTGGAATTTGTTGGGAAGGACAGAGATTGTGTTCACTGCAGCCAAGGCCGCGGTAAAGGGCGTCGAAGATCTAGCTATGTGTGTTCAGGCTGCACAGGCAGACCTCACCTTTGCCCTAAAAATTGCTTTCTGGCTTTCCATAAGCAAAACAGCTACCTTGATCCGATTAGTTTAAATGATATAGCATGTAGTATTGATAGCTAGTTGAGTTGTGGACTTTAGATTATTATTGTGTGCATCTTTTACTTGGATCATCATTGTATGCAGCTTTGTGATATTTGTTATGGATATGGATATAGCAGTTCAACAACAAGGTAAGACACTTTGTACTACTGTCTCATCATCATCTTCTTTGAGTATCAATTTAAAATACATAAACATACATGAAAACATGTTAACACTGTCAATTTTATATGCCAAACAATTAATTTTTCACTGAAATCATTTATACATAATCAAGTTATGTAGCATAACTAACATTTTTTCAATTGAAAACATATATACATTATAAACAACAGCTATCTACACCCATTTGTCATCATTTTCATATCTAACAAGATATGGATTTTGCACACAAACATCACAAATATATGTTCATTCTACTGTCTTGATATGTTATGAAATGTCATGGTTTTTTTTTTGCCTAATGACCTACTTTTGTATTCTGAGAAATTTATTATTTTCCATTGATTTTATAGCAACAAATTAATTATATGTTATGAGAATATAGTTGTTTGTGACATTTTTGCAGTTTTTACAAGAATATTGACATTGCAAGCAGTTTCAGAACAAAAAAAGTGTAATTTTATAAAGCAAAATTTGATCACATCCTTCTTTCTGCCTACATTTTACTTAGCATAACTATATATTTTTTTATGAAATCATGTTTACATTATGCATACCTGTAATCTACAACCACATACCTTTATTTTCATATATAACAACACATGTCTTTATATACATGAGCACCACAAGCATTAATTTATAAAGGCTAACTATCAACACACTCAGTGGTAGCCATTTTTGCTTGAGTCAAACCTGCTTTTTTGTTTGGGACTGAAAGTGTTAAAGAAAACTAATCAAAAACAATTTCAGCAAACCTGTTACTGTAACAAACTTACCTCCTGAACAATACTTGTCTTTGGCTTGAGAATCCAAATAATCCAAGTCAATTACTAATTCATCAAGATCACAAGCAATAATTGCAGAGTTTGTGCAATCCACAAGAGAGCTAATGAGACTGCAGGAGGAAAAATTGTAATATAATATGTAATACTCGTCAGGTTTTTATTAATTTTCAATTTCAATTAAAAATCACCACAAGAAATGGTCAATTCATATAATATATCATAATATATGGTTTTTTTTATGTAAACAAATGTTACAAATCTCTAAGAACTTCTTACTTGGCTTGGCATTTTTTTAAAAATCCCAAACAAATTATATCTCCATTCAAATGATATTAATCCATGTTAATATCCTGTAGCCTCAGTTCAATGTTTGTAAAAATTCAGAATACCAAAATCTATTTTCTTCTACCTATTTAAAATAAATGAAAAGGTGCCTTCCTACTAATAATAATAATGTTTGCTTAGGCATCAAAGACCCATTGAGACGATCGACCACTACCGTCCAACTACTGAGGATTGTTCATGCATAGTGTGTTGACCAAAATCCCTACAAACTCCCCAGGTGGAGCCCAGTACTTTGCAGCCTCAGGATGAGGGCCGCGAGGAGTGTGTGTTGAACCAATATTTGTGTCAGCTTTCCTAGTCTGTCTATGCCTGACTCCCTATTTCTTCGTGTTCCGCCCCCGTGGACTCTGGATTGTGTCCACCTTCGGGTCAGTGTGACTATTGCTGTGCTGAGAATACAGGGTTAGGAGAGGTGTAGTGTAACCTTTGATGGAGGGGGACAGGACTAATTCTAAGCAGGAAGGCCCAGAGTAGTGAAAACCTAGGCTGAATTCTGTGGTGCAGTCAAGCGGAATGTTCAACGTCATCTTGGACTGTTTTCTCATGGTTTAAGTCAGGCACAACCGCAGCAAGATGCAACATAGCAACAGGATAGCCAAACAAAAATACATGAATTCCACAGAATAAAGTCCTTGATACTACCTGATGAAGGAGTTGTGAATTATAATTTGAACAGGAACTAGCAAACTGTAGAAAACGACACAAACACTGAAGCAAGTCGAGAGCACAGCCAGTCAGACGCCCCATCTTACTTCCAACTACACCTTGCCAAATTTTGCTCATTTTAGTGTAAGAAGTAAAAGATGTTAATTACATTTATGCTTACTTAGCAGTATGTAATATGGATTTTTGTTTCACTATCTGTTTTAAACTGCTGTCGTTTCACCAATTGTATTAATGTAAATTTATATATACACCAAAGTGGTATCCAGATAGAAAAGAACAGGTCTACTGTAACCTCCCTAGTATGTGAATGGAGTTACTAAAGAGGGTTGGAGCTAGCAACGGTAGCACATAAAATGAATTAATTTACAGAAACCACCGATGACAGAGCATGTTTTAAGTGCTTTGATATGGGCAACATTTAAGCATTTAAGGAGCCAACTACATTGATCACCATCTGCGCCATATTGAATGAAAAGGCATTCTTGGATGTCTGCTGTGAGTTTTGGTTAACAATCAGCAAAATGAAAACATAAGTTACTGTCCAGGGTGCAAACAAACCACCAGTATTCTCCATTGATGATGAGGCTCTCGATGAAGTAAATCATTTGACGTACTTGGGATCCTCAGTCAATAATAAACTTTCCCTAGACCAAGAGATCAATATCAGGATAGGAAAGGCAGCAACAACTATGAGCAGATTAACAAAAAGGGTCTGAGAGAACAAGAAGCTCACTATTAAAACAAAAACACTTGTTTAGCAGGCCTGTGTCCTCATCACCCTTCTTTATGGCACTGAGACATGGTCTACCTACATGCACCAGGACAGGCGGCTAAACAACTATCATATGAGGGGCCTGTGCAGAATCCTGGGGATTGGGTGGCAAGACAAGATCACCAATGCAGACGTGTTGGAGAGAACAGGCACTGTCATAATCTTCTCCATGCTTAGTCTTCAAAATCTCTGATGACTGGGACACATTTGGATGATGGCAGAATTCCAAAAATATCTTCTCTATGGGGAATTACTGTTAGGGAAAGGTCTTGGGGTAGACCACTACTTCGGTACAAGGATGTATGCAAGCAGGATATGAATGATGCAGGCTTCGATTTGAAATCATGGGAACAGGACGCCATGGATCGTGTTACATGGTGGGGCAGGATTAAGCATGGAATACAGACAAAGGAGATAATGATTACTGATAGGTTAAAGACTCAGCATCTGAGAAGAGACGCCACACCATGTAATGCTGCAAATGATCCTGACTTTCCTTGCACACACTTTGGAAGACACTTCTCTGCTCGGATTGGTCTTACGAGTCACATTCGTTACAGTCATGGACTGTAATTACATACCTTTTTTTCAAAGCACCATTATTATCGTCTGACAAGACGGAAAGAGCCAAAGAATGTAAGTGTACATATGTATGTGTGTATGTATATGTATGTATGTATATATAAGGGGTCGCTGTAGTCAAGAGGTTAAGGCACTCGCCTCTCACAGTGATGAACGGAAACGGTGGGTGTTCAAATCTCACAATTTTCAAGCAACAGAAGGTAAGACCAGAGTGCTTGCATCCTGAGTTACCTCCAGTCATCTTAACCAATAGTCTTGCTACTGATCCAAGGTAACTCGGGATACGAGTGAGATTGATGACCAGTGTATTCTCTTCACTATGATCCAAATACTGCGCACATCACATTATTAAGACAAAACCGTCTGATGTTGTGGCAATCATTGGTTGTGATGGGCAATAACTTTAACTATATAAATATATATATAAACTGTAAACTATGACACAACGCATTCCGTTCTCTGGACTACATTCTGCTACTTGAGCCCTTTAAGCATCTTGAATATATGTATATATATATATATATATATATATATATATATATATATATATATATATATATATATATATATATACCACACAGTATATATACACACATTTTAAAATCATAAGACAGCTAGCTTTCATTTTTTTTTTTTTTGACTGAATATTATTTAATTTAAAATTACATTCTTCACTGATCTCTTAGTCTCAAAATATGGATTCAAACGTCAGTAAGGCCTATACTTAATTTTTTTTTAATGTAAAATAAAAACCTAACCTCCCATTGTGTGATGACTGCCAGGGAAAAAGTCAGTGTTACTCAGCTCTGCTAATCCACCTGGTAGACACCAGCAATGGACAAACACTATATCACATCCTCTTTATCATTATTGTCATCCAATCAGTAATATGCTATGACATACCTGCACCAGTAGGTGTTATTGTCAGCAACGACTTTTCCAATTTGCAGGTCACAGCTATTTATTTCAGTACATTGTTCCAGAGACATACTGTTCAGGACCACTATAGACAGACAGAGTTGATTTTATAAATTAGAAAAATACACTTTTCGGAATACAAAATATTAAAAATCTAATAAATTCTGACAATAAGGATATCGTTCAATTGTAGCATAGTTAACTACACGAAAGAAGCCTCCACGTTTGGCGTCCTCTGGAAACAACTATCAGTTGGCTAATTCTTTCAGCACCAAACTACCATGAATCACAAACCAATTCACAAACCAGCACTTGTGTTGATTTCAATCAACATCGAGGGGCTAACCAGCGAAAAGGAAGCAATATTATCGGAGATATGTAAACAGCGTAATTGCGATGTCCTAATGGTCCAAGAGACCCATCGCGCAATCGCTGGTCAAAGACTGAATATACAGGGAATGAAACTTGTTGTGGAGACACCCCATGAGAAATACGGAAGCGCTATGTTCGCCTCAACAGACCTAGACATTGAATCAGTATATCAGTCTCATGGAGGAAATATAGAGACTATTACAGTTCAAACCAAGGCTTGCACAGTGACGTCAATATACAAGCCTCCCAATGACGATTTCGAGTTTCAAGAACCTGCCAATTTCAGAACCCGGAAAACCAAAATAATCATGGGCAATTTCAACTGCCACAGCACGGCATGGGGATACATGAGACAGACGTCAATGGTGAAAAATTAGAGAGCTGGGCTGAGAACACCGGCCTACTACTCTTACATGACCCAAAACTACCAGCCTCTTTTCACAGTGGCAGATGGAAAAGGGGATATAATCCTGACAATATTTTTGTCAGTACTCAAATATTTAATCATGTGACAAAAGACATGAGAGAACCTATTCCAAGAACGCAACATAGACCCATTATATGTAGTGTTAAAGCAATGGTCGAACCAGAGAACGTAGCCTTCAAAAGACGGTTTAATTTCAAACGTGCCAACTGGGTCCCATTTGCATGTGATCTAGACACAGAGGTGGCCAAGTTAGAACCTAAGCCTGCAAACTATGACGCTTTTACAGAATTAACCAAATCAATCTCCAGAAGACATATCCCACGAGGATGCCAATCACAGTACATACCTGGATTAAACGATGACTCAAAGGCACTGTACGAGCAATATAAACTGCTGTTCGAAACAGACCCCTTCAGCGAGGAAACCATCCAGGCTGGAGAAGATCTCCTTCATGCTATCTCAGAATTCAAAACGCAAAAGGGGCGTAGCCTGGTGGAAGACTTGGACATGAAGCAAAACAGCAGACGAGCATGGAAACTCATTAAGAACCTAAGCAATGACCCAACATGTGCTCCCCCTGGGATAACGCAAGTTACTCCTAACCAAGTGGCCCACCAATTACTGATGAATGGCAAAACCAACTATAAAATGGCACAAACAAGGACCCAACGACAACGCAAGGTAGAGAGTGATATACTGAGCGCACCTTTCACAATTGAAGAATTAAGTGCAGCAATAAAGCAAACAAAATCCAATAAAGCAGCCGGCCCCGACGACTTGAGAACAGAGCAAATAAAACAGTTTGGACCAATAACAAGCAATTGGCTACTAAATCTCATGAATATATGCGTCGAATCCTTGAATATTCCCAAAATCATGAGGAAAGCACACGTGGTTGCCCTGTTAATTTTTGAGCAGTGTCACTCTTATGCCACCTATACAAGGTATTTGAAGGATGATCCTGAACTGCATCTCTCCCTGGATAGACTCAAGGCTGATCAAGGAACAAGCTGGATTCAGACCTGGAAGATCTTGCAGTAGTCAAATCCTCAATTTGACACAACTAATAGAGGATGGTTTCGAGCCTAGCCAGGTGACTGGAGTGGCATATATAGACCTAAGCGCTGCCTACGACACAGTAAATCATCGTAGGTTGCAGGCAAAGGTATACAACATGACGAAAGACTGGCGTCTGTCTAACATAATCAAATGTTTACTTCAAAACAGATGATTCTATGTAACCTTGGGGAATAAAGAGAGCAGATGGCGAATTTAAAACAACAGCCTGGCTCAAGGAAGTGTTCTTGCTCCCATGCTATACAACATCTATACCAATGACCAACTTATGGATACAGACACAAAGACATTTATATACGCCGATGACACAGCAGTCGCTGCTCAGGCTAATGGCTTCGAGGAGGTAGAAGGTAAACTAACACGCTCTCTGAATGACCACGCAGAGTATTATCGGGAAAACCACCTAAAACCCAACCCTAGCAAAACTCAGATATGCACCTATCATCTCAAGAACAGAGTGGCAAACAGAGAACTACGGATCTGATGGCAAGGACAGGATCTTGAACACTGTCCGGCTCCCAAATACCTGGGTGTAAAGTTGGATCGCACATTATCCTATATGACACACTGCCAGGAGACAAAGCGTAAGGTACATGCGAGAAACAACATTATCCTAAAATTGACTGGCACAACATGGGGTGCTCAGCCAACAGTCTTATGCACATCAGCGATTGCCTTGTGCCTTTCTGCAGCGGAATATGCAGCCCCAGTCTGGAAAAACTCCGCCCATGCAAAACAAGTTGATACAGCAGTGAACGAGAGGGACAGGATAGTGTCGGGGTGCCTTAAACCCACTTCCACAAACAAAATATATCCCTCATTTGGCATTGTACCACCGGATATAAGAAGAGGTGTGGCTGCGGAAATCAAACGAGGGAAACAGGAAAACGACCCTAGACACCTGATGTTTGGCCCTCAGGAACAAGCCACAAGACTTAAATCAAGACACAGCTTCTTGAAATCGACAGAGACCATCCAGACAAGCCCGGAAGGTCAACCCATCGAGAGGTGGCGCGAAATAATGCAGGATCCATGGATAGAGCTCAAGGAAGAGGCTGCACCTGGATACCACCTGCCCTTCGCTGTGTGGAAGGCAATGAACAGACTTCGAACTGGTGTCTCAAGATGCAGAGCGAACTTGAAGAAATGGGGATACTCAGATGTCGACACATGTGAATGTGGCGCAGTTCAAGACCAAGATCATCTGATGACCTGCCCCAACCTCCCTGAAACCTGTGACATGAACGACATGATGGAGGCGAACGACAAGGCAGTTCCAGTTGCTGAATACTGGACGAATGCTGTGTGACATGGTGTTTGGACACGGAAAGTAAGTAAGTAACTACAATTAATAGGCAGGGTAGACTAACGTCTGGTAAGAAAAAAGATGCTGATCGATGTGTTTGTCTGGGTCAGGTAAAATATACTGGCCAAGAACCCCCTTCACTTACACGTAGGTCTCCCTGGAAACGAGCTGAAGCCAAGCATAGCACAACCGCCTGGAAGACCTGGCCCCACCTTCTTCAGCACGCTCAGGATGTGAGGCAAGGTACTACAATCAGCCACTTACAGCCCCATTCAGGGCACACCAGTTCCAGTCACTACACTTGTTTTTTTGCCAAAATATTTTTTCTAGCTATGAAGCTTCTCGTTCACTCTCTGATGTTGTTTTTTCATTTCTTTTTCAATAGAAACTAATCCACAATAAAGTGATTAATTAGCATAATAAAATATCAAAAGCATATGAGTTGAAGAATACCAGTAAATAATAAGAAATAATTATGTTGTTGTATGATATCCATTGTTAGGGCTATCACATCTCACTCATTTACAGTACTCTAACATATTAAATACTTACATCTATTGCAATACTGTGTGAACCAGTTACCAATTTCAAATAAACTTGCTCTTACATCCTCTTCTGGGGAGGACATTGTAACATTGCATACTGCTAGATTCTGATCCACACATTGTAAGAATGAAGCAGTATCCCTGTCAAAGAAAACAAATTGAAACATAAAAGAATATCTTAATACATTGACATCTTTCATTTTAATTTCAATACTTACTTTCTGTGTTCGGCAACCTCACATAGTCTTCACCCAAGAACCAGCCACAATCGGAGCTCTTATATTTGCCACCATCAGGTCCTCCACTGTACAGGATTCCTGGATACAGAGACATATAATCGGGTGTTTCGGGTCTTGGACGACTCATATTTGCAAAATTCAGTGTCTGTATATCCACTTTTTCTGGTTAGACAAACATCTGCAAACACCCGTTCTTTAACTGTTCAGAGGGATCAAGATGCTGAGCAGCGCATGAGCTGCAGTGGTCAGCGACCCATAGCTGACTGCTGGCGTCAGGGCCAGCGAACCAAAGCTGCCAAGACCCTTCTACATCTCCACGTGGTGATCCTGGATAACAGGCTGCAGCAGGGCAGACTGGCTAAGGAGAAGGGATCAAAGAGGGAATGCTAGCCCGGTACTCAAAAAATGCTTGCTGAAGTCGGATGTGTTGGACCGAAAGGTGCAAATATCGCAGTCAAGCTGTAAACTACGACACAACGCATTCCGTTTTCTGGACTACATTCTGCTACTTAAGCCCTTTCAGGGCTTGGTAGCGGGAGATTGAGAACGAACAAAGCCAAGCCAAACTGTTCAGAGATCTTCATGTAGTATATAGCAAATCATGTACTGGTACAAGTTCTTTAATCCTCATTCAATCTTCATCGTTCTTTTGGCATCACTTTACTATGCGGTTTCTCTTGGGGCTCTGTTCTGAGGGCTGTATGTTCAGCAGAAAACGTTTCCTTGATTTCAGCCGTAACCTTTCTGGTATATGTCCAAAAAGAGGATGTTTCTAATCAAAGGACTGCTTTTGTCTCTCAACTTCAGATGTGACGTGAAATACTTGGAATCCTGGTGTTCAAAAAGACATGTTAATGTCTGTTGCCAGAAAGTTGAAAGCTATCGGCTATTCGTAATAGGTATTTTAAACTTCCTGCGACTTACTAGGCCCGAGAAAAATTTCAAATAATTTGGGTAGATTGTTAACTTCAATTTTTAACTTTTGTCTGGGCAGCGGTCATTTAGCCTACTTTTTTCTATTTCTACTGCCAAGGGATTTTCAATGTGCTCAACACTGAACACGGGAGTCTGATCTCACTACACAGAGATCGGGGGAATTTTTTTCAGAAGATTCATGTGAAAAATCCTGGTCTCCACCGTGATTCAAACCCACGACCTCTGGCACCCAAAGCAGACACATTTCCTCAAGACCACTGAGCCCCTACAGATGTGACATGTCTTCTAATATCTGGAGATGTGATACCAGCGATTGACCTTTTTTGTTGGGGTCAGTTTAAGCCATCCTGTTACAATTTGACATATTTTATTTACTACATCAACCTATTTTGTGTGTAAAGATGCATTCCATACTGGTGCCACATAGTCTATTGCTGAGAGACATAGTGCAAAGCACCGTTGGGGATGCTCCCCATGAAATGTTTGTCAGCTTGCGAATTATATGGTTTCTTGCACTGACGCTTTTCATTTCAATATTTTGACCACATAAATCTTGTAGAACATTACAACAAAGTGAGCTTCTTTCCAGGTTCTGAAGGACAAAATATATAATTTTCCACCACTATATCTAAAAGCAAAGCTGTTTTAAGTACTTGCAAACCTACTACATTTCTGAAACTATGCAGAAAAAATATGTCCATTGAAATTGAGCTTGTCAATGGCACACAAGTGGATAACTTACGTGCAGAGGCTATGGACTGAAAGACCAGAGCTATCCATTGAATTGTCCAGGGAGTTTGAGGAAATTGTTTTACATTCCTCAAGTTGTGGACACTGTTGTTCTGTAAATAAGTATTTATATGTAATATTTTTGACAAACAACAGAATAGTTTTAAAAAAATTAAAAATAATCTTTGTTATCACTAACCATGAAATATTATTACTAAATTCTCTCAACCAAACTCTACAGAAAAGAATAAATGAACAGATCAAGAGCTTCTATCGTGGAAATATAAAAACAGAAGATGGAAGATGAAAATTAGGAAGAGAATAGAAATGTTCAAAGCTGCTTTGACCAGCAGGAGTCATATATTGACATCCAAATAAATAACTCAAGGAAAGTGTTCAGGTGTTATGTATACTAATCATAAAAACATGTCCTATGAGCTAACAGCTGGAGAAGGGGAGTGATGTCTTTAAAATGTGGATAAATAGAAGAATAGGAGAAAAAAAACAAATGAGAAAGTTTTCAAGAAAATAGGGTGCAAAGAAAATGAAATAAAAATGAAATAATTACAATATTTTGGTTGCATCAAAAGACCTAATACTTGCTGAAAACAATACTGAAAGGAAAGGTGGAAGGCAAACATGCAAGAGGTAGTGCTATAAGTTGGAGGATAATATCAAGAGATGGACAGGAAATAGTCTGGCAGATTGCAACATTAAGACTAGAGACAGAGGACATTGGAGATCCTTTGGAGCTGGCCTTCAATGTGGAGAGGGCACTATAACTGAACTGAACTTGAATAATGCAAATTTCTGAGAAAAAAGATTTCTGATCTTATTTTCTGATAAATTCAAAAACAAATATAATTCACACAAATAGTGAGTTTCGTGCATTTAAATTTCACTTAACTTCGCAGCACACACAAATTATTTTCTCCATTCGCAGCATAATTACAAAAATTAACATCAAATAAAAACATTCAATTCCAATGCACAGAATTCACTCTGCATGCAGATTCTTGAACAATTTTGTGGCACCTCCATGCATTTGTTGTATTTCTGTTTAGCATGATGTCTTAGTAATGCAATGGGAACTTAAGCAATTTCTTATGCAGCAGGAACATAAGCAGAAGCAACTTACGCAAGGTGCACTTCTTCTGTGTGTCCATGTAAGCCATCTTGACAGCATTCATAGAAACTTCATTGATTATCCCAGTGCACTTTTTGAAATAATTATCCACACATGCAGTGTATACTGGGACTGCGCTGAGAAATATATGTGATATATGAAGGGTAGCAAGTTGAATTACTAAGTAGAAACAATAAGAGGCTAAAATGTAAAACACAAGAGCAAAGGTAACTATTTGCAAATGAAGGGATGAGAAAGTATCCACTGGAAACATTTTAAAGAAATTTGCAAGATGTACAGAGAGAAAGCAACAAAAAAAACCAGATTAGATCAAATAAAAAATCTCATGAAATTCTCAGGGAACCTCATGTATTTGTTATATTTGAAAAGTTTCAAAATAAACTTATGAACAGTGAACCATTAGACAAAAGATTAAAAAGCAAATATGCACCTTAGAGGTAATGAAGTTAAACTTTGACACAATACAATATGTTGGAGGTTCAAGACTTATAACATCACTTCTGATTGGTTAATGTGTACTCAAAATCTCTGTAAGTAGCAGAAAGTAAGCCACATAAAGTAATGTCTTTTTGATAATTTCAAGGTAAAGAAAGTAAAAATTACCTAAAATGTTATAGGACAAAGGCAAATAAAGAAATAGAGAGAGAAGGATAAAGAGAGAGACATAACAGGAGAGATAGAATGAGAAACTGAAATTGATATTTTTTAAAGTAAGGAAAATGTAACCCACATAATGAAATAAAAGACAAAGAAATGAGACAAGAGCAATGCAATTCTGAAAAGTAAAAACAGAGACTATGAAACACAGACACGAAAAAGAAATATGTGTCTGGTATTTGAAATGAAAGTTAAATGAATGTGTTACTCACGCGCAAAATACTAAGTGATTCATATTTCGTGGTAATAGGTTTGAGCATGATGTAAGCATTTGGGCACATTCATTCCCTTCATTACCTGAGAAACACAAATGTATGAATGAACAAATTGATTTATTGGATCCGACAGTATAAATATTTGTGCAACTGAAATAATCAATTATCATCTCCAAGTGCCATTGCAAAATAGTCACAATGAATTATTACATGCTGCCGGGTGGCTAAGGCAGTTAAATCACTGCCTAAAAAAAGGTCATACAAAAGCACAAAGATACAAGCATAATATTTAAACTTGCCATTTATATGAGATACGAAAAAATATACAATAAATGGAATTGCTTTAATTCATTGAAGGAAAACATGTTATATAGGTAAAGTGGGACACTTTTTATGTTTTTTTTATAAATTTTACGTACAACTATAAATATTGATTGTGATAAAAATGAAATATCATTTTGCCACAAAAGAATACAAAAATCGTTCCAAAATATATACTTTCCTTCCTGCTCTAATAAAACATCTAAAAATTCCATGGCCTTTAAACAATTTACTGTAATAAGTTAACAATTTGATGTCTTTCCTGTGTATTTAACCCTTTGAACCAGCCACACCTATATACTGGTGCATGTGTGTGTAAATACCACATTTCCCTGAGCCATGATTTGGTATTATTTTAAGGTGCATTTTGAACAGTACTGTGGGTGGATCTGGAAAAGGCATTTGACAAAGTCTGGAAGGATGGACTTAGAGTCAAGCTAAGAAGAAGTGATGTCTGTGGGAAGATGTACAAGTGGATCAACCACTACCTCAAACAAAGAACGGCCAGAGTCCAAGTACAAGGGCAGATGAGCAAAAAGGTGACACTCGAGCAGGGAGTACTCCAAGGGGGAGTATTGTCACCCACACTCTTCCTGGTATATATAAACGATATTACAGAGAATATACCAAGAAGAGTCCATAGCTCAATGTTTGCAGACGATCTGGCTATGTGGACCTCTGAAAAGAATCTCATCATAGCAAGAAATCGGATGCAAACGGCCCTAACATAGCTGGAAGAGTGGGCGAACTCATGGCTGGTCAAAATAAACGAGGAGAAAAACACGTGCACAATATTCTCGCTCTCATTAAAACCCCAAAGTACCAAATTAAGCCTAAATGGCAAAATCCTGCAGCCAAACGACAACCCAACCTATCTGGGAGTCACATTTGATCGGCGCATGACATGGAAAAGTCAGATTGAGAGAAACCGAATGAAAGCCAGAGAAAGAATGGCGATCATGAGGAAACTTGCTGGCACAAGCTGGGGAGCAGACGAAGGCATACTAAAGAAACTGTACACTGGAAGAGTGAGACCAGTTCTCGAGTATGGCATTGCGGCATGGACAACAGCAGCGAAGGCGAACTTCGATAAAGTTAACAAACTTCAAAACCAAGCCATGAGAATTATAACAGGTGGCATGAAGTCAACGCCAATTGTAGAACTTGAAAAGATTACAAAACTGCAATCCATGACCGATAGAAGAGACTGCAGAGCCCAGCTGCAGTCAGAGAAACTCAGAAGACTGACGGACCATCCAATGTACCAGAGACTAAACAATTTGGGAAATGGGAAACTAAAGCGGAGAAACTTTGCAGAAATAGCCAAAGCAAAGATGCACGAAGATCCCATAAACGCACTAACAACACCAAAACCCATCACTACTGTACGAAAACCTACTTGGAGGCAGGATATATTTCCAGAGGTGGTAGAAAATATACCAGGTATTGCAAACAAAAACTGCCAGAGTGAAAAAGAAAGGAGAGACACTACCCTAAGCTTCATAACGAAAAGCTACCCAAGCATGGACTGGACCCATGCATACACCGATGGTTCTGTAACAAACACCACACAGAACGGAGGGGCAGGAGCATTCCTGAACCTACCAAATGGCAGAAAAATAACACTGTCATTCGCTACTGGTAAGTACACGAGCAATTTCAGAGCAGAGGCAGAGGCACTGAGGGCGGCAGTGGAAGAAATGGTAACACACAGTGAAAATGAGAGCCATATAGTCCTGCTGACAGATGCTCTCGAAGTAGTCACAGCGCTAAAAAGCCAGAAAAACACTGAGCTTAATGACTTAAGAGCAGCACTCTGCAAACTGTGCCAGCAGTCCGCACCAAAAAGGGTAGTGGTACAGTGGGTTCCGTCACACTGCAACATCCAAGGCAACGAGGAGGCAGACAGACTGGCAAAAGAAGGTGCAAGGCTACCACAAACAGATACCAGTATGACGTACGAAGAGTCAAAACGGCTTATCAAAGCCAGGTACATGACCAAATGGGAAACCGAACATACTGGTTACACCAAAAACGATGCCTATTACCAGTTGAACCGAAGAGAGCAGGTCGTTGTCTTCAGACTTCGCACTGGCCACAACAGACTGAGGTACCACCTATTCAACAAATTGAAGATAGGGTGTACCGACGAATGCCCGTGCGGTACTGGTAAAATGACCACTGAACATCTGCTGCAGAACTGCCCGACATACGAGGATCAGAGAGAGCAGATGTGGCCATTGCCAGTGGAACTGCAAGACAAGCTCTATGGTAGTGGCGAGAGTCTCAGGATGACCGCCGCTTTTTTCGAAAAAATAATGGTTACTGTCTGACTGTGTACGCAGAAGAAGAAGAAGAAGAACAGTACTGTTTGTATTTTGGCCATAATATAGTGATGTCTACACAGTACACACAATTCCAGAGATAACAAACATAGTGACACTCACAAAAATTGCAATTTTCATTATGTTTTTGTGATTTTTGTGATGGAAAGTAGTTTTGAAAATTTGTAATATAGCCATATTAAAAGTCTAACAACAAAACAAGTCATTGAAAGTATTCTCAATGATTTGAAGGCCAATAAATTGGATTTAGACAATGATTGTTTTGAAAAGGACAAGTGGTTATTTGAATGATGACACATGCAATTTGAATTAAGATCAAGCAAGATTTACAATTACTTTGAAGACTTGACTATGGAGATGAAGAGGGCGGGAGGGGGGGGGGGTGGGGGGGGGGGGAGACGTATCCAACATATTTTATCAAGTAAATTTGATACAGGATGATCTTCAATAAATATATTCTACAATTCAATTTACTGGAATAACAAGTAGAAACATTAGAGATTTTAGATATAATATTATTACATTTTATTAGCACAATTTGGCTATAGTAAAAAGCTTTTCTCAGGAGTACAGAGAAATATAATTTTATGGACCAGGTAGCCAGGGTTCAAAGGGTTAATAGATAATAATCTTAATTTACAAATTTATGTTATATAATTAAACATGGCTTTCCATAATAACACATTCTGTAAAAATGCTTTGATGTTTCACATATTTGCAACAAAAATATAGCTTAATGGTATTAAGCAAATAAATTAATGCAAAATAAATATGTTAATAGTACGTACATGATTTATCACAATGTTATCACAAACCTGATAGAAAAGAAAACATTTAAAGAAAGCAATGTATTTAAAAATTGTATCTTTTGGAAGATCTTAAAAGTATGGAGTATCTGTACATATATATATATATAATACACTTGTGGTATATAGATACATGGTCAGATATTTACACCTTCACTCTTGTTTTGTGCTTCATTGCTTTCCATTTCCATTCTAATTTAATTTTAACTGTAAATGATATTGATAATTGTTTGAACATCACAAACATTTATTTCAATAAATATTGTTCCTAATGCATTTTTATCATAATTAATACATTTAGAAAATCATTTTTTATTATTGTTCATATTTAATTTCTAACCAAATGCCGTTGTTAACAGGCGTATCGTGTTCACTGAACTGTTTGGTTTCCTTTAACATTTGAAAGAAATTGCATTCTGTTTTTGTGTAATTTAAAGAAAAAAATAGTTTTCAGTTTCCATTAGACAGAAATAATTGTCAGATCATAGAGAAAATGAGGATGACAAAGAATGAAAAGAATGAGTCCTATCAGGAATTCTATATGCTTTATTTTATATCACAGAAAGTACATTTTGACTTCAATAACTAATATGTTTAGAAGAAAATATCATATTTTTTTCATGGTTTCATTCAATAAATTTTATTTGGGAAGTGCTGAGCACATGGGCTATATAACCTGCAATCTCACTCTTCTGATAGCATGATACGATGATAACATACTATACATAATAGCATTTGAAAACGAATTTAAACTTTAAACCAAGGTAAAATAAAAAACAACAATGATATCTGATATTTCCCTGATATCTATCTAGACATTAGTTATTTTAAACATGTAAGCATAGAAGAGCTCCCAGTTACTATTTCTTAATAACTTGCATTTATAAGGAGTTGAATTTTATTCCTCACCTCACCTTACAATAGCATACTTAAAGTTACACTTTTAAGAATAAATAATATAGTATGAATTGATAACTGTATTTTACTATAGTAAAGGACTAAATTAATTCAACTTATTAAGCACTAACAATGCTACATTTTTTAACTGTGATACTGATGTTTTACTGTTGCTATATTGTTTCCAAATAATATAAAGATCACCTACGCAATGGGAAATGAAATAGTCACTGACAAAATGAGGAGGACTAACAAAGAGAATAGCAAAACACAGTTTATTTTGACCAATAACAAGAACTATAAGGGCAATCAACATGTTTAGTTTACCAACAGTGACATCAGCTAAAAATCAATTATAGTCAAAGACTAAATTAATTAGAATACTAAAATTAATCACATACATTTTGGAAACATTTTTTTGTTTATTTCAGATTAATTCAGAGTTCACAAATAAAATTAAGATAACCAACATAGAGAAGAATGAACAATGAGAAGGTGCACATTTGTCAAAGCTTGTAGAGAAAATAAGGATGATTCACAAAAAGAGAATAATGTAAAGAAAGAAGAAGAAAATCAATGAGATACTCTGAGGTTTCATTAAATACTTGAAGTGATCAATTCTTAAACAATGCTTTAAATGAATACCTCAGAATACCCTGGACAGAGAAAAGAACAAATGTAGACATTCGGCAAGAGTTGAGCATAGAGGAGAACTGGTTTATCAATTCTATTTTGGCTAGAAAATGCAAATACTTTGGTCACATCAAGAGACACAACGGTCTTGAGAGGACGGGGATGGAAGGTATGGTGCCAGGCAAAAGAGGAAGGGGTAGACCATGAAGACGATGGCACCAAGATATCCAGGAGTGCCTGAGTATGACAGTGGCGGAAGCTGGAGTTTTGGCAAGGGAACGAGTTTCTTTCAGACAGACTGTGATGGGAGCGACGTTCTACAAAGGACATGCTACATGAGAGAGAGCTTTGTAATGAAAAACATAATTATGAAAATATGATGCAAATCTGCAACTATGGTTGTACATTTTATTGGTCAAGTGAAATAAATACTGCTATAAAATGCACTAAATGTTGCAATAGAAGCAAGTTTTTCTTGCAGATTTATAAAAACATACCCGACTTACTCAAAGAGTAATTTATTTACCGAAAAAAATGAATGAAGCTGTAACAGTTCCCGCCGGAGCAAGGGGAGTTTAGGATGCCTGAACATGTTAAAGCTTAAAGCTACCTGAATGCATGTCAAGGTCACTCACCGTCTCAGCAAAGGAGAACAGAGTTGGGGTAAGGAATGTGGACAGGTAGAAACTGACCACTAGCCTTCCGATTTTGGTAGGGGGAGATTGATTGATAGACGAAATTGGCAGCGGGGCTTGCTGCGAGAGAATGAGTGACAGGTGTGCAAAGTGTTTCGTTCCAATTGGGATTGAAGATGGCCATCACCTGAGATCGATTGGTCAAGCTCTGGCCTTGCTTGAGGATATATAACTCGAGACAAAGTTTAGCTCGAGAGGCTGGAGAGAGAGAGGCTGGATAGAGAGAGGATGTATGGAGGAGAGTGAGAGAGAGAGTGAGAGACTGAATGTAGATAGTATGTTTAACTCACCGACTTAGATAGATGAGCGATTGATAGACGGTTGGACAAATGTTTAGTGATAGAACAGGATCGCTCAAATAGATGAATGAGTTTTGTATTAATAGATAATCTGAACGTGTGTTTGTAAGCAAGGACACATTGTGAACAAGTTAATACGAGATCGCCCGCCTGAGGGAATTTCAGTGAGGAAGAGTATTTGATAAGGTGTGTTGAAGACGCAGTTAAGGCGATGTGTGTGTGATGTAATTGCAAGGCAATAGAACTGGGTTTTTAGTTAGTTGGGAATTCCATCAATAGCTAATGCTTACAATTCCCGTTTTAGTAGAATGTTTAGTTAAGATATGTATTATATTGTGTTTGTAATTTCTCTACTCATTCTATGATATGAGTATGATATAATAAATATGCCACCTGCTGTGTGATATGTCATTTACTGAGTATGGTCATGATGATGTGGATGAGTGTGAGAATGTTCTAAGTTAGAATAACGGCCAGGGCAACCAGTGGGGTCTGCTAAAAAGCTACAAATTATTGAACACATGTAAGACAATACAATGCAGCATTAGCTTTTGCTTTCATTAGTGCAGAAATCCAAGCTCATTTTGGAATACAAGAGAACTATCAGGATGTAATTGCGATAGTCAAAAAGTTTGGTCAGCCAGACTTATTTATTACTTTCACTTGCAATACAACCTGGCCTGAGATTAAAAATGTGATACATGATACTCAGCGACATGGAAAAAAGATTTGACATGATTGCTAAGTTTTTAAAATGAAGTTGTCTAAGCTATTGAATGTTTGAGGTCAGAATCTGTTTGGGATTGAATTTTAAAAAATACCTAATACTTACATTCTATTAATTTTAGATTTCAAGTTGAAAAATTTGCCAAAAAGATAGTATTAACAAGTATGTTGGTGCTGAGATACCAGATCAAAATGTTAATCCAAGACTTCATGAGATTGTGACTAAACATATGATTAATGGACCTTATGGTAAACTTAATAGCCGATCACCATGCATGAGGGAAGGTATATGTTATGAAAGCTTTCCCAAAGAGTTTATAGATTCAACTGCAGAAAATGTTGTTTCATATAAATATTTTTTCCAATCCATACTGCTGTGTGCCGAAACATTTGCAAAATACCAATCTACTATAGTTCTAAATTTGAAAACAGTGTACAAATTGTTTGTATTTTTATTTGTCATAATTTACTTTCTGTTCCAATTTATATTCTCAAAAAGTTTTGGAATATATGATTATGTTACAATGATCAAAGCTAATATTAAAAAAGCTGCTTTAATTATAAAAATGATCATTGCCTTTCATATTGTAGTTTTGTGCCAGTGGGCAGATGATCTGCGTGGGTAAGGTAGTTATAAATATTATTGTTATAAGTAGAGGATAAATAAAAAGGAAGAAATACTAGAAATTTGTGGTTTGACAACAGTACTATTAATCTAAATTATGGGCAACATTTAAAAAAAATAAAGATTTATATGATTTGCGGAATGAATTAATTTACTCCATGGCAATCCATCCTTCTTCTTCTTCTTCGTTCGTTCTCAATCTCCCACTACCAAACCCTGAAAGGGCTTAAGTAGCAGAATGTAGTCCAGAGAACGGAATGCGTTGTGTCATAGTTTACAGCTTGGCTGCGATATTTGCACCTTTTGGTCCAACACATCCGACTTCAGCAAGCATTTTTTGAGTACCGGGTTAGCATTTTTCTTCGATCCCTTCTCCTTAGCCAGTCTGCTCTGCTGCAGCCTGTTATCCAGGATCACCACGTGGAGGTGTAGAAGGGTCTTGGCAGCTATGGGTCGCTGACTGCTGCAGCTCATGTGCTGCTCAGCATCTTGATCCCCAATCCATCAAAATGTGATTATGTAGCGCAAAACAAAAAAGAATCCACCTATGTGTATAATTATATCAATCTTTGTAGTTCAAATACAAATCCATTCAGTTTACTGTTGAGCACTCAGTGCCCACATTTGCACACATAACGTATTCTGTCTTTTCTTTCTAATTTGTAAAAACTGTTTTATGCATAACACATTCAAGAATGTCAGCAACCTTTAGAATATAAAATAAATTAGGTTGTTTTTGTTTTCAGAAATCTTAAGTACTAAAATTGAAAGATATCATTTCATAAATGCTTGTAAGAATATAACCAATTGTTATAATTTATTTATTTAATTTGCTTTTTAATATCTCTGCTTTTTAATCTATTAACAAATGAAATAGTTAAGATATGGAAGACATTATAGCTGTAAGGTAAGGTGTTCAACACTCAAAAAGTGAATGAAAATGCAAAACAGTAGGGTGCTCAAGTCCTAACAAAATACAAGTGCCCTGTCGTTACAAGGGAGATGAGACTGGCACCTTCTCCTGTCAGAGATGGACAGTAAACTCAGAGGTCCCTAGTACATTCTGTGCATGTAAAAGAAGCCTTGACAGATTAAAATTGAAAAAAAAGGCTGTTAGCAAGTATTTTTAAAGACTTCTACACCCCCTGGTAGAAAAAGAGTGACTATGTGTGTCATAAGTTGAAATTTTATTTAAAAATAATACAAGCTATGAAGTTGTGAAAAAACATTTGCCCATTAAAAAGATATATTATAATACTACAAATTGTTGATCTGAATATTGTCTTATTAACCAAAGCACATATGCGGGACATGAAAGGAGCCTCAACAAAGATTGTGACTCAAATTTGTACAGCAGTTGGGCGTCTCCTGGAAACAACTACTCATAGTTGACAAATCCCTTCACAACCGGGAACCAAACAAATAGAAAATGAATGTGACCTTGTGTTGATTTCAATAAACATAAAGGAATGCTCAGCAGGCAATGAGCTCTTGCTGTCTTTGAAAGATAACTGACAGTGGCTGGTTTTTGGGCAAAGACTATGTGAGGTTCTCAGACACGGAAAGTAAGTAAATAACAAAGGTACATATATTTGAGCAAATAATAAGGAAGCTTGTGTCAAAATATTAATACTTAGACCACAAAAAAGAGGCAAACAAAAACTTATTTCTTAAATTAAAATGCTACACAAAAATAGCAGATTAAAGTGATATAAATATATAACTGCTGTTTGCTTTAACAAAAGATGTCCATGCTTTACAAATAGGCAAGCTGTGATCTGAAAGCTAAATTGTTATGCAAAGCAATGATAACATCTGTTAACTTACTCTTTCGTCTCCAAATTCCATTTTTATTTCCATCCTCATTCTTGTGCATGGTTTTATCTCGCCCTTGATAATCCTCAACTATATCATTATCTTTGGTGTCATATTTTCTATCATAATTCTCATCCTGACTTCTAGGCGTATCTTGACTTTTATCACTTCCAACATATTCCTCATTATTATTTTCCATTTTAATTATTCCTCCTTCATAATGCTCATCTTTATTGTCATTCCCTGTTTCATGAGTCATTTCAGAATCAACATTTTTTCTTTCATGGCTATGCTGCTCTTGTCCTCTTTCATTGATCTGCCATTCTGTAATTTTCACATTTTCATCTGCTTCTTCAACTAAATTCCCTTCTTGTATCTCCTCCGATATCTCATTATTAAAGCTTTGTTCAGTTGCTCTATTCAAACTTGATTCTGTTATTACTTTAGTCTTTCCATCTGCGTCAGAGTCTACATCAGACTCAACAAAATGTGCCTCGGAATCTTCTGTTTCTGCTTCGTCTACATTTTTCTCTGTGTCTGGAAAAATTTTCAAGTGTCATGCACTATCAGAACAATATTAAGTACGGTACTAGAGAATTGCATAAATGATATATTGTTGAGAGCAAAAGACATCTAGAAGTTTACAAAACAGATGCAAATATCAATAAAAAGTGCAATCACCACAATAAGTAATACTGTAGACAAAACAGACAATAGTCTATCTCATAAAATCTCTTAAAAGTTTAATTGTGACTAATAAGTTTAAAATATATGCCTCAAACCTAACTTGCTAAATGCATTTTACATTCTTCTTTTGATTCACAGAAAATCAAGAAAGCTACTCCTATGTTGTATTGTGTCTATGCTACTCTTTTATTCTTTATTCCATATGTCCTATTGTTTCTGTATTGCATATGTGGTATTTTTTCTGTAAAATATATGGTATTGATTCTATAGCCACCCAATTATTTCTGTATCACATATGTGGTGTTTCTATAGCTACTTCTATATTTTTATATCACTTCCTTTTCTTCTGTGCTCATTCTCAATCTCCGGCTACCAAGCCCTGAACAGAGACTTACAAGTAGCAGGATGTAGTCCGGAGAATGAAATGCATTGTGTTACAGGTTTGCAGCTTGACTGCGATATTTGCACCTTTTGGTCCGACACATTCATCTTCGCCAGATTTTATATCACATGTATGACATTGTTTATATAGCTACTCCTATATTTCGGTATCACATATGTGGCGTTGTTTCTGTATCACATGCTAGGAATTGTTTCTGTATCACATGCTAGGAATTGTTTCTGTATCCCATGCTAGGATTTGTTTCTGTATCACATGCTAGGAATTGTTTCTGTATCACATGCTAGGAATTGCTTCTGTATCACATGCTAGGAATTGTTTCTGTATCCCATTCTAGGATTTGTTTCTGTATCACATGCTAGGAATTGTTTCTGTATCACATGCTAGGAATTGCTTCTGTATCACATGCTAGGAATTGTTTCTGTATCACATGCTAGGAATTGTTTCTGTATCACATGCTAGGAATTGCTTCTGTATCCCATGCTAGGATTTGTTTCTGTATCACATGCTAGGAATTGTTTCTGTATCACATGCTAGGAATTGCTTCTGTATCACATGCTAGGAATTGTTTCTGTATCACATGCTAGGAATTGTTTCTGTATCCCATGCTAGGAATTGCTTCTGTATCACATGCTAGGAATTGCTTCTGTATCACATGCTAGGAATTGTTTCTGTATCACATGCTAGGAATTGTTTCTGTATCACATGCTAGGAATTGTTTCTGTATCACATATGTGGAATTGTTTCTGTATCACATACTAGGAATTGTTTCTGTATCTCATGTGTGACATTGTCTCTATAGATACTCCTATATTTCTGTATCACATAAGTGGCATTGTTACTGTAGCACATATGTGGTAGTGTTTCAAGAGCTTTTTCTAAACCTATACTTAGCAGGCTTCTGGACTGTGTTATTGGCATGGAGAGAAAAGTCAGGAGTTGTAGAGCCTTTACTTTTATTGGAGTTAGATCACACAAGACATCTCTTATGATATTCTGTCATTATGGCAGTCATACTATTTTCATCTATGCCACACAGTCCTCACAGAAACCATCCAGACATTTGATATACTTTTAACATTAAAACAAAAGAGCAGATCAAACTGATCTTAAGTCAAAAAACAAACTGATTTTTAAAAAGTGGAGTTGGATAAGACATTCTCTCATGAAGCTTAGTTTAGACAGATCTTTCTCAGACAGGTACTGGTAGAAAATAAAAACTTGCAAAAGTATACCAGTAACAAGATAGGCATAAACAGATGAAAATATATTTGCTGAAATGAAGATGAGTAGTCCCAATAAATTAGTTTTGCTATTTGATCACTGTGTACAGAATGCTGACTTTACAAAAAAATTCTCAAAGAAAGAGAAGAGGAGGGAGTAATATTACTGTGCAAAGAGTAAAATGCAACAGAATTGGTTACACTTCAAGAATATTGCATAATGTATTATGGCCCAAAGTGTTAGACAAAGTTCATATCTACTCCTAAAGGAAAAACAGACATAAAGAAAGATGATCAAAGAAATCAAAATATTAACTCATTCGCTACCACAAGCTTCTGGGAGCGACTTATAAATGTATCCATTATAGTCAGAAACAACTGTTAAAGCCAGGTATGGTAAAGTTAGAAACAAATCTAAAAAAAGATTATCACTTCAAAATCCGTTCTCAGTTTTTGAAATACCATAGAAAATTACTTTTCTAATTCAAAACAATGTGTAGCAATCTGTGTCACTGAAGCATATTTAGAGTTTAAAATTTGTCAGGAAGTTATGTAAAATTGCTTACCATGACAACTAGTCAACAGTTCACAAACAGCACTTGCATTTGCATAAATTTAAACAAGTATAAATTTTAGTATAAGTGAATTTTCTTCAAAGATTTCTACTCATAATTGGATACACTACCTCACTAAATGGGAATTATCTAGAAAAAGACATAAAATGCTTTGAACACTATACATTTTATATATATATATTTTGAAATCTGACTTTTTCCCACAGTCAGATTGTAATTATTACAATATCTACAAAATCATTAAAATATGCCAATTTAAACAGCACATTCCTTTATCTTTAAAATAATATTATTTTAAAAATCTGTTGAAAATTGAGAAAACAAGCTGAAATTATAGAAACACCTCTAGTTGAAAAATGTGAACATAAATTAATCACCCCACAGAGTGTTTTTTTAATCTGGTAGTTAATGAGTTGAACTATGATTTGAATGAGAATAACTTTATCAGAATGTTCGTTGTTAACAAAGCATGTTTATTATTTAAGTCGATCTTCTTCTTCTTTGTTCGTTCTCAATCTCCCGCGACCAAGCCCTGCAACGGGATTTGCAAGTAGCAGGATGTAGTCCAGAGAACAGAATGTTTTGTGTTGTTTTGTACAACTCGGCTGCGATACTTGCACCTTTCGGTCCAACACATCCAACTTCAGCAGGCATTTTTAGTACTGGTTAACCTTTTCTCTTCAATCCCTTCTACTTAGCCAGTCTGCTCTATTGCAGCCTGTTATTCAGTATCATCACATGGAGGTGTAGAAGGGTCTTAGCAGCTCTGGTTTGCAGGCCCTGGTGTTAGCATTCAGCTATGGTTTGCTGACCACTGTAGGCCATGCGCTGCTCAGCATCTTGATCTCTTGAGTGGATCTCAGGGTCCTTTATTGAGGAAGGCCCATTAATTTCCATGCATATCATAAAAGGTGACATAGAAAAGTGCACGAAACTAGCAACTTCATCATGTATAACACATTGCTACAGAAGCCACTATTGAAAAAGCACACAGTGCTTTAGTGCAGGCTTCCTAAGGGAGTCCAACTGGAGTGGTTACTCTATACTTTGATTGGATTGAAAAAGGGGCAAGACAGAAAGAAGCTGCTTACAATTATACAAATTTAAAACATAGTAATTACTTCTGACAATAAATCAGTAAAAAGTATTGAGCATCATTGATAAAACAAAATACTCTAAAATTACACATCAGACTTGTACATTGAAAAAAACACAACATAAACGTTCCTGACAAATTCACATTTTATGAAAATGTTTTACAAATTTATATTTTTACATTGAAACTATGAAAAAGATATGACAAAATAAAGTGCAAGCTGGGATTTATTGAGTACCACATAAAAGTACATTTTAAGCCCCACTGAAATATGGAAGTTTAATCTTAAAAAGATCAGAACTATTAAATTAAGTCATACAAAGAACAGAATTACAAAATGAATGCCATAAAAAAAAATATAGCTTGTGAAATAGCCACATAGTTTAATAAAGAGAAATGAACCGTATGCTAGGAAAAGAAAATAATTAAAATCATAATATTATATTACATAAAAGTACAGCTGTTGTGATCTATCTCTCTAATCGTATAACACTTTCTTAAATTACTTCTTAGAAACAGATAACTCAAATTGCTATGAAATGTGCTGCTGTTAAAATCATTTCAAGAAACTGTAAATGTTATATGATTGTGTAACAATAAGAAAACATTGAACAATCTACAGTTCTTATCATATTATTTTATTATCAACAACCAAGTAAATTTATGTTTTCAAAGACACGTGTATTAAAATTGCTGTAACAATAAATGCAATTAGTTAAATATGTGCAAAGATATGAGATGGAGCACTACAATCGCAGGTCTAATAGAGAAAACACTGCAAATCAGATAATCAAGTTATGTTTGCACCACCATTGTCAAGAAAGCATTAATGATCCTATCATGGTTAATTAGATATGGCATTGCTTCACAAACTTTAATAAAAAGTTGACTTTTTGTGGTCACTAATTTTGCAGATCTCTCCTCAATTTTAGGACATTCAAAGCTTTAGGCTAGTTACTATTGTAATAATCTGAAAGCTGTGTTTTATAAATAAATAATCACTTATTGCAATTAAAATATAAAAAAGTATAGTTCTGGTTATTTGTTGCTATTCAAGATATAATTGAAGAATCCCTTTATCCTTCTGCCTGTAAATTAGTTATTTTTTATTAGTAACTTTTTTTTTACAATTAAAAATGGATTAAATATTATTGCAATGTCATTCATGTTGCTGTTTACAGTACAATTTCTAAATATTGCTTTTTTTCACCATTTAAAAAGTCTTTTAATATAAATTGTATAACAAAAAAGAATACACATCTGTTATAGACATATATATAGATGGTTTTGAGGCACAGCATCACATATAGTCTATTTCTGCTGCCAATATGCAATTTTATGCAAGAATATAAAAGTATACTATAAGAAACACTGATGCACAACTGAAAGATTATAATCTAAAACTGACCATAACAATTTAAAAAAAAAAATGAAATTCGCATGCAGTATTTAGAACTATTCCTATAGACCATAGCTATGAATGAACTAAAAGATAATATAAGTTTTTCTAACATTATCTGTCAGTCATAAAAAATAAATGTTTAAAGAAAAACAGATTCTTTGTCCAAATATGAAATACTATAAAATGTGAGATTGTCAACATTAACTGATTCACTCCATAGAGCCAATATATCGACTAGAAAACTATTTTACAGTGCCCCAAAGCTGATATGTTGGCCTGAACTGTTGCCATACTTATATGTAGAAGTTTCTACATACCAAGTATTTCTAAATTGATATATATACCAATACTTTTTTGTGGCAGTTTTACATTGAAAGAATAAATGTGTTCAGAAGTCCAAAATATTCAGGAGTGAAAATAAGTAAAATCTGTTAAAACATAATTTTTTTCTTAAACATAGCCTAGAATCTCTATAACCAGATATTAGTCAAAACTTTGCTTAAAAAACTTTTATAAGTTTATTTGACAAAATGAAATGTTACAATTTATTTGTAAAAAAATGCTTTCACTTCATTTTTTTAAAGTTTAAAAAACTTTAATTACAGCTGATTAATTTATTATTTTCATGTGCTTAACATCTTAATATTAAACACCATTAGATATGTATCATATTAATAGCCTTTATCATTTCATTGGATTCAGTATAGTTTGCATGTACCCCCATAACCTATTCAAGCACCAACCTAGATTATTTATTTTCTTACCTCCTTTACTAGGTAGAACACCCTCCTTTGCTGGAAGAAGACATACAAATTAATGTTAAAATTTAGTCTGAGTTTGTTTTAAATATCTTTTGACATTTTTATTTCATGCGGACAATTTGCAAAATATAATAAAATTATAAATATTATGCATTCTCCAAAAACACTTGTCCTGTGGGATAAACATTAAGGGAAGACAAATTACGAGAACGCAATTTAGCACAAGTAAAATTATTGTCTGATACAGCAACAACGTTTTGTTTAAAAATCTTAAAACAGCTGTAAAATTCATTAAAAACAATGTGGCTACAGTTTTAAATAAATATGCACTATTTTATAGTTTTTAAAACCAAAACGGCATGAAGGTAAATCATGTTTGAAAAATAATTTTAAAGTATGACCAAAAAGAATTATTTCTACAATTTGAAAGATTTTAGACAATATTGCATAATCTGTAAATTATCTAAAAATATTTTAAGTTAATAAAGATGCACTAGATATAAAGATATGTATGGCCTCTTTATCCCCTATGTGAAAATACAAGTAAATTATTAACAATTTGGTAGCATAAAAGATTGTTTAACACCAAAAATTAAAAAAACAATTGAATTTTTATGGATTTAAAATAATATTTTGGTTTGCTGATAACCAAACTTCATTCCGTTTGTGCTATATATTTTGCTGCTGTTCTAAAGTTTAGTTTTTCATATTTTTAAAATGTCAAATCATTAAGTTACATATCCAAGTTCATGAATTGTTTTATCTGTTGTTACGAAATGTAAAAGGAATTAGTAGTTTATATATACATTTATAGTAATAATTTTATGAGCACTGCATGTTATTTAGTAATGCTTAGAACTGTGTAATTCTGCACTCACGTTTGACCTCAACAATGACTGGTGGGCTCATTCGTTTTGCTGCTTCATTCTCAGCAACACAGATGTACTCTCCTGCATGTTCTAACTGAGCCTCAGGGATGATAAGTACACCAGATGGTGTGATGCTGAGAGCCTCAATGTCCTCACCATTTTTAGTCCATGTGACCTAGACATTTGTATTTAAATTAACATTTAATTAATCAAATGATTACATGAACATTGCCTTCAGTTATTTTGAAAATAAAGAACAACAAATTATAAAACAAATTTTAATCTTTTTTTAATGTTTTGTTAAACAAAAGATAATTCAGCAAAAGCTTTTAAAGACTTACACAAATTTCTTTTGAACAAAGCAGTCTTTGCTCAGATTGGTAAAGTAAAATCTAACCAAATGTGTAGGCTGCACATGGAATATATACAAGTGACTGCCATACAATTCATGAATGAACTTCTAACAACAAAGTGCCTCCTTAATATGACCAAACACATGACAATCACTTGGTGATAGGTTCAGTGAATATGCAGTATATTTAAGACACTTCAAAAGCAGATTCATGATTGTTATTACCATTGCATTAGCTGTGTGTGGACACATGTTATCATGTTGTAATAATATACCAGTACTCAGCAAGCCATGACATTTTGATACTCTTGCAGATTTTAAGTGTTTCTAAAGTAGATCATAATAGGATTCACTGTTGATAATGAGTCCCATGAGCATGTAATATTCCAGGATTGGGAATTTGCTGTTCAAGAAGAGCATCAATTTACCGGCAGACTGTTGTATGAAACTTTTTTGATTTCAGTGATAATGAATGTTGACTTCCCTTGCTGGCTTGTTTAATTTCTGGCTGGTAGTAGTGGACTCAGCATTCATCACCAATGACTATATGATGTAGAAAGCCCTCTCTAACTTGTAAGTGGTAGGAGTAAATCCAGCATTCATCACCAGTTACTAAATAGTGTATAGAAAGCCACCTCTGGGTGGTACATGGTAGTTGTGGACTCAGCCTTCATCACTAGTGACTATTAGTATAGAAAGCCATCTCTGACTAATAGTAGTGGACAGAGCACTCATTCATCACCAGTGACTATGCAGTGCAGAAAGTCATCTGCGGCTTCATTACATTGTAATGGGCTTAATAAATATTTGCCCAACATTCTTACATGTTTGGAGATTAGTTCTTTTGTTACCCACTTAACTTAACCTAACCTCTTTATACTGGTTTAGAAGACTCTGCAGAGTCTGTATACAACCAGTTTAATTTTCATTAACTTGCTATAAAAGCTATGTGCATCCAATTTATTCTTAAATGCATTAATTGTCCCTGCCTCTACTACTTCTTGTGGCAATGCATTCCAAGCATTCACCACTCTCTGACTAAAAAATGTTTTTTCCTAAGATCCAATTTGGACCTGTCTTTAGTTAATTTGTAGCTATGCCCTCTTGTTCTTGTAGGTGATTGTATTTTGAAAAACTCATTATAGTCTAATTTATCCGTTCCTTTGATTATCTTATAAACCTGTATTGTCACCTCGAATTCTTCTCTTTTCTAGACACTGTAGGCCAATTTTTCTAAGTCTTTTCTCATAACTGTAATTCTAGAATCTCACTATCAGTTTTGTCACTCTTTTTTATATCCTTTTCAGCATGTTTATATCCCCGCTATGATAAGAACTCCCCACCAGTACACAGTACTCTAATCTAGGTTGACAGAGGCTTTTTAGAATTGTAGCATGCCATGAATAATGTGATACAACCACTTTGTTGATTGTTACCTACTAGTGTTCCAGTATCACTGTTGTTCTGCAGTGACAATATCAGACATAGTTGCAGGAACAAGCCACATTAGTCACAGTTCCCACAAAACTTGTAAACTTCCTTTACCACTTATAAACCTGTTGAGGGGACACACACATGTCTCTATACTGCTTCTTCATTTTCCATTGCATATTTCCTGGTTTCTTACACTCCCCCCTTTCCCCCCCCCCTTTCCACAAAGGATAACTCCACACTTCTAAGGAGGCAACCATCTTAGCTATGGTTTACTGATGTCATTCCCATCTGGACAATGGCCTGTGTGCAATGGGACTTCTAAGGGTAGGACATAATATATCCATTATACAGTCACCTACTTTGTGGTTTTGACGTTTTATCGCCATATTAAAGTAAAGTTTTTACTCCACCTTATATACTACAACAATGGAAAAGCAAATAACTTGTTTTGAAGAAGACAAAATGACAAGAATAAAGCAAAAGTATAACTGTAATCACCTTAGGTGCAGGATTACCAATTGGAGGCTGACACAGAATTGTCAGAGAATTTCCTTCCATAACATTCTGGCTCTCAGGTTCCTTTTGAAAAGTCTTTTTTAAATCTGTAGATTAACATTGTAATATTATCTAATAAAAAAAACAAGCGAAAAACATTGGTCATTTTAAATTTTTGGTCTGCATTCAATTTATGTTTGGCAAAGGTCACTATATTGTAAAATGCATTAATTTACTGTTTCTTCAGTTCTTAGCGGATCACCATAAATTAAAAATAATAACAGAAAGAATAACATGAAAACAAAGTGTAATCCCTATTATAAAAGCAAAAATCATAATGTAACCGATTATAAATAAATGAAGCAACATTTTAAAAAGCATATTTAAGTAACCACAGAAAATAAATTTACAGCAAAAATGCTTTAAACATAGTTATACAAAAATATAATAGGTATGCTGCAATAAACTGAACAGCGAGGAAGTAAGGATAGTTATGACACAACTGAAAGATGGCAAAGCTGCTGACCCAGAACATCTCGACAGAAGGCAGATGTCATTACTTTCACTTACATTTTTCAGTCTGCTAGAGAAGAACTTAGAAGGCAAGGAAATTCCATCCGATTAGAGAGAAAGTTATGTAATAAATTGCCACAGAAGAGGGACTTACAACTGTGCACTAATTATAGAGGGATAATGCTATCTTCAGTGCCTGGAAAGATACTACCAGGATCATATTACAGAGTTAAAAAAGATAATAGACAACTCTGAGGAAGGAACAGGCAGGCTTTCAACAAATAGGTCATGTTACAGACAAGATAATCCCTTTTGTGTGGGATAGTTGAATGTGTGAAATGGAATTCATCATTGCATATTGGTTTTGTGGATTATACAAAAATATTTGACATCTTGGATATCTTGGATAGAGATTTACTATAAAACCTGCTCAGGCATTAGGTGTGTCTCATAAGTTTACTAACCTAATTCAAAAGACCGATGAGGAAAGGCAATACCATTTGAAATTAGGTCTGGATTATGACAAAAACAACTTTAGACAATTGTGGAATGAAATGGTCTAGTAAACAAACGGAAATAGCCTGTCCTTTGCAGAACGCCGCTTCTTACAACCGTCAACATATTTGGCTGTTATAAGTTTCTTGGCAGGTGTCCAATTCGGTAGGTTGCCATTACTTTCCGTATGTGAAGAACAAAAAAAATTCATGTCTGCCAAGCTTGACACAAGCGTGATTCGAACAGGCCCTTCACCACTTGGCCATGCAGCCTCCATAAACAAAGAAATTAGATAATTAACAAGCGTACGAAGAAGAAGTAGAAGAAGAGCGTACGAAGAAGATAATTAACAAAGATAATTTTCACCACAAATGTAAAGTCAATACTGTTATATGTCTCTGAAGCTTGGAGGACAACAGAGTCATTAACAAAGTTGGTACAAACATTCATAAATAGATGTTTGTGTAGAATACATGGTTTGAAATAGTGTGATAAGGTCACAAATGTTTGTCTGCTGGAAAGATCTAGTCAGGTCTCAGCGGAATGTGACATAAAGAGAAGACGCTGGTGCTGGATACGGCACTCTTTGCTAAAAGAACCAGAGGACATTGCAAGACAGACATTGTTCTGGAACATAAAGTGTAAGAGAAGTAAGGGTAGACCAAAAAAAACTTGGAGAAGAGAACGGGAGTCTAACATGAGGGAAGCAGGCCATATGTGACATATGTTGCTGAAGAGGGCAGGGCATAGACAAACTTGGAAGTTGTTGGTTGATGACCTGTACTCTGCAGTGACCTGAATGGCTTTGATTGATTGTTTAAGAAGTGCACACAATGAAAAAAAGAAAAAGAAAAAAAATATATGTAAATAGCAAATATCTTTTGTCAAATAGCGTGTGTACTTATAGACAATCTATGAAAACATTAAGAGCAATGTTCACTTAATTAAAGATGAAATTGCAAACTGTTCAGTTTTTAAAGAATATGGTAAGATCAATAAGTCAGGAATAGTGCTTTAAAAAATAATATAATTCGTTTTTTAAATGAGGGTTAAAAATTAGAATTAGAATTCATTTTAATTCTTAGGAAGCTCTTTATTCTCAAATAAAGTAAATTATTCTTTGCTCATTGTTTTGTTATACATTTTTGTTAGCTTGTTTAACAATTTTTTTGGTACACATCTGTTTTCAGTTGGTCTTCAAGATGCCTCTTCTAGGGTACTGTACATTTAGTATAGAACATGCCAGGGAAGAAATGTTTGAGACTTCATTGTACCAGGTCTCAACCTTTTGTGAGAAGAGGTGCCCAGTTTCTTCCTTTGTTCCCCATATAAGAGTAAATTAGGTACTTGCCTTAGTGTACATATAAAGTGCCTTGTAGCAAACTATGATAACAATAGTGAAGTATTTTTTAACTTAACTTAACTTAATGTCTTTATACTGATTTAGACGACTCATCAGTCTATATTCAATCAGGATCTTTCTTTAGTTAATTTGTAGCTGTGCCCTCTTGTTCTTGTTGGTGGTTGTATTTTGAAAAAAACTTGTTATAGTCTAATTTAACCTTTCCTGTGATTATCTTGTAAACCTTTATTAAGTCACTATGAATTCTTCTCTTTTTGAGACACTGTAGGTTGGTTTTTCTGAGTCTTTCCTCATAACTGTAATTCTGGAATCCCATTATTAGTTTTGTCACTCTTCTTTGTATCCTTTCCAGCATATCTCCTCTACAATAAGGACTCCACACCTGTACATAGTACTCTAATCTAGGTCTAACCAATGTTTTATACAATTTGACAATCATTTCCTTACTCCTATGTTTAATATTTCTTTTTATCATATCTAACATTGCATTCAAATTATTCACTGTTACCTGGACTTGCTAACTCACTTTACATGTATGCTCTATTATAACCCCTAGGTCCCTTTCCTTATCTATCATTCT
This sequence comes from Ariolimax columbianus, assembly GCA_036924085.1. Taxonomy (NCBI): domain Eukaryota; kingdom Metazoa; phylum Mollusca; class Gastropoda; order Stylommatophora; family Arionidae; genus Ariolimax; species Ariolimax columbianus. The sequence goes on along the minus strand of JAVGWX010000004.1, from coordinate 38,972,170 downwards.
AAACAGTACTTACATGCTATTTCCACAAATCCTTTTTCACTGGTCAACTTGTGGAGCTCCTCTACCCCAGGGACTCTATAGTAGGCATAACATTGACACCAGTAGTCCTTTCCAGGCTGATAATTCTCAACTTCAGATTTTGACACATTGATTGTGGCTTCCACAACTTGAACAAAATTGGACTGTCCATCTGGAAGTGATAGATCTTCTATTTTTTCCCTAGTTTCTTGACCTGACACTGTCTGCATCCCACAGATGAAGCTAATATATTCTACACTATAGGCTTCACAGGTAATGGTTGCTGGCTTGTTCTTGGCAAGGTAGTATACGCTGTGGAGATCCTAGATCCAGAACAGGTTAATAAAAGGTTTACAAGTTATCAAAGCTCAAATAATCAAGTAATAAGAAATCTGATTACAGAACACAAGGAAGACCAAAACACAGAAGAACAGACTATGTTTGACCCCAAAGAGGAAATCATCTCCTGATAACTATTTACAGAAATAGTGGATGGGAAATCTCAAAAGTAATGTAAGCAGCATTCACGGACTGCACAAATGAAAATTGTATAAAATATTGTTTCATATCTTGTTTACTTTTTCTTCTGATCACTAAGACATTTTTTCTATAGCTTTTTTTTTCAGTAATAGATTACTATTTCATGTTCATTGTTAGGCATGATAAGCCCAAGAGAGGCTATATTTTTTTTACAGTGGCAATCTTCATTATCAATCAATCAATTAATCAATCAATCAGAGCCAATCACTCCTCTTGGTGCATAAGCCAATGACAACATTCTGCCAGCATATATAATCCTGGGCTGCTCTTTCTGCCTCTCTCTAGGTGTAGTCATTTATTCATAGTTCCTTTTCACATTCTCTTCTCAGAAGTCTGCCTTGGAGCTTCCTTGAGGCTTCCACTCTACTACGTCATTCTTCTGAAGGCACTTTTTTCCCCAAGGCCATTTGCTTATGCTCTGTTCACAATATTTTTGTAACCAACTTTGTTTTTATAGATGGATGGCCGGCTTTAATCTAACTTATCTTACTCTAGATGAGTTGTTCATGTTGAGTCTATTCCCTCCACCATGATCTATTCAGCTTGGATGACCCTTCTGGAAACTTTTGCTTCTACTGGCTTAGCTCCTGGGACCATTGAGACATGCAAACTTTCTCACCATTTCAAGGTAACAGGCTCAAGCAAGAATCCCCATTATGTTAAGTTCATATTCTTGAATATATAACAAATAAATCTTTACAAGACTGGATTACCGAAAATAAAAAATGGAAGAAAGAAAACTTTATCATCTTCAAGTGTGATGCCAACTGCTTTGAGCTATTGGATTTTTCTAGAACTTCATGTTTAGGAATGTTTATTTATTTTGGTGCTGTCACTTTTCTATACTATAATTTTATATGCTCCAGAATCTCCTGTCATTTTATAATCTAAAACGTTATTTAATTTTGCAGAATTCATAACATATCTAAAAATGTAGATTGCTTCTTTTTATTTGTATAATAAGTTTCTTTTAATTGTCTTACTGCGGGTACCCTCATTTGTTATTTTAGCTCTACATGAAATTACTTCCTACACTAGTTTCTTATGAGCAATTTGAAGTTTACTGTTAGCTTGCTAGAGAAGTCTCAGCTTCTAACAAAAGCCCTTTTTTCAGGTTTCAGAGTGACCATGCTTCGTTGTTTTCATCCTTCATGATGTGGATGAGGGAAATAAAAATGCCTTCAAACCTTGCAGCCACTCAAGCCTATAACAACAGACAGCAAGGTCTTAGAGCAAGAAAAAGACAAAGAAAAGATGAACTGCTGGTGTCAAATAAACACTAGACATATTAATTGAAAATATCAACAACTAGGTAAATGGCGCCAGAAAGAAGATTGCACCAATCTATGATGTCTAGTCACATAAGTGGACAAATCAGATGAGATAATAATGCGATTTTTAACATTCTTTTGTAAAAAAAATATAACCTTATTTAATTTGAAAAATAGCTTTTCCAAATTTTTTATTTTACATTTCTTATTTCATTACTCTTTATTGGAGTCACAATATTTTAGATGTTAATCCATCAAAGTCATATAATATGTAATGCAACCCAATTAAATAGGTATCTTGTTGGCAAATCTCATATAGATAAACAATAAAGGAGACAGAGACCCTAAATTATATTTCAAATTTCAATTTTACCTTTTTGTAGAAAATTAGACTCATTTGCTATCCATTATTATATGTGAACATGATGAAGTCCAGTGGAATTACCAATTCGATACTGCATGGTTCCGTACCAGTGCAATCTCACACTGGTCTTCCAAGTATGTACAATCTCCTCAGGCAGCAAAGACTGTGATAGCTTGGTCATGTTCATCACATGAAGACAGTTGCACTCCAAAAGATATTCTCTATGAACAGCTGGTGTATGGAGAAAGAAAAGTTGATCCACCACAGCTGAGGTTAAAAGGCGTGTATTTGCAGGACATGAAAGTACTGATTATGGATCTGACATTTTGAAAAGACTGCAGACTGATCCAAATGGAGATGCAACTTGAAGAGTCACCTCAGACTGGGTGAAACTAAGCTCATGCAACACAGAAGAGTGAAAAGATAATGCCGCAAAAAAACAAAAAACAAACTCAGTAGAAAGTTACTACTCCAAGGTCGCATCATTCTATAGTCAGTCATGACTGAAAAGGGGCTACTGTGCTGACAGACCAATATGAGGGTAAATTTTCTTAAACCTCATTTTCTGATTTGCTGTCTGCATTACATCTCAGCATGTTTTTTTTTCTAATTTAATTACTTTTAACCTGTAACTATTTCAAGATGCACAACCATATTTCACATTTTAAAAAAGTATGTTTCCAATGACCAATGTTATGGCATTAAATCTCATAACAATTTGTTGCTTCTGATTTATTTATATATTTGGGTTTTTTTTCAAATCTTTTTTACAGATTTTTAATTTGATAACCAAATTTTGTGATGATATTACATGTGGAATGGAATCATGAGATGGTGGATGTGAAACAATTTTGAGAAAAGAATTATGGTGATGTTTGAAAGTATAATTTGCTAAAAGAACATGATTTCTGTACCTTAGAGATGTAAGGATTGCCAGAGTACAGTGTTTCTCCTACAGATGGCGTTGTCTCTGGTTGTGGTTCATCTGTTTCTACAGGTTTGCTGTATGGTCTTGTTACTTGCTCACTAACTCCAGTAACTAATGTAAATAAAAAAAAGCATAGTAGGAGAACAATAAAACAGCTTTCTACCATAAATATAGAATGTTATGGTAAATCTAGCTTATATATTCATTTTTCCTTCCTAATTTTAAAAACAATATCTTATTATTATGTTTTCATTAAGCTCATGACATAATACAACTGATAAGTATGCAGACAATTGTATTAAGTATCGATGGTATTGAATTTTGCTACTAATTTGTTTGTCCTTCCTTTAGCTCTTAGTATTCTATTTTCATCCTGGTATAGTGTCTGCTGTGTTGTTTAAGCAAATTAAGGATTTCCTAAAGTGTTATTGATCATGCATATCCATAGTTCTTAAACTGCATTTATATTTGTATATTGTCAGTTCAAAGGCACCTGAATTATTTAATGTTGTCAGTTTCCTGGTTTTATTCCCCCTATATGAAATTATTATTTTCAAGATAGTTGTTATCTGTATACTGAAATATAAATGCATTATTTATGATTAAAAAATGCATTTGCACGCTAAAATGCTAACTGCTTGCCTATGTTACAAAGTGTAAAAAGTTGATCAGTTGGTCTGCTCTCAAGAAATGTAATGGCATGTTGGTTATCTGTTTAATGCTCATGTCATGAGAATTTTGTGTAATATATATTTCAGTATATTATCAAATTCTCCAGGTGGACCTAGGAATTAGAATTAACAATGTATTAATAATTATCTTAAAATCAGATGATACTTTTAAAACATTATTAAATTAATATAAATATTAAACTTTAAAGCTAGCTTTCTCAGTATCTAATATTACAAAAACGGTGTTTTTTCTTCTTTTTCTTTAGTGTTTGTCCTGAAGTTAATGTGATGCTGTGACATAGTTTACAACAAGGCTGGGGTATCTACATCTTTTGGCCAGAAACAACCAGCTTCAGCCAACTTTTTTGGGTACTGGGTTTGCCTTCCCACTGTAATCCTTATTCTCTTATCCAGATTTCACTAATGCAACCTGTTTCTAAGTCCGCCACTGGAGATGGAATAGAGTCTTTGTCAGCTCTGGTCCGCTGACCCTGATGCAATCAGGCAGCTATGAGTTGCTGACTATTATTAGCTCATTCATGTGCTGCATCTTTTACCTCTAAAGTATTCAACCCTGCATAGTTTTCACAAACAATTTAACAATTTTGTTGGCATATTCTACCATGTTAAATTAAACAATGAATTTTATTGCAATTCAGTGCCACAATTTATAAAATAACAGAATAACTGATATTTTGAAACTAACCAACATCAGCTCAAAATAGTTTTAAGCCCCTAAATTAATTCATCATTGGCACAGCACATCAAACAAAAGGAGCTACATTAGCAGTCTTAACAATAAAATCAGTTTAATAATACTATTAGCAACAGTCTTTACGAAAAACAATAACATATAAATTTGTGCAAAATGTACCATTATGAAAGAGAAACTATAGAGACAAAGTTGTAGGTTGACTTTATACCTGTCAGAGAGACAAAGGCTGATTGACTTGCTCTTGATGAAAATGTATTATTTGCCACGCATGTGTAGCTACCTTCATCATCTTCTTCAAACCGTTCAATTATTAGAGTACCACTGTCTTCAACTCTGATCCTGTCACTCTCAATAACAGGGGAATCATCCTTCTGCCATGAGACCTTAGAATAAAAACAAAGAAATATAATAACTTGTGTTACATTAAAACAAGCTATTCTTGACAAGAAGCACCCTTTGCAATTCAATACCAATAATGACTGAAATACAAAAAAGTTTCATATGAAGTTTTGAAATTTGATAAAAATATGGCACTGTTCTTATGCAAAACTGCATTCTGACCTTGCTTGTATTTTAGCCCTATGAGTGAAAGCTATTTCATAATTCAACCTGAAAAGAAAAATGTATTTTAATCTAGATATTCACAAATGTTCGGTTAGTTCAGTTGCCATCATTACATCAAAAGTCAGCCACATCCCCACCATCCTCTATCTTTTGCTTTGATGCAAAATCTGCTAAAGCTTTCCCTGCATCTTTTGATGTTATCTTCCCATTTATAGCATTGTTTATTTCTGACACATTTACCATCTACCTTTCCTTTGAGCATTCTGTTTTACTATCTAACTCTTACTTCTTTATTAATTCTCTCTGCACCCCTAATTTCTCTCAAGACTTTCTTATTTGTTTTCTATTCTTGCTAAGAGATGTGTCGAATTCTTTTATATATCCACATTTTATAGGCATCAATCCTCTTCTATAACTGTTTGTTCATTGTCCACGTTTATACACATACAGTAATGAAGAAGAGACATAACACTTGATCATTCTTATTTTTAATTTGTGAATTACGTATTTGGATGTCAATATATGACTCAAGTTGATGAAATCAGATTTGACAATCCTTATTTTTTTCCTAATTTCCATTTCGTATTTTCTGTCCATAGTTATATTTCTAAGATGAGAGAAGCTCTTGACCTGTTCTAGTGTTGCATGGTCTATTTTTATCTGTAGAGCATATTTCATGTCTGCTTTGCTAATTATAATAGTTTTTGTTTTCTATGTGTTAGTGTCCAATTCATACACCTGACTTATGTTTTATGATTTAATTACTAATTCCTGTAATTTTTGTTTGCTTGCAATTGACATAACTGTGTCACGTGAATATCTGAGAATATTTACTGACACTCCACCAATGACATTTCTTCTATCTCTTGAAAAATGTATACTGTGTAAACGTTAAACAGACAAGGTGAGAGTACGCATCCTTATCATACTGCTCTTTTTACATCTATAAATGGTGGATTAATCCTGCACTAAATCTTACAATGGTAATTTATTTCCAGTATACACAATGACACAATTACATTGAAGTTCCTTTTTATTCAATGGTCTTCCTCTTTTGTTACTAATTTTGTACAATTAAGATGATGTAGTCAGTAATTGTTGGAAAATTGTTCTGAATCAGCTACATTTAAATTGATTAAATATTTATTTAAAATTTGTGTACGGGAAAAGTCCAGTTACTTAGAAGCAACAGATATTCTGCAGTAAACAAAGGTATAATGATCTCTCAGCAAGTGGTAAATAAATGAATTTTGAAGTTCTAAAATGCATGTACTATTGTTTTTGACACACTTCTAATTTTGCTCTGATGCAGACCATTAAAAGTACATTTAAAAACAAAAAAAACTACCATTCCTCACCATCAGCCAGTGTACTAGACAAGATCTAGGTCACTCCTATGTATTTTTTCTACAAGTGCCCTTATATAGAAAAATGCTTCTCTTGTTCCACTGTTCTGTCCAATTCTAAATTGTTCAACTAGAACTTCATTGTCTACTTTATACTTAACTTAACTTTTTTAACTTAAGTTTTTATACTGGTTTAGAAGACTCATCAGAGTTCATATACAACCATTTACATTTGCATCACCCAGCTTTAAAAGCTATGCGCATCCAATCTATTCTTAAATGCATTAACTGTCCCCATCTCCACTACTTCTTGTGGCAATGCATTCCAAGCATTCACCACTCTCTGACTAAAAAAATATTTTCTAATATCCAATCTCAACCTTTCTTTAGTTAATTTGTATCTGTGCCCTCTTGTTCTCTTTGGTGGTTGTATTTTGAAAAACATGTTATAGTCTAATTTAACCTTTCCTGTGATTATCTTATAAACCTGTATTAAGTCACCTTGAATTCCTCTCGCATGGCTGAATGGTTTTGAGGCCTGCCTGCTGAAAAGGAGGGCAGCGGTTTGAATCCTTGGTATACATCCAAGGAAGGCAGCAGACGCGCAACTTACCCACTCCCGGCACGGGGAGGTAGTGACGAAAAATAACAATACGGGACTCTTTCGAGGCCCCGTAATTGGAATGAGTACACTTTAAACCCTTTAACGAGGATCTATTGGAGGGCAAGTCTGGTGCCAGCAGCCGCGGTAATTCCAGCTCCAATAGCGTATATTAAAGTTGTTGCAGTTAAAAAGCTCGTAGTTGGATCTCAGGCGCAGGCGGACGGTCCGGCTCGCGCCGGTTCACTGCCCGTTGTCTCCTGCTCTACCGTCTGCCGGCTCTCTCCCACGGGTGCTCTTCGCTGAGCGTCCTGGGTGGCCGGCGCGTTTACTTTGAAAAAATTAGAGTGTTCAAAGCAGGCCTCGGCTGCCTGAATAATGGTGCATGGAATAATGGAATAGGACCTCGGTTCTATTTTGTTGGTTTTCGGAACTAGAGGTAATGATTAACAGGGACAAACGGGGGCATTCGTATTGCGGCGTTAGAGGTGAAATTCTTGGATCGCCGCAAGACGAGCTACTGCGAAAGCATTTGTCAAGAATGTTTTCATTAATCAAGAACGAAAGTCAGAGGCGCGAAGACGATCAGATACCGTCGTAGTTCTGACCATAAACGATGCCGACTAGCGATCCGCAGGAGTTGCTTCGATGACTCTGCGGGCAGCTTCCGGGAAACCAAAGTGTTTGGTTTCCGGGGGAAGTATAGTTGCAAAGCTGAAACTTAAAGGAATTGACGGAAGCGCACCACCAGGAGTGGAGCCTGCGGCTTAATTTGACTCAACACGGCCAACACTGAAATGACTGAAATGCCGAGACCACTTTCCTGGGGTCTAATATGGAACTGGTGCTGGATTTAGACCCTCAGAAATCTGGGGTTATGCCCCCTGTGGCTCGGTTGGTCTGCATCCAGTGTTTGATAAAGGAATTGACGGAAGAGCACTATCAGGAGTGGAGCCTGAGGCTAAAATTGACTAAACACGCCAATAGTGTAGAATGACTGTCAAAAGAGAGCACCTTCGATGGGTCTAATAGTGAATATGTGCTGGTATTAGACCCACAGAAATCGCAGGCTCCAGAAACTTGGCCATTGACAAACTAAAAGCCCTCTATTGATACGGTCTGGCTAATATTGAACAGGTGCTGGAAATAGACCCTCTGAAGACAGGTCAGCTTTACCCTACTAATGACAGGGCTTTGCTACGGTAATCCTGCTAAGCCCGAGAGGAGCCGCAGACATTTTGGTTCACGTACTAGGCGGATAAGCCAACGGTTCGAGGTGAGGGATTACGGCCGAACGCCTCTAAGCCAAAAATCCCGCCCAAAAGCAGCCCAGCACGAATGCAAAGGGAGGCTTCGACATGGTGGAGACCTCGGGGTCACGCTCCAGCCCCGCCCGGTCAAGCCGCAGAATGAGGTCTCTGCCGTCCGCTGATAAAAACGGGCGGGAAGCTGCTCGATATTCACCCCATACGGCGATGAGGAATTAAATCATTTGTAGAAGACTTAGTTCTCGGTCGGGTGCCCTAAGCAGTAGATCAGCTACCTCACTGCGAACTGCTGAGACTCAACCCTTGACCATGAGATATGTCCGCTCCCTAGGCGGACAACATCTCCGTGCAAGACTAGGCTTGTCACCTGGTCAAATGCACTATTTCGAGAGGAATCACAGATCGCTGACATTTGGTCCACGTGCTTGGCTGATAAGCTACCATCTGAGGGATTACGGCCGAACGCCTCTAAGCCAGAATCCCGCCCAAAATCTCAGCACCGCTGAGATGGGAGGCTACGACATGGCTGGGGCTTGTGTCCCGGCCCGATCGAGCCGCAGGAATGCACCTGGTAAAATGCACTCCTTCCTCGCTCTTTGCATCTGTCTGCTATCAGTCATTCCAATGGACGCAGAAGAGATGCAGTCCAGCGGACACTGCACCTCCTGTCCTATGGTGACAAGCTCCCGGGTGGCGGGGAATGCTAGGCGTACCATCACTGCAGATGAGCCGAGAAAATAGAGCGAGCAAAAAGATACCTCACTCATATGCATATGCTACGTTTCTGGCAGGACGTGACGATCCTGGGAAAAAGTCACACTGGACTGCCTCTCTTCCGGGATAGTACAAACTAGTACATAGTCCATCATATCATTGCCAAACGCTATAGACACGAGTAGGGAAGACTCGATAGTCCTGCAAGACAACTTCCCAAGAGAGACAACTCTGACCAAAAACAACTGCTGCCTTGCAGTTAGGCTGGGGACAGCCAAAGGCTAAGGAGGGCAACCCTACAGAAACGCCTGTTGAAATCGGATGCACTGAGCCACTGGCTAACAAATTAAATCAGTGCAACGTAAATATCGCTGTAAACAGCGTACGATGAAGAAGAAGAATCCTTGGTATGGCATATGTTGTTTTTTTGTTGGAGGTGAAATAAATAAACATAGCCAGGAGACGACGTGGCGACAGCACTGGCGAAGTGGCCTGTAGTCCTCAGCCTTCAAAATGCTTCAAAGACCCCAGCAATGGGAAAAAAGTTGTATAAAAGTGTGTGTGTGTGTGTAGGCTGGTTTTTCTGAGTCTTTCCTCATAACTGTAATTCTGGAATCCCACTATATGTGGCTCTTCTTTGTATCCTTCCCAGCATGTTTATATCTCCTCTACGATAAGGACTCCACACCTGTACACAGTACTCCAATCTAGGTCTAACCGATGCGTTATAGTTTGACAATCACTTTCTTACTCCTATGTTTATATTTATTTGTATCATACCTAACATTGCATTCGACTTATTCACTGCTGCCTGAACTTGCTCACTCACCTTACCTGTATGCTCTATTATAACCCCTAGGTTCCTTTCCTCATCTATGTCTAATTCCTGTAAAATTGTGAGTAGTATGCTAACGGTGTGGCTCCTAATGCTGATTATTCTGAATTCTGAACATTTGGTTTGTGTGGCGCCATGAGTGTTATAAAGACTGAAATAATCAGGTCATATGGTACTTATTTACTTCCTTAAGTAAGTAAGCTGGAAGGAGGATTTTTGTGTGTAGCGGACTAGGTTCAAGCAGTTTATTACTCCGCTACATTGGGACAAATGCTGCAAAGGGTGGTTAACTGATGTGTGAATCCATCTTAATAGACTCAAATACTAGAGTGAAGTAGACTCGCAGCCTGTTAGGTGCCATCTATGCTGTTCTCAGCAAACCACTTAACAATGGCCGATGTTTTGCCATTTCGCACAATTAGTAACCTCTTACGACATGCTCTCTATGAGACAGTGGTGCTATTCTTGTCTTTGTCATACACAAAGACCCCGGCAGACCACTCAGGAGATATTTATTGTGTCTGTGTTAATTGCTTCCCCTTGCTTATATTTTTTGTTGTGTTCTTTACTTCTGATCTGAGAATGCTGAGGTCATCATTATTAAATGTTGATGGTTTGATATCTTCTTTTCCTATTACCATAATACTTTCATTTGTGAAACACAGCATTCTTTAATCTCAATATTTTCTTTTATCATACAAAAATACAATATTACTCCCTGTCTTGTTTTGAAATACATTTAAATTTGACATTCAAATCAGGACTTTATTATCAATAAGTTAGAAGGTATATTTTCCATTATTTCATTTTTGCATGTTATTTCTTCTTCATTTAAACCGCTGAGGAAAGTGAGTTATTCACTCTTACATTACCTGAATCATATACAATTTAGTGAAGTGATTGCTAAAGGTTTCTTTTAAAACTTTAGACTATTCACATTCAGCGATGTGTGCAATGCTTAATGTTAAGAAGTTTTCTACCTTAGAAGAACTATTATGTGCTGTGCAAAATACCTCATTACTTTCATTTTCCAACAGGTTTGTCGTAATATATGTCTTTTTTATCAAACTCAAGTCACACAACACTACTTTTCAGTTGGGAACAGTGCGAGCTAGTGGTAAAGTGACATGGCTAACAAGCCAATGGTGCTGGGTTTGCTACCCAATCACAGCATCGACCATTACCCTGGGAAAGCAAACCCTTAGAAAATGCAGGAGGAAGCAAAAACCCTTTCACAAAATGCATGCCGAAGTCAAATGCACTGTGCCGACAGGCATAAAATAAAAACATAGTGCAATGCACACTGCCTTGGGGAATAGAGAAAATATGGCAAGGCAAAGAATAATAATATTTTTTTTTAAACTACTATTTAGTCATGCAGTCAGGCATACCTTAGCTGCAGGGTTTCCCTCAGGAGGCCTGCATAGTAGTTCCACATTTCCCAAGTAGGTCACTTTAGTCTCTGATGGCTCAAGAAGAAAAACATCATCTAGATCTGGATAGAAAACAAAAAACAAAGCCACAACATCAATAGAAGAGAACATGATTGCCTCTTGAACAACATAACCTTGATTTTTAATCACACAAACTTTAGCCCATTGGATTATAAATATTCAAGATGGACTTCAGAGGAAGGTGTAAAGACAAATACTTTTATGAACTAGAAAGGTTTATATATTAGTGAATTATAAACCCACTTCTATGTGACATGACTAAAATGAATCCGTGATAGTGTTTGTGAATTTACAGAGAAAAGGATGTTGTTGTTTTTTCGAATGCCTACAATGAGCAGGTTTACTCTTTTGTGCGCCCTAAAAAGTACGTTAAGTGGCAGGTTGCAGTAGCTTTCCTCACATCCCGAGCCAGCTGATAAAGGTAGACCAGGGTCTTCCAGTGGCGGTTGTGCTATGCTTGGCTTCACTACTATGGGGTTCACGTCGCTCCCTCACCTTGTTAGCCAGGCTGCCACGAAAACAGCCAGTTTCCAGGAAGGGCTACAAGGAAGCCAAAGTGAGAGTCTTGACCAGTATGTTTTGCCTGACCCTGACTAACATGTCTGATCAGTATGTTTTGCCTGACCAGACATTAGTCTTTCTTCCCAATGATGGAGTAAAGCAGTAAGCACAAAATATTATTTAAAGAAAAGAAGAACCATTCAGACCCTTACTGGTTATCAATTCTTGCTAAATAGTGTGTGACAGCTTGCATGGCCATGTTGCAATTATTGCTGTTTCCATACACCTACAAATGTGAGGTAGGATTTTCCTCTCTTGCCTTCAAAGAGACCATAAAAAACAAAACTGTTTGCTGAACCTCAAATATGATGTAAGGTGCGCTCTGTTTTCAAATGCTATTGTGGAATTAGTAAACAAGACAAAGCAGTGGCATAATCACTAGCTGGGACCTGGGTGATGAAATATTCATGGTGAATAATTATACAATATTTTGTTTTGTGGCTGCTAAAATGTTTAGAGATGTTTACAAGAAAGAGATTGCATCAAACATATTGTTTGTTTCCTATATTGTTTACTAATCTACCTTTACATGTCATGTATATGTAAGTATGTATGTAAGTATGTATGTAAGTAAGTATGTATGTATGAAAGTATGTAAGTAAGTATTTATGTAAGTATGTATGTAAGTAAGGTTGTATGTAAGGTTGTATGTGAGTGAGTGAGTGAGTGAGTGAGTGAGTGAGTGAGTGAGTAAGTATGTATGTATGTATGTAAGTTTGTATGTATGTATGTATGTATGTAAATATGTATGTATGGATAGCGGCAAAAATGGCGCCGTAAACACTAGCAGGACTAGATTGCTCTGCTGTTTTAGTTAATTCTGGATGCCCCCAGACTACGAAATTTGCCTGGAATTCACACTAGTTGACGACTTACACTGATGTTCACGGAAATGTATTGTTTACATTTGGACTTGTTAATTCGTTCGTTTTTTTTTATTTCTTCCGTCCAGTTATCCTGGTCTGGACATAGGCTATAAGAATAGCTTAAACCTGTGTTGTATTTCACAGTCTAGTTCACACAGCTGAACTTCACAAAATTGGCGTGTGAGAGATTTAGTCACGACTATAATGGACTGAACACAGCCGAGGACAGATGCCAAGCTCACTCACACGCTAAGTGATGTCCCTACGACCTCTTGTGGTTTTGGAATAGGCACGACACAAAACGTTAGATACCATCCCCCTCCACTGTCTTGCGGGATACCTGTTTATGGGAAAGGCTTCGGGAGTAAACCCTGAGGAAAAATCTGCATCCTATGCCATCTCCAGTCGTTTCGATAAATATCTTGCCACTGGCCAAAGGTAGCTCAGGACTAGAGAGTGAGGTGGACAAAAGGTGCAGTTTCTTCCTCACTTTAATTCAAATCACAGCGCAGGTCACCCATTTCAGCAGACACAGCAAGAGAAAAGACTGTCCACAATGCTGAACAAAGAGAGTGATCTTCATCACATGTGATGGATGAACATCACCTCACCTCGCCAAGTATATATGTAAGGATGTATGTAAGTATGTATGTATGTAAGTAAGTATGCATGTACGTATGCATGTAATTATGTATGTAAGCGTGTATGTAAGTGTGCATGCGTGTATGTATGTATGTGTGTGTGTATGTGTGTGTGTATGTTTGTGTGTGTATCTGTGTACATGTGAGTATACATATCTCTCTCTCTCTCTCTCTCTCTCTCTCTCTCTCTCTCTCTCTCTCTCTCTCTTACACACTCACATTCTCTCTTTATTTTCCTTTCACCCTTTTTTTTTTCTGCATGGTCTGTTCTTAAACTTGTCATGGGTGACATGGACAAAAAATATTCACTTTACTAGGGCAGAAGTGTGTAAGGGATAGCACCTCACGGTGAGAGGCAGCCACATCCCTGATGGCCAGGATCCTATTTGGTTCCCCCGCTTCTGTCTAGCTCACGTATGGCTCCTAGAGTCTGCCTGTGTACGGCGGCGCCACCCCCCCGGGCAACGGCTTTGGCTGGCCGGCTAAACTATGTGGGTGAAATGACAAAAAGGGGAGTCCACCCCTGACAAGTACTCACAGCTGCTGGTGGACGAGGCGGAAGATCGACCTGTGCGACGACTCTGAAAGCGGGAGCTGGAAACGCCTGGTATCGGGCTAAGGGCGCACCAGAGACCATAGTTGGTAAGCGGCCAGAACAACGTCCAGAAAGCAATGGCAAACTACTGGATGTAAAATGCCAAGAAACATGACAGTCGAGAGAAATGAAACTCAAAGATCTGATGGTGAAGCCCTCAGGCCAGGCAGATCATCGACGCCAAATGGGGAAGAGGCCGATTTCAGAGTCAGTACAAGTAATAGAGATGACGGCCTAAAGCCTGACTGCATTACAGTGGACAATTCTGAAATGGGACTAAAAACAAAACTAAGAATAGGCACCTGGAATGCCAGGAGCCTATTCCAGGGCAAGTTGTTCATGATCGGAAGAGAAATGGAGAGAACCAAGATAGAGATTCTTGGAGTCTCTGAGCATAGATGGGCCGGTCAAGGGCACTGTACCAGCTCCTCAGGAGAAACATTTATATACTCTGGGACGGACAAGGGTGGAAAAAGCGGGGTCGGCTTTATTCTGTCAAAGAAGACAGCACCTTCCCTACTCGGTTACAATCCAGTCAACGACCGAATAATTGTAATCAGACTAAAGAAAAAGACTAGAAATTTAACAATAATTCAAGTGTATGCACCAACATCATCAGCAGACGATTGTGAAATGGATGATTTCTATAACATCTTGCAAGAAGCGATTGAAAAAGTTGAAAAAAGAGACATCTTGGTCATCATTGGTGATTTCAATGCGAAAGTCGGAGAGGAAAGAGTCGAAGAGGAGAGAAGTGTTCGAGGACCTTTTGGTTTGGGACACAGAAATGAGCGAGGAGAAAAACTGGTTGAATTCTGCACGGAAAACAACCTCTCCATTGCCAACACCTTCTTCAAACAACATCCACGAAGACTGTACAGGTGGACCTCCCCTGATGGCAACAGCAGAAACCAAATAGATTACATCCTAGTGCAAAAAAGAGGGAGATCAAATGTGCTGGCAACAAAAACGCTGCCAGGAGCAGACTGCGATACGGACCATGAATTACTGTTTGCAGTTTTCCAAACAAGACTATGTAGGATCAATAAAGGTTGCCAGCCAATACGCTTCGATGTATCAGCAATACCTACTGAATACAACATCAAAGTAGAAAACAAATTTGAGGGGTTGCTTGCTGTACAGGAAAAGATGACATCTGAGGAGTTGACATCGTACGCAAGGGATATTTTGATCTTGACAGCAAAAGAAATTTTTTTTTTTTTTGCGTTCGCCTTATTTCTCTAAAATTTCTCTATAAGTGCATTGCACTGTGATTTTTATTTTGCGCCTGTCGGCCCAGTGCATCCGACTTTAGCATGCATTTTATGTAAGGGTCTGCTTCCTCCTGCATTTTCTTAGGGTTTGCTTCCCTGGGGTAACGGCCGGTGCTGTGATGGGGATCGAACCCAGCCCCTTCGGTTTGTGAGCCGTGCCACTAGGCCACGCCGTCCCCAGCAAAAGAAATGATTCCAAAGATATTGCACAAGACACATAGCTATATAACAGAGGAAACACAGAAACTCATTGCAGAAAGGCAACAATTAAAACAAATGGGAAGTAAGGGGACCAACACAGCATATAAAAACTGCGCAAGAAAAGTTAGAAGAGAAATAAGAAAAGATAAAAGAAGATACATAGTAGAAACATGTAAGGATATAAAAAACCTACAACAACAAGGCAGAGAAAGAAATGCATTCAAAGCAATAAGAACACTGACAAGGGAATTCCGTCCGGTTCCACATGTCATAAATGACAAAGAGGATAACACATTAACAGAAACCAAAGACATACTGAATAGATGGAGAGAGTACTGCAGAACCATGTATGGAGATAGCACAAAGCGCTCAGTTACAATCCTACCAAAGGATGAGAAAGAACCTGAACCAACATTGGAAGAAGTACGCTCTGCAATTAAAAGCCTGAAAAAGGGAAAGTCTCCAGGATGTGATGATATCCCAGCAGAGCTAATACAAGCAGGAAGAGAGGCATGTGCTCGAGTCTATCACAAGCTGTTTAAACAGATATGGCACAGTGCAGATATCCAGAAGCATGGAAGAAATCAATTTATATTCCCCTCCCCAAAAAAGGCTACCTGAAGCTGTGCACGAACTACAGAACTATCGCGCTGATCAGTCACGCTACCAAGATACTCTTGCGAATCCTATTAAGAAGGATAGAGAAAAGGTTTAAATCTGAAATTCACGTAGTCCAGGCAGGTTTTAGGAAAGACAGAGGGACCCGGGACCACATATTCAATTTAAGGAATATCAATGAAAAATGTATAGAGTTTAATGTAGACCTGTTCACATGTTTCATTGATTACACTAAGGCCTTCGACACGGTGAAACATCAAAATCTGTGGAGAATCATGAAGGAAATGGGGTTTCCTTTGCATATAGTCCATCTCATTGAAACATTATACCAAGATCAACAGGCCGCTGTCCGAGTATCTGGCCAAACATCAGATTGGTTTGCAGTACAAAAGGGAGTCCGACAGGGATGTATCCTCTCACCTTATCTGTACAACATATATGCGGAATGTATAATGACAAATGTTCGAGAAGATGAGAACATTGAATGTTTCGACCCATTTACGATTGGGGAGTACGAGATTCCAGAGTTACGATACGCAGATGACACAGAAGGGCTAGAGCAGCTACTTTCAGCCGTTAATGGACATAGTAAAGATCAAAATCTGTTCATAAACATAAACATAACAAAGATAATGACCACTGATAAAACACAATGTCAGCATAAATTTACAGTGGGTGGTGAGGAAATAGATCAGGTCATACATTTTGAATATCTGGGCTCCAGAATTGACAGAAATGGTGACTGCTTGAAAGAAATCAGAAGAAGACTAGCCATAGCAATGCAGAGACTGAACAGCCTGAAGAAATTATGGCAGGGCACCAACAAAACGGTAAAAGTCTTGAGAGCCTGTGTTTTTCCTGTGGCAGCTTATGGTTGTGAAGCATGGACGATTACCAAAACTTCTAGACAAAGAATCGAATCCTTCGAGTCACAATGTTACAGAAAGATCCTCAGAATACCCTGGACAGAGAAAAGAACAAATGTAGACATTCAGCAAGAGTTGAGCATAGAGGAGAATTGGTTTATCAATTCCATTTTGGCCATAAAATGCAAATACTTTGGTCACATCAA
This sequence comes from Ariolimax columbianus, assembly GCA_036924085.1. Classification (NCBI taxonomy): domain Eukaryota; kingdom Metazoa; phylum Mollusca; class Gastropoda; order Stylommatophora; family Arionidae; genus Ariolimax; species Ariolimax columbianus. The sequence continues at coordinate 38,955,053 of JAVGWX010000004.1, read as the reverse complement.
GAGACACAACGGTCTTGAGAGAACGGTGATGGAAGGTATGGTGCCAGGCAAAACAGGAAGGGGTAGACCAAGAAGAGGTTGGCACCAAGATATCCAGGAATGCCTGAGTATGACAGTGGCGGAAGCTGGTGTTTTGGCAAGGGAACGAGTTTCTTTCAGACAGACTATGATGGGAGCGATGTTCTTCAAAGGACATGCTACATGATGATGATGAGTCACTTCTATTCTACTACAAGGTGTAGAGTTTCTTTTCTTTTCCCTGTGGCTTATAGTTTTTACAGAATGGCATGGCAGTCTCATGTCAAGCTCTCCTTAGTCACCTTTTATGACATACTGGCAAGTTACAGTGTTTGATACTTTCCAAGGACCTTGATAACACATAAGCAGCCAAAAAATAAAACTGTTTGGCACAAACTTTTCTGGTTACAACAGCAAATCATATCTATCCAGCATCAAATTATCTCTATTGTCAATATAAGTAAAAGTATTTCTTTTACTAAGATGCAACTAAAACCTTAGTTTGATCTATTTTTTCTATATTTAATTTAATTTACACATTATTGTAAGAGTTGCAAATAAATAAATCACATACATGCACAAATAACTGAACAACAAAGCAAGTACATAACATTCATAAATATTAATTATTTGTGCAATTAGAGAAATGCCAATTGTTGGTTGTTTTTTGTTGTGCGAAATCAGAAAATCTAACCCCACAAACAGCAAAAAATGTCAATCAATCAACAAAAACATTTTCAGCTACCTGTGGATCATCAGTCTTCAAAGTTTCTTTGGTAAAAGTTTCTACAAGATGTAGTAGCCAGCCCTATTTCCAAACCCTCTTAATCACCTTTTATGACAACGTTACCGTTTCATTATTCTTTGCTTCCCTGTCAGGCCTTGCCAACACTCGGACAAGATTGTATCATTTATAAAATAAGCATATAGGTTGTTATTAACAGGGGATAAACTTACATGTGATTTCAATGACAGCTGATGAACTCTCAAGTGACAAATACTCTGTTGGCAAACCGCCTTCCTTCTGATAGTAGGCACGGCATAAGCAGGTGTACGATTCAAGAAGTACTCTCCGTGCTTCAACCTTTGGAAGGATTTTTTAACACTTCAATAATCAACAACAAAAATGGAAAACAATGTTGCAAATCATTTATGTAACAATATAGACTTTCTAGCTAACATAAATTATAGAAACACATAAAGTGTTTAGTAGCTCAAAGGAAAGTAAATAAAAATTAGTGCAGATGCAACTAAAATCTGCATGATTTCTATTTGTATATAAAGAAAAAACACTTTATATGCAAAACTGTATTTACAAAAATTCTATTGCTTAACAGAATGATGACAAAAGCATTTGTTAAAATGTGAACAGAAACATGTTAACATATGAGATAAACAGTTCAGCTTGTAGATATTTATCATGCTTACGTTATAATGACAGTAACAAAAGAACATTTTTAACTTACTTGATCTTTGGTTATAATCAACGTATTTTCTCGATAGGATTGCATAGTATGTGGATCTATTACATTGAAACCTGTAGTTGCAGTCTCCTTTAAAACTTCTCCATTGCACTAAAAGGAGTGAGAGATAGAATTTTAAATGAGATTTTTATGACTTAACAAAAGTTATGACAAAAAGTTGTATCTTTAATCAACAAAACAGTATACAATTATAATAAATAAAAAATATATGATTAAACAGTAGAACAGGTGAAGAGCTTATCTTGAAAATGTAATGGTATAAATGGAAATCAAGAAGAGAATAGCGATGGGTCTAATCCATTTTCATCAACATCATCATTTTCATTTATCTGTCTGCTTCCTCTTTGAACATAAGGACACAAGAGATGTTCATGCTGTTTTTCTTGAGTTCTGTCCCAAAGAACCCAATTGAACTGACTTCCACCTTCAACTTTTGTCACTTGGTGTTTCTTGTCCTTTTCACTATGGGTTCCAATCCAGCGCATGTCTGGTTCTACTATCTGGCTTCTTTCTGAGAGTGTGTCCTATCCATCTCCACTTCTCTTCCAAATCTCCCACTCTATTGGTTGTTGCCATGTTCTTTTCTTCACATCGGTGTTTGCCATTTTTTCTGGCCATCTAACACAAAGTATGTGCTGAAGACACTTGTTGATGAAAGTCTGGAGTCTGGAAGCAATACTCTTAGGCACATGCCATGTGTCATAGCAATGTAGCTGGACTAAATTTTCATTTGTGTTAAAACAGCCTCATTCATGGAAAATGCTGCAGAATTCCATATTTGGTGAAGAAAGGTGACAGCAAATATGGCCTTGTTAATCCTGGCATAGTATCTTAATTTGCTCCTCTCTTTTTATCAATACTTCTCAGAGAAGTATAATTTTGCATTTCTTCAATTACCTGATCATTAATCTTTATGAGGCTTTTTTTGCTTCTTGTTTATTTTACCTTCATTTATTCTATTCACACTAATCTGAAATCCCACTTGTACTGTTTCATATTTTAGTCTGACTATCTTTCTTTGTATGTCCTGCTGTTTATGTGACAGCACACATTTAGTTAGTTAGCTTTCTTTCCACTTATGCCGTTAAGCATTGTGGGGAGCATAAGTCACCTGTCCTGCGCCAAATGCGTTGTATCGGTCAAGGTGAGCACATGTTGCTTTACAATCACTCTGTCATCTATTCATCTGCCTCACAGTCATCCCCTTGCTCTGTAACCAGATCTACCAGTGTTGTAAGTCATCATCAGTGGAAGTTGATGAGTGTGCATATATATATACGCTTGGCTGGCTGCTTGGAAGGAGAACGGAGTACTTATGGGAATGTCCCCTGTCTAATAATGTTGTTACTAGAATCAAGTTATATATAGTCCCAATCAGGTGTTGATTTAATGTTCTTGGGATCTTTCCAGACAGAACACACTTTCTCCCCTCGTCACTCCCAAATCCATTATCCTCTTCACATATGCATTTTCGTGACCTTCTGTCTCTTCATCATTCTGTAGAGTATTCCTAATTGCCTTAATTTTTATTTTTACAAATTTTTGTTTGGGTGTTTGCCTCATTTCTCTGTTCTCCAATGTGGTGTGCATTGTACTGCGGATTTTATTTTTGTGCCTGTTGGCCCAGTGCACCTGACTTCGGCATGCATTTTTTTAAGAGTCTGCTTCCTTCTGCATTTTTTAAGGGTTTGTTTCCCTGTACTAACGGCCAGTGCTGTGATGGGGATCGAACCCAATGCCTTTTGGTTGTGAGCCGTGTCACTTTACCACTAGCCCACGCCATCCCTCTACTACCGTTATCAACTCAATCCTGTCTCCTGTCATCACTGTGTCATTCATCACAGCTTTTCCCGCCACTGCATCAGCTCTTTCGTTTCCCCAGCCACCTCCATGTTATGGGCAGTAGATTCATGTGACGTTGTATACCAGAGTTATTCAGAAGAGAGGCCCACTCCCTTCTAAGCATGCACCTTTCTATTTTATTTTCTGCCAAGTGTGCATTCTCATGAGATAACCAAACCAACTTATTTTGTGTCTGGAAATGTATTCTGCACAAGATGTAGTGCCAACCATACTGCGAATGTCGTAGTTCCGCATTATGTCTTTCCTGGTAACATTGATGTCCTTCCTGAAACACTTCATTTTACACATCAAAATTCTACTCTCATGCTTCCTGGACAGAGGTCATGTTTGACACTGGTAGAACAGAGTCAGCATAAATATACTGTTTATCAGCTGTTGTTTTGTTGCCAAAACATATATCATTTGCAAAATTGAGGCCACTCAGCTGTTTATCAAATGTTCCCCATGTTTCTACCCTATGTTCTATGTCACATCACTCATTCCGGTATCGTGAGAAAAATTATTGGACAAATTGAGCATTCCTGTTTGAGCCCAGTGTGAATTGTAAATGGGTCTGACAATTTGCTTAGGCAAATTATAAAACAAGTCTCTTTATAAAAATCTTGTGTAATTCTTTTAAATTTATCTGGCTTCCATAATGCTACAATATTTTCTAAATTACTGTTCAGTCAATACTATCAAATGTCTTTTCAAAATTTATAAAGTGTACTTGCTGGATTGCTCCATGATAATTTTAAATATAGCTATTTTATTTGTGCAGATCATTTCTCTATCTCGTTGGTGGACATCTCACTTGGACCATCATGGTACTTCAGGACAAAGGACAGACACAGATTTAAGCAGCTTCTGGCTACCTGGCATCAAGCAACCTTGCCTGCTCTTGAATCTTGAATAGTGATGCATCTTTATTTGGTAGGTTTTACGTGCTGCAATTATGGCTTGTTTTAAGTGTCCATTCTTTGAGAGCTGGTATAGTTGCTAAGAGCAGATGATAGTATTATCTTCTCTTTACCCTCACACCCTGCAAGCAGAGTCTCTATTTCCAATCTTTTGTGAAATGGTCAATTTGATTTTCAGTATCTACATCTGGTGAACACCATATGGCTTTATGAACCTTATGTGTATCTCCAAGTCATTGAAGTCACAGAAGTTGACAAAGCTTTCCCCATTTTTTATTCTGTTTCACTTGCCAATTTTGCCCATATTGAATTCATAATTACTATTGTCTGTTCTAACTTCAGCATTTAGATCTCTCATGACTATCTTGATATAACTCTTGATATATAGCATATCAAGTGTTTTCATCATCATTGTTTGTTGGCACTGTATGATTGGTGTTTTATCTCTATTTGAATAAAAACTATTTGCTGTTATTTTGGTTCCAATTCTATAAGAGCCATCTTTGCTTCTATTGACAACAAGAAGATAATCCCTTCTTTGTGTGTTTGGTCTTCCTTTTCACGCCCTGAATGTACGATGGTTTCTTCTGAGCTTAGTGTGGTAGATCCTGCATTATTTAATCTTATCTCTACCAGACCCAGATTTATCTTTTATTGTTCCATTTCATTAGCAACTTGTGTTGTCTTTCCCATTTCATACAGGGTTCTGATGTTCCAGAACTCTACCCTGATTTTTGTCTCTATGGTCAGCTACCCTTCCATTGATCAGCTTTCAGTATGTCACATCAAATGCCTCGTTTGAGTGGGATCCTCTCAAATCTGACCGGTTGTAATAGTATTTCGATTTTTTGTTGAAGTTTCTGTAACATAGTTTAGCTGTTTTCAAGTTTTAGTTGTAGGCCCTGATCCAACCCTCAAAACCTGGTGGGTGGTTTTGCACTTTTAGTTTACCTCCTCTCCCTTGGGGACCTACTTAGCTTGATTAAACCTACCAGGACTACACGACTTCTGTCAACATAGCTACCAGGATCATGCAAACGCTCACGTTGTCCCATCACCTCAAACTAGTGCATACAGGACAGGTTTTCACTAACATGAGTTACATATTGACATATAAACAAGCATCTTACAAATAAAAATGAAAGTGATCAGAGATCTCATGTATATTCATAATTACTGTATGGTGTAGAAACATTGACAATGAACAATCAGTTGGAGAAGAGAATTGATGCCTTTGAAATCTAGATATATAGAAAGATGGAGCGCATTTCATGGAAAGGAAAGAAAAAACAAATAAGGAAGTATTTGAGAAATTAGGGATGCAAAAAGAATTGATGAACAAAGTCAGAGTTTAGTGAGTTAAAATATTTTGGTCACATCAAAAATAAGAAAGTAAGTAGCATGTACTTTGCAGAATGTCGCCTCTTACAACCGCCAACCTTTTTGGCTGTCATAAGTTTCTTGCAAATGTGCAGTACGATAAGTTGCCATTACTTTCCGTACGTGGAGAAGCAAAAAAAACCATATCGGCCAAACTGGACTCGCGTGGGATTCGAACCGGGTGCGTTGAAATTGTGAAACAGACGCTTCACTCCTAGACCACGCAGCCTTCCAATACATCAAAGGACTTGCTGAGAGAATACTGGAAGTAATGGTAGAGGGTAAATGTGCTAGAGGTAAGCAATGCTATTAATGGGAGGATAACATGAAAATATGAACATCAACAAGTCTGACAGATCAAGACAGGAATTAGGGGACATTTGAGCTCAACTGCAGGTGCCATATGATGTTATGATGGCACTTAAACTGAACTGAACATATAATATTAACATTTTTCGTAATTATAATTAATCTACTGTACCTTTTGCATAGTCTGTTATGATATTTATGCTTAGGGTGTATGTTGAGGATAAAGTAGAAGATAAAGGATTAATATAAACCCAAAGAAAATACTATGTTTGGGGATGAAGTGTTAGTGACTTTATTATACTAGATCTCAGAAATTTCTGACATGGAGTGACCAGTTCCCTTCCACTTTGGCTTGCCTTCTCTAACAGACTCGTGTACTTAATTAAAAGCTGTATAGACTAAAGATATACATTTGTAGGTTACATACCAGTCAATTTTACAGTGAGAGGCAAGTATAAGTAGAAAGTACCGTAATTTAATAGATTTAACAAATGACAAAAATGTAACAAATCAACTTACAACAAACACCAATGCTTTTGCAGCAATGACAGAGCAGAGTAGAGTCACTTCTTCTCCATTAGCTATGTAATAATTTGAATCAAGGTCTTTGCTAATAACTGGTTCTGTCAGTTGAAATCTATTTTTTTTAAACAAATAAATACACATCATAAGTGAAACATTTTCTTAGCCAAGGTCACAAATATTAATTTACATGTCACACTATAAGTTTGCAAGATTTGTACAGCTTACACAAATACATGTTTACCAGAGTGACAGAAATACTGTCATCATTATTAACCTTTGCTATTAACTTAAAGCAGAGTGGTCTGCCGGGGTCGTTGTGTATGACAAGGACAAGAATAGCACCACTGTCCCATAGAGAGCAAGTTGTAAGAGGTGACTAACTGTATGACATGGCAAAACACCGGCCATAGTTTGGTTGTTTGTTTAAAGCAGCATAGATAATACCTAACAGACTGCATGTTACTTTGTACTAGTGGTTGAGTCTATTAAGATGGACTCACTCAATGGTTAACCACCTTCCGCAGCACTTGTCCCAATGCAGCAGAGTAATTTACTGCTCAAACCTAGCCCCCTAAGCAGGAAAACCCCCCCCCCCCCTCCTGGCTACATCCAGGTCATACCACAGCTGGGGCCTGCACAGGGGTATCTGCCCCTGTAGAAGTGCAGGTTGACTAAAAACTAAGAACTAAGAACTTTTGACTTAATTATGCCAATCACCTTAAAATATGATCATAGTCATACAAATCAATTTTCTTAATAAAATTGTTTAAACTGATATTTAAATGGTCTCTTGTTTGTTTGAATTTAAATCTATGAATAATTTGTATTTGTTTAGGCAACAATCCGTAATTCAATGCTGTAGTAAAGGCATGGGGATACTGGACAAGAAGACTACACAACAACAGTATGTGCTCTAGCAGCAGAGATTTCTGTAGTTTTTTGTTTTACACGAAGTTGTCAGACTCATGCAAAACCTACTAGCCTTTTATAGCATGCAAAGTCTTATTCATTCCTCACCAGCACTAAAGCATTTAACAGCAGTGCAAAAAGTGACAGATAAATGCATTTAAGTAAAGAAAAAGTATTGTTGATAATTATTTTAGCAATTTCAATATGATTGGCAAGCTTTTGATCTCATCTTAGAACAATTTCTATCTGTGCATAAAATGTGTCAAATGTTTTGAAAATTTATTTACAGGTGTTTTTACTAGCCACCCTAGTCAGCTTACCTGGTCCCAGCAGACAGCTGGTCGCTTTTCTCAGTGCACAGGCCATTATCAATATTTCATAGCATACATAATCCTGGACTGTTCTTTCTGTCTCCTCCAGGTATAATCAGGTCCTGGGCTGCTCTTTCTGTCTCTCTCTAGGTATAATCAGGTCCTGGGCTGCTCTTTCTGTCTCTCTCCAGGTATAATCAGGTCCTGGGCTGCTCTTTCTGTCTCTCTCCAGGTATAATCAGGTCCTGGGCTGCTCTTTCTGTCTCTCTCCAGGTATAATCAGGTCCTGGGCTGCTCTTTCTGTCTCTCTCCAGGTATAATCAGGTCCTGGGCTGCTCTTTCTGTCTCTCTCCAGGTATAATCACTTTCTGTCTCTCTCCAGGTATAATCACTTTCTGTCTCTCTCCAGGTATAATCACTTTCTGTCTCTCTCCAGGTATAATCATTTAATGTTAGTTTCATTCTCTCCTTCTCTTCTCCGTGTATTTTTGGGTCTACGTCTTTTTCTCTTCCATTGAGGAATCCACGCAAACACCATTTTGGATGGTGTCATCTATAGCATATGTACTATTCAGCCTCATTTTCTTTGCTTGATGTGTTGTTCCAGTGGCTGTTGTTGGTTCCTTTCTCACGTCTTCATTTCTCACCGTGCCCTGTCGCTTTATGCCCATTATCCTTTGTAGGCATCTGTTAATGAAGGCCTGGAGTCTTTGTTGTATGTTCTTAGTTGTTTTCTATATTTCAGCTCCATACAGTAGCACTGACTTGACACTGGCATTAAATATTATAACTTCAGTGTGAGTCTTGATTTCTCCGGATCGCCATATGTTGTTTAGTGTCAAGAATGGCTTTCTTGTCTTCCCAATTCGGGTCCTTACATCTACATCTGTACCTCCTGATGTATCAATTGTGCTGCTAAATGGATGAAAGTATCGACTTCTTCCAACTGCTCTCCTTTTAGCATGATTGGTTCTTTATTAATAATGTTGAGTTTAAGAAGCTTAGTTTTCTTCATGTTGATATTCAATCTCAATTTGACTGACTGTGATAAAAGTACCAGACCATCTGCATAGTTGAGGTTCTTCAATTGTGACTATAGTGTCCACTGAATATCAGTTTTGTTTCCCTCGATTGATGTCTTCATTACCCAGTCAATAGCCAACATAAACAGGAAAGGGGAAAGCAGGCAACCTTGTCTCACCCATGTTTTACAGTCAAAGATGTCAGTCAGTGCTCCATGTACTACTCTACTAACTGTATCTTTGTACATATTCTGTATGAGGGTTATGAACTTCCCTGGTATCCCATAGTGTCTCAATAGTTAAAACTGAACACAATAAGCCCCGGACGCCAAATGGTCGGACATTTGTGCGGTCACTTTTTCTCTTTGGGACGATTATTCAGCGCTTACATTTTGTTTCGTTTCTATCACTATATTGTCACTTTTAAAACACACCAGACATCGTTTCCCACTTCCGTTTACTAATTTCAAAACTAGCGAGGTAAGAAATTCACATCCCTGTTGAAAGTTTGGTAAATTTTACTGTTATTTATACAAATATTCAGTGTGTATTCGACAATATTTAAAATGGCAAAGCCCACCTCAGGTAATACTAGTAATAGGCCTCGTCGATTTACTGCAGATCAAGCTATAAAGATGTTTGAAGAGATGAGAAGTCAACAATCTAATTCCGATATGGACGACAGTAGCTCTGATGATGGAGAATTGTCAGATTATCATTACGAGGAGTCTGAAAACGAACCGAACGACGATACAGAAAGTGATAGTTCGACTATGAGCACAGGACAATCAAGTCAGATTGCCACAACATCAGCAACTGTGTCTGAACCAAGAAGGAAGAAAATGAGGAAGGATCATAACGTTGTTAGAAACAATGATTACAATGTTACCTATGGACATGAGGGTAATAATAACATATCAGCTTGGCGATCAGTAGAAACTGGTGAGACCAACTCAACTTTTACTTTTCGCCAGACTAGAAATAATATAAATCCAGTTTTCTATCAAATGGAGACACCCTTGGAATTGTAAAAATTTTTTCTAGATAATGCTGTTGTTGGCATTTTAATAGCAAGCATAAATGCTTATGCTGCAAAGGTTATTGAAGCCAATAACCCACCAAGGAAGTACTCTACATTTGCTTCATGGACACCACTAACACGTTATGAATGGCTCAAGTTCACAGCTGTGATGATCGCCATGGGCATTGATCCAAGACCCAAAATGAAAGACTACTGGCGTACTGTTGGAAATTATTATGCACCATGGTTCCATCAAATGTTTTCAAGAAACCGCAGCCAGTGTATTTTTCACAGCATGCGACATGTTTGTGAACCAGAGTCACAAGATCAAGCCAAGATTGAGCCATTTGTGGATCTGTTACTGACAAGATTTCAAAGTGCTTTCTACCCTTTTGAGAATGTGTGCATTGATGAAATGGTTATTGGATGGAAAGGGAGATTCAAGTATAAGCAGTACAATGCCAGTAAGCCACACAAGTACTACATCAAGTCATTTGCACTTTGTGATTCCGCCACTGGCTATGTATTAAATTTAAAAATTTATTTTGGTAAGAATACTGTCTATAATCCGGATGTTGATCCCAGCTCCGCACATGCTGTGAAAGTTTTCAGCACTCTTTTGAAGCCATTGAGACCTGGACATCATATTTTTGCAGACAGATTTTATTCCTTCCCCCGGAAATAAAGACATTGAAGCTTTGACACCAAGAGATGAAGTGGTTTTTGGACTCAGTGGACAAAACATTATGCGTTGCCTGGAAGAGTAAAAAGGCAAAGAAGCCCTGCATACTTGTTTCAACAAAAGCCACAGTATCAACTGTTGAGAAGGGTACCTGGAATAAAACAACAAAGCCGAAAGCGGATGATGACTACAATATGAGCATGAATGACTGTGATCTGATGGATCAAATGGTTGGCTATTATGGCATGCACAACCGTAAAAGCCGAAAGTGGTGGAAAAAAATTTACCATTGGGTTATTGAGAAAACCCAGATCAATGCCCAAATTATTTACATTTTGTGCCAGGTAATGGAAAAAAGAAGCTCTCACTTCAAGAATTCAAACAGCGGCTAATTAATGATCTGGTCATTGAAGCTGCGAAGCTGACACCTGATGGACTGATAAGTTGTTCATCAAAAAACTTCAAACATTCCATGAAAGGAACAGAAGTGGAGAGGACAGTTGGTGCTAGACATCTTGTGGAATTTGTTGGGAAGGACAGAGATCGTGTTCACTGCAGCCAAGGCCGCGGTAAAGGGCGTCGAAGATCTAGCTATGTGTGTTCAGGCTGCACAGGCAGACCTCACCTTTGCCCTAAAAATTGCTTTCTGGCTTTCCATAAGCAAAACAGCTAGCTTGATCTGATTAGTTTAAATGAAATAGCATGTAGTATTGATAGCTAGTTGAATTGTGGACTTTAGATTATTATCGTGTGCATCTTTTACTTGGATCATCATTGTATGCAGCTTTGTGATATTTGTTATGGATATGGATATAGCAGTTCAACAACAAGGTAAGACACTTTGCACTACTGTCTCATCATCATCTTCTTTGAGTATCAATTTTATAATACATAACTATACATGAAAACATGTTTACACTGTCAATTTTATATGCCAAACAATTAATTTTTCACTGAAATCATTTATACATAATCAAGTTTTGTAGCATAACTACAATTTTTTTAATTGAAAACAAAAATAAATAATAAACAACAGCTATCTACACCCATTTGTCATCATTTTCATATCTAACAAGATATGGATTCTGCAGACAAACATCACAAATATATGTTCATTCTACTGTCTTGATATATTATGATATGTCATGGTTTTTTTTTTGCCTAATGACCTACTTTTGTATTCTGAGAAATTTATTATTTTCCATTGATTTTATAGCAACAAATTAATTATATGTTATGAGAATATAGTTGTTTGTGACATTTTTGCAGTTTTTACAAGAATATTGACATTGCAAGCAGTTTCAGAACAAAAAAAGTGTAATTTTATATAGCAAAATTTGATCACATCCTTCTTTCTGCCTACATTTTACTTGGCATAACTATATATTTTTGTATGAAATCATGTTTACATTATGCATACCTGTAATCTACAACCACTTACCTTTTTTTTCATATATAACAACACATGTCTTTATATACATGAGCATCACAAGCATTAATTTATAAAGGCTAACTTTCAACACACTCAGTGGTAGCCATTTTTGCTTGGGTCAAACCTGCTTTTTTGTTTGGGACTGAAAGTGTTAACATCTTTATACTGGTTTAGAAGACTCTGCAGAGTCTGTATACAACCAGTTTCATTTACATTTCCTTGCTCTAAAAGCTATGCACATCCAGTCTATTCATAAATGCATTACTTGTGCCTGCCTTCACTACTTCTTGTGGCTATGCAATTCAAGCATTCACAACTCTCTGTCTAAACAAAATATTTCCTAATATTTTAGATCTTTCTTTAGTTAATTTGTATCTGTGCCCTCTTGTTCTTGTAGGTAGTTGTATTTTGAAAAACGTGTTATAGTCTCATTTATCCTTACCAATGATTATCTTATTAACCTGTATTATCCCCTCAAATTCCTCTCTTTTCTATGATAGACAGTGCATGTCGGTTTTTTAGTCTTTCCTCATAATTGTAATTCTGAAATCCCACTATCAGTTTTTCACTCTTCTTTGTATCATTTCCAGCATGTTTATGTCTTCTCTGCGATAAGTACTGCATTACCTGTATGATCTATTTTAACCCCTAGGTCCCTTTCCTTATCTATCTTTCTAATATTGTTCTCGTCCATTCTGTAATTATGTTCCATATTGGATTTACCCATGTGGATGACTGTACATTTATCTACATTAAACTCCATTTGCCAGCGCGCAGACCATTCTCAAATGTTATCTAAACCTGAACTCAATATATCCACTTCTGTTTTAGACGAGACACCACTGCATAGTTTTGTGTCATCCGCGAATTTTGTAATCATGGATCCGATATCAATATCCAAATTGTTTATTTATATAATGAACAAAATAGGTCCTAAAACTGAGCCCTGTGGCACTCCACGCAGTTGCTACAGTATACTTCAATCCCCACTGTCAAACACCTTTTAATAGTCTAAATAATGTGCATATTGGGATGTTTTCCATTTAATACTTTGTTCTACTATTATGTGTAAAGTAGTTATATGACCTGTGAATGATCTTCCCTAGTGTATTCCTGCCTGTTCATCTCTGAACTTTTAGTCTATTCCACTTTTAATCTGTCCAAAATGGTTCTGTTGAATATCTTGGCTGGGACTGACAGCAATGTAATCTCTTTATAATTGCTGCACTCTGACAGTTTAATTTCTTTTTAACTTTCTGTTCTGTGTGTACTCTCTTCTCTTCCCGTGTCTTCTTGAATAATCCTTGCAATGTATCTGTGGCTTCATCTATATCTACCATTATAGCTTCTGTTGTTAATCCATCTGCTCCTGCAATTTTCTCTTTCTTGAGTTTAAATATGGCCTTTTAGATTTCTATCTTACTTGGTGGGTTGTAGTCTAAGTTGAGGGTCTCCTCTGCTGGTAGGATGTTTGGTGCTTCTTGTGGTGGAGGTCTGTTTGGACTTTGTTTGAAATACTCACTATTTTGTTTTTGTTGTTCCTTTGATGATGTCAATATCTTGTCTTCAATATTTTTTATTGGTTTGTCTGTCTGTATATATCAATTTGCCATTTTTTTTGTTAATGAGTAGAGATCTCTCATATTTTCTCTCTCTGCTGTCTCCTGTGCCAGTTTGTCAATATATTCCCTTTTATTTTTCCTTATACATGTCTTGACCTCTTTGTCTGTAACAGTATACTTCTTCTGTTCTTCTGCTTTAGTGATTTGGGTTTGGTAATTGTTGACATCGACATTAAATGTGGAAATGAAGCAAAACATCAAAGGCGATGTAGATGAGATGCTTCAGATGGATCCTTGGAATAACCTACAGGGACAGTGTTACAAATGTCAATATACGAAACACAATCACACAGTCTATTGGACCTTATCAAGACCTCCTATCAGTGGTAAGGACACAAAAGCTTCAATGGTACGGCCATGTACTGCGATTGAGTGGGCTACAAAATAAAGTACTCAGAGGCACAGTCTCGGCAAGAGAAAAAAAAACCACCCCAAGAAACCCTGAAAATATGATATTTGGAATTGGACAGGAAAGTCCCTGGAGGACACTGAAATTATGGCGCTGGACAGACAAAAATGGCGTGAATTTGTTCATGAGGCAGTGACGGCGTGAATTTGTTCATGAGGCAGTGACGTGAGGTGATGCCAAAACGGCCTCACACAGACCAACGATGAATGACACACCACACGGGAGAGGATTGGGTGCCCCCTGGCTAGGAACATGCCTAAGACACATCACTCACAAGTAGAGGGATGCCCCTACGACCTTTCTGAGGGTTACGAGAAAGACGAGACGTGATGAGAGAATTGTTGAGTATAGCTTCCTTCTTTTTCCCTTTCTCCTATTTTATGTAATGTCTCTGTTATGATTCATTCTTTGTGTTGGGTTTTCTTGAATCCTAGTTTCTTCACATGTCTTATTCCACATCTCTTTAGCATGTTCCCACAAACTATTAATGTCCATCTTCTCATTCTCATAGAGCTATTGTAACACTTGGTATATGTTATTAAGTTCTATTTTCAATTCTGTCTTCCTTTCCTGGTCTTGTGTAACGTGTACGTTATATCTCATTCTCTTTGCTGCCCATGCTGGGTGCTTTTTTAGTTTGAACTGCAAGATCCTCAGCAACATGTGGTGGTCTGAGACTGCATTTGCACCTTTCTTTACCATTACATTTTGTGGTGCAGCTCTGAACACTTGACTGACACATTTGTGGTTGATCTGGTTTTCCATTATGATCTCCATGTGGCCTTCTGTACCTTCTTATATGGAAACATACGTCCTCCAACTAAAATTTTATTTAGCACACATAGCTCTCAAAATCTTCCTCCATTTTTATTCAACTGTTCCATTTGTTGTCTTCTCATAATCTGTTCATAATCCAGGCTGCTTGCTCCCACTTAAACATTGAGATTCCCCATTAATATTAAGAGTTCTTTCTTTTTCGATGTGTCAAGCACCTCTTGCAACTCGTAAAACTGTTGCTTCTATCATCTCCGGCCTTGTTAGTTGGGGTATAGTACTGAATGATATTAATGTTTATGTTATTATTCCTAGTTCTAAAGCTTGTGCTCATGATTCTATTGGTAATAGTCTCCCACTTTGTGAGCACTCTTGATGCTTCTCTAGAAAGCATCATTGCCACTCCCACTATGTATTGGCCATCATTTATTTCCCTCATTTTAAAAGTAGATTATCATTTCCCCAGCAGCCAGTCTCATCTTTTCTGATTGTGTTTATCTTGTTTCACACAGTCCTAGCACTGTCAGGTTGTAATCTTTCATCTCTTTGTTTATCTGTTCAGTTTCCCCTGCCTGGAACATTGTTCTAACATTCTATGTCGATGTATTTGTTTTTTTTCTTGCTATTCAGAAGGGCAGTCAGCCGTGGAGCTTCCTTGCGACTTTCACTCTACTGCACCACTCTTGTTTTTGAAAGCCCTTCCTTTCCCAAAGCTGTTTACTTTTGCTCTCTAGTCAACATTTTTGTAACCAAATTTGTTTTTACAGATTGGGTTTTCGGCCGTAGCCTAACACATTAAACTCTAAGTGAGTATGACCTATCCAGCTTGGGTGACCCTTCTGGAAGCTTTTGCTTCCACTGGCTTGACTCCTAGGATCATTGAGACATGCAAGCTCTCTCACCATTTCAAGGTAATGACTTGAAGGAGTTTTTTTCCATTCCCCAAACTAAAATACAGCTTGAAAAGACAATATTCTTACGTGGTAGTGTCTTCTTCATCTATTACTTCAGTTTCAGGGGAAGTTGACTCTGGTTCATCCACCTGCTCTGTTGTGGCTTCAATCTCAGTGACCGGCTTACCTGTAAAACAATGTCAGTAAATTTATTAAGAGCTTAGTTTATATTTTTTTTAAAGTATCTTAGATTCAAATATTTATTCACATTTATAACTAGGGGAACGGCGTGGTGTAGTGGTTAAGTGACATGGCTAACAACCTGAAGGTGCTGGGTTCACTACCCATCTCAGCACCGGCTGTTACCCTGGGTAAGCAAAACATGATAAAATACTGGAGAAAGCAGATCCTTACATAAAATACATGCCAAAGTTAGATGCACTGGACCGACAGGCGCAAAATAAAAACATAGTGCAACGCACTTGGGGAATAAAGAAATAATGTGAATGCAAAAAAACAACAAAAAACATTTATAAGTAAAGTCAGTGGAACAAAGTAATATTAATAGCGATAGCAATAACTAAAAATATAATAGATTTGAATTATCCAATCTCAGAACTAAAGGTTATTAAAAATTAATGTGCATGGTTATTTTGTAAACTAAAGAAAAATTCATTACTTCTGATATTTATTTCCTATAAATTCAAATTTAAAACTCAAAGTACTGAGGATAGAGGCTGCAGTAACGCAGTGCACAGGTTTTCCATCTGAGCAATCTAGATTCAATCCAAAATTATTGTGGTATACTGTTGCGATCTTAATTGGCTCCCAGGGTTGACCAAGCCTAAAAAATTGGGTACCAGAATAGTTCTGGAAGTAAAAGTGGCCTGCGCGATGCTGACCACACCACCCCTAGTGTACTGTTCCTCAAGATAATATGGGCCTAACATCATATTTTGCAACATACCACATAGCATGTAAAAAGAATTATGTTTTGTAACTGTGAAAAGTTTTATTGCAAAGTCAAACATGTGTACTTAGTACAGTAGATAGTATTATAAACAGAATGATACATTCAAAGAATGAATTGTGAATCACAGAACTAAAGATTCATGATAAGTAATACAGATAGCTATTTCACTAAACTTTGGGATGAAAAACTCAAGTACTGTTAATAATTTTATTACAGAATAAAATATATGTACAAGGTATAAAAGATAGCAATACATGGAGTTAGTGACCTTATTGTATAAAACAAATTGCTACAGAAATCAGCACTACAAAAACCCGCAAAGTGCTTTGCTAGTCTTCCTAAAGAAAGTTAAATGTAGTAGTGGTCTTATACTCTAGTGGAGTGAAAAAGAGAAAAGAAGAAAATAGTAGATAGCATTATAACATAATTAAAGATTCATACCAAGCACTGTGAACTGGATTGGCTGTGATTCACGTGAACCTGCTTCATTTTCTGCCACACAAATGTACTCTCCTTCATCTGTGATGCGAACATATTCGATGAAAAGTTTTCCATCATCCAGAATAACAAAGTTAGGATCAGCTTCAGAATCAATGCGAACACCATCTTTCAGCCAGTGCACCTAAAGCAGGTGAGCAAACAAAAAAGAATGATAGCTACTCTAAAACTCAATTCAGAAGGCATGACCACAATTACAACTGGGTTATCCGTAACATTGTTTTCATTGAAAAAATATATTTAATCATTAAATGTACATCATTCCTACTTTATTTATTCTTTTTCTTTAGCATAAAAGTTATTTTAAATCTCTATCTCTCTTCCACGCTCTCTTCTCTTTCTCCTTCCTCTCTCTCTATATGAATGTAGAAATACAAAAATGGGCTCAATTCAATTTTCTATTGCCAGTTAATTTAAATTCTATGCATCCACTCATATTTTTCTTAGGTTATTGTGGTTTAACCCTCTGTTATTCAGTCAGTTTTTTTAATGTGTGTACCTTTTAAAATATTATCATTAATATAACTAATTTTTCTCAGCCCCTAATTAAAATGGGATCTCACATTGTCAACATGTGTCTAACTAACTCAGTAGATTAATTTATGCATCCGTCTTTCATTCACTTTAAACATGTTGCTTCAAAATCTGCATCCATTCTTATCAGATTTCAATGCTGACTACATTTGCTCTCAAACTGCATAGGCTTTCATGCACACCCTCATAATTCTTAATCTCATCATCCATCCTCCCTACAAGGTCCCTTGGAGTAATTTCTGCCATATTTTGCAAAATTGTCAAAAATAGTCAACTATTAGTCTAGTGATTTGTTGATCTAGGAGCACATACACACTCTAACCATTCATGTGCTAATAACTATTGTTTTAGATTTCCAGTTTTATTTTATTCCAGTGTGTGTCAAGACTTCATCAAATTTCTGCCATAAAGCAACTTTTATTCCATTATATTATCTTGTAGACGTCAAGAAATGACAGCCTGCTGTCAGAAAGCATGTAACAATATAATATTTATAGAGTGAGTAGGAAAAAAATAAGCCAATACAAATTCATCATAAAATGGTTATTGGTTGATGACATTTTATGAAAATTTGTACACCAGTAATTTCCGAATTTTATTTTTGAATTGCCCATGTTTATTAGATCTGTCTACTCTAAAATGGCATTCACTCAGAAGGAAGACACATAATATAAGTTGTTTTTAATTCAAAACTAAAAAATTGTATAGTTTTAAAAAAATTTAAAAGAGTTCTCAAACAAAGGTTGGCCGAATGGTGGTTTGGACAAACTTTTGCACAGGGTTGATGAAAATGGTTAGGCTTCCAGTGGTAGAAGACAGAAATATGTGTATTGCCAATGTCCAACATTTGGTGTCAAGCTAGAAAAATCAGCCTCAAACATTGCACCCAAATGGAAATTTCAAACGATTTGATAATTTCACAATCATTAATTCAAGTTGTCAAGAGAGATAACTGAAATGTTAAAAAATATGGAGTGCGACTGAACTAACAATAGTTAACAAAGCAGCAAGACTACGGTAATCCCAATTGCTGCTAATTAGATATTCTTCTTCTTCTTCTTCTTCATCGTACGCAGTCAGACAGTAACCATTATTTTTTCGAAAAAAGCGGCGGTCATCCTGAGGCTGTCGAAACTGCCATAGAGCTTGTCTTGTGTTGCCACTGGTGATGGCCACATCTGCTCTCTCTGATCCTCGTATGTCGGGCAGTTCTGCAGCAGATGCTCAGCGGTCGTTTTCCGGTACCACACGGGCATTCGTCGGTACCACCTATCTTCAATTTGTTGAATAGGTGGTACCTCAGTCTATTGTGGCCAGTGCGAAGTCTGAAGACAACGACCTGCTCTCTTCTGTTCAACTGGTAATAGGCATCGTTTTTGGTGTAGCCGGTATGTTCAGTTTCCCATTTGGTCATGTATCTGGCTTTAATAAGCCGTTTTGACTCTTCGTACGTCATACTAGTATCTGTTTGTGGTAGTCTTGCTCCTTCTTTTGCCAGTCTGTCTGCCTCCTCGTTGCCTTGGATGTTGCAGTGTGATGGGACCCACTGTACCACTACCCTTTTTGGTGCGGACTGCTGGCATAGTTGACAGAGTACTGCTCTTAAGTCATTAAGCTCAGTGTTTTTCTGGCTTTTTAGCACTGTGACTACGGCAGAGCATCTGTAAGCAGGACTGTATGGCTTTCATTTTCTTTATGTATCACCATTTATTCCACTGCCGCCCTCAGTGCCTCTGCCTCCGCTCTGAAATTGCTTGTGTACTTACCAGTAGCGAATGACAGTGTTATTTTTCTGCCATTTGGTAGGTTCAGGAATGCTCCTGTCCCTCCGTTATGTGTAGTGTTTGTTACAGAACCGTCGGTGTATGCATGGGTCCAGTCCATGCTTGGGTAGTTTTTCGATATAAAGCTTAGGGTAGTATCTCTCCTTTCTTTTTCAGTCTGGCAGTTTTTGTTTCCAATACCTGGTATATTTTCTACCACCTCTGGAAATATATCCTGCCTCCAGGTAGGTTTTCGTACAGTAGTGATGGGCTTTGGTGTTGTTAGTGCGTTTATGGGATCTTCGTGCATCTTTGCTTTGGCTATTTCTGCAAAGTTTCTCCGCTTTAGTTTCCCATTTCCCAAATTGTTTAGTCTCTGGTGCATTGGATGGTCAGTCAGTCTTCAGAGTTTCTCTGACTGCAGCTGGGCTGTGCAGTCTCTTCTATCGGTCATGGATTGCAGTTTTGTAATCTTTTCAAGTTCTACAATTGGCGTTGACTTCATGCCTCCTGTTATAACTCTCATGGCTTAGTTTTGGAGTTTGCTAACTTTATCGAAGTTCGCCTTTGCTGCTGTTGTCCATGCCGCAATGCCATACTCGAGAACTGGTCTCACTCTTCCAGTGTATAGTTTCTTTAGTATACTTTCGTCTGCTCCCCAGCTTGTGCCAGCAAGTTTCCTCATGATTGCCATTCTTTCTCTGGCTCTCATTCGGTTTCTCTCGATCTGACTTTTCCTAATTAGATATTCAACCCACATGATAAATTTAAATTTTTACCAATGAAAAGTTGTTCACTGCTGCTACTCCAAGAGCAAATTGAATTATCCCTAGTACACCAAAATCAGATCTTGCAAACGCAACATTTATGGACAATGATTGCTTCAATTGAAACCGTCAACAAATTGATTAAAGTCTCTGTCAGCATATCTTGCCTGAGACAAACTTCTGTTCCCTTCCTCAAGCAGGTATGAAAATAAATGGTGCATACTGCAGAGATATTCTTTCAGATATTCAAATATTTTCAAACTTGCTTTTCTTTCAACAGCATGATGTACGAGCTCATTCTAATCAAGAAACTCAATTTATGGAGATTGAAATTTCAACTTTTATATCTCCAACACTTTGGCCACTGAACAGTCCCGACCTATACCAACACTTTGACAACTGAACAGCCCTGACCTATACCAACACTTTAACCACTGAACAGCCCTGACCTATACCAACACTTTAACCACTGAACAGCCCTGACCTATACCAACACTTTAACCACTGAACAGCCCTGACCTATAACAACACTTTAACCACTGAACAGTTCCGACCTATACCAACACTTTGACCACTGAACAGCCCTGATCTATACCAACACTTTGGCCTCTGAACAGTCCCAACCTAAATTATGCTGACTTTGTAATTTGGGGTCTCATGGTATAAAAAATGTATAACTTGAAAATAAGAGACGTTACCTAGTTACAACAACAAATTTGTGGGCGCTTGGAATGAACTATATTAATTGTTCAGGATGTGATGTCCTTATTAGATCTAGATAAGGACCTATTTTTTCGTGCCCGCTGAAAGTAAAAACTAATAATATAAAGTAACACAAAATTGTGAGAAAAGATGACGGAAATTTGGAGGTCTTAGTATTGAAAATGTTAAATTTGAATATAACAAATTTTTAAAATGGACTAAAAGAGGCAAATGGGCAGGAACTTGAGGTGGTAAAATGTTTCAAATATCTGGGATCGTTGATCAGCGAAGAGGGATCGAAGCCAGAGGTAATTGCAAGAATAGCACAAACAACAGCGGCGCTGACTCGGCTGAAACCTATATGGTAAGACAAGCGGCTCGCCCTCGGCATAAAAGTTAGACTAATGCGCTCTTTGGTGGAATCAATATTTCTGTATGCCTGCGAGACCTGGACCATTACAGCAGATATCCAGGGCAGAATACATGCAATGGAAATGAGGTGCTATAGAAAAATCCTAAATGTTACATATAAAGATCATGTCACGAACGTAGTAATACATCAGAGAGTTGAAGACGCTATTGGTCCTTTTGAAGATCTGTTCACAGCTATCAAAAGACGAAAGATGACCTGGTGCGGGCACGTCGCGAGGTCCAACAGAATTACCAACTCAATGCTCTTTGCTTCCATACCGGGACAGAGAGGTCGAGGACGTCCAAGGAAGAGATGGGTGGACAATATCACTGAGTGGTCAGGCCTTCGTCCCGGTGAGATACGTCAGGCGGTGACAGACAGAGAGGGATGGCGTGGGATTTTGGGAGTGTCTTCGTGTGCGCCCCAACGACCTGATGGATTACGAGATGAACTGAACTGAACTGAACTGAAAAGAGAAGACTTCAGAACCAGAAAATAATTTTACCTGTGGAGTTGGGTTTCCTAAAGGCGGTTGGCAAGTAAATGCTGCTTCTGATTCAAAGTAAGCATCTGTATCCTCTGGAGCAGCCACAAATGTATCTTCAATGTCTGTAGGAAAGAAGAGGGATTGTTATTGATTATATAAACTTCTTGTTGCAGGAGAACATTGTACACCCATGCATGAAAACTTCACCAGATAATAACTAAAACACCAGGCCAATAAAAATTGTCTTTAAACTGAAAAAAACCTGAACAAAAAAAAACTCTTTTATTTATAAATCACTTTCTGCATTGTTTGGACAAATGAATTTACATTTGTTTATATTCCTAATATACCGATAATTATTCGTATTATTCTATACAGATTTAAATTTAACATAGATTGTTGAACGCATTTGTACTATTTTCATTTGTTCATTTGGTGATAAAAACCATAAAATGTTCAATCATCTGTATATGTAATATGAAACTGTAAATTAACATTGATTGATTTTCAGTCTCAAGCAGATATTTATAGACTTTATCAAAAAAATATAAATTTTTTGGGGGGAAAAATATAAAAAAATAACAGTAGGGGGACTGGGTGGCCTAGTGGTTAAGTGAAACGACTCACAAGCCAAGAGTACTGGGTTTGCTACCCATCACAGCACCGGCTGTTATCCCAAGGAAGCAGATTCTTACATAAAATGAATGCTGAAATCGGATGCACTAGGCCGACAGGCGCAAAATAAAAATATAGATTGGGCATCTGTTTAGAGAACCAGAGAACCACAGTAAACTGGTTAATTCTGTGGGGGTGGTCCATGGTTGAGTAGCTTTTCTAAAGCCTGCAGGTTCTTGTGGTTGATTATCATAAAGTTGTTTGTCTAGTCTGTTCACAAATTCTCCTGTAAAAAACTTGTACATAGATGATAGAAAACAAATTAGACAGTAGTATGTCAGTTTTTTTTAATGTCTGTCCTTCTTGTAGATGAAAATTGTTTTTGGAGTTTTCCATTGTTCAAGGATTTGACATTTCTTAAGCAATTATTGTATAGCTCAGCAGAATGTCATACAAG